>KZ613944.1:195037-795037 GCA_002865655.1 Hyaloscypha variabilis F | reverse complement strand
GGCGCCTTTGTGGGTAAACGCTTTTGCCTACATGGTGATGGGGCGCATGGTATACTACTGGCTGCCGAGTAAGTCAGTCTGGAATATCAAGGCGCGCAAATTGACCAAGATCTTTGTGTGGTTTGATGTTTTTACATTCCTGGTACAACTTGGCGGTGGTGGTATGTTAAGCAGCGATGATGCCTCATCAGTGAGCCTTGGAATGAAAATCTGTAAGATGTCCCCTAACTTGTGTTTAATCTACAAATCGGTCTTTCTAAAAACCACTAGATATGGCTGGAATTGGCATCCAACAGGCTTGCTTACTTCTGTTCGTCATCCTCATCATTCGATTTCACCGCGACGTCCGCAAAGTCGGGCTCGCTCGACCCACTTCTTGGAAACCCCAACTCTATACCCTATACGTCGTGCTTACCTTAATATCTGTGAGTATCCCATTCAAGATATGTTGCTATTTTCCAGAAAGGAGTAGCTGACACTAGCAGATTCGTATTATCTTCCGCCTAGTGGAATTTTCTTCCGGCATTGAGGGATACATTCCCAGTCACGAAGGCTTCTTTTATGCCCTTGAAGCGACACCAATGATCCTAGCCACCGGAGCGTTCGCCATCATCCACCCAGGCCGCTCATTAACTGGACCCGAAAGCGAATTTACCAAATTGATTACCAAGAAGGGCGACCGGAATTGGTGGTGCTGTGGCCGTCGTACTAGGATAAAGATCGATCCGGATTTTGAGATGAGTGCATGGTCTGAAGATGAGGCTCGAGGTCTCCCGGGTAGGGGAGAAACTCTTCCCGGGTATAATATGGAGCGTAGTGGTGAGCTGCGTGCCGGTGAGCGAACGCATCGCCACCACGACAGACGTCACAGCCGCAGACAGAGCGAAAGGCAGTATTTGCGGACTTCATATGGATCGGTCTAAGGCAGCAGGTCATTGGATGCTGATCTCTGGAGATTCTGGCGGATAAACCGCCGCGGACTCCTAAGCTCTGCAACAACATGGCCACTGGTTCGTTTCTTTATTCTATTGCTACATGTAGCTCCGTCTTGTCGTTTTCATCCAACTTCGTCAGATTAGTACCATTCGTGCAGATCCCCTAAATTAATCGATTTCACATCCTTATTTGATACCATTTTCCAGCTATTCTTGCCATCGATGATGACCTTTGCCGACTTCAAGTCCCCGCATAGGAGAGTTCCTACTAGAGTAATTTCAAATCCCTCTTATCACAGAGTATATAACTAGTAATTTCCCTTATAATATAAGAACACAAAAACTATTTTAATCTTAATATAACCTACAAGACTCCTTGCCTCGCTATCTTATTAGGCAGCACTCGCCATATCGAAAAAAAAATATTTCCATGAGAATCATTCTTCACGATTTCGAACATACGCAGGTGACTGAGCTAGGCTCACACATGTTGGATACACGAAATTTATCGATAGGCTGAGAAAGAGCGAGAAAGTCGAATGGCTGTGGGAGTTGGTTGGAAGGAGCGTTGTAGGATTCGCCCCAGTGGCGCACGTCTCGCCTTACAAGGAGCCGAACAAATCATGAGCTTGGAAGGAGCAGCCTCGTGCAGGCGGCCGGAAATGATTCGCCAATCGAATTGCGGACGAATGAGGCTTGACCTGAACCAACCCTCAGCAAAATGTGTTAATAACTCCCTCTTCCCTTCCGCCCTGTTGAGACTATGCCCAGTTCTTATCATCATTTCCAAGGGGAAATTTGTTCACTTGGGAAGAAGTTTAGCCTCGACAGCACGGTCGCTCCTCAAAACCGTCTAGCATGACTCGCCAAAAAAGACACCCTAGGCTGTTGGGACGACAGTCACGGCAGCACTCTCAACCAGGAATCCCAAGAACGTCACCGAACCGCCGATACAGATTTGGAGGATCGAATTCAGGGCGGAATTTCAACTACACACCCAGCCCTTCAACCTCACCATGCATGTCCTCCCACAGCATTGAACAAGGACCACCTCAGATCTGGCAGCGATCCTCGAGCCCTGCGCTACGACAACTGGGCGACACTTCTTATCAGTATCGCGACTTAGATCAGAGACGCAATGAAATACGCCTCTTGCGGATCTTACCGGAGACGACATCCGTCGTCAAATGCGAGCTATTCGTTACATCATTGGACAAACCCTGCCGATACATTGCTGTATCGTACGCTTGGGGAGATACAGATGATACCGAGACCATCATACTCGATGGGCACGAGTTTGTCGTCACTGAGAGCTTGAAGCTCGCTCTCGAAAGGCTAAGGTCCAGACATACTCCGGTCATTGTGTGGGCCGATGCGATTTGCATCAACCAAGGAAACACCGAGGAGCGAAATCTTCAAGTCCAAGCAATGACGAATATCTACCAAGAAGCTGTCGAGGTAGCGATTTGGCTGGGGCCAGAACGTGATGGCAGCAACATGGCCCTCGAATTATTGCGCGACTT
Organism: Hyaloscypha variabilis F; assembly: GCA_002865655.1. Classification (NCBI taxonomy): domain Eukaryota; kingdom Fungi; phylum Ascomycota; class Leotiomycetes; order Helotiales; family Hyaloscyphaceae; genus Hyaloscypha; species Hyaloscypha variabilis. The sequence continues at coordinate 792,579 of KZ613944.1, read as the reverse complement.
ATATCAATGCTGCCATCATCCGGCACAGATTCGTGCAATCATTGAGTCGCCAAATTCAAAGCCCTATTTTCAAGCATTAGTCGCCTTGTTCGATCGTGAGTATTGGGGCAGACTATGGGTGGTACAAGAAGTCATCAACGGAAACAACATTACAGTCTACTGTGGTGCTAGTAGCTTGCCTTGGGATTACTGCCTCGTCGCCTCTGATGTGCTTCTAAAGTATTACCCATACCTGATTGTCGCTTTTCTGTACGTCAGTGGCATAGCAGCAATATCTGCAAGTGGACGTACCTGCCCAGGACAGCTTGCTTGTGGCGGCCCAGCAGTACTCCGTGACTTGAGAAAGGACGGGGGCCCGGCTGGTTTGCTAGAGGTCCTCTTATACCACCAAGAGAAGTCTTGCAGGGAGCCTAGGGACAAGGTTTACGGCCTTTTGGGAATTTTGTCCCCGTTCGAACGTTCGCAATTTCCTGTCGATTACAGCAGACCGGTGAGGGAGGTTTACATCGACGTGGTTGACTATCTACTTACCACAACTCGTTCCCTTGATGTCATTTGTGCAAGCATCAATTTTCCTGTTCATCAAAATATAGACGGACTGCCTTCTTGGTGTCCAGACTGGTCCCAACGTCGACGAATCTTGCCAATATGGCATCGTTTCCGTGGATTCTCAGCATCAGGGGAATTGGAGCCAAACTTCTCATTCTCCAAGAATTCGAAGCGCAGGATACTCAACATTTCTGCTATCCGTCTCGACAAAATCACAATATGTGGCGTACCTCTCAACCCTCCAATCTGTAAAGGCGCCCTACTGATGGCCTTCTTCGAATGGCGACTGAAACTCATAGATGCCAAAGGATACAACCAGACAGATCACGAAGCTTTTTGCAGAACGCTCTCTTGCGACCAAATTCCAGACACGTGGACAACACAAGAATGGCTGGAACGAACATATCGTACGTTTTCTCTTGGGCTGCTTGGACGCTTTCCAGCACTGATACTAGACCCTCATCTAATGTCCTATGCTCGGAATTTATCACTCACCCTAGCCGAGCAGAAACAGACGCTCTCTGAAAGCTTCGCAAACTCAATGACAGGACGGTGCTTCGCCATTACCCGTTCAGGCCTTCTATGTCTCGGTTCTGGGGCGTTGCAAGTAGAAGATATCGTTTGTGTTCCGCTTGGCTGTTCAACTCCTATCATACTCAGGAAACGAGGTGAAGGATATACGTTTATTGGTGATGTATATGTAGATGGATATATGCATGGGAAAGCCATTGATGACTGGAGAAATGGAAGGCTGAAATTAGAGACGTTTTCTATGCAGTAGGTCATGTAGAGTCAATTATTACTTTCTCATACGTTGGGGCGCGTAGTTCATCAGGATAGTTCAAGGAGGGCGTCAAAAGGTACATCAGAACGAGAGTAATGTAAGTAAATTGAGAGACGATTGAAATACGTGTGGGAGCCAAATCATGGAGCGACGTGAGTCATGTGACGCTTATATTCAAGGTAGAGGCTTAAACTTATGTACTAACTCTCGTCATATACAAAAGAAAGAAAGAAGGCTCAATCTTCGTAAATCCCATACAATTCTCTTCTGCCTCCTCCCCGTAATGACCCTCCTTGCTCACCTTGCTTACCTCCATCTTACCACTCACTCCCACCAAACCACCTAGGAGCTCTGCGCGGGACAAAACTGCACGGCCGCCGGCAAATCATCCTCATCCTGCTTCAAGATGGTCGAGAAGCCCGTCGTGTTCGGCCCATAGCAATCCTGCTGCACATCGGGGCTCTGATCCAAATACTCAATATGGAAGACGGGCTTTCCAGCAGAGATGAAGGGTGAGAAGGTGTCGCATTCATCATACTGCACGCATTGCTCGTTGACGGACCAGTCAAGGAAGGAGAGCGTGTCTTCCACGATGCCTCCGGCGTTCTTGAGACCGATTGCTAGGCCTTGGGAGTGTGCGTAGGTGGATAGTTGTGTCATGAAGGTCACGGAGTCGCTGGCGGTCAGAGGGGTGGAGAACCCGCCACCACCGTTGTCATAGCCGTCAACTTTTGGAATGTTAGTACTAATTTAAGAGTTTGAAGAGACGGGTAGATTGTTAGGGGAGTCGAGAAAGAGAGGCGAGTACTCACTATTGTCTGGATCAACTCCATCGCAGCCCTTGGAAACCGCGGTATCAATACGAGCCTTCATGATGTTGACAATGAAGTCAGTTCTGATATCGAGCCACTTCTCGTCTGGCCAGCCGTCCAGCGTGGCACCAACTGCTGATGGGTCCGAGAGAATTTCGGCAGAATCAGGGCGGTCCGGCTCGTATGTTCCGGCGGAGAAGTAACAGATGACTTGCTTGCCCGCTGCGTGGAGGGTGTCAATTGACGATTGAGGAGTGTTGAAAAGATCAAAATCATAGATTTGAACGGGAAGCGTAAGAGATCCGACGGGTTGGTCTAGAACACATTGCCATGTTGTTCCGACAGCTGGTTGCCACCATGTGCTTGTTGGTGCTGCTACAGATGAGCCGATGAGACCCATGGCCAGCAAAGATGTCTTGCGAAGAGAAGGCATGATGGTTCAGAGTCGGAAGGTAATTGCTGAACAAACTATGGAGAGATTCTAGATGAAATTTTTTAGCTTAGGGGGAAGCTATTTGTAGGTCGAACTGCTACTGATGATAGAGGCGATGTTAAGTGGTGTAGTGGATATATTTATGTAAATACCACATCGCACCATCTGAGGCAGTTGGGACAGAGAAGAGCTACGTGACATCGTAATGCTGGCGAGAGGCGTGAGGCGAGAAGGAAAGCTTTGGCCATATCGAAGGAATATCAGATGGAAAGCGAAAGTCCCTGCTCTAGAAGGATGGAGGCTTATCACCCAATTAAAGGACGGGGGTAGGAGCTGGGCCAATAGAAATGTCTCAAGACTACCCGCTTGAGGCAGCTGCAAGGCTGGAACTCGGGATATTTAGGGCAGGGGGTCATGAAAGGCGACCAGATCAGTTTCCCTCCAACTCACGGACAAACAGTTGGCAGTTGCCAACCAGGAAGACTTTTTCTGATCCCAAATCCGAGATCTACTGCGTCTTTGATACGTTACATGATAAGTGAGATGCGGCGGAGCTAGGAGAACGTTGGTTTGCATATCGAACGTCGATCTTCACAGAAAAATGTTTTCTTGCATGGGACGGTCATTGGCCTGTTCCGTAAGATTTGAGTCTGTGCGAAGGATCGTGACATGGCTAGACCGGGTTCGAGTGGGCTTTGCGTGGTTCCAACTCGCATCCCTTGTAAGTTGGGATAATCTTAGCTCGTGTCAACTTAGACGATTAACGAGGAGCTAGTATTACTGCGCCCGGAATATTATTACTTTCTCTGATGTAAGAGGCAATTCACACTTTCATTCCGAAGCGGCGTACACCTATTTCCTGAAGATGAAACTGTGCAGTCTTTTATCAAGCCTTGAATGCGTTGGTTGAAAGATAAGGTTCTAGGATCTGCTCGAAGGCAACAGTGGATATGCATCAGGTGGCCGGTGCTTGGTGCAACTATGCTGTGTGAAGGCAATTATGAGGTCGCAACAGGAAGGTAACAAAGTGGTCACTTGGACGGGGATTTCAACTGGAACGCTCCCACAGAATGAACGTGTTAGCATTACGTGCATCTTTGAATCAAGGCATTGTGGAACTAAACAAGATATTCGAAAGAAACCTTTTTACATTGCGAATGTCGTAACCTGTGCCGTTGTTGGTCACTTTGAGTCGACCCAGGTGCCGGGCCGCTGGGAAGCATGTGTTGGGAGTCTTGCCGAGCCGAAATCCTTCAATATGTTGACCCATAAGCATTTTGTTTCACACTTTGCGTTGTGAGGCTGTGAGAGTTGTTGTACCTCTATGTCTTTGCCGCCAATCGGCTGTTGGCTGACCCGACTCACGAGATGGAGTTCAGAAATCCCATTCATGAAGCCTTCACAAATCCTTCCTGGATGCCTCCAATGTTCACGACTTCGAAAGACGTCCTAACTTGATGAAGAAGGAGTCGTTCCTCAGATAAGACTCGGAGAATGAGGCATGCTCCAAACAAAATGGAACACTCCCATTTCCTTCGCCAGTAACAGTATCTTTCAAATCGTTCCCAATAAGCAAGGGTTTCGGTGATGGCCCTTGGGCGAGAATGTGGACTTGGGATGTGATTGCAACATGCACGAGATCCCTAGAACATGGGGCGAGCATTCAGTGTAAGAGAGGAAGGTCGTGTCCTCATTCAAGGGTTATGGGCTGTGCAATTTAGCCTTGTTCCGGAAGGAGCTTCCACGCGAACCACGCCGCTCCCACGCCGCACCCTTGTAAACCCCCTCTTCAACATTCCCACCGGAGAGTTCTCCTTGCCGAACAGCAATGATAATTGCCGGCATGTTAGGATAAGTTTATTTTTGAGCTCCTGCAACTGCCGCTGTCCACGTTCAATGGGAACCTTATCTTGACTGTGGGCACGTTCAGCACTGAGAATTTCGTCAATAGTCAGCCGACCTCTAGCTTATTGGTTTACTTCAGTGGCATTCTTGGCTTCCCACTAGACGCTCGAAGTTACCTCCCTGCGGAAAAGTAAACCCTGCATCTCTCTGCCCTCATTTACGTCCAGTGGCTGCTATTCCTAGAACACGCCTTACCACTCCGACCGTACCCTCCTCTTGGTATCCCGCGACGTTTACGTTTCTAGCAACATTAGCATTTCGACCTAATACGGCAGAGTCACGTGATTACTGGTTCCCCATCTCCTTTGGAGGAGTTCGAAAGCCTCCGTGACTTTGGCCGAGTTATAGCATGTACAGATCTACAGTACTTCAGTTAGAGCGACGACGGCGAGACCGTGTCATACTGAGACGATTTAAGTCTGACTATGGAGAGCTTTCGCGGGTTGGCTGAACACTTCCTTGCAAAAGCCGAAGAGCTTTGCGACAAATTTGATGTTCGACTTGAACCCAGTGATCAATTTAGCAAAATTCAAAGATAATTTGATTAATACACAATATGGCTTTTCTTTCGTCAGCACTACTGCTACTTAACTTCATAGGTGACGTTGTTATGAGAATCTCATGATGAGATAAATACTGTTGCAAATATAGGCTCTTGCGGTGCGTACAATGGACATAAATCAGTGTATATTGATACTGAATCGACTGCTGTTCTACAGTGGTAAGTAGCCTGTATATATAGGCCCCTTGGGCCCCCTAGGGGCCCCCTAAGGGGCCCCTAATCGTACGTCATTAGCCCTTGTACAGCTGTATCGGTGATTCCGGTGGCGGGGGCTCAGCCCCCCTAAGCCTTCAGCTAGTACAGGGCCCTAAGGCCCTGTACGGCTATACCGTTCAGCTGGCTAATTCCAACAAATACGATGTAATGATTCAATCGAATTTCCTTTGATACGACGTTCTCTCTTCTGCTTCGTCACTACCCTTCGTACCAGTGGGTCATATAGCAATCATTATCTTAGCAGCAGCATAACAAACCAAAGAAAAATCGATATCAATTTATGCTCAGACCTTTCAGGCACACTAATTCCGTGGCAACATGTCCAGCAGCCATCTAAAGCCATGAAAAGACCAAACTCGGAAATTTTCAAAGATGAACTCGAAAGGTTTTCGCCATCTCGAATGCGACTATGCACCGCCAAACCAAGTCTTCTTCTTTTTTGCCATCTCTTCTGTCACCTTTGCTTTGTCTCCGCTAAGCACAGCAGCGCCAACTGTATCATCCGGCTGCAACGGCACAACCATCTCAAAAATATTCTCGATACTCGTATACTGATGGTAGCCAAGCCTAGCTATCGGCCTTGTTTTCAGCACATCAATAAGTCCATCTCCTGTGATAACCTCTCCTTTGATATGGACGGCTACAACACGCCCAATCACTATATCAGAGCATCCGACACGAGAATTTCCTGGCACCTGAATGACGCTCCATGTCTTGCATTCATAGTGAATAGGAGATTCAGCAACACGTGGAGGTCGAACAATGCGTGAAGGGGCTTTTGTAACCTTAGCCAAAGGGAATTCGTCTTCCCAGGTCTCCCTAGCACTCTCGTTCATCTTTTCTCTCAGGTCATACCTATCGAAAAGTCATCAACTCTGTTGAGTCAGTGGATCAATGAGAAAACGGCTTACGTTGCCAAATTCCAGACGAATTCCCCCGTCTCGCGGGCGTTGACGATAGAGTCCTTGCTCTGATTCTTATAATGAGACCCATGGCCAACAAAGCTGGGAGATAGAATATATTAGTAGAACCGTTCAAAATAGTTTTTTAATCGACGAGAAGCTACTCACAGAATTGTAGGTGGGTCAAACGCAACGTTGGTGAATTGACTGAATGGAGCTAAGTTGTCTTGTCCGTCGACGGACGTGGTGCTGATCCAACCAATGGGTCTGGGGATGACGATACTCTTGAAGGGATCGTATGGGAGGCCGTGCGAAGATTTCCCCGGCTCGTAGCTTTATCATTGTCCCAAGTCAGCTACAGTTCAACCTTTTCTTTCTACACCCAGTTAAAGAAAATGTAGGCAAAATGTACTAAATGTCTGGGTAAGGAGCACTTGGATGCTTGTCTAGAATCTCATCAGGATGAGTTGGATGGGCAGCTTCTTCACTCATGATTATGATGTGTTCGTGAGATGAAAACGTGTCCCGGTTCTTGAAACAAAGGTTTTGACTGATTTTTAGGTTTGGCGCAGTGGGAGAAAGTAGACTCGCTATGCTCACTGTAACTGAAGCCTTTTTGACTGTCACAGCAACCCTATTTGTATCCCTCGAGCTATGTTTCCCATCAATGACTGTCCGCTTCCTATCACACGTCGGATCCCAATTGATCATTATGCCAAGGGAAACCCCCGAATAATTGCCCTCGGCGCTAGTTTCGGCCCTCATTTAGCGAACCCGCCCGATCCAAGAAAAGGAATTCCTGCATGCGCATTATCCGTTTCTGGAAACTCGGCAACAATTTAAGTTTTTCTTATGCACGAAGAAGAATAAGGCACCGTCAAACGATGCAAGTTGCTTAGAAGTCTAAAAACAAATCCAATGTTTAAACGCCACACGGTTCTTGAGATTTTGCTTGGAATCCCTATTATGAACCGTTTTAGAAATTTGGCAATGATTTGAGCTTTTTCTTATGCACGAAGAAGAATAAGGCGCCGTCAAACGACGCATGTTGCTTACAAGTCCAAAAAGCCAATTTTTAAATGCGCTCAATCATTGGAGGCTATTCTTAATTACCGACCATTACTATTAACCGTTTCTGGAAACATTATAGCAATTCAATCTATTAGTATATATTACTATTCATAAATAGCTTATAATATAGAAATATATTAGAGAAAAGTCTAAATTTCAAGTAAACGTAAGAAACACTCTAGTACAACTATATCTATACTAAAATAATTGTACTCAGCTTAGTTATTCATTTATTAGATTACGTACTGGCTAAGGATGTTATTCGTCTAGAAAAACTGGTTATCCACGGCTTGCTAACAACGCCGATCGAGAGTAATATAATTTATCTCTGCATCTCAGACTCAGTTCATATAAATAAAATCTTGCGACATCTTCCGGCTCTTCGTACCTTAACATGATCCTTTTGCTCTCCTTCCTCTCGAAAACAATTTAACTGCCGACGAAGGACTCTGCTTTGGTACTTTCTACATTGCAATAATGTCTCCATATTCATCTCTCTCTTCCACAACAATGAGCATCCTCTCTCACCATTCTGGCCCATACTCCCCTCAAACCCGCCTCTCCCCGCGTCTTCGCTTCCACGAAACCTACGTCACCGCCGTTGAGGCCGCCCCGAGTCATCCTCTCTCGTCTATCCCCTCCACACGCTACTACCTCCCCACAGCAACCTTCCACAACACGAACGGCGTAACATACAGCACCTCGGATACTATCTGGGAGTGGATGGGTACCTTGTTTGCACCCGTGGAGTACCTCCACCACGAAAACATATCGTTGTTGGAGATAGAGCGAAATGTGACGGATGCAGAAACAGGCGAGACGAAGAAACAATGGGTTCTTTACCAGGAGGCAATACGGTGCTTGAGGTTGAAGGGGTGGGAGAGTAAAGGATATGAGGAGGTCAGGATACCAATTTTTATGGTTTTTGTAGTAGAGGAAGCCGCCAAGGAAGATGTGGGGACAGAAGGGTTAGGATTCAAGGAGGTGAGCATATGGTGGGATGAGAAAGTGTTACTGGATGCCATCAGGGGTAAGCAGAATTGAGAGGCGAGAAGTTGTGAAACAACTAGATGAAGCCAATTCAATGAATATTTTGGAACTCTGTAAACTTCAGTATTCTAATATATCAAGCTAGACGCGATTTTTGAAGTTTTATGGGTCTGATTATCTATGTCATTGATTGATTTGTTGATTTATGATTCGATTCTAGCGACCGAAGTTCGTTCACGCGGCATGATGGTCCGGCCTGACCACCTAACCACCGGAGCATTCGTATTGACACCCTTTGCTTCTATTCAGCTCGATATGCCATGGTTCTAGTAACTGAACTCTCTGCTCCGCTTCTCCTCTTCAATCTAAGTTTGGTTTATCATACCTTAAATCTTTCCTGTAGTAGGCTCTGTCACTATAGTATCTGTGCAGCGCCTTTGATTGCTTGAGGAAGCTCGGTATTTCTCATAAAAAACTTCGTTTTTAATGCAAGAGTTGAATCGTTCAATACTTTCTTAAGACGATGCGGCTCCCTCATCCTCTCTCACACACATCTTGACTTCGGTAGATCCTGGGGAAAGGCGCAAGAAAAAAGGACAAATCGTACAGTTTGTGAGCTTTTGCTACAATCACACTTGTTATCATCTACTTCAAACCCCTTCTCGAGAAACAAGAACAACACAAAACTATTTTTGCTGCGCGCAATTATAACATTAGTGAGATACAAGGTCTGGGTACTGACTTGAGTAGCAGAAGCACTTTTATGGTTGGCTCCGGACGTATCCTGTGAAGCTTCCGTCCTGTTTTCGTCTTTGCCCGTTCCTCTTTCCATCTCTTTCCGGAAGGAGCTTCCAGGCGAACTACGACGCTCCTACGCCGCCTCTTTAATATTCTTATCAGAGAGCTCTCCTTACTAAACATCAATGATAATTACCGGTACGGTAGGATAAGTTTATTTTGAGCTGCTATAACTGCCGCTGTCCACGTTCAATGGGAGCCTTATCTCAACTGTGAGGGCAACGACCCAAGTCCTGGGATGTCTGGTGGGAAGAATAAGTGCTCCCAGAATCGGAAGGAGCCTAATGTGCCGGATATTGGGGGTATCATGCTTGTGAGTGGCGCGACCCCGGTGATAAATCACCCGAGGTGACAATGCCGAGCCTCGGGACATTCCATATATCCATGTTCAGTTGAATATGGAGATGGTTGCATAGCGGCGCGGAAAGTGAGATTTGAGCTCGAGGTGAACGGCTGCAGCATAGGATCTAGGAAGACTTTCGTGATGCCCGACACCATATTCCTTCGCCTATACTCTATCTTTCCATCCCCTCCATTGCAGTGTCCACTCCTCTGTATTCACACAAAAGAATTCGGCTTGTTGATTGTGTTCCCAGATGATTCCCAAGGTAGCTAAAATCGAGACCGCGCCCAAGTGGATCTCACATGGGACACTTTTCACCCTCTCGGAATTGAAAGAGGTGAGCGTCTACCTTGTCTCAATCTTCGTCCACTCTTGAACCTCCTGAAAGTCCATAACTCGATTCGGCCCTCCTCGTCGATCCTGCACATCGCTCCAATCTCTCCCAACCGCTGTCTCAGGCCTCCACCTGAACGCCTTCTTCAACCTGACATCCAGCTTCCCCTCCAACACATCGGCAACATATCCCCCAACACTGGTGATGTGCATGAAACCGTGACCGCTTCCCCCAACTGCAAGTATCAAGCTCTTAAGGTCCGGATGCCTATCAATGAGAAAGTTGCGATCTGGTGTATCTGCACACCAGCAGATTCTCGTAAAGGAAAACGGCCGTTCAGAAAGCTGAGGCATTGTGTCTTTCAAAAATTTCCTCACCCGTATCTCTGCTTCTATAGGAATCTGATGCCTTGCGAATGGAATGCTGGATTTTGCGCCAGATGAAGTGGTGACCCAGTTGCAGTATCCAGGATGCTCGTCACAGATCTTCAGCTCATGGTTTTCAGCGTCCGGCTCCATGAAGAATCCAGATTCGATATTGAAGAGCACGGGAAGGTTTTTGTAGAGCTCGCACTCTTCATGGCTCATTTTGATGTGCGCGAGTGTCCAGGCTGTAGGTCGTAGCTGGCCTTTCATATCTAAGAGGGAAGGAGCTTGAGCTCCGGCTGCGATGATCGTGGTCTCGGCCAGGTGAGTTGTGCCATCTGCTGTGAGAACTCCGATGACATCCCCGTCTTTTTCAATCAGTTTCGTTACGTTTCCTGCTGAGCCAGTGATGAATTGCACACCCAGTCGTTCTGCTTCTTTGAAAGCGGCCATTAGAGCACCGCGTGCGAAGACCCATCCTGCTCCTGTGCGTTTGAAGCCTCCCTTCCATCCCGGAAAATCGCCAGTAAGCACTCCTTCTGGCATGGTGGCTCTAAATGCTTCCGGCGTGTCAAGCCATTCGAAATCGGCTTGTTGGTCAAGCATTTCGCGTTGGGTTAGCTGTTTAAGACCATCTGGTGTGTGGGCGCAGATGATGTAGCCTGTGTCGTGGTAGTACGGCATGAAGACGGGGTCAGATGTCCAGCCCTGGCTCGCAAGATGAAGCAATTGTTGGGAGACGAATGAACTGCCTTCATCTGGGTTGCTATCAAACGAACCTGTTATACATAAGTATGGATTAAGGAGTGCTGGGACTTGGAGGGGTCAGGACCTTGTTCAACAATTTTGTTGATATCATTGCCAGCTGATATTGGTGATGGAAGTTCGTAGGCATCAAGGACAGTGATATTCGTATAGCCTCGTCTGGCTAGATGTAATGCTGTGGAACAACCCCATGTCCCTGCCCCAATTATCAAGACTGAAGAATGATGGTTTGGAGGTGTGGATTCGGACATCCTGATAATAACGAGTTTATTCCCTGCAGATTACCCACTTTAACCATTTGACTAAAGCTCAGAAATGAGTGAAAACAAGCGAACCTAAATCCGTGCGTTGTTCCTATTAAAAACGAAGGGAGAATGAGGTAAGGCTGATGTTTGAAAGCAAAGCTCATCGTGTGGGGTTAGCCTGCAAGCCAACCCCACTTCTGAAAGTTTTGTTCGACTGCCAATTATGTCATTACTAAATGCTGAGACCGGTCCATCATTGAGTATAAAGCCTATACGAGCAAAATCTCGCTTGATAAAACCTCAGGTAGCAGCCGAGGTAGCGGTCCCAGACTTCGTGCTAAACACAAGCCATAAAATGGGTCACGTGCTAGAAGTTGAGTGGTGAGAGCAAGGAACGGAGGAAGAAAGCTTCAACGTCAAAAGGGGTCCAATATATTCCACGCCGACCAATTAGCCCTCAAAGTGTAGAGGCCACGGTGCTCCTCTTGAAGGTGTTTCGAAATCTGATGTCAGGAAAGGAGTAATAGGGGTTGCGACGTCGGTTGACGCAACGAGCCTAGTGCCGCTAAAAAACGCGCTAATGGCGGCCGCAAAGCTTGTTCTAAGCTGAAATATATTCAGCTTCGTCTGATCCCTGAATCTTATCACATCTTTGCGTTATCGCAACATTGCGACCTTTTCTCTTTCTCAGCCAATTTTGGCTATGATCTCTTTCTACTTCTTGTCAATTTTGTCTCCATGATACCCATGTTTCTGCTGCATTCGCGTTTTACAACCCCCAGACTTCCGATCAGTATCAACTGGAACGTCATACTTAAGCAGCTTGTCGGAAAACACGACAAATCCCACTCCTTTCGCGCCCTTGCGCCATACAACATGTTTGATACCAAAGACTTCTCTACATCACCTACGACGGTGGCCCCAGCCCACGTCAATTTTGACCTTGAAACAGGCAAGCGTCTGTCGACAAGCAGTGCCAACCACAGGCCCACTTCCATTCGTTCTGACCCCGATGGAATACCCCCATCGCCTATGCTGAGGCGCCGGCAGACACGAGCCAACACTGGATTGACATTCAGAACAGTCGATGCGACGCCATTGCGGCCATCATGGCACCCAGGCCAAGAGCCAGGTCTCGACCCTTCGAAACCGAATGGCGGACGACCACATACTCCGGATTTACATGAGGAATGTCAAATTACAGTTGTGGATTTCAGCGAGGATAATATCGATGTTCATGATTTTGATAATGACGGGCTTATCGCATTCATATCCAAGCCGCAGGAGAGCTGGATCAAATGCAGGTGGATCAGTGTAAACGGCCTCAGCTGGGACGTCATACAGGCATTGGGACAACATAAGAAACTACACAGGCTGGCACTTGAAGATCTCACCAATCCAAATAATAGGACGAAAGCCGATTGGTAAGGGCATGCCCTCACTTCTGTAGTTCTGGCTGACTTCTTTCTAGGTACACCGATCATACCTACATGGTACTGACACTTCAAAAACTGGTCCACCTTCACAACAACGACGGTAGTGATACGGACTCAGAAACTGATAGCATCGGCGGAACAAGAGGATACAAACGTGGTAGATTCTCGAAGGCTTTCCGTAAGATGTTCTCGAAGTCAGCATCAAAGAATGAATTCGATGAGAAGCAGAGGCGAGCAAGCACTGCAACAGGAATAATTGGCCCGAACGGATTTGTGAACGGGCATACTGATGGCCTCGCTGCCGCACCCTTGCAAAAGCTAAGAACTCTTCAGAGATATCACGGTGGGGTGAACCAGGAGAGGATGAAATATATGGAGGAACATTCACCATTGACGAAGAGAGGCTTGGCTGTCAGCGCTGAGCAAGTCTCAATTTTTCTCACTTCTGGTAGGAAGATGGTACTCTTCTATCCTCGCCTTTCGCTAACTTGGCAGACAACACGGTCATTTCATTTTTTGAAATATCCGCTGACGATATCGAACGTCCTATTCTCCATCGTCTGAGTACCCCGGATACTATCTTGAGACGGTCCTGCGATGCGTCTATGATGGTCCAAGCTATCATAGATGCGATGATTGATCTAGGGATTATTGTTACATCTGCTTACCAAGACGTTATTGGTGACCTGGAACTCGATGTCTTGACTGAGCCAAGCATTAGGCATACTACTGCGTTGTATGTGGTCACCAGCGAGATTGCTGCGATACGCGGTTTCATCAGTCCAATAGCCAATCTGATCAACGCTCTACGAGACCATAAAAGCGCCGCCGTTGTGACGGATGTCGGCGGTCGAGCCCACGCGGCAGCTCCTAACGCATTAAAAATAAGTCCAATGGCGCAGACCTACTTGGGAGACGTGGAAGATCACATCATCCTGATGACCGAATCTTTGGATCAAATGCGAAGATCTTGCGACAATATGATTGATCTGATCTTCAACACTATCTCCGCATACCAAAATGAATCGATGAAGCAACTGACCGTTGTAACCATCATCTTTCTGCCAATGTCTTTCTGTAAGTCTAATTTCTCCAGCATGATATTCCTTTTCAGCCTGCTGTTTTCCACAGACAATTGGAATGAAGCTCTTGGACCAACTACTATGGACCTCAAACTTCTCCGCGCAATGCTGACTGTATTACCTAGTAACTGGATATTTCGGGATGAACATCCATATAATGCCGTCACTAGATCATAATGAATCTTTCTTCTGGGCAATCGCTATCCCAGTTGCCTTTGTGACAGCCATGTTTTTAATGAGGGACATGCTGAGGTGGTGGTTTCTCAAAGTCATGCAAAGACGAGGGATCTCCCGGAGCAGAAAGGGGAGACTCATGCAGGAATCGCAGGCGAAGAGAAACAGATAATTATGTAAGAAAAATACGTATATATTGCCCACGGGGACGCTTTGATTACCAGCACAATCGCGCAAGAAGAGTTGTTTGACAACCACGATACTTGATCCGAATGATGTAAATGTTGACGCGAAAACTCTCAGGTCTTCTAACCAAGTGCTTCCTTCCGAACATAGTTCCCATATACTTAGGATTAATTTTTTCTTTCACTGGTTCCGTTTTAGTTTGCGGACCTGAGCAGCGGCCGCTTTTCCCTGAGCTGAGGATGAGTATGCTTAGTCCGAGGGTGAGAATCCTAAGCAAAACCTGATCACGGCCTGATCATGTCCTGAGCAGGGCCTGAGCAGCCTGAACATGTATTTAGGAGCCTATTTTGACACCCTTAGGTGGCTAATTTGGTTCCCTCGAAGCCCGGTTACATTTTCCGAGTTTTGTTCCTTTGTTTTCCGCCCTAAAGCGGAGTTTCTATTTTTTGCTCTCTTGTACTGGAACTCTTTTGTAACTATTTTTGTTTTACTTGTGGTCTATATAGCGTCTAAATGTTACGATTCTAAACATTTGCTTAACCTTCACGGGCAAGATATTTTATTATATAAATCTCTAAAGTAATTAGTTTACTTCTTCTTTTACTTCTATGTATCTATGGCTCCTGCTCGTTTCTTCTTTTTATTTCCTTTCTTTTCTTGCCTGTTACGAAAAAGCGGGGACGTCTGGAAATTCTAAATGCTACGCCGTTGATCCTCTGATAATTGGTACATGTAGCAGAGTGTTTGTGCATCTGCACCCAAGCCGCGACATTGTTAAAGTCCCCGGCCAGAGCAGGCTAAAACGCTTCCTTGGGAGACAATTTGGGCTCAGGAGATTTACTTTCATGTCCATCATAGCGAAGATCATATTTTTCCGGAGACCCCGCAATGTTTGCATGCTATATTTATCCGACGCAAGAAGCTATCGAGCCCGGTGGGTAGAACTGGGGGTAGGGGTGTTGTCTGCATCCCTGTCAACACCGCAACTACCCCTCAAACGCCACACCGGTGGGCGGGCGGAGAAATCGTTCGGAGGGAGCTATCGACCAGCTAAATTAAAAACTTACATCGGAATGTTGATCTGTTGCTTGCATCAGGTCCGGTCATGTGAGGTGATCTGGTCAAATGGATACAAAGGCGACTTATCGTATGAATGGGTAAGAGCCCTTGGATGGCCGTTTTGAATGTCGATTGTATGGACCAACCATTCAATGAAATCGAAAAATTGAGACATGGCGTATTCGTAGACATCTTTCGTCAATGCGACATTTTCGTCGTCATCCTTTATTTCTGGAAGGCGACAAGTTTTGTTTGAGAACACTTTGTTGTATCAATTAGACGTCCTGAAGAAGACTGGCTGATATGATGCTTTTAAGTAAAAATGGCATCCTTCGTGCTCTGACAAGCCAAATGTTTGGCCTGTTCCAAATCACGTGTTTTAGGACTCTGATATAGCGAAATGGATAGAAGGTGCCTGTTATTTTCTGAGCTGGAAGGAAAATACGGAGATGATACTACTGTCAAAGAGATGGTTGAAATGATAAGATCTGCTCAGTGAGAGGACGGACATCTAAACATTCACTTTACAGTTGTTGACGAAGGAGTGTTTTACAAATGTTAGAGATTTGCATGCACTGTAATGTTCTCCGCACCCTCCCTAGCTCAGGGTATGAGAGCTAATAACTAGAGAAGGTACAACAGGATATTTGATCGAAGGCGCGTTGGCGCATCAAGAAGGCTATGCAAACGACTTTTTGCCACAAACAGTCGTCAAATACGTTGATTTGCTATGCAAGACCTTTGGTCGAGGTTCAGATCAAAAAACGGCTATCCTGGTCATCCAGAGCTTGAGCTCGCGCTACTTCGCCGCTTCGGAAGAGCGAAAGACACTCGGCATTGGGCCATGGCTCAATATTTCATAGGAGAGCGGAAATCTAAAAAGTAAAGATGATGGTTATTATTACGATTTTGAAGCAGAAGCCAGGGGAGAGCGTGAGTACGAACGGCCTACCTACTGGGGTTCTCGAAGTTTTGGGTGCGATGCTCTCCTTTTCCCGTAGACTCAAAATTGCTGAGATCAAGCCCGGTATCAGCAAGCATAGAAACCAATTATCAAATAAGAAATAATCGAGAGTCACAGTGGGCGAGCGATGTATCTTCTGGCAGCTTTGGTCAACCTTGTCCGCATTGGAGATCCTGTGAGCAACGACGCGGAGCGAAATGCCTTGAAGCGCTTATGGACCAACATGGTTGAGAAGAAAATATACTTTATGGGAGGAATTGGCGCTCAAAATTAATGGGAAGGACTCGAAAACGACTATTTTCTACTATCTCAAACTGACGAAGGTAGATGCTATGCAGAGACTTGTGCTGGAATTGGCGTTATGATGCTTGCTGAAAGACTCCTTTACTCGTTAGGTAATGGAGAGGCTAATTTTGCAACTCAAATACTGAATATAAGTAGATAAATCAGGACGGATAGTTTGCAGATATTATGGAACTCTGTTTCTATAAAACCGTTTTGACAAGCAGGTCTTTTAACGGGAAGCAATTCACATATTTTAACTAGTTGGCGTCAACTGATACTGATATTTTGACGTGTACCGAATGGTTCATATGCGCTTGTTGCCTGCCAAATGTTGCCAGACTTCTTGGATATATTGGAGGTTTCCTGTGGAGATATAAAGCCGACGTAATAATTGGAGCCGGCATTGTAACAGGTAAAATAGAGTCTTATTTTCAGTCTAAAGAGAAGAAGAGAAGAGAGGTTTTCTCATCTAAAATACAGTGGTTCTAGTCAGTGCGGCTAATGCGGTTCTAGGGGCAACGCGCAGAGGCAATGGTGCCTTCGCTTAGGAGGCAATGCCTAGGTCCGATGGCCGGGGGCGATGGCCAGGGGCGATGGCTGGGGGCGATGGCTGGGGGCGATGCACGTGATCCCCAATTGACATGACGAAAAGTGTGCGAAGAAATGCGAGATGGTGCTACAGAATCAGGGAATCGCATGGCTAATCTCGAAGTGCTGAAAGCGTCGGGATGGACCTCTCCCAGAACTAGCCTTCGTGGAACACCCAACTCCGGTGGGGTGAGGCGGGAGGCAAGCTTCCTCGACACTTCCACGTCTTCCAAGAACAGTAGATATAAAAAGCAGGAAGTCTCAGTATATTTCCTTCAATTCAAGCTACTACTAGCCAACCCAAGTAATTCAAGCTTTCATGATGCTCCGAAATCTTTTTCTTGCTCTCCTCTCTGCCACATTAGTGGTAGGTGGACCCAATGCCATAGGCAAACGCCAATCTGGAACATCCGTTGTCAATCTGGGCAACAATACCGGCACGCCCGAGCACCTGGCTTCCGGCGTTTTATACGGTATTCCAGACACTGCGAATCAGATACCGGATCATTTCTACACTGATAGTGGGTATTTCTTCCTGTTCTAGATTGCTTCGGAAGCTGTGAGACACAGCCCACCTCCTAAATCATACCTCCTGTCTCTTGAATCAAACTTGGTACTCTCAATTCTATTCCGAAGAAATAATTCTGACTCCGAGATCTTGAGCAGTGGGTTTCAACTACGCAAGAGCTGGTGGGGCTCAAGTTCCGGCTCCAGGAAGAGGCTGGATCTGGGGTTTGACGGAGTACAAGGTAAGTTAGTGACTTGCAGCTTCAAACCCGATTGTTTCGTACTAATAACCATCTCTGGTAGAATCGCTTTGCATCTGCACTCTCCAACTACAAAACTGCACGGAAATACAACGCCAATTTCATCTTTTTGATTCATGACCTCTGGGGAGCGGATGGGACACAGAATTCATCAGCACCCTACCCAGGTGACAATGGCGATTGGACGTCTTGGGATGCTTACTTGACACAATGGATTTCAGATATGAATGCTAACGATGCCACTGCCGGACTGTCAGTTGGTAAGGACAATCGGCTCTTTAATTTCCTACCCGCTAATCAATCGGCTTTACTTTATGTACTCCATATACGCTCGATGTATCTTCACACCGCGCTAATCACTCCGTTTGCTCTTGAGATAGTCTTGGTTAGAAAATTACTGATTCTATGGCGATCCAGATCTCTGGAACGAACCCGATCTCACAGGCTTTTGGGACCGTTCTCAAGCGCAATACCTGCAGATGTGGGGCCGTACGTGGCATCGATTAAGAGCTGAGTGGCCAAGCGTTCTCCTAACTGGCCCTGCTTATGCTGGATCACCGAGCAGTTCAAATACCTGTAAGTTGCACAAGCCTAACACTAAGCCTTATTTGACTTTTCAGGGTGGACAGAATTTTGTAGCTTCGTGAAAAGCAATGCCAGTGTGCCTGATCAATGGGTCTGGCATATGGAGGGAGGGGGCGGAGATATGGAGTCAACTTATGGAGAGTTGCAGGTTCTTCTTAAGACTTACGGGCTCCCCAATAACCCTGTCAATATTGACGAGTACTCTACTTACCCAGAACAAGTCCCATCCGGGTCTGCGTGGTGGATAGCACAGTAAGAATGTCTTCTATGAAGCATGAAATGGTAAACACTAAATTGTCCCCCAGACTTGAACGAATCAATGCCCATGGATTGAGAGGGAACTGGCTGAGTGGATGGGCGCTCCACGACTTCCTGGCCTCCTTACTCTCAAAGCCAAATGCCGGCACGTCAAGTTACAGCGAAACCGCCACCGGATATTTCCCAGTTGGAGACTACCAGGTCTACAAATATTACAACTTAAACATGACTGGGTACCGAGTCGGCACGATTCCTTCGGCTGACCTCGCACTCGACACCTATGTCACAGTAGGCTCCAGCTTGGTCAAGATTCTCTGCGGGGTGCGTATCGAAACGGGAACCTGGCAGATAACGGTCAACGACCTTTCGGCTGTAGGATTACCAACATCTGGAACTCTTGATATTCATACATATGAGTTCTACACTAACGGGTATTATGCTGAGGTGGATGCACCATTAGACCTGGGATGGTATGAGCACACTTATTCTGGGAACAGTGTCACATTTCCTATATATCAAGTCAATACCACGACTGCGTATGCTTTTGAGTAAGACCCCCTTCCTATACTATTGCTCGCTCTTCGAAGCTTCCTTTCTCTCATACTCTCCACATCTCCAGGCTTAACAGAAACTGATCCTGAATCAACTAGGTTTTATGTTGGATAGAGCCGTCCAGTCAAAGCCAGAGCACTTGCACTGGGAGGATTTATTGAGATTCAGTGCATAAAAAAATGTCGCTTTGTAAATATGTGATCTTGACCTTACATATTAAATATTTCCTTTCCACAATTGAATGTCCTAGTTCCTCAACACAACAACATTGGCAACCGCGAGATCCCATTGAAGTACTCTCCAAACCTCAATATAGCCTACCTAAAGTCAATAGTCCTTATAATAGTCAAAGTTTCCAGATATCTGGTTCTTGAACTAGCTTTACTTAGTAAGATCGGCTTATAAAGTCTTTTAACGTACCCCGGAGCTACTTTCATACATCCACATGACTGGCTCCTTGATCTAGACACGTGCTAGGCATCGGTTTAACTCGTCGAAATAACCGACCCAATCATGACTTTCAACAAATTCCAACCACTCCACAATCTCCCCGCATTCCCATCATACAGGAGGTCTGAAATATTGTGCTATTTTCACCAGTCTCGATTTCTATTATCCGCCACCGGGACAGCTCAAGCCTGCAGACGCAAACGTTCATCTCATATTTAGACCAAAAATTATTCGTTACGGCCTTGAGGACTTCTGAGCCCTAACGAAAGGCTCCCGAAAGCATGAGAGCTGTCCAAATTGCAGATGTGGAGCCCTCCATAGGTCCATATCCGAATATTTGAGATTCTACGCCGCGAATTGGAGCTACTGGGCATAGACCAGTCACGAGATGCAATCATGAACAGTAAGGCCGGCCAAACCATTCACCGCGCCGAGCCTGAGCCTGGGGGGTTCCGATGTCTGGTCCGCCAACAAACATTCGGACAAGTCGAGCGTCTGACCCGTGATTCAAGGAGCCACTCGAAAGAGCGCTATCTAAAGTGCAGTTACTGCCACAAAGGATTTTACAGGGGGTCAGTACCTCCCGACAGATACCGCAGTTACCACTTCCGGCTTTGATAACTTTTTTCTTCCATTTTTTTACTGTTCTTCTCTCTCGCTTTAAATACACCACCACTGACCTCTGTTCAAGCGATGCTATACGGTGACATAAACAGGTTCACAAAGAACTGAAGAGAAGTACACTGGTAAGAGGAATCCGGGCTTGTCAAGCTTGTGCAAAAGCACAGAGAAGTTGCAGCGGAGACAATCCTTGTTCTGCGACAAAAGATCGATCGACTACAGTCATCCTCATCTAAACAAAGCTTGCGTAGACTGTCGAGCCTTGGGTAGATATTGCTTAGAATGCTCAGGCTTACTCAGGTAATCTGCGTGGGGTGCTTTGGGTGCTCAGATGAGTTGCTCAAGTTGCCCAGGTCACTCAGGCGAGTTGACTGAGCCGAGGGTGAGCCGATGGTGATTAGGTCCTGAGCAAGAGCAGCAAGCTGACTAACCCCATACACGCACAAGAAAGAGAAAATTGATTCATGATACCACGATATTTGGTGGCATCGATTCGGGAGTGGCAACTTCTTAAAATGCCGCTCGCAGTAGTAGCCAAATCGAATCTCAGCGGGTAAGGTCGAGATGGTACCGGCAGCACCAGTGTTGCCTTGATCCTACGCACCCCTGGGCATCGCCCTCGAGGGCCGCTCACACTAACACAGTACCACCACAGAACATATAACCAGCCAGTCTCCCACCTCTCTTTTCACCCTCGTCGCACCCAAAATCGCTGCTCCCCAGCCTCGTCCTCACCACCTTCACACTCAGCAAACGCACATCGCCCTCGCTAAACAGCCTTACTTCCAGACCGCCTCGAACACCTCACGCACAATGGACCCAACTCTGCCGCAGATGCAGTCCTTCGACTTCGATAGGCTCGATCCCATCGCCCTCGAGGACACGCTGGCCTATCTTAGGCAGCATCCTGAGCCACCTGCTGAGGATATCGCCCTCTTTGGTGGATACCAGGGCTTACTGGCTGATGCGGTCAGCGAGCGGGATTGGATGGCCGAGCCACCCCAGGATATAGGCGGCCAATCGAGGTGAGTAAAAAAAAAGTCACGACGCTAACGAGGGCGAAAGCGCGTCTTGCAGTTCACCTTATGCTACAGCCCCACTATTCGTCGACCCTGTTTCGACTAGCTTTTCTGAAGGTCAACCTTCTCCGACAGAGAGCCTCCCGATATCGACCATGGGCTCGACCGCCCAGAAGCGGCTCAGGAAAGCCGCGAACTCACTGGAAGGGTGTAGTTGGGATGGCTGTCAAACTTCACATGGGATCAACGATTCTGCAGCGCACCTCGAGGGCCACTCACGCGACGCCATAGCTCATTGGAGTCATCAGTGCAAGTGCACCTGGAAGGGTTGCAAATCTAAAGCAAAGTTTAAAACCCTTCGCCAATTCAACGAACATCTGGTGAACATTCACACCAGACCTCTTTTGTGTACGAAGCCGCACTGTTCGTGCAAGACACCTTTTAAGAACAAGCACGACCTTGAGCGACACAACTCGACGAAACACTCTACAGAGCGCCCTTGGAAATGTCCTTACGATTCCTGCTCCTCAGAGTCCAGAACATTTGCTCGAAAAGATAAATGGTTGAAGCATATTCGGGAGACGCAACATGAGAACGATGCCTTTTGTCCGTTTTTCCATTGCCGTCTCAAACAACTCCGGTCCGGTAAATCTTTCGAGAATCGTAAGGAGATCGTGGAACATTTTTCCTGGGAGGGTCATGCTTACAGAGATATGGAAGGATATGCTTGTGGTCTTGGTTCCTGTGCAATACTAGGAAACCACGATCGGTGGACCTCGGACGGTCTCGCTACACACCTGGAAGAGCTGCACAAAGTCCCGATAACACAATGGACTGTGGAGTCATGCTTGAGGGGAGACGATCGAATCTTCCGACTTCAGCATACACCAGCCATATTTGTTGACGACTTGATCGATTGCGAGTTTTGCGCTTCTCAATTCGAGGCTCAAAATCAGCTCAGCGCAACTACAAAATAAGCCGACCCTTCAACATATTCTTCTGTGACGACTTCATCTACCTTACAGGCGGCCAGGGCTTGTCAATGATGTCGGACCAGCAATTTTCCGGCCCCGAAAGCCATGGGCGCCCTTTCTTGGATAAATTTTTCTGGGCGTGGAGATGAGTAGCGGTGGTTTTGAGAATTAAATGGTCTCTTTAAGTTCTACTTGTTTAGTTCATTGTCAATTTCCTCTGTTCCTGATTTCTTGTTGTGCTTTGGATTTTTTTCGTTGAGACTGCCTCGCTCTTACTAGCTACCTATTTAAAATGATACAACTTGTTTGAAACATTGTTTTGTGTCTGATTGCTTCACCGCCACAACCTCTTCCCTGAGGACAACTTGCAGTGCTATCCACATGACTCCCCCTTACTATCTTCCGTTGCCTGATTCATTGCTTTCAAACGAAGACTCAAGGCATAGAAGTATTCCTTCTTGCCCTTCTCAAGAAGAACCTAACAGGTGTATAGAAATCTCGGGTTCCGATCGCCAACATTGTTAATCCCTTGCATCAAGTTACCTTCATTGAAATCGTTCCTCTCCAACAGCATCCGCGCCCGATTTTCCCGTCTCAACCACCAACTCATCAACGCATATACCACTGCAGCAAAGCCGACCAGCGCCAGCGTAATACTGTGCCCCTTCACATATCTAGGCCCACCAGTCGCTGAATACAAGAACGGTGCCATGATGCCAGAGGTATTTTCGATCGTAACCTGGAGACCGATAGCAAACGTTCGTTTCCATATCTTAGCAGATTCGTCGGCAGTCAGGCAAGCGGAATACCGACGGCGACGTATAGACCCATGGCCACCAGGAAGCACCCAGTGTAATGTACCTTTGACCCGCTGTTGGATAACAGGAGTCCGTAGCCGACAATCGAAACTGCGCAGAAGACACAAGTGTAGAGAGCACGTTGCTGTGATTTATCGGAGACCCAGGCTATGACTAGGTACGTGATGGCACCAAGGGCGTAGACTGGGATGGTGAGGGCTTGAGCTTGAGGTACGGTCCAGGTGCCGATGCCATGGATTATTGTCAGGGAAAAGTGAGTCGGGGTGGCAAAGTTGAGGATGTGAACTTACCGGCAAGAACATACTGAAGCCATAGAGCATGGTATCACTCCCGAATTGAGCAAGACTAAATGACCAGACTTTCCAGTCACTTGCACCCTCTCTCACGTCGTCCCAATGAAACTTTTGTGCTGAGGCTATCTGCCCAACTTCACGACCACGGCGCATTACGAGGAAAGCGCGGTCTTCTGGCGACAGGAAAGTCGCAGTATCGAGGTCGTTGGGCATCAGGATCCAGAACAAGATACCCACCACGATTGGTGGGAGACCTTCAATGATAAAAATCCATCTCCAAGCTCTATATCCGCCAATGTTATCCATGAAGCCGATTCCGTAAGCAATGAGTCCCCCAACGGCGCCAGCGATAGCAGCAGCGACGAACAGTTATCCCACGCGAAGAGCGATTGCACTCTTGTTGTAGAAAAGGGTTAGATAGATGATCAGAACAGGGAAAAGACCAGATTCAAAGAGGCCGAGCAGGACACGGCAGGCCAGGAGTTCATGATATGTTCGAGTGAGACCGCTCAAGGGAGCGATGAGCCCCCAAGCTATCCCTAGAATTGTGATGTAGCGTGAAGGGCCGATTTTCTTTAGGAGCAGATTGGACGGGACTTCGAAGAGCTGCTTGAGCTATTAGTGTTCGGAGCTGAAAGATTAGCAGAGGGGCGTACGCAGTAGGTGACAAACAAAATCGAGACAGCTATTTGGTACTCATTGCTTTCAGGAGCCATCTTCAAATCCTTTTCCAAGCCGTAGAGGCGGGCGTTCCCAAGGTTGACTAGGGACGTTTGATTAGATCAGTCTCCTAGTGAAGGAGAACTTGTATTAACGGGGTGACTTACTACGATCCAAGAAGCTGAAGAGATACATCAGCATAATGAGTGGAATCAAGTGAAGATCCATTTTTCGAATCAGTTGCTCCTCTCTTTCCCTATCTACCTCTTCTGCCACGATATTGACATTGTGAACCTCGCCTTTCTTGTGGTTATTAGGAGCCATGTTCTTAGCATGGGCCATCGACTTTTTTTAACTGTAGAGATGCGTTTGCTCCGTGGTATGGATATTTCCAAGTTACACACTTCGGAGAGAGCGATTGCAATTTTGTACAGTCAAGCGCAGTGCGCGATGTTTTCCTCTTCCATGGAAGTTGGGACTGGAGGTAACTAACACCGATTAAGCTATTGTTTGTCGCCAAATTGGGGGTGGCGGTTGAACCACACAAGGTGGCAAGTCGGTTCGCCATCGCCACTCGTTTGAATGACTTGTTCTGCCCAATCGTTTGAGAATGGCATAATCCCCTTTCCTTCGCTTCGGTCGGCAGTATTCCGGGATGGCTTTATTATGCATATTGAGTAGTTCGACCGAAGCCTCCATGCGCCAAGATGTGTTGAGCAGTTCGCCCGAAGCCTCCATGCAACAAGGTGTGGATGTATATTGGTAACAAAGTATTACAGCGACCTCTGAAATTTCATTGCGCTATGAAAAGACTTCTTAGATTAAATAGACTTGGAGTTCACTTTTTAAGACATTTTAAAGCAACCTTGATTCTATGACCACTTTGTCTTTGGCTGTTTGACGCTAAGATGGACGCGAGCAACGAGCTACAATCAACTTCTGGAGAAGGAGTATCTCAACCAGACCAACAGTTTATCTTTGTCACAGACTACGATCGATGGTTTATCCGGAGCCGTCTCATGCGCAGTTCATGGACGCAGAGAAACGAACGAAATTCCCAAAGGCCGTCGCTGAGGGAACATATATTGCCAGCAACTAGAGGGATAGTTCCCAATCATAGCGCTGCGAATTCAAGAAGTCTTCCATTGAGAGCCGAGCAACAGGCAGCACCTAATGCTCAAGTAGGTGTGAATCATGCAGACCTCGCTCCATTGCTCGATTCTTTTGGTTTATCAGAAGTCGAAAACAGTAGAAACGTTCTTCGCTTTCAGGCACAGAGCAACGATCATGACAAGGTGTGTCCTGCGCTTTCAACGGCTTATCAATGTTTTACTGATCATTTCAGGAGATCTGGGATGAGATTGCTGCTATTCCAGAAATGGAGGCCACGGACATAACGACAGAGGCACATTACAGGCAGCATTATTCGTCATCGGTTACCCAGAATGCCATTTCGTCCTTCGAAGTTGCTACTTTCGACCCCTTCGAGACCTGTCCGGCGACCGTCCGGCCAATTGAGCATGCCTTGATCCATCACTGTGAGTATCACTTCAGAATACTAGTCAGAAGTTGCTAATGTGTCTTCAGGGATACATGTCTTTGGAACGATGATGTTTGGCAGCCCACGCTCTTCGATTAATCCTATGACCGAAGTATGGATCTCAGAAGCTTTAAGTAACGAAGCATCGTTTCAAGGCATGCTCTCATTTGCTGCGGCTCACTTGGGGCACCTGAGCGGTCGAGATAGTGGCGTACAAGGGACAATGTACAAGCTCAAGTCCATAGCAGCGATTCAAAATCTGCTGAACAACGATGAGACTATGTTGTCTGATTATGCAGTCGCGGCTGTATTGAGACAAATCAGCATTGAAGTAAGATACCCAACGCTTTTGCAAACAATAATTGCTGACAACCTTAAGGACCGCTTCGAAAGTGCTGAAAATGCGAGCCTGCATAAAGCAGGTCTCGATAAGATGATGGAGAAGAGAGGAGGAAATTTTAACGGCAATTGGCGTCTTGAGATTCTCTTTCACTGGTAAGCTTTAAGAATTACACACAATGAGAATGATTAGGAAAGCTTGCTTGCTGACTTTCCACGTTGAGAAGGTACCTCCTTACTTCTATCCCAAAGTTTTACCTACGCGACCAGAATTCCCAGCAACAGCGAGCTGAGGCAGGCAGCAAAGACGCCGAGGAACATATTACCATGGTAAAAAAGATAAGCACCGTACTGGATCTTTCTCACAAAGCCTCCAAAATGTTCGAGTTCTTCCGCGAGTTGAGATTCCTTACAACAAGTGCGACAAAACAAGAGATACGCCAAAGCCTAGCGCCATTCTCCGCTGAAAACAAAACACAGTCAACTGAATGCCTGCTTCATATCTTCAGAACCTCTCCCGTTGACTCCAGAGGTCCGATACACGACACAATTGAAGAGACTTGTCGACTGGCAGCTTTATTCTACATGGCAGCTATAAAGGCAGACTCACTGAAGTTTGGGACGCGCGATTTTGACATACTGATGCAGCTAATCAGCGAAACACAATCAGCATGGGAACACTCTCTTGAGATGCTTTTGTGGGTTCTATTAAGGGGCAATGGCCCTGGGTTAGCAAACCCAGAAGTTGTCCAACGGTTGATGTCCTACATGGAGTTAGCAAAACATCTGAGAAAAAAATCGTGGAATGCGGTAAAGGAAATACTCGTTGGGTTTCTATGCGATGACGCACAGAAAGCTTTTGGCATATTGGAGGAATCCATGGTATTCGTGGCTGATCTGATAAGAATACTAAGTTGAAATTGAAATACGATCTTCATAAATCGCTAGCTCTATTTAAAAATGAACCAGAATTACGGTGTGATTTTAGGGGGTAAGTGGTCAAAATGTCAAAATAGCAAAATACATCGGCCCCGAGGCCATAGCTAGGTATCGTCGAAATCAAAATATAATTTTTCTAGTAATAGCTACCGTATTTTCTATTTAAATATAACTCTTAGAGAGAATTAGAAACGCCTAAACATATATTTAGGTTCCTTTACTACCTATATACTAATATTATTATAATAAAGGGAGAGAGAAGTTAAGAAAGTGAGAGGGGAGGAGGGGGTAGGAGAGTGAGTACACGGGCCACAAACCGCATATTTTATAGGTCCTTTTTAAGCGAGGATCCCCCTCCCCCCTCCCCCCTCACCCTTACTCCCTAACTTTTCCTACTCCTTCTACTTATTATTTCCTTCTAAGTATTCTCTTATTATATCCTGATAAGTAGTAGAAAGAATTATTTATAAATTTAAGTACTTGACTTTAAGTATTTCCAGAGTAATTTCAGGGCCTTTTAGGCCTCGGGGCCGATGTACTCTACTATTTTAATATTTTGACCACTTACCCCCTAAAATCACACCGTACAGAATGTATCGTTGGAAAATTTCAGGATTCAGCTAAAGTTTGAAACCAAGAGTACGCTGTCATCAGTTTCTTGACCTCCATTTTATACCCCTAAGCCCAAGTGAAATACACCTGCACTGTCACCACGAGAGGCATCATGCATATGCCTAATTTACGTTATTTTCTAGATTCATAGCAAGAAATTTTTGGGACCCATTTCACTGAGTTCGCGCTGTCAATAGTGGCCATTTACTAGCAAACCACTTGACCACCCGTCACACTTGGAATTCGGATCAACACGCAACGATCTTCCCATAAGTCTCAATGATTTCAGCATAAATACCTCCCACTCTTTCCTAAAGGTATTGATTCTCTGAAATTTTTCTTCTTGACTGATCATGCTGTACTGGAAGCTCCATTCAACCAGAGTACGCCATCCCATCAGGCTCATTTTGTTACTTCCTACCATGATTTGATAGAAGTCATTTAAGAGGGTCGAGGTAATTTTCGGTATCAGTAAACGTTTAAGACACGGCAGTTTGTGAAGATCACTTACTAGAAGACTCCTGAGTCGTCACTATTAACTGTACATGGGACGTTGCTCGCCAGCAGCACCGGTAAGGGGTGATTCGTAACAGTGCCACACAGTCCCAGAACCTCGTTACTGATTAGACAAGTTTCTACCGCTATCCATTTCTCCTTACACAGATCCATCAACACGGGATGCTTCGTCATACTATATCCATGATCGATTTTGATCGTTCCCAAAAGAATTACATCAATCAGACTAGAATCCGTGTCTCCCCCATGATCGAGTGTTTCGCTCGCGTGGAAGATGAACGGCAGATCGACACCTAGCTCATCGCATTTTCGGCGCATCTCCAGAAGCTCCGGAATCCAATGGGAAAGCGAATGGCCGGCATCTTCCTGCCCAGCGATGTCGAAGCCACAGATAAGATCAGGGAATTCTTGTTTCAACTCGATCGCCATGTTCCTATCCCAGACCATTTCTTCCCTCTCTTCCTTTCTCATGGTTGCATAGATACACTTGATTCCATAAAAAGTGTTACCTTCCTTTCTGATCTTTGGTAACTCTTCCTTTTGAAGTTCAGAGATTATCCTCATCATTTTGTGATAGCTGAGCTGCCTTTCGCCGTCGTCGCTCCACATGAAGCCCCCGTAGCCCAAGCCGATTCTGATCTCAGCATAATTGATCCCGTCTCTAGCAAAGTCCAAGATAACATTTTTGAAATGCTCGCGCTATGCTGTCTCGTAATGGGGAAGACTAGATAGTGCTTTGAATGAGCGGACGAATGACTTCCAAATTCTGGGTAGGAACCATCGTTAGTATAGCAAATATGTTGAGGAAAATATAGAGAAATTTACCCATTTACAGTCTGCGAAGTATGGTAAATATCTTCAACATTTAGCACAATTTTGTTCGAAACCCACCCATCTCCCTTGGCTGCTCCACCAGGGAAAGACTCTCTAAATTTCGAGAAAAGCATACAATCTCCGGGAACGTAGGTTGCGCCGAAAATGTCAGTATTTGCATGAGTCCCAGCTTTTTCTTTGGAAAGAACCTGAAATGTGGGGAGAGCGTGCTCGTAGAAGCCGGCATTTATCAGTGGAGCCCCAGCCCTGATATGCATGTTTGCCATTCCAGCTGCAATAGGAATCAACGCAGAGGGAGGTAGCATAGCATCGAAATGGCAGTGACGCAAAGCGCCTTTCGGTGCTCGTTTTGCTATCTCGAGTAACTCGGAGTAACTCGGAGTCATCAATGAGATGCTTTGAGCGACGAAATTTATGGGCTAGCTCGTGACCTGAGCCATTGTGGTGGACGCCATAGAGGGTGTCGGATTCCAGGTCCAGCAGCGCTTTCACAATTTTGTTGGCCTTTATCTCTGTGTTAGAAGCTGGTTTTACCGCTGCATATTCGAATGCTGCTGCATTTTCGGCTTCCAATAGAGCTTCTCTTGAATTTGCGTAGGCAGTAGTGGAGGGGTAGCTAGTGGGAATGTCGAAAGTGGATGTAGTCTTGATTGTCATTTTATCTTCAGAATCACAGGAATGGGGATTGCAGGGAGAAACAGCAAAAGCTTTGGGCAAACACCAAATAAATAGCTGACTCAATATAATTCTATTCAAAATTTTCGCACATTAGAGCAAAGCAAGCACACGGCTATACTTACTTGATATGTGAAGTGTAGTTAATACGTCGGCGCTGAACAGCTATCATTTCGGCGGACGGCGCTTTCCCGGGGGTTCTCATCAGTTGCTTCAGTCCTAACCCTCTGGGGATACTTATCTTAGACCCCCAAATTACATCCCAAATCATTTCCGCATTGCGGATTCGGCAAATGACTCTCTCCACTCAAGTATAACATCACGTGACTCTCACATTAACTTCCCCCTTTTCTGCCTCGCTTAATACGCTTTGGTAGCCATCTTACCTACTCAAGGCATGACTCGGAACACTTGAGTGTCTGCAAGGAGTCCATACTCTGATCTTGTTACTCGCCTATTTTGACACAATCGAATGTTGCACGCCTGCTGAATAACCCGATTTCATAAGTGGGGGTGAGATTCTAGAAATCTTACACTAGCGTTGGGGGTTTGGGGGTTTTGTGGGGTTGGCTGATGATGCACTCATTATCCACTTTACAATCGTCTTCAGGCTTCAGTCCGGCTCCAAACCCATCAGTACAGGGTATCAAATGAACTCTGCTGATATTTAAACCAAGAAGAAGCTTCTTCGTGAGGGGGGTGAAAAATATTCTTAATCAGGCGACGTTTCGACTGTTATCCTCTCCTCAAGGCCTCAAAATCTGAGCAGAAGATGGGTACTCAAACAACAACTGTCACAGCACCAGGTCGTAAAATCCTGACCTTGGACTCTTCCCATGGCACAGTATACAGAGAGATCTCCAGCGCGCCTCCGCGTGCCGCGACGGCTGAGGAAATACCAATCATCGATTTGTCCAAGCTAAACAGCAAGAACCTTGAAGATCATAAGAGTATTGCTCTAAAGATCAAAGCGGCTGCGGAGAATACCGGATTCTTCTATATCGAGAACCACGGCATTGAGGAAGAAATCATTGAGAATGCCAAAGAATCGGTCATGAAGTGAGTTTATATAATGACCAAACTTTTACCACAATTCTTACCTAGATAAGGTTTATGGCCCAGCCTTTGGAGGTCAAGCAAAAGGTTGCGCGAAAGAATCAAAAGTATTGGAATGGATATTTTGAGCCCGCGGGTAGTCAGGCCAATAAGTCGGAGTCAAGAGGTTGTTCATCTAGCCCTGTGCATTTGTATCCGATGCTGATTCTACCAAATTCATCAGACCACAAGGAGAATTTTGGTTGGCAATACTCTCCTAATCTGGACCCGCTCTACGACCACCTTCCCCATCCTATCGCGTCAAGTTCCATCCCAGCAAATATTTTGGAGTACATACGCGCTGAAGATGAGATCTGGGATGGCACTCTCAGCTGTCCTGGCTTCAAAGAGAATGCTATCACCTACTATCGCTCAATGCTTTCTCTTGCTAGACGTTTAACTAAGATCTTTGCTTTGGCTCTTGATCTGGACGAAAGCTACTTCGACCACCTTACGACCTATCCTGGAGCAGACCTTGCCTTCAACTACTACCCGCCTGTTTCAGGCGACATCGGCAAAGTGAAAGAAAATGAGGCTATGGCACACGATGTTGGTCTAGGGAGTCACACGGATCTGCAATGCTTCACGCTGCTATGGCAAGACATGATCGGTGGGCTTTTAGTCCTCAATAGAGGTGGGGAATGGATCAAAGCTACGCCAATCAAAGGCACAATCGTAGTCAATATTGGGGACTTCTTGATGCGCATGACCAACGATAAGTGGCAGAGCACAGTTCACAGGGTGGAGGTAAACAAGACCTCGGAGCCACGTGTCTCGATGCCTCTGTTCTTCGGTATGTCCTCTTCGCTGTTTATCTTGTTGCAATCACTGACATAGTATTAGGGTTCAACTTCAACGAGTTTATTGGGGTCCTTCCAACGTGCGCTAGCGAATCAGAGCCACCTAAATACGAACCACTTAGAATTGGAGACGTAAGAAGACTATGCCGTGTTCATCTTTGACTATTGCTAACGATATATAGT
This sequence comes from Hyaloscypha variabilis F, assembly GCA_002865655.1. Lineage (NCBI taxonomy): Eukaryota > Fungi > Ascomycota > Leotiomycetes > Helotiales > Hyaloscyphaceae > Hyaloscypha > Hyaloscypha variabilis. Next base: position 761,201 of record KZ613944.1, on the reverse strand, counting down.
GGAATTACATTCGTTTGAATCAGAGTCACAACAAGATTTTCAAACAGCGAGAGGAGGCCAAGAAAAAAGCCATGGTTGAAGCGATGATGTGAAAATTTGGCGTTTATATTAATCTTAGAGGAGATCAATCTTATTTTCATTTGGCTTCAAAAAGCTTGTCATCAATCCCCACAAGCCGTTTCAAGGCATCCGCCGCCTCGCCAATGAGACTACTCCCGTTTTCTTCTTTCAGTATTTCTATCAGCGTTATCAGTAGACCTGTCGTTTTGTTTATTTGATCTGTAATACTTTCAAGACCTGTTGCTTGGAGTTGTGATGCGATGGTCAAGTATTCTGTACATTATAGTTTTGCAAGCTCTGTCGACACCACTGAAACTTTCTGCATAAGTTCATCGTTTTTCATGCTTCCAGTGACCGGAAAGCCAAATGACCAACAAATAAAACCAGCTATGTAGAGAATCCACTGGCAATGATGACAATGTAATTGAGGCCAATAAGGTGCGCTGAGACGATCTTCGATGATTTTCGCGGCATCTAGAGTTCAATCATTGTCATTATATGTTGCATTCTCGAGTGTTGACACGGGATCTCACATGATACCCCAATCCCTGCTGGATTGGCTTTCTACATTGGTGCTGCAGGATCTATCCTGGCAATGGGTCAAACATGGTACCATGGGTCAGTTACCTTCATCTAAAAATCCATCGAGTATTTGCTAACGAGCGCATCAGACCAATCGCGAAGGCAATTGCTCCAGATGGAGGTGATATTGGGACGATATTGGGCTTTGCATTCTGTGGCATCAGTTATTCACTTCGCCGACACTTTGAATTAAAAAAGTTCGGAAGGTAGTGTAAGCATATTAGAAAGATTGGGAGTGCATATATTGGGGGCTAGAATCGTACGAGTAGAATATAGTAGTAACAGTTAGCGGTAGTTCTAGTTTAAATGTAGCTAATGCTGTGGTTGATTTTAGTTATATTTAAGAATTTCCTTGGAGATCTATGCTTCATTGAAGGAGATAGGTATGTATTACAAAATTACGACTGAGCTCGTTGAAATAGGTCGATTTTTAATACTAAGTCACCTAGTTTTAATTTAAGAGGATCTTGAGAAACAATATCAAGAAATACACTACTGAGAGTTTCTCGTTACCTATACTAAAAACACCTTCGCGAACTCAGGATTTCGTGCAGATGAATTAACAAACTGACCTTAGGGCCGTCCCCTGCTTTGCGGAACGTGATGAAAACCGTTCAGGGGGTTCGCTTAGATCTAATCTCGCTTAATATCCAACCCCCTTTCCATTTTGGGCGACGATGTACACATTCACGTGGCTCCATCTTCTGCTAGGCCTCCCTTACAAAGATAGAATAGTTCCTTGAATTAAATTTGGACTTCACAAAACGCTGCAGGACGAGATCGGCTTGAAAGCCAACATCACAACATGTCCCTCCTATCGCAACGGATAAATGTTCAGTTACTACCTACAATTGTAGGTTTATTCCTCTATAAAAATCACCCTCGCAGATGGATGAAGACTCTGAGAGAAGCCCTTCAATTCTCTCCCAGTTTCCTTTATTCAAATACCCCGACAACCAATAATTCCTCTCCCCATCCCTTCCAATGATAGGAAACGCATTCGGAAGCACCAACCCGAACTGATTATTCTGGATATAACACAGCCTTCCAATTTTCTTTCCCTCCTTCCCACCACCAATCAAAGCGGCTAAAAAATCCATCTCGAACGACACGGGAATATATTTGTGACCTCCAACGCAGCTGAAAAAAGACTCATCTACCAACTCTTCTCGTTTCGTCCTCCTCCAATCGCGCTTGTATATTAGAAAAGCTCTCGCGAAATCTCTTCAATTCTCGCCTACTATTCAATGCTCGTATAGCTAGATAACTTACGATTCCCCTCGGGATTTTGACCAACGATGGGAAACCAAATTGGCAGAACTAATTCAACGGAGTTGTGCTGTATGTAGGACGGGCTTTCTTTCTGTGCCCAAGGCTCCTTGCTATTGCGCAGTCCATTCTACTGAAGGGCTGAGAACCAAAACCATTGAATATGCTTGCGTTTAAAACAGTGGCAACCGGAGAGGGTATCCAGACCTGAATTTCTGGAGAAGCAGTCGTGGGCGCTTCCGACGAAGCTAGGTATTAAAGTCGAAGTTTTCTTGTTTCGCAACGTGCCTGAGTTTTTTTGCATGGAATATTCTGTCTGAAGGACCATCATTGTGAACGTTCGAGGTATCTTCTATTGGTTCCATCGCATGGTTCACAGAGTGGAGGAGTGCGTTAGCAGCCAGCGTGTGCGGCAGAGCCAGGCTCTGGATATAGGGGGAAGGATTTAGCTCGGATTCTCTGGGTCTTTTCATCCGCGGCTGAAAGGGTTGGCTATTCACTTCTTGCTCAGGGCTTTCATTTTCCTTGGTGTGATACTTGCTCTGGTCAGTTGCCATTTTTGTGGCCCGAGATGCAGCCTGTGCGGCTTTTGCCTGACTGCCTTCCTCGACAAATGTGGCTTGGGTTTCCTTGTGTAATCCTTCGAGCAGTGTCTCATCTATCATGGGGCTGTTGAGGTAGCATCGGACTTCTTGTGTGGAGGGCCTCAACCTTTCGGCTACTCTCAGTGGAATGGTTCGATTTCGATCGTCAAGGCAGCTTTCTGTTGTCAAATTCTGTAATTGTTAGCTTGAATCAGCAATTTATATAGTTTAAAATTCACAGTTACCTCGATCCTTGCCCCTTCTGCTGATATGGGCCTGCATTTCATAACCTTCCTGATTTTCGAGGTGTTGGTGAAAATGAACCCTCCGTTTTCACATGCCTGCACTGCTTGCAAAAGACCTTTGCGATCGGTCCCAGGGACTTCAGATTTCAAGAACTGCAGGTGAAAACATCTAATTTGGTTGCGAGGTTGATGGAGCCTGATAATTGGGTGCTCAAATTCCCAAGTTATTCTGTCCGCTAACCTTGAGACTTCCTTTCGGGTGCGTTTGTTAAGCATGTGAAGTATCGAAGGGCCAGTTGCAACAAGGTATTTGCACCCGGCCGGAACTGATTGCCAATTTGAGCACAGTCCATCCAGGCAAGACGAAACAATCGCCTGGCCAAGGTCCTTGCAGAATAGTACGACACAAGGTTGGTGTTCAGCCAAGTGTGCCCATGGACTGGAGACCTTTGCACTCTTGACAGGCATTGATGCTTCCTTCAAAGCCACATCGACAAGTTCCACGCCAAGTATTAATTCTGGAGCAACTTCGTACGCCTCCCTCGCGTCGGTGTAGATTTGACGAAGGTCGTGCGATACATAGAATAAATAGTGAATCGTTTCTTTGACCATCGCCCAATAATCGTCTCCATTCGAATGAGCACTAACTTCTTTGAATCTTGATAAAGTTTCGAAAGCAGCTTGTCCTCCATCATGGGATGGCAGGGAGAGCATTTCAGACGTCAGAAATTTCAACCCCATTGGCCTTCGCAGGAGAAATATCTGCACCAGAAACAAAAACGCCGTGGTTTGAGGAATAAGCCATCCAGTATCTTTATCGTCATCATATAAGATGATATGGTTCTTGATTCCATTGGAAAGGTAGAGCATCACGTCATCGTTCTCCTTGCTTTCAATTCCCGATATGCCAGTAGGCACAGCTGAGCGAGTTCCAGAGATGTTTGCAGAGATTGATGCGATGCCATGTATTCCAAACCCGAAAGTACCTCCATATGTCTTGACACATCTTGTTGGTGCGCTGTCAAATGCACCAGAATTCTTGACCATGAGTGCAAAACTACTCTGGGTCCCTAGTATGACATTGGCCTCGCTCGCCCAACCCAGAAATATGCGAGAATTTGATAGCTTCTCTGGATCTAGTTCTTTGTACCACTCTCGAATTACGGAATTTGCCATGACTTCGCTCGGATGGACAAATCCTGGACTATCTTCATCAGAACTTGGATTTGGCGCCTTAAGTTCCAGATGCCATTGAATTGCAGAATCTGTTGACAGTATCTTGACTGGGTATAGAAGAGTGACCAAGCCGTCAAGCACGAGGCCACCTTGAACTTCAAAGAAAGCGCGGGATTTTGATAATGAAACCATGTCGGAGAAGGAGATCTCTAGTCCCCTCCCTTCATTGCGAGGAGAAATCGGAAAGCCACGGGCTATGACAGCGTATTGAAACAGAGGGGACCAACATGAATTCAGTGTAACGATAGGTTCCAGAACATCGGGACATAGTGATATCTGCGCGAGCGCACTTCGGTTTCCCAAGATCGTTGCGCTAGAGAACGAAATGCCTTTATGAATCGATCTTCGAAGTACAGCACAAAACCAGGATAAAGCAGCGGTGATTTGGCAATGCTCTTCAAACGTTGCTGAGACCTTTACGTAAGCTGTCGATATGTCTTGATCCTGAGCCTCGCCACTCTCCAAGTCCAGTTGGATCTGGATGTCAATCTCCATGATGAGGACTAAACTCAGGTGATCAGGTTTTAGAATTTGATTGAGAATTGGGAGCTCCTGACCTCGTTTCAATGTGTCAAATAAGGTCTCCAATCCTCTCAAAAGGAATATCCCAAGATCCGGCCAATTTGATAAGAGATAGTCACGACACGATGTTACTTGCGCATTGGGTAGATCTCCCTCAGCACCTTGTTCAATCTCGCTGGTGATAGTCATCACTTCACCAAGACGTTGTCCCTTAGGAAAGTTTCGTTTCAGAATTCCAGGTAATTCCCACTTGACATGATATGGTATCTAATGACGAGAGCGCCGTGCATGAGAAGCTTACCAAACCTCTAGCATAGCCTTAAGAACTGGATTGGGATGAACGAATAGCCTAAAGGTGTCTTTGAGGATCAAGAGGGCGTCAGAATCTTGAACGAAGCGCTCTAGGTTTTGAAGCTTAGTCTCCGTTTCATCGAGGCTTTCCCCTGAGCCTCCTTCGTCGTCCAAGTTGTCCTCGGCGTCAAGATCTTCAACATGATTGTCTGCTTCTGCGCTTCGATAATCTGTGGATTTTTTTCTCCCTAGCTGAGCCTGTATCCTAGCTCGAAAAAGACGTACCGTACTCCTCCCAAAATACCGGATATATTTCGCCACTTGTCTTTCTTCTAAAGTTGAAGCTTGAGTGTGAAGATGGGTAGAACAAAGAATTAGAGATCGCCTGAAGTTTCACTCGAAACGGTCTGAATCCGTCTTTTCCATTCCTTCTCGGAAAAGTCTTTGTAGTTCGAGATCCGCCCATAATATGGATACAAGTCTTTCGGCAACGTCCATTGGATGAGCATACGAAGAGATTTCAGTGTCGGCGGTTGATACAATCGAGAAAATAGAGCCCCCAGCGCTGGAAAGCGAGTCAACTCAAGAAGAAGGCCTAACTTTTCTGGGAGTTTGAGAATATGATAACTGGGCAATGTATTCCCTTTCACCCAACTGTGCATCCATACGAGTGATCAAAGTGCCTGCGCCGTCTGTCGGATGCCGTTCAGGAAGGATCGATTGAAGAGCTAAGAAGCTACGCAAGCTGGAAATATATACATGAAATCAGGAGGCCCGAGCTAAAGAGGGGTAAAGCACGTGATATCTAACTCCATCTCAAGGATCAAACTTCAGCTCTGTGGGACAAACGGTGGCGGGCTCGAGTTCCCGTCTACCTCCTGAGCCACACCCGTTTGCGAAATTACGCCAGACCGTGCTCTCTCCACCGGCACAGGCCACTCACGCGTCATGCCCATTGCATGTCTAAGACATTTTCTGACTCTGACACCGTCTTCTTCTACGGGTTCCTCAAAACTGTACATTTCTGGAAGACCCGCTATGTTACCAGAGTCAAATGTGGTAGGCTGGCAGACGGGGCATAATTCATAGGCCCCACTATTGTCACAATACCCGGTATCACTGCATGTGAAACAGTAAGGAGCCCCACGCGCTCGACGGATTCTGACGCGTTCTTCCTCGCAGGGGTTTTTGCATGACGAACAGTCCCATTCTTGATATACAGAGTTTCTGACGAGGCATTTGGTACAGCGCCAGTACTTGAGGCTGATATTGCGCTCAGCAAGCCAGATCTTCTCTTGCTGCCACGTCCGCTTATCCTTTGATGACCTTTGGGTTTTGGCGGAGCCAATGTCTTCCTTGTGGAAGTCTCGCAGGTGGTCTCTATAGTGGTGTTTCCGAGAGAAAGGGTCTTGGGACCGAGGACACTTGGGGTAGTCGCAAGGGAATGAGTCCTTCTCGGCATGGACGTCCTTGTAGTGACGTTCGAGATCGACTGGGTGGCTAAAGACAGTTTGTTTTGCGTTACAAGTACCTGGATATTGGCAAGGGAATTGGTCCTTCTCGTTGCCCCTGTCGAAGTATGAGTAACACATGAGATATTATTAAGAACAGGGCTTACCTTGGCTCATCTAGATATACCCTTCTCGGAGTCTGATAGGTTGGCGTCCACTTATCCAGTAGCTCCAGATACGGCAACTTGCCCTTTGGCACGACGAATTTGTAAAGCTTAACAAAATCGGCGCCATGAGGTCCCCATTCTAGGCTACGTGGTGTGTGTCTCGCATTTTCGAGGTCGGCCTGCTGGAACGAGATATATGAAGGATCATACGACTGAGAAGGCAGAGGATTACCGTCGTATAATTGCGAGGATGGAGAAAAATTGCTAATACGAGGAGGGTGAGGAATTTGTGAGAGGTAATCGTCGTTGGAAACAGTAGAAGCCTTAGAAGCAACGACCCATGCTAACACTCTCGCATCGGGGTCCAAGCCGATAGAAAACGAAGATCGCTTATTCTGAAACCCAGCCATGATAGAGATATTAGGGTTACAGAGATCAACAGATATTTCTTATGGACGATGATCTGGTGATGAAGGCGCCGAGAAACAGGTGGTGTATCGCGGCTGAAAACCTACGTTGCTGCCTAATCGCCCAACGACTTGCACCAGAGCGATGATTGGTTGGACGGGCGAGCACGCTCACTCAGCAAGAAATACCGATCAGTGGATCGGCTCCTATAACTAATCGTTGTTGGTTCTCGTGTGTTGGACATGCTCTGCCTCGAGGCGCGGAGACAGATATAGAGTAGGCATTAATAAAAATCATATTCCAATTACTTAGAAACTATAGCCAATTTGCGGCGGGGCTCAAAGACGATCCTTTGAGTATAATACAGGCTATAGCGGGATTACTATCATGCTTAGGAATAGGGCCTCTATCTTCAAATTCAAAACCTAACACCTTGAGCCATTTTGGCTAGTATCTAATAATTCTATTTATAAAGGGAAGAACGAGTAACTTATTATTATAGGAATATTTATATTAAATGATTTTATAGTAACTCTAAATAAGAAAATCAGAAACTTTTATTCTCGCTCCCAGTATAGTAATAAGTATCTAGAAAAGGAGAGGTAATATATCCTTTAATTCTACTATATCCTTAACTACTCTCTTACATAGTCCTATAACCTCTTCATCCCTTAATGACATGAAACTTCGTAGCGTTAATCGGATGATGCGACGCAAAATAATCATCATACACCAAATCCTCAGCCGTCAGCTGATTCCCCTTCAGCTTCTCGAACCGGTGGAACAGCATCGCGATCGTAACGTAAAGTTCACAATACGCCAGCCTAGAACAGACATCACATATTAGCCCTTCTACCATCTAGATAGTAAGTTTTAAATTATTAGGGGACGCACGGCATGCCAACACAGATCCTGCTTCCCTTCCCAAATGGCACGAACCCTTTCTCCATGTGTCGCTGCTCGGCGGGACTAGCCTTCGACCAGCGCTCGGGATTGAATTCCTGGGGTGCTGGGAAGTAGTTTGGGTCTTGGTGTAAGACCCAAGAGCTCATTGATACTGCTGTCTTGGGAAATCGTTAGCTGAGACTCCAGGCACGAAACCGAGGTTCAAGTACCCCGGCTGGAACGTAGTGGCCGTTGAATGTTGCCCCGCCCTCTGGGACAACGCGTGCTAGTCTTGAGATGACGCCGAAGGAGAGCCTTAGCTTGTGAGTTGGTTATGTTGAGTTTAGAGGGGGTTGATATACCTGAGCCCTTCTTTTACAACGCCAGTCTAATAAGCGTCAGCTGAATTTTTCAGGTAAGAGTAATAATAGAACGGCGTACAAGGTAAGGCAACTTCTCGAGCTCCGTAAAATTAAGTCTAGCGTCAGGGTCTGGAAATGCAGTTTTCAACTCGGCACGGAGTTTCTTGTAGATCTCTGGGTTATTGACAACATGATACGCTGCCACCGTCATTCCGTTTCCCGTTGTATCTGCTGCTGCTGCAAGAATGCCATATGCTTCATCCTTGATATCGTCTACGGATGGTACGACATACCCTTCCTCTGGGCTTGGCGTCAGAATACCGTGGAATATGGTCTGCCGAGCATTGTGCTTGGTCAAGCCTGCATCAAGGTCAGCTTTGACGTCTACGATCTGCTCCCTGGCGTGCTGGAAACATCCAATATTAGCAAAAGCTCTGTCGTCGTTAATATTTCGTTCTTCTGGGAAGGGTCTCTTACCTCCTGAAGCGTCAGCACTTGCGCGAGTTCGGGGCTCATTTTCTTAAGCACACTTGGCGGTAGATTGTTTGCGATCTGGAGTTGAGGCCACTGCTGATACACCCATAAAGACGGTCCAATCCCACGCACCATCAGAAAGAAGTGCCGGCCAAGGTCTGGCTTGTCAAGCAGATCGTAGCATTTGTTGAAGCCGTACTCGGTGATCACATCGATCGAGACTGCGCGGAAGGCGTGATGGAGATCAACGGCTTGACCAACGGACAACTTCTGGGTCACAAGGTTGCACAGCTTCTGCGCTTTGCTTTGGACTACATCCTCAAGTTCGAGGACCATCTTGCGCGAGAAGAATTGGTTGAGGGGGCCGCGTCGCAGTTTGTGGACGTCGTTTGGACATGTTGTGAAGGAGGAATACTTTAGACTGAACGCATTGTAGTATCGGGGGTACTTAGCGTACTTGGAGCCTACATGGTAGATCGTCTCGTAATTTGCCGGGTCACTGAGGTGAATTTCATCAGGCGTAATTCGAACGACGGGGCCTGTTCCCGCGGTTCACTCAATTAGCATGGTCACCAGTAGGCGTATCGCCGTGCGCTCGATGTTGACTTGCCATATGCCTCGTGCAACTTGCCGATCTGAGCGTAGAAGCGGCTTCCATTCACAAGGCTGAAATAAGTCTGGTAGAGGAAGGTGCCTGCTGCAAGTTTGGGACCCGGAATGTGCGCAAGAGGATGGAAGTAGACGCGGTAGAGCAGAGTCCATAGTACATTCGCTACCGTCAGTACCAGAATGCCTGAGATGAGTTGTGTGATGCTGGGTAGCTGAATATCCCACATGTTGGATGAGTACATAAGGGGTAATTGTGGGGATTTGCTGATCACATCGAATCGTCTGGCGTGGGATGCTGTGTGCTTTATCTCATTTTGTCGTATACTATGCACGCCATGCCCTGTCGCTCCAATTCAAATGAACGCTGCATAGGCAAAGCACTGTGCCCGAGTGCGTGGCCGTGGGTGGGCGGGCGTAGGCGGGTAGATGAGGGGTCGTAGAGATTGGCGTTTACCCCGCGGTGTCACTGGCCGGGTCGTGCCGCCCGGGGTTTCCGCGCAGAGACAGGTGCATACTGGACCACTTATGTCTTCTAGTGCACAACCTCCCTCTAGAGGGTCGTGCAGGCGAACTTTCGGTAAGAAACGTGCGAAAGATTTGAAACTTCGGGGGCCCACTAGATGAATGCAGTGGTTATCGGGTCTGCTCTTTGGGTCTAGCTGAAAGCCAAGCTCAATCTTGCATAGTCAATTTTATGATAAGTTTGGCAGGGACACTCGTTGCGATGTCAACCGCTATTTGTAAAGTGCTGAGGAAAGAACCGCTGGCAATTTTTCACGACAATCTTCCAGGCCTAGTTGACTCTCTTGAAAATGTCCCAGAGATCACTAGTCTGTATAAACAGAGCTGCGAGCAATGATGTCACGCGCGAAGGGTTTGCTTGATCACCCCCGTATAAGCTAGATCCTGGACCTTCCTCGTCTGATACTCCGTAAACGTCCTCGAGCCAGTGTAAGCTTAAACCAAGGGTGAGCATTCTTAGCACGGCCTCAGCACACGCTAAGTAAGTCAGAACATGTATAAAGAGCCAGTCTAGTATCCGCAGGGGCTTGTTTAGCTCCCTTACCCCGGTTACAATTTCCTCGTTTTTTCTCTAAGGGTGGGTCCTTTTCTGGCTCCGACAAGGATCCCTCCAGAACCATTTTTGATCTATAGGATAAAAGGTCGGGATACAAACCTGCCATACTAGTGGACTTTGCGGCTCCTTTCTTTAAGGTCCTGCCTTGGGCGAAAAAGTTGGCCCAGTTCTCCTGGTCCTCAGTATCAGCTGCTTTGTAGAAGAGAGAGAGAGAGATGTTGTTTGATTAATGGATGGATAATTCTATCATTCCATCCAAACGTTCAGGGAGCCATACTTTCGATGCCAAAAGCAGAATATTGTATCAAGGAACAGTGAGCAGTCTGCATCTTAAGGATTACAAGAACATGGTTCTTGTTGGGTTTCCGACTCCCGATCAATTATAACTAAATGTTATATCAATGATAAATGATCATTTCGTCGCTCTGATCTAAAAAAAATTAAAAAATTTAATGGGACTTGCTGTCGGGGTGTTTCTCAAAGCTGTGGGGCTACTCTCGGGGCGTCCGGCCCAACTTGAGCCCCCCTAGTTACGGGATGGATCTTGAAGGCTTTTATGACTACAAATGGTCCCTTCCTTGCCAATATGCCCAATTTTCGAATTCAAGTACCTTTTCATTGTCCATACGCAGCATATGTTTCTTGAACCAATCGTACAATAGCAGCAGAAGAATTCACCCCCCAATAATCACTCTTGGTATGATCAAGCAGACCTGTTAAATTCGTCAGTATATACAGTTCGTTTACTACACCAGGAAAATACTTACTATAAGTCTTATTATAATCCTGAGTCCCATTTCTAATATTATAATAGCTCCTTGCCAGTACCCAAACCATCCATCCCAACTTTCTATGAACTATAAATTCCCCTGAACAAATACTCTCTCCAACGCTGTCGCCGCACCACTCAAATTATTTCCCCATTCACTAATCACAAGTAGAGCTTGATTCCCTCCAACATTCGTAGTCGCGTTTCCCTTTGGCAGCTCTCTCCTACAGTCCTATATGCTCTCTCTTGATAGCTCTCAGGTCATTTCATGTCTCTCACACCCTTGTTGAATACTACCATTAACCCTTAACATAAAGTGTTGCTCCCTTTCATACTGCATTTTATAAGTTCCGTTATGATATTTCAAGGTCCACCACCTCTGATTTTCCGACAGTTTCTCCATGGATATAGCCGCGGACATATGGCACGTCTCGAATTTTGTACCTCGTGGCATTGTCCTGATCTCGGTACAGAAGCAGTGGATATTGGCAACCATAAATTATTGCAAGTGTGTCGCCGCTGCGACAAACACTGTGACATCGTCCGAGTATAAAGGGGCTTTGAACCTCCGATACTCGATCGGATTGCTGGTTGGAAATGGTGAAAAGGTTGATGTCCTTCAATACTGCGAGAAGTAATAACCTCTCGTGGGTTTCAAGTCTTCCACCTTCGCCCCATTCTGCCATTGTTTCTCCATATTCCGCCATCACTACCATGAAGGAGTCTATAAAGTAATTTTTGGACATGAGCTTCTGGAGTTCGGGTACATTTTTGGCTCGATAAAATAGAAGAGGGTAAAGAGTTTCTAAGGTAGTTGCGAGGGTTTGGCGATTGAACGACTCGGACCAATGTGTGAAAAATGTACAGAGAATAAATTGGAGAATTTCATGGAAACAAGGAGCCAGATTTCTGGGGTGAGCCATATCTTCCCGGGTCCAGTCCAAGAACGGATGGAATTTAATTTGCCCTAGGATTCGGGCTCGAGTTTTCAAAATATTCCCATCGTTTGAGATCACAGCAGTAGGGGCGAGGTGGTCAGGTTCCTGGTCAGGTGCTTTCTCAGGTGGTAGTAGTTCGCCGTTCGTAAATCTGTCACACCGCCAATCGCGGACCCATGAAGGCAGCTCAAAGGACTTATGACACGGGTCGTTACAACGACATGCTCTTATTTCACGATTGCATATTACGTCCAAGCTTTTGGATCCGAGGATAATATATCTTGATGTCGCTTTGAAAACGTCGTTCAGGGATACTGTCTCCGAGTAATCGATTGGCAGTTTGGCATCAGAATAGGGTGCGGACATGCCTATAAATCCATAGACAAGGTCTCTTGGGTCTGAACATTTCTGGCCCTTGTATGTGTCCAATAGGTATACAAGACTATGTCCCGGAAATTTGGGTTCGGAATGTGCTATTTGATGCTCAGAGAACTTGGCTACCGTTGCCCAAGACTTGAAAAGACTCATGGCCCACTCCCCTAGATTTTCCAAAATCGTTTCTTGGTCGAAAAATGTAGATGCTGAGAGTTTAAAAAAGCCCGCACACAATGCTATAAGATCTATTATTTGCAGGCCAATATAGATCTTATAGTTTGGATTGCTAGCAAGTTCCTGTATAATCCAAACTCTCTTCCAGTATGGCCGTTCAAGAGCAGACATCACTGCGTCCCATCCTGTCTTGAACTCCGGCTTGAAGATCTTGTCTTTTAGAGATTCTCGAAAACAGTCCGCGTTCTTTCCTCCACTAGAGCTATTGGTTGGATCTTTATGGCGATTATCCCCATGCCCCTCAAAGGTTCTCGGATATTTAGCCAGCTCGACGATGAGGTTCCTCATCTTATCGATGTCGGGCACGGTTGGACCGAGCCAGACGTGAACCAGTTCGGCATTTTGGTATATAGAATACATATGGGGAACCTGTTGATTCCGCTCCGAAATGTTACTTTGGTTTATACACAATGCGTCGATCCAAATGGGGATGTCAAATGTGAAAACGGATTTCGAATCTCGGCCTGAATATACACGATGAGCATCCGGATCTCTCTGTAACCAGGACGCCAAGAATCTTAGATGCCAAAGCGCAGCCCAGAGATTGTGTGTCACTTTGACTTTCTCATTGCTGAGATATATCCAACCGTCGATTGGAACTTTGATATCTTCATCTGGCCATGGTTCATAGGTGAAGCTATCTCCCAGCGTTTCGTCTTGCCATGTGTAGGACAGAGCATGGTATCGAGGATTCAAGTCAAGTGATATAACTTCAAGAGAGCATCGAATTGGCTCAAAGAATGAACACCCCCAATCAGGTTCCATTTCGGGTAGGATTCGTATTACCCGAGTCTCGCGGTTCACCAGACTGAGGGGCTGGTATAGTGGCTTGCTTGACGGCGACGGGGGAATTTCTGATACGTGAAGCGTATCCTTTCCGCCACGAAGGAATTTTTCACGAATTTCGTGCATGCTGAGACCTTCAATATCTAGATAATCCGAGCTTGTCGAATCTGGTGAAGGTGGGGGACATGGGTCAGAGGTAGCTTCCCCAAGGCCGGATGAGACCGATTTTGGCAGGACTTCATTCAAATCTGCGTAGGATGGGTCATCAAAACGTCCCGAGGCTGGTTGCTGCTGATCTGAAAGCTGTAACCCGTCAAAGGATGCAAGGGCATTGGAGCTTCGGAGTGGATGCTCTTGGATCAGGTCCGCCGATATTGACGACGCAGACCCAGCCTCATCATATATTTGCCCCCCGGTTTGGGGTGAGTTCTGCGAGAGGTGCTGTGGATCTGGAGCGAACTCCTCCTGGAAAAGAGTACTCTTCCATGCGGCAGAGGATTCCTCTTTCCTCGGCACCTTATTCCCACCGTCATCTGAACCTTGCATGTCGTTTAAAGCTTCGCTGAAATAAACCGGTTGCAGCTTCGACGGCCTCAAGTAGGTTAGAGTTCTAGGTAAATCGAACTCCGCTTGCTAGACTTGAAATGTAATCGTGGAAACGTCTTGGCTGACAGTATACTGCAAAATTTTGAGAATTAAAGAGACGATGGAGAGGATTGAATCAGCGAGTGGGAATGAGTGGGGGACAAGTTATGTAGAGCCAGCCAACTTTAGAGCCTTCCTGGTGTCTCTAGAGCCGCCCACAGCCCTATCTCTCCGCCAATTCTCCCACATACAAGGAATGGCACATGCATTTGCAGGGCGCTACCAGAGCAAGAGATATGATTAGTGATTAGCTTAAGGATATCTCCGTCCAGAATTTTTATTTTACTGGTCACAGTGCTCAAACTTGCATAGTCTTGAAACGTGGCTCCATTGACAGCACAGCCTCGCTCGTGTCACCACACCTCTTCACGCACACAACTTTGAACTTTCCTTTTTCTCAAAATCGGCCATACTGAGAGTCTGGCAGGCTCTGAGCCTCCTCGGATAGCACTTTCATGGAATTGTGACGATATTGCGATCGCCGATCGCGCCCGTTATCTGCTGGGCTCGTTCCTTTCAAATCAAAGCCTTGCCTCAGCTTTAACATTCTTGATAAATTTGGGCAGTTCGCACCAAGTCCGCGGGACGTTTGAGATTCTATATAGTGGCCTGTTCACAGTCTTTATTTTTTATTTCAAGTGTCGTGTAAACAGGGTGAACGGACTTAAGTAGACCTGAGCCGTGCCTGAGCAAATGCGGGCTGGTCACGTGAGTCAGAGAGTTGGGAAGGGTAAGTATTTTCGTCAGGAAACAGGTTATTCAAACACCTAATAGAGCGGCGAATCCCAAGGTCTTGGCGCCGCTCAATCTTCAAGATCTTCAATGGGTGTCGTTATTTGAGGAGAAGACTGCTATGGACAAACCTGGAGATTTGCCTATCTTCATGTTCATGAAAGAGGCTGGGGCAAAAATAGCCTTCAAATGCGTCCAGTGGACTATGGGGGTTGTTATTGTGATCTGATTGGTTCTTCAATGATTCTCTGGAATTTTCTTTGTTCCGTAGACTATTAGGTTAATCTATCTGTTCTAATATTTTGCTTAGTTAAAGGACATAAACCATAAACGTCCGACGATAAGGGGTTGTCTTTTCGTTGTAATAACTTTCATAGAATTTACTTTCACGAATAAAGAGCCTACTATTATTCAGGTTTAACTATTGAATTGCCTATTCATTGGCCGAGGTGTCCCTAATGAAGCGGCCCGCGATAGCAATTAAGAGTATATATATTTTTTCAATAGTATAAAATAAATAACACTTGCTAGTGATAACCTCAAGTTTCATATCTCTCGTCGGAATACAACTCATGTACCTCCGGCAAGGGACTCTACGAATCGCTATCTCGCTTAGTAGGCCTCTGCACCAATGCCACCTGAACCGGCAACTCCATCGTCTCGTTCCGGAACAGTTCACTGAGTTATTACTGCTTTTGAGATAGAAGCCTTCCTCGACACTAGAAATTGCATCGAGAATTGGCCTGTTTAAACCCGTGTCAGTAATTTATATTGGAAGTGAATCAAGGGACCACATAGAAAAGTTCCTGATCAAGATGAGTTTTCCGACATCAGCCAGCCATGGAAAGTTGATTTCTTCAAGCATGCCGTTTCCTTCCACTTACGAGTTGCCACCGACAGATTACAGGTAAGTTATCGATAAATTTGCCAGGTTCGGATTGCCGGAAACAATTAAAGCACCTTGTTCCGTATTAATTCTGCCCACTCTCAACAAATCCGATGCTGAGAACGATAAAAAGGCGTTCCGGTAGAGAACGAGCGACCTACTCACCAAAATCAAGGAGGTTACACTAAACTCGAACAAATCACTGGCTGTCATCTTGTTGCCAAGATTAGCTTCGGAAACGAATAAGTGGATTCGTTACTGTTGGCGATGGTCAAAGACGATGTAATTGATACAATAGCTCGGCTTCCCTCGACATAATTTTGGAACGTAGCGCGAGGCTGGGAAGAAGCATCCCACGTCACGGGGTCATTGATGCCTAAATTGAGGCTTGCGAGGCTGTGCGCGAAGCTAAGAGGAGAACCTAAGGTATTATCAGTCGTCTGACCAAAATCAACCGGGAGCTCCATTCCGTTCCAGCATCCGACTTGACTGATTTCTAAAGGTCGACAGGACACCCTGATTTCTCCCTTGCAAAGTTTCCGTACTTCAACCCGACCCGAGTCAAAGCTACTTCGGTTGGAACTAGGCTCCCGCGTCTGGCATAACCTCAGAGAGAGCTAGTAAGCAATGTGGATAAGGGATATAAGAGACTGTATCATTGCCTAAAGAGCTAAATTCTGGAGGGAGCGAGAGGAATATTTGTATCGCTCTCAGGTCACGGGGTAAGGCTCGCACCTCTCAATACATTCTTTATATTAATAGTTGCTTCAAGTCGATCTAATACACACCTTACTTCTAATTACGACAATGCAAGACCAGTCAAGAAGGGATGGGCCCTGTTCATTGTGTCAAACATTACGGCCAACGGAACAAGGACTTACCACCCAGCATAATCCGCCGCGCCTGCCGTTAAATTATGGCACTCCAAGTGACTTGAAAAGGCGAATACGATGTCCGATATGCCGGCTGATTCTCAAAATGCTCCCTTCTGGTGGTTCGGCAATTCCAAACACGGCGGCTCCACCTGCGCAAGACCATGTTGAAATTGCCGGCAGCTTAGATGAGGTGGGATTGACAGTCTTCTATAAAGACATCTACCGAGGTCTTATCACTTCGAATCCTCCAGTCAACGCTGGCTCTTGCGAAACACCGTCACTGATGCCTCATCTTATAAAAGAATGGATCAAGGAGTGTGAAAATCATCACGGCCATGATCTATCTATACTTGCACCCCGTTACAAGCACGCGGTTGAAATTGTTCTCGTCGACGTTGTGGATAAGAAGCTTGTGAGAGCTTCATCAAGTTGGCGTTTCTTGACACTAAGCTACGTGTGGGGGAAGGCAGCTCTTGAAATGACCACCACAGCTAATAGAGCGGCTCGGGGACAGCAAGGAGCGTTTTTAAAATTGAACCTACCTCGCTTGATATCAGATGCAATGCTTCTTGTGTCTCAATTGGGCGAAAGGTATCTCTGGGTCGATTGCTTATGCATCGAGCAGGATAATCTTTCGCAAAAGCTCAGCCAGATTTCTCAGATGGATGTGATCTATAGCCAAAGTCTTCTCACACTAGTTGCGCTCTCCTCAGAAGACGCAGGGTCGTGCCTGCCAGGTGTCCGTCCGGGGACTCGGTCGTTTTTCAGAGCACAGGAGTACTCTTTCGACAGAGATATCTATGCTCTTTATCCTCGGCTGCTTGAGCTTTCTGAAGCAACAGTATATGAATCTCGCGGTTGGACTTTCCAACAGCGGCTGTTATCTCGACGCTGTCTCTTTTTGACCGAGTGCGACATGTATTATACGTGCCATTCTAGTCTATCGCGTGAAACAGGGGCCAACAGCGCTAGGGGAGAAGAGAACGTCTTCCGCGACAAATTCAAGAACATATTTTCGCAATGCTCTAGCTGCTCTATGCCTGACTGGCCCCGGACGTTTAGCCTTTACGCTTCCGAGACATTTGCCCTTTACGCTTCACTTGTTCATGAATATAGCAAACGGGACCTCTCTGACGACACCGATGTCATTAATGCGTTCTCGGGTATCAGTGCCGTTTTAGGCCATATACTCGACAGTGGTTCCGTCAGTGGTCTTATTGAGTGCGTTCTCGACAACTGCCTTCTTTGGGTGCCTGGAGATAGCAAAACCCATTCCCGAAATCTTGATTTCCCAAGCTGGTCATGGGCTGGGTGGAGGCGGGAGGCGTTCTATCTTCAAGGGCCACTCTATTATCTATATTCCAATACCGAAAACCATGGCATCCCACTGGTCGAGATCCAAAGCTTGGTTGATAAATTTAACACCCAATCCATATCGCCGCTCCGTCCTATCTTTCGGCTGTCTCAACACCAAGAAAATAGTGCCATTGCTAGCGGGGAGTCTAAACAGGCAACAAAAGGCATAGATATCCTTTCTTTCGAGGCTAATACTGCAAATATCATGCAACTCAACCTTTCTTCGGCAGATTCTGTGGTGAGGGGAGATGTATTGCTAGGTTCGAGGGGAATACACAGCCGTTCTGTACGGATCTGCCATCTCGTGGATACTAATCAGCAAATATGTGGCTATCTACACTCTTATCCATCAATGCCATTCTCATCCACGAGGGCTCAGAATCATCGAGAATTAGTTGCACTTTCACTAAGCCAGTATCCCGGTCGAACGACTTCAATCATAAATGATCGGGCATTTTACCCTGGTAAACCTGGTTCTAGAGAGCGTGATAATTACAGCATCCTATTTGATCATGACAGCTTCATGGGAGAAATATTCCCACCAGGATCTTCATGGTGCTTATTGAACATTATGCTAGTTGAGTGGAAAGGGAGTGAAGCTGAGCGAGTTACTATCGGCCAAATACACAAAGACGCTTGGGCGAGGCTTCAAACCCAGCGGAAACTTATCAGGCTGATCTAAGGACTTCTTTCTATTTCTTTGTTTATCACGCGTTGGAGAGTTTATTTTACCTTATATACCGTGCGCCAGGGTTTTATGAGCTATTGCTTACTTTTATCAACTTGATATCGTGTACAGCTCAAGTCCGAGGCTTCTCAAGGATATGCCATATCTTCTACTTCCAACTTTCTAGTTGCATTCTTAACAACTCATTACTCGAAAGAGACCTCCTGCCGTCTGTTCCTATAATCATCATCGATTACACAACTTCCTTAGATACCGTTGGCACAGCCTTGTTCTCTTCAATGGGTTTCTTCTCTAATCCACTCGCATCCGACTCCTCCGTACTGTTTATTGCTTCAGCCTGGACCTGTGCAGAATATCTTGCCCTGAGTTAAGTAATCAGTAGGTTGAATTCCACAAGTAGGAGGGAGAACATACTCCTCTCTATTATATAGAATCCTCACAATCTGAGTCATGATGACCAGACAGATCACATTTGCAGCCGAGTACGGATACCCCTTCGGAAACCTCGGCGCCTCAACCGTGGGATACACCAGCAATGGGATCCAGGCATTGGTCGACGTTGCAATCGCAGTCATCAAAATAAGTGTCAAAGCCCTCTCCTCAACGTTATGTCTCAATATAGTGTTCGCCCAACCATAAAGCACAGACGATACAGCGACCGAGGCATAGTTCGTACTGAACGCAAACCACTTCGCAGACTCAGGCACATCCCAAATCGTGAGGATGATCAGCCCAATGAAGTTCCAGACGCAAGCGAGCGTGATAGCTCCCGCTCTCCCAAGGAACAAGTCTGCGCCAAAATTGATGAAAAGCACGTAGAATATTCCAAGTGCTGGCGCGATGGTGCCAAGGTTGTTGATTGTCGGAGTATCGAATCGGTGCAAGCTTTTGATCCAGAGCAAGAACGCTGCTGTGTTCGCGGACGTGTTGAAGAAAAAGATGTCCCAGATAACGAGAACGTAGAATCTCCAGCCGGAGAAGATGCGTTGAAGTCGCTCTACGGAGAAAGGCAGGGATTTTAGCTGGGCACCATGTCTTTCCAGGCGGTTCTTGGCGAGTTCGAGGTCTTTAGCTGAGAGGAAGAGTTTGTTGGGTTTGTCTGGCGTTCCGGGCCAGAGGGCGACCCCGACAAATGCGAGGGGAATCGTAATTATTGAGGTGATGATGAACATCCACCGCCACCCGGCGAGCCCATCAACGCCGTTGAGGTGCTTTGATGCTGCTGCTTGCAGGAGACCAGCTGTGAGAGTTCCCAGCGTGAGTCCAACATAGAAGATCCCTCCTCGTCTGCTGATCTCGTCGCTTTTGTACTGCAACGAATTAATATCAATTTTTTAAGGGACGGAGAGCCGGGAGTGAGCCGAGATCTGAACGTTGGAGCTAGCCAATAAAAAAGAAAATTCATGATGAGGAAGAAAGAAATAATGTCACTTACCCAAGAACCAAGTACGAAGTGGACACCGGGGAAGTATGATGCCTGTTCAGGTCAGAATCATTCATTAGAAAAACGCAGCAAGGCTTACCTCGAAAATGGATACCATGAAGCGGTAAGCCATTATTTCCGCATAGCTGTTTGCTCGATACTGTAGCAGATTGAAGATTCCCCAGCCAAGATCCAAGCAAGGGACGAGCCAGTACATCGGAACTTTCGGGAATAGATACGCAAATGGTAGGAGGCCGACTACATTTCCGACAACGAAAATGGTTTGAAATTGGACCAATTGGTTGCCGTGGAAGTCGAGATCCGTCGACATTCCAGACACGTAGGCATTGTCTATCAGCAAAGTTAGAAAGTGTGGCAGAAATGAGAAGTGAAGGCCATTCAGCTTACTTATATTGGTCTGATCAATGTATTTGACCCAGTAGATCACGAAAGCGTAAGGGAGGATAAGGAGGTCCAACTTCAAGATCAGACGTCTCTCCTCTGGTGTGTCCTCTGGCGAAAACCAGTGATACCAACGCCGTACACTTGATTTACTCATGGTTCTACAAGCTTCAACTCAATAAAAAACAAATGGGAAACAACTTGATTCGAGAGTTCCAAAACTTTCGTTAGCAAGCAGTATGTTGTACGACGTGAGACCAGCATGTTATATAGGGTTGCAAGAATCCCAAGGGTGGGATTCTTGCACACATTCCTCATCTCTTGCTGATTTTAAATTTCTCTAGTCCAAGCCTGTTCAAGGCAAGAAATATATTGGAAGTGGGACTTGAAGCCAATTGGATATAGAATATTGCGGAGTGGTCTCCGGCTCCCTAGTCCAGGGAGGTAGCGAGTAACAGCTTCGCTTCTGGCCATGTCGAAAAACTAGCCGCAATTGCGCAATATGATCCACACTTTTTCTCAATGACAGGGTGACTAACTTTGCAAAGTGTCCGTAAGTGCTCATTTTCTATTTATTACTGAGGTGACAAGATCGTAGAAGATAGGACGCACGCAAGGAGATGTGTCAGATCGAGAGGTTCCTAAGATTAAATATGGGTTGTTGTTGCTTGGAGTGACGAAGTTCTGAGGCTCAAGGAGACCTAAGGGGTACTAAATCAGGAAGCACAAGCCAGATATTGACGACTAGCTTTAAGTGTTTGTAGTATTCATTGGTCTTGGTAAAGCTACTCGTCAGGCCCTAGGATATGTTATCGAATGCTTCGATCACAGACATTCTACTATATAATTTAAACCTTTAAGGATACCGAGTTCCCTGCAAGATTCTCTTAGTTAGCAAGCCTTTTGAAAATTCAGCGAGTTGTGAAAGGAATTATTTTTCATATTTCACTTTGCCAATATACTTATACTGCATTGCTTTGCTTTTGTTAAAATCGCAGAAGAAATTAAAGAATGGCGATCTGCGTAAAATAATTAAATATAGTTGGATAAAAATTCACTTGAATGGCATGGAAGTTGGAAGTTGTATTAACTTAACAAATCAGTATTGCTTGTATCCAGGGGTGGGTTGCGGCTGATCAGCATACAGCAAGCCCCCTGATTGTTAAAGAAATGTAAAGACTCATTCGGCCTTTGATAATTCAATGGCTTTGAAGCCATACAATTGCTTAAACATAGGGCGAAGCAGCTCTAGTTGTAATGCACTTCACCTTTACGCCGAGGACCCTTCATCTCAGACAATGTTTGCCCATGCACTTTGTGCAAGAGGGTGAATTCAATAGACACTCCAAGCTTCTTCAAAGGTGAACTCGCTTCGTGTCTGACCCAACACTAATTTTCTCTTTCGTGGAGAATTCCTTCGACTAATTCCTCCGATACCCTCCTTCGACAACCTCTTTCGACAACCTCTTCAAACCAATTCGATACCCAAACCATCAACTTGAAACAAAGACAATAACCCGTCTTTCAAATCACACACGAGACCTACCGCAAAGATGCACCGCCTCGCCCTTGCCCTCTTCGTTGCCTTCTTGCTCCCCTTCACTTTGGTACGATGGAGTCTCCTTGGTTCAAAACAAACTCACGATAACTTCATCTAACACAGTCTCAACAGGTTCTATCTGCCCCATCACAATCAACCTCTAGCCTGTTGGCCTTGGGTCCGACTGACGAAAACACCGTTCCTGCCACCTTTATCGGCTCCTATGGCGACCACGAGTATGCCTTGAACGGCACCGTAGAACAAGTCCTGGCTCAACTCAAGGAACTGCACCCCGAAGTTGAACTCAAGAAGCGCGAAGTAACCAGCCGTGCTGTGCTGAACAAGGTTTGCCTTCCATTAATCCCTCTTCCATTAATCTCTCCTAACCACTCTCAGGAAATGCCTCCTCTCTGTATTCCCATCCGCGGTTGGAATTGGGCCACCGCATACATGCCAGATATCCAAGCCGGAGTCGTATACCTCGACAACCTCAATACCCGCATCAACATCGGCCCCACCTCCTGCTCGCGAATCTCCTGTTCTTGGAATGGTGCCATCTACCTTTGCAATGACAATCCTTATTCCATCCAACCGGCTAGCCCATATCTTGCTAGTTATGCGCAAGACTTGATCAACATCTGCACTACCGGCAGTGATGACCATTATCCAGATTACAAACGTACTGGTGGACAGGAGTTTGATACCGATGGGTACAACATCATTGTGCGGGAGGATAGTTGCTAGGTAGATTAAGGGTCTAAGGGCAGGCAGCTTTGTGTTAAGTGGTGGTTGGATGAGTGGTGGGTTTGATGCATGGGAGGGAGCGGCTGCGATGGTTTCTTATTGATGGCGGAGCACTTCTGATTAGATGCGAATCACTCCGAATAAATCAAAAACTGGGTCATCTCTGGATCTTCCTTTCTTTCCATTTGACCTCATCACGATACCAAGGGCAGGTGAATCTATGAACGTAAAGACCCTCACAATCGTAATGTACACTACCATGAGTCCACTTCATTCCAAAATTTCCTATCCTAATTTTTCTATCCAAATTAGGTCCACCCTCTTACGAGGATCGAACGCAAAGCGATGATATAAGACAGCCAAAAGAAAATTCAGAAATAGAAATACAAGGGCATATTGTGCGACATCAGCCTGGGCCTTCAGCCAACGAAGAAACTGGGGCCTCTTGTGAACGTAAATTGATATTTAATTAAGAAAGACAAGACACCCCAAAGCACTGATAAATGAGGCCCTCCGTGGCCATCCACCATTCCTGGGTCTCGTAGGCTACCGAGGAATTGGCCAGGCTGGAAATTATTTTCTACTGCGGCAACATGTATTCGGAAAGCCTCACCACCAATATTTGTATAAGCTGATTCTTTGGTCGTTGAGACATGGAAACATCCTATACATTCTAGATGAGCAGACAGCCTCCTACTCGAAGGAAGGTGGGATGAGAAAAACGTGTTTCAATAGCAGAAGAAATCCAGAAGAGCGCATAAGAGCGAGACGAAGTTGGATTTTCCTAGAGCTGCAAAAGCAGTATCGATGGAAGAGGAAGTGGTGGATTCCCTTTTAGCAGTATGCTTCATTTATACGATGTGGGGGTGTAGACCTCGGGAAGCGAGCTGAAAACACGCAAAATGTGACATCCTACACCAAGCTTTCATCCAAGTGGTGGCCTACGCAAGAACAGCAATTACGATTCTCTCTTCAGTCCCTAAATGTCGGATGCTCTACCCCAACACCGGGACCTTCAAACTGTGCAGACCAAGAGAGAGGCATGTGCACAACGCCCAGCAAAGTGCTGGTGCGTTCTGCTGTGCAGGGGACCAATCATTTAACGTTGCCCGACTCGATAAGATACCCCGCCTACCCCGCCTAGTCCGACTACAGCAGGTATTGACGATGCGGCCGCTAGTGCCTCGCTGAATCTGTACCAGCTGAGCCAGCTGTCAATTTTCAAGTCTCACGGTTAGGCTATCCTTCCTCATACCTCTTATCTGTTCTTCCTCTTACCCTATTGCAGCTTTGCGTTGATCTGTCGCTAATGTCTCTGGCGCTCTCTTGGCAACCCACCCCCAACAGCACTGGCTAGCCTAATGAGGCTCTCCTATAATGAAGAAGCTTTTCAAGAGAACCGCGCAGGAGACCCCACCTAAAAAGTCATTATGGTTTCGATCTCGTGACAAAGACGATAGCAGTTCCTCCCCTACAGAAAGCAATCAACCTAATGTTGCTGGAATCTCTACCACCGTTCCGCCCAACGACCTGGGGTTGGCCAGGGCCATGCCTCTTGCCGATCGAGTCACTAATGATGCACATGGACAACCCGCCATTGCTACTCAATCTAGCAGCTCGGACGTCAATTCTGGGGGAGAAACCGATCTTTGGGTGAAAGCATACAATCAGTTGATCTTGGACCCAGAAACGAAAGGATTGATGGAAAGCTACCAAAGAATACTGGAAAGTACGAGATTACGACAGCATAACATTACTTTTATATACTTGAGACACTAACTGTGGTCTTTTAGGCATGGCTGCAGATACCAAGGATATCGAGAATCCCCAACAGCAAATGTCGACCATTGTGGAGAAAAAGGTTCAATACTTCACAAGTCAACAGTGGAAATTGCATCTCAAGGGGAAAGAAGTCAGCGTCCGGGAAACCATTGACAGCATTGTGAAAACTATTCTTGTTGTCAAAGACTTTGGGTCTTCTGTGGCGGGTCTAGATCCTGTCCATGCTGGTCTCCCATGGGCAGGTATCTGTGTATTACTTACGGCATGGCACCCTATTCTCTACTGCTCGCAGGACAAATTTCTTATATCTTGTTGCATTTCCTTATAACCTTACAAAGAATCCCACTGACCTTGAATCGACCAGGTTATAACAAATGATTCGGCGCAGCATACGACAGCTATGGATGGCTTGAAATTTGTTACGGATATCCTACCTCGTTACACGGCAGTTGACAACAATCTTGGGATTGGCCAAGATCCCACAGACCTACGGCTTGTACAAGATTCGCTAACTAGACTGTATGCCCTAATACTAAGGTATCAGGCCACGGCAGTGTGCTTCTTTGGGCGGAGTACATTTTCTCGATTCATTAGGAACATTGTTCGTCACCCCCCAAGACCATACTTTGAAACTGCTAATAATACAATAATACGATAGGTGCCGGGTAATCAATGGGCAGATCTTCTAGAAAACATCAAAAGTGCTGTCAACGAATGCGATAAGTGCATAGAACTTGTCAGATGGCATTTCTTAGATCTTGTTATCAGACAACAGAAACAAGATATTCAGCATGCTTTGGAAACCATCCAGGAAAACGAAAATCGAAATGAAAAAGTCTTGGCATGGGCGTCGGAGGTGCGGAATCAAGATGATTACCAATTCGTATGTGAATTCTTTCATCCGCAATCTTAAAGCCTCAAATACATCAACCTGGTGGCTGAATTTTATTTAGGTTTTAGATGACAAACTCGGCGAAAGTAACTGGAACTCTGGTCAATGGTTATTAGAAAATTCGAAATTTCTTAGCTGGATCCAAGCCGAAGGCGGAGTTTTCTGGCTGCAGGGTGCGGTGGGAACAGGCAAAAGTTGCTTGACCGCTCTAGTCATCAAAAGCCTATCATCGGAACAGGCCCCTGAACGAATTGCGTATTTCTACTGCTCAAAGGACACAAACAGACCGCATAGGAGCCAGACAAATGATATTCTCCGAAACATAGTCGCCCAGCTTTCTTCTGCTAAGATGGACTTCATTCTTCGGGAATTTCGGGAGCATGGAGAGGGGAAAGCTACCCTATCGACGAAAGATTGCACTAGACTACTTTCTGAGCTAGTACGGGCTCTAGGCGCATGTACACTCATTATCGATGCGCTTGATGAATGTAGTAACCCGTATGACTTGCTGGAAGCTTTGAAAACCGTCTCTGAGGATACGAAACAACTTAGGATTTTCATCTCGAGTCGGTTCGAAATAAAGGTGGCCTCAGAGTTCCCAGAAGCTTTCTGTGTACCTATTACTCCAGAAGACAACCAGAAGGATATCGCAAACTACGTGAACCGAGAGATCGAAAGACGTCGAAATATTATCAACCGTCGAAATCGAGGCGAGCCTGAGCAAATGAATGACAATCTAGCTACTGAGCTAAGTGAAATCTTGCAAGAGCGTGCTCATAGCATGTGAGTAGTGTGTTCATTATTCCTTGGTCGCCGTCGAAGATACTTTGCGTGAAATGGTCAGATACATATCTATAAAATCCCTACGGGAAGCTTTCATCATCACCACATATTTTATACTTGCTAATCAATCCTGTGCGTAGGTTCCGATGGGTCGAGTTACAGATAGATCTATTTCTTAGCCTAGCTAATGATCCACTTCACCACGACACGATTGAGGAGCAGCTAAGAGCAGTCCAAGAAACTTCTTCTCTGCCCGAGCTGGACGACGCATACGACCAAGTGTACAAGAGAAACACTCGCGATAAAGCCTACGGCAAATTAGCCGTAAAAGCGCTTCAGTGGGTTTTTGCGTCCTATGGAAACCTCCATATCGATGAGCTCCAAGCCGCAGTAGCGATACGAGTGGACTTCACCCAAGACCCAGGCGTCACCACAACTTCCTTGCTCAACAGAATCTGCAGCAACTTCATCACTGCGGACAAGAAAGGCATGGTTCAATTTGCACATATCTCTGTGAGGGAATATCTAGAAAAACGAAAGATGGGAGATTACTCTCCTCTCGTAGTGCACACGCAAGCTGCAGAGTCGTGCCTAGCATTCTTACAACAGCCCGACTTCAACTTCGATACCGTTGACTATCAACCTGGACAATTTGCAACGTATGCTGCTGTATATTGGCCATTTCACTGCGAAGCAGCGGCGACACGGAGGACCAGTGGTAATCTCAAATACCTCTTTGACAAGTTCTTGGATGTCAATAATGCACAGCTCCTTAGTTGGATGACATCGTTACCGAGATTCTATGGCGATTTCTATTCTTCTTTTCGCAAGTTCTCACCAAAGAATAGACTTGAAGCGATTGCCAGAGATAATTGCAGATTTTTCTTAGCTTGCCGTTTCGGCTTCCACGAAATACTGGATCCACTGCCTTCGCACTTGGATGTTTGGACGACCTATTATGAAGAACATGAGGTTACTGGTTTGATGCTTGCCAGTGCAGAAGGACACGTTGCGATAGTCAAAACGCTACTGGAAGCCCACGTCGACGTGAATAATAGTACTAGGAACTCCACAGCTTTGCATTGGGCAGCTCGGTTCAATCGGGATGATGTAGCCAGACTGTTGCTTAATGCCGGAGCAGATGTCAATCGGGTGACTTCGCAAGGGACGCCACTATTTCAGGCCGTTGAGTATAAGAGCGACCGCACATTTGACTTGATACTGGAAGCAATAAATTCTGTGCCTGGTACAGATGGCGGGAAGTTAGCTGCTCTATGGCACGCCAGCGAAAACGGCTATGTTTGGGCACTAAAAAGATTCGTGGCATCAAACACAGATGTTCATACTAAGAGATCCAATGGCTGTAACGCACTTTCTGACGCCGTAGCGCATGGCCATTACGAAAGTAGTCGCCTTTTGATCGACGCTGGGATTGACTTCGAAGGTCAAGCAAGCTACCTTGGCAGAATCTTTCACGGAAACCCGCTTTATATCGCTTCGAAGAAGGGAAATTCAAAAATTGTAAGACTACTGGTAGAGAGGGGAGCCAATGTGAACGCTTGCAATTACTATCAGCAAACCGCACTTCACAACGCAGCCGATCAGGGCGGCGTAACAATGATACAACTACTTCTCGACCATGGAGCTGATGTGCATGCTCGAAATCAAATTGGCGAAACGGCGTTGCATTTTGCTGCAAGAAAGGGAGATCTCAAGGCTATTGCAATGCTGCTAGATAGAGGTGCTGATATTGATGCATGGTGCGAGGTTGATGGCTCAGCATTGTTTATTGCGTGGACTTGGGGCCATATAGATGCCGTTGCATTGCTGATTGAAAGGGGAGCCAATATCACCGAGTACTAAAAGCCAATGAGTGGTGGATTTGTCCTTTAATTCAACGGACAGCTGAAAAATAGGATTTCAGAATGACACTCGAACTAAGTTCGACCGAAAAAGTAATGGTGTCTGACCCGCAATTGTGGGTATAGTGATTAGTTTGATACACCTTTCTTCAAAAATCAGCAATCTTCAAAATACTCTTCCCCAAATTCTCCCCCTTTAACATGCCCAGAAAGCCATCAACCGCATTATCCATACCCTCAGTAATATGATCAATAGACTTAAAACTCCCATCCTTAATCCAGCTACTGATATTCTCGTCCCGCTCTTGTTTCCATTGCGTGATGTTAGGATCGATAACCAAAAACCCTTGCCACTTAATACGTCGCAGCCCGATCTGCTGGTATTTCGCAAGGCGCCAGGCTGGGTTCCCGGGCGGGCCGACACCGTTGTAGTTGGAGATGCTGCCGCAGGCAATGATGCGGCCGAAATTCTTCATGGACGTCAGAGCGACGTCGAGGAGTTCTCCGCCTACGTTGTCGTAGCTATCTCACATATTAGACTGAAACCTCGCCAGGAAAAAAAAATTGGCCTCAGATAATAAGAGAGCTCTGTTTTCGAGAGGCGGAAGAGGAATTTTGAGGGAGGGAAGTTTACAATATATCAAGACCGTCGGGGGCTAGTCTTTTCACTGCCTCTGCCATGTTCTCCTTTTTGTAGTTAAACCCTGAGGCGAAACCGAGCTCATTGATGATGAAGTCGAGTTTCTTGTCACTTCCGACAGAGCCGATGACCTAAAGGGTAGGGAACTTTCAGTGAGCTTGGGCTATCTTTTGTGGATGAATGAGGAGGGGATAACAGGAAACACGAGTATATGCATAGACGTTAAACGTACATGAAGCCCTTGTCGAA
The DNA here is from genome assembly GCA_002865655.1 of Hyaloscypha variabilis F. Lineage (NCBI taxonomy): Eukaryota > Fungi > Ascomycota > Leotiomycetes > Helotiales > Hyaloscyphaceae > Hyaloscypha > Hyaloscypha variabilis. The sequence continues at coordinate 732,377 of KZ613944.1, read as the reverse complement.
CAGCAATTTGACCCACCGTCTGACCTACAGCGCCGGCTGCAGCAGAGATCAAGATCACGTTGCCTTTCTTTGGTTGCCCAATCTCGTGCAGGGAGCCGTAGGCGGTCATGCCTATAGTTGGGATTAAGCAGCTGGTATCATCTATCACTACTACTAGATTTTCATACCTGTCATTCCAAGAGCCCCAAGATATGCAGTGATAGGGATACCATCCTGCGGGTCGAGAACGAGAACTGAATCGAGCTGGGACTTTGGAATTCTCGAATAGGTCTCTGTGCCCAATAGGACAATACGGACCAGAGCTCCTTCTTTGATCTTGGTGGTGTCGCTTTTGAGCACTCTGCCAATCACACTTACTGAGATGACTGGTTTGCCAATTTCCATCGCTTGAGCGTAGGATTGGATCGTGGGATCGCGCATTCGACCTCGCTGGCTGGGATCGTATGCTGCATAGAGCTGGATGGATGGTCAGACAGGATCTCGGTGTATTCAAATGTGAAGTGATAGGGACTCACATTCTTTGTAGTAAATCCACCCTCGGGCGGTGGTGCATTTTCGTCGAATCCAATATCTTCAACAGTCAGGTCCTGGCCAGCCACAAGCCAGCCATTGAAAGCTTTCTTAAAAATAAATGCTTTGTTCTGAACCATATTATCAAATTAATTTTGTTTAGTGCTTTACGGCTATAGAACTTAGGCAAGATTTAACTCTTAAATATAAATAAATCTGATCAAGGATGAATAATGATTGACAGATAAGCATGAGAAGGTGTAAAGACGAGATCTTCTAGTTGAACAAGATAACTGTCCCACTTATCCTCAAGAATTAAAAGCATAGGCAGCAGCCAAAATTTTTACAAATCCAGTATGCTATCGTGGGTGAAATTAGCTCGCGAGGTAGCAAAAGAGGCGCTGAAGAGTCCAATCACGCCATTGTTCAGTACATCTTTCTACATTAGTTCACGGTTAAGCAAAATCGTTGGCAGACTCGTTACGAGGGGGATTTTGATTAGTGAGTCTGTGAAGGATAACCAAAGATTAAGTCAAACTTAAAAAGAGCCATGGTTGGATTGAAGCCTTGAAAAGAAGTTTATGATGTCGATGTGGAATAACGAATGCTAGGAATTGCAAGTTAGAGAGAAGCTTAGTTGAGTTTTTGTTCACTCTGTCAGTCATCTAATACCCCAAGCCCGATGGTTCAAGGCCATCTATGAGGCAACCACGTCCTCGGTCGTCATCTATGAAGGTTAATAGTTTGATATTAAGAGTTTGATATTAACTCTTCATCATAATCTAGTTGGAGTTATGATTGGATGCACGCGGTTCAAATAAGCTAAGCTTGCAAGATTTCAAAGCAATGTAGTAGTAAAATCGAAAAGTATGCAAGATAACCAGAGACATTCATCCTTGGTTCCGTCACTAACTAGCGATTAACACCTACCTATTCCAGTGGACTTTGATTTGTAACCCTAATTATTCTTGTCGAAGCGGACTTCGGGGTAATGCACCAGATCGGTTCTCGATCTCCCAATCCTGGCTGCTCCTTTCGATTCGGAATTCGGCCTTCGGAGTATGCGCCAAGACGCTTCTAGGTGCTGATTTGTAAACATATAGAAGCTTATTTCGACTTCAGTACCTCAAGACCTCCAGGCCTCGGTGCGTTTCTCCTGTGGGCGAATGTTCACTGTCGTTGACTGTGCTCCCAGATTGCCAGTCTACCTCCACCGCCTCCAGAGCTTAGCCGCTTTCCAGATCGCTTCAGTGGCTCCGCCAAAGTTCAAACTGGTCCTAAATATCAGTTGCGCTGCATTTCCATTTCTTCAAGGATATTCAATTCCACTCTTCTAATAATCTCATTGTAAGAAATTCCGAGACATGATAGCGATGTGTCGAAGAAGACGACAAACAACTTTCCTAGCTTTAATGATTCGATTTGACTGAATATCAAATATCCTAAGCTTAAAGAGGGTCCCAATGCAGCTGCAGAGACAGGAAATATTGCGTGTAGTTGCTGAAGTGGTATATTCGACGAAGGCGTCGGTTGTGAAGAGGCGTAGAGAAGCAGGACAAGGGCGCTATGTAAATAGGTACTGCTGCCACGACGGAAGATATGAAGAGCATCTTCATAACGAGGTCAATAGTGCTCTCGAATCAGCGGGGGGAGAATTTCGAGGCCAGCTTGGATCCCGTTTGTGTCCATAAAGTCACGTGATATTGCTCTCTTCAACCTCGAAGACCACAATGATTTCGCTTTGGCATAACATGAGTAGCTTTCGGGAACTACAGATGCACCCTTAGTATGTCTTATCTCAAAAATATGCTCATCTTGACAGAGTAGCTTTTGGCCGACCTAGTTGCTAGGGAACCATCGTGCTTGAGATCGGGTTTATTCGGAGCAGAGAATATTCTAGCCTTTCGGCAATTGAAGGGGCGTCAGGTGGGAGCCGAACTTGATTGCTCATGTTTGACTCAGCGTGATTTCTGAGCGGTTGGTAAGTGTGTTTCAAACTTGTGGAGCGCAGCAAAAGGAAACGTGCAGCTTTGGCGAGGTTTTGGCCCCACAGCCGACTATTTTACCGACAGACGGAAGCCGCGCGGTATAAAGGTGAATGGACATATAGCTTCACATTCCCAATTCAACGCAAAAATCGCCATCGAAGCTTCAAGAATCCAAGTCACGCCTCCCCGCACTGAACCAACGCAAAAGCAACCATGGTGCTCAAGGTTCACGGCACGAAAGGCTCGACTTGCACTCAGCGTGTGCTCACCGCTCTGCATGAGAAAGGCGTCCCTTATGAGCTCATCATCATTGATTTCAAGGTCGCAGAGCACAAATCCGAGAAGTACATGAAGCTACAGCCATTCGGCAAGATTCCAGTGCTCGACGATGATGGATTCATCTTGTTTGAGAGCAGAGCCATCGCGAGGTACATCGCAAAGAAGTATGCTGGCCAGGGAACTCCACTACTACCTGCTGAGGATGACTTGAAGGCATACGGATTATTTGAACAGGTGCGTATTCGCGGTCAAGAAGGTGACAAGAACACTGCTGACAGGGCTACGAGCAGGCGTGCTCACTTGAGCAGTTCTACTTCGACCCGGCTGCATCGCAAATTGCCTTTGAGAAGGTCTTCAAAGGGTATGAACCGATCTCCAATCCAATCTCAGAGTAATATTGCTAATAGATGCAGATTGAAAGGATTGGGAGGACCCGATGAGGCACAGCTCGCCAAGCTTGCAGCAGCACTTGATACCACGCTCGCTGTCTATGAAGGACTTCTCCAGAAACACAAGTATCTCGTTGGGGATGAGTTGACTCTTGCTGATCTCTTTCACATCCCATATGGCAAGATGGCCAGAGATGTTGGTTATCTAGAGTTATTTGAGAAATATCCGCACGTTGCGAAGTGGTTTGATGGACTTTTGGCCAGAGAGAGCTGGAAGAAGACGACTTCGTAGATTCAGTTCTTTCCTGCACGCTAGTAATATGGAATGGAAATTGAGCACAAATAAATAAACATCATTCTAACAAATTTGTATAAGAAACAATCCATTTGTGAAGAAAGGAGAGGTGAGGTCCGCAATTTCCGAGAAATGCATGGCAGCATTCTCGCTTCTGTCACATGATCTCTAATTTTAGGCTGACATGGTTCTTCGAACTGCTCACCTTTCTCATCTCCCACTCATCAAATCTCATCCATATCGCCGAGTCCTTTCGATTCTACATACTTGTGAAAGGAACGAATAAAACGAGTTACATGATGTCTCACAAGTCAAACACGGTCCGCATCTTCCTTTGAGTCACCAAACGGGCGCCCCCGCCGCCCCGAGTGGTTGCAGCTTGCAAGGCTGCAAGCTTGCAAGCCGGGCGGGCCATTCCCACGTGGATATAAGGAGGTCCCATACGCCTCTGCTCAGGAATCTGCTTCCTCTGAAATCTTCTTCTGTGGTTTATCACATACAACAACGGTCAAAACGGCTGCCAACTTTGCTCGTCGTCAATTCTGGGCAGCTAACTCCTCTCTTCGAATATCCCTGCCACAGCAGCCGTTTTCCAATATGGCCGAGACGATCGCTACCAGGTTCATGATTATATCAGACACGCACAATTTTCAATTCGGAAATGCAGAAAAGTGGCAGGGTGCCTTCCGACAGCCTGTACCCAAAGTTGACGTGCTACTCCATGCGGGCGACTTGACTCAACGCGGCGGGCTGGAGGCGTACAGAGGTGTGCTCAACATGCTCAGCGGCATCGATGCTGAACTAAAGCTGGTCATTGCGGGGAACCACGATCTCTCTCTTGACGGGTATTTCTGGAAGCAAAGGTGGACGTGCGGAGGTGATGATCCTGAGCATATCGCCGAACACGACAACGCGATGGAGATTTTCAAGGGCCCGTTGGCTAAAGAAGCTGGTGTTACCTATCTCGAAGAAGGATTAAATACTTTCGCTCTGAAGAATGGGGCGAAATTCACGATCTACACTTCTCCATATCAGCCCGAGTTCTGCGGATGGGCATTCCCTTACGAGAGAAATGAAGACCGATTTAACCTACAACACCATTCAGCACCTGGCGTTACATCCATCGCAACGAACCCAATCCCAGACTTCCCATCAGTGGATATTATGATGACCCACGGGCCTCCAAAAGGTATACTCGATCAGGTGATTTTCCGCAACGAGGAAGTCGGATGCGAGAGTCTCCTCCGAGCAGTCAGTCGCGCTCGACCGCGCCTCTACTGCTTCGGACACATCCACGAGGCGTACGGTGCCAAGATCATCACATGGAAGGACGATAAGAACCTAATTGGAGCTGAAGCGATCGAGAATGAATCTTCGCAACTGAATGGATACCCCGATTCGAGCAATTGGCCCATCAGTTGCGGGAAGGAGACATTGATGGTCAATGCTGCGATTATGAATGTTCGGTATAAGCCTGCGAATTCGCCTTGGCTGGTGGACCTGGATCTTCCACGTGCGACATAGGGATTTCGCGATTATCATCGGGGCAGGGGCATGGACATGGCAGCGGTGGGCAGGATTGCATTTTTGACAAAGGATTGAGTGATTAGTGGGTCTGACGAAGGTTGTTACCGTTGGGTGTGAATGCGCGAGGCGTCTAGGGGACATTTATTGGAAGAGATGCGAACGAATGGATTTTACTATTGGGGTACTTGAAGGAACATGCGATTATCGCAGAGTATGACGGGAATAAGGACAAGGGCGGTGGAAAGCGTTGGGTGTGGCCGATATGTTAATGCACCCAGACGCGACCTTCCCTGTCATAATTTGCACGCATCAACGCCTAGCGACGATAGAACTTTATATCAGCATTACATAGCCAATAAATAGCTAAGCTAGTTCACAAGGTCATTTCGGTTCAGAATGTTTAGAATGTTTTCCTACTACAGAAAACTGAGCGCAAGCCAAGAGCGTTGATTTAGTATCTCGCTCGCTTTAAGGTATTGAGGATCCTTTCGATTCTTTGACAAAACTAATTTTACCATTTGATTGAAGCGAACCCTAGACCAGTCGGCCTCAATGACCAGGCTGACTTGCTCTAATTCGTCTTGGTACCAATTGAGATGGAGTTCCTCTCGTGTCTGGAGCTCAAGGACGTTGCGTCGCGTCGGATACTCCTTAACCTTATGTCCGAACCGAGTCGGGGATAATACAATTCCTAATGGCCCACAGCGCATTACAACCTCCCCCTGCAGTCCAAAAAGAGAGGCTATCAGATGCGCTTTGTTAACAGGTTAACAATGTGTCCGGGATTAATCCTTCACCGCTTCCTCCATGGTAAATGCGTCTGTTTCTGTGTACCCTTACTGGTTATATCCGTTCCGCCACGGATTTAGCGCTGATGCACGTATGACTGTCGGTTTCTCACGCGCATGCAATTGATATACCACTTGATATTCCTCACCAATTCTGATTTGCATCAACACAACTCAACATGCTGTACACAGCCACCGTTCTTCTCTGGGCTTTTGCCCTTCTATCCACCGTATACTTCTACAAGAAATGGGCTTCATACAAAGCATTTCGTGCTGCAGCACTGCAACATGGATGCAAACGACCCCCGAAATACCCTCACACTGACCCTTTCTTTGGCACCGATACGCTGAGAGAACGAAATAAGCTTAAGAAACAAGGTCGCTTGTTGAGATCTCTCGGAGCACACTACGAACGCTTGGGCAAGACATACCAAGAGAAGTTCTTCGATCTCACGGTCATAAACACAATGGAGCCAAGGAATTTCCAGCAAGTGACCGCTCTCGGGTTCGGCGACTACAGCAAAGCAAGCTTCGCGGACGCGTATCCCATGTTTGGGGATGGCATTCTTAATCAAGAGGGGGCTGTGTGGAAGCATTCGAGGAATCTTGTCAAACCTACCTTTGCTAGATCAGAGATTGCGGACGTCGCCATGTTTGAGTTTCATTTTGAGCGCTTTCTCGAGGGCATCCCACGTGATAGGACTACAATTGATCTTCAACAGCCAATCCACAAGTTGGTATGCTCGTGATGCTCTGAAAGCTTGCATCTCTACTAACTACCAAACATTAGTTCCTTGATGTTGCCTCCGAATTTATACTCGGACAGTCCATAGACTCTCAGCTACCAGGCGACCCAAATGATTCTACCGGTTTCCTCAAAGCATTCGACGATGGCCTCGGCGAGATAGCCAAGCGCGCAACCATTGGGAAACTCTCCCCAATCCTCTTCTTCTTCGACAACAAGTACAAAACGGCATATGAGAAACTGCACTCATACGTCGACATCCACGTCCAGCGCGCACTTGACGCAACCTCGCCTGAGACACTGCAGAAGATAGACGATGAGGGGAAGCAGACGCGCTACATCCTTCTCCACGAGATGGCAAAGCAAGTCCGCGATCCCATCGAACTCCGATTCCAGATCCTGCACGTCTTCATCGCCGCGCGGGCTACATCGTCTATCTTGATGGCAAACATGATCTTCAATCTCGCTCGAAACCCAGAAATCTGGACGGAGTTGCGAAAGCAAAGTCTCGCGCTCGGCGACCAACCGCTCACGTTTGAGTTGCTCAAGTCTCTGACGTTCTTTAGGTATGTCATCCACGAGACGTTGCGATTGACGGGACCATCTGGCCGCACAAGACGCCAAGCAATCAGAGACACGATCCTCCCTGTCGGTGGCGGCCCGGATGGGGAAGCGCCGGTGTTTGTGGAGAAAGGGACGATGGTTGCGCTGGATTTGTACTCGCTTCACCACGACAAGGAGATTTGGGGCGAGGATGTGTTCGAGTTCAATCCGCATCGGTGGGAGGGGAGGAAACCGATGTGGGAATTCATCCCGTTTCTCGGCGGCCCGAGAATGTGTCCTGCGCAGCAGCAGGTGCTGACGCAGAGTGTTTACTTCTTGGTGAGGTTGACGAGGGAGTTTGTCAGGATCGAGAATCGGGATGAGGTTTTGGAGTATGTGGAGACTGCGAGGGGGACGGTGGAGAGTAGGAATGGAGTTAAGGTTGCGTTTTTCTCTTCTTAGATTGATGGGTGGAAGAGGGAATGGCATATTTGATGAGTTGCAGAGTGGGGAGGGGTCCGATATAGATTGAGGCTTCTGTTGAAATCAGTTTAATAATTTGGGGAACTTGCTGCTTTGTTCTCTAACATGTCCTGACTTCAAACCAAATTGAGCGTGGAGAAAGATCGCAACTTCGGAACCCCTTTCCCCATATCCCGATTAAGCGAGCCGGGAGAGGGGCAACGAAAGCACTCAAAGTTTTAGCATTGTTAATGAAGCAAGAGCTCCACACTTCGTAGCTGTCATTAAAGCATCAAAGATATAAACAGTATTTGCACTCGGTTAATACTTCCGGCCGTAATATGAAATCCTGAAGAAATGCGCCGTCCGTTTCATCACCTATCAAGCCCGAGTAGCTGAATTGCATTCCCCTTGATGAAGTTCCACTTCTCCAAAGGTCCCATCTGCAAACCCTCAACCCACTCTTGTCCTTGTTCCATCATAACAAACGGGTAGTCCACAGAGTATAAAATTTGACCTGCACCAATCTGGCTTGTGTGGAAATCCAGCAGGTCGGTGGCAAAGTTTCCAGACGTCGTCTCGTAGATGTTTGTTTTCCAGTAGCTAGAAAAGGTCTTGTTCATCGGCATTCCAGTGCCAACTTTACGCGCCAGCACTACCCAGCGATAATTAGTTGATAGCGCCGAGAACTGAAATATGAAGGTGGGAAGAGACGCACTTTCATCAATTCGCCAGAAATCACTTGGGATCCTTTCACCGAGGTGCCCTACTATGACTTTCAGCTTTGGGAACCGGCTGTGTAGATTGTTAGCTCTTGATAACTTTGAGGGATGAAAACTGGAACCAAACTCACTCGAAAACACCATTCGCACAGAGACCAACGATATGATTTGACAGCATGACAGCGAATTGATGTGGAGCTCCTTCGATCCAGGTCGAGTGGAAGTAGTCAAGTGCAATGACTTGAGCAATTGCGCTGCGGGGATGGAAATAGACTGGCACATCAAGCTCTTCGACCACAGACCAGAAAGCATCGTATTGGGGCTCGTCGTAGTAAAGCAGGGTTGCTGATTGGAAATCAACTTCTTTCTCTCTACATCGGGAAGGTATGTCTTGCCATTATCAGCTCCGGATTGCTGGTAGTCATTCACCAGAGCACCCAAGAATCCCAGTTGGGTCACAGCACGACGCAGCTCAATACCAGCAGCTGTGGCATTGTGCATAGCCAAGGCTGCGAATGCACCGAATCTCAATGTGTTGTTTGATATGAGAGCAGCAAGGTCATTGTTTGCCCCAGTTGCTAGAGTTTCCGCCTCAACGGGATCTGAGACTCCTTGGACGCAAGGAGAGGCACAAGAGAGTACCATATAATCGACGCCTGCTTGATCCATGTAGGCGAGACGTTGGACGTGAACATCTTCTAGATTGGCGAGGAGTTGTGCTTGGGTGACCCCAGGCGGTGGGTTTCCTCTAAACATTGAATTAGTCTAGCTATTTTCTCTAAATATTGTCTGCTATTAAATTTTGCAAGTGGCAAATGGGCAGGGAAAGGATTTTTGAGAGTATTCTTACGCATTCGGCCGAAGATTGGGAAGGCTGACGGCTTCTTCAAAGATAATTGAACCGGTCGCAGTGTTGTTCCATATTCGCGCACGAGCAGTGTAGCACCATAGAACAAGAGAACAAATTAGAAAGTGAACCATGGTGTCGGGAAGCACCTCTGAAGATCGTAATTTAATCAAATATGCCGAGAGTTATTCAAGTTGGATGAGTCCGTCTATTAAAGCCAAAGCAGTCCACAGCGTTTTCATAGGGTGGTCCACTGGTCTTCGCGCCTGTACTCTAGGCCATTGCCAATTGGTCACAGATTACGAATACTATATCTGCATGGGCGCCAGGAAAGGCCTGAGCTCAAAACTCCAGCATCACAAATTGTTGAATAATCGTAACTGAGCTGTAGGGCTGAGCTAGTCAGAGAACACCGATTGCCGCATGAGGCCTTCCAGCTTTCATCCGCAAGCCACAGACTGACTACAAAAACACTTCGGCACACTTCTCTACGAGAGGGAGTTTTTCCCCAAGGTATGATTCTGAGAAACTCGTGCCTCATTCAAAGGTCCAGAGCAAATGCTTTGCAAGGATGTCATAGCTCTGCCGGTTCATATCATTCAACGGTGTGGGGCGCTCAGCTGCCATCTTTCAGCCACACCACTTCCTGACGTCGCAACGGCCTGTTGAACCCCGCAAAATCTGAATGCAACCAAACTCTGGGGCTGCACCGCGTGGAGCTATCAAGTGTCACCGGTCAATTTCGGTAATGGGTGCATGTTCAGCTGAGACATTGTGTAACACTGCAGCTTGGGACTGCTGGTAGCGGCTTGGCTGACCGGCTGGCAAGCTGTCCGCAGCAGCAGAGCTTATCAATCGAGTGAGTGATATGGTGAGTACGGATATTTCTAATAGGGCGAGCGGTGTGCATCACAGAACTACTGTGCGACCAGAAGTAAAGTCACGTTTCTGGTTCGTGTTGTCCTGGTAGGAAACATCACGTGATCTACCCCCTCTTTCACTTACAAGTTCGTGCCGAAGAAAAGCTGCCATGCTTATCAGGAGTCGGTGACGGCAGGATATATTGAGTCTCTATAACCTTCGTTTTATATCGCGAATCGTTGTAATTCTTATAATTTCTATACATAAATGCACGCCATCGCGTTGAAGGGTTCTATAACTTCGACGACGTGACTTTATGATCATCATTACAGAGATTGCGAATTCACATGAGGGATCAGCGCGAGACTCTTCTGTGGAATTTTATTCCCTATTTGAACGATGAATTGAAATTGCTCTGTCCTATTTGGTGCCCGGCTGAAATGCTGACGCAATGCTCACTTGTGCAGTCTCCAAAACTACATATCCTGCTTCATCGTCCCTCTTTCTCTTGTTACTTGCTTCATAGTGATCAAGAGCCGGCCACCGTGCTTCATATCTCAGGTTTCTGCCCTCAACAAAAACAACTAAGGCGTACTCGACTTTGTAGTGGGGAGCTAATTTGTTTGTGTCGCTGGGTTTTGGGTAGATGATGTCAAGGTGTCCTTCGTCGCGCAGGCTCGTGACATCTGTAATGATGCGGCCAACACATTGAGCATCTGTGATGAATTGTTAGAGTCGAATTTATGCACTACAACAGAATTTACCTTTGTTTTTCTGGTTGGATAACGTGTAGTGAGACTCGGTGGCAGTGTCCGACACGTATAGCAGTTCTTCACACAAGAGCTTCAGAAGTGGTCCATCGACTGGGAATGTATGGATTGCTCTGATGGGCGGGTATTCATGCACTGGATCTATGAAATCGGTCTTCCTCTTGCTCAGTTATGTGATGAGGTGAAGTGGTTGGATGCAAACTTGCCTTTCTCATAAAATAGTTGATGACGTCGACATATTTATCACCATCATGAGCGTCTGATTTGGGCGTTGTGCGAAGGTGTGCCGTGAATAGCCTAGGATCATACGGCTCTTTGCATAGAAATCCATAACTCGAGTGAGCAAATCGCTTGGGTCCATCCTTCTTATTCGAAGCTCGAAGGACAGCGCCGCATGAGACAGCTGTTTTGCTTCCCTACGTCAGATGGACGTTGTTTTAAGGGATGCTATTAACATACCATTTGTTCGCGTCTTCAATTAACGTGACTAGAGGCATATCTTCGTTCTTTGCATACTGCCCGAGGGCAAACCGAAGAGCTCCGATCAAGGATGGAGAACCGCCAAAGCCACCTAGAAGAAATACAGTCTATCGAAACATTAGCTATCTGGAAAGAACCTTGCGGTATGTGCGATAAGGAGTAGAAATGTTAACCTTGACTGTTTTCCCCTTGCTCTTCGCGGCATCGAGTTGTGTCTGTAAAACTTCCCACTGGATTGACAGACAATAAGAGTTAGCACTTGCACAAGTACAAAGCTTTGGCATCGTTGAATGAAATAAGTCACGGTAAAAGCAGATATGAGGAACATAAGGAAATGGGATCATGTGTTAGGAAAAATTTCAGGAGTTGCTTACAACACGCTGCAGAATAGGATTAAAAATTTGATCGAGATCCTCTCTGTATTCTTGGTTTAGTATCCTCTGTCCACTCGATTAATCTCTTCCTTGTCAAATGTTACTTACTGGTCTAACAATACAACATTGTTATCAAAGCGCTTGTTCAATGAACCTCTCAGTCCAGTTATGCAAAAAGAACTGTTAGGGTTGTTGTATATGTCGATATCCTTCTTTTCGCGTTCAAATTCCACGGCGGCAATTCTTTCGACTATGCCTTTTCGGGTGATACCGTTTACTTCGAGGTATGTCTCATCATGTAATCGGCCCAATAAATGCGTCTTGAGAAGCTCGTTCAAGTAGCTACTCCCACAATTATCTCCTAGATGGTGTCAGGTTTGTTTATTCATCATGAATGTTGGACGAACCTCCTGGTTCTACTACCTCCTGACCAAGTCGCAACGGCCAGTGGGTGTCGAGCTGGTAAGCCACGCAGTCGACGGTACCACCCCCAGCATCTAAGCTGATGACCGTTTCGCCAGTCTACAAAGAATCAGAACAGCACGTAACATATGGTACAAAGCGCTCTGTGAAACTCCGAAAGTCATACTCACCACTATTGCACGAGTCGATGACAACAACCAAGTCAATCCTGCTTCTGGTTCAGGGATAAGGAATAAGTTGTCGATGCTTCCATTCTTTAAACACCCAAATTCGGTTGCCTTTATGGCTGCTTCCACGGAAAACTGAAGTATTCTGGATGCTTCCTGAGTCCAAACAGTAGGGACAGTGATCACAAACTCGACAGGGCACCCCTTGAAGTACCCTTCCCTCCTCTTCAGGTAGTTCTTCGTATGTTGGAAGACTTTGGTCAAGAAGTCTGTGATAACATCTCGGATGTCTCGAACATCTGGCTCTCTTTTCTTGCCATACTTGCGAATGATTCCGCTGTTGACTAGGCGAGTGATCTGATTGCGAAGTGTTCTCCGATCCCCCTCCGTATAAGCTGTGCCAAGCAGCATTAGTTTGGGCCGTTGAATGAGAAGATTCGTGTCGCGTGTGATCATTTTTTGGTATCGCTTCTTTGAGACTGTGTAGCCCCAGAAGAACTCTCTCGACTGAGGTTCGGCAACAGTAGCACCTTGTCCCTCCTCTCTAGCACCTGCAGGTGTCGAGGACCCTTCTCCAACATCTGCGATCTCGTGCACATCTTCAATGTCGTACTCCTCTTCCAGAATCCGTGTGCTGGTAGGATTTGATTTGGGAGCATCGAATTGTTCATTCTCATTGAGCGGCTCTCTAACGATAGCAACAGGGGAGTACCAAGTTTCGGTCGGTACCTGTTCTTCTGATTCGTAAGGAGCATCGGGCCAATCTTTGACAGTCTTGATGTCTGAGGCCCTCGCTGGTCTGCCTGGGGCTTTTGTTCCCACGGCATAGTAGGAGACAGAGGTGTAAGTGGTACCATAATCGATGCCTACAACGAACTTTTTGACTGGGCTGGGGCGTGAATGAAAATGTTGTGTATCGACGGGGTCAGCAAGTACATGACCCGCTGGAGTAATCGAAATAGGGCGTCCATATGGTACGGGTCTGAGGAAAGAGGACGACTTTCGCTGCTGAAAGCTGGACCTGGTCCTTTGTGCTGGGGTTGTACGATGTTCTGCCATTGTAGAAATAGAAGGCTGCGGAAAGTCTGCGAGGCGCAATTATTTCAAGATTGAATTTACCGGTGATGAACTCGAGAAGATTTCGCTATTTTCAGATCTGCGGAGAGCGGCAAATGAGGGAGGAGATAAAGGGATCAGAGTTGCAAGCAGAACACGACACAAGAGCCTCATATGTTTCAACCGTCTGAGCAAAGGTCCACACGTATATGACTACTTGCAGTGGCGTATTTTCCTTCTTCCCAAAGTATCAGGGGAGTAGCTGGGGTAGCTGGGAGGGGCCGTGCCAAGCGCACTGTTCAGATAACCAACAAATTTTCCAGGATGAGCCAGTGCCCGGTGAGAGTTTTCAAGGATTCGAGCCTGGAAAAGGAAGTAGTGCTTAGTTCGACACTCGAATGAGTCCTTATGACAAGTCACAGCGTTCAAGGATCTTCAGCGATGTGGCATTTGTACTACCGTTGGCAGCCCCGCAGGTGAATCCATAAGCTGGCATACGTAATGCCTTGGTCAACTAATGCCGTGGCTGAATCATGCCGGGGCCCGATGCAGCCACCTCTGCTTATGGGTTAGCTTCTGTTTGAGAAAAGAGAGGTGTGAAGATGTTGAATGGACACAAGAACCGGGAACGGTCAAAATCGTTTCGTTCGAACCGTAGATACAATTCCTGAGAGTGTATTAGAAACTCAAAATGAGTGAGATCAGACTAGACCTAGAGATCCAGCAGCAGATGACCGAACGGATAAAATTACCTTTGGTCTTTCATGTTTCTGGTAGGCAGCCATCAATTCCGTTTGATGTGGAGGGCGTTGGTGTTGTACAAAAGAGTCAAGTTGACCAGGGTTGGGACACCTCAATTGGTTACTGCGGCTCGGTGCCGCAGCCATCTATTGAACCCCTGAATATTAGCCCGCCACTCCTTTTATTGTATTGGTTCCGCTTCGCTGATCAGCATAGTCGCAGGATGCCGCTGGTGTTCGGTTGAAACCCCACAAGAATTGAGCCGCAGGAGTTTCCCCACCAGCCTCGTCCTGCACATCTTTCCATCAGCGAGATCCTCAAGACAAACCACTTCGCTGTTAATCCACCGAGTTCTTAACGACACCAGACTTACCCATCATGGCTGCCGCCAAAGTGTGGGATCTATTTGATATTATCATCTTGCTTGCATGGTTAGACTTTTGCATTGAGCGCAAGACCGATTTCGAACAAGACGTTGTCAGGCTGCTCAGGGAATCGAGGAAGCAAAGGACTGGACAGGAGTACCCCTTTACCATGAAGCAAGTAGTGGATAAGTTGACCGACCTAGCTCGAAATGATTCAGGCTCCAGAATAAAAGGATACCCTCGCCTCAAAGAAATCTATACCAGAGGCTCCGCGTGCTTTCCGCGTCAGGCAAAGGAAATTCGGCTGGAGATTGACTTGGCACTGGAGCAATTCTGGGAGACACACCATGATTCGAATCCACAGGAAGCAAGGCGATCTAATCGAGAAGGAAATGTAGCCAACGCAACAGATGCGCCATCAGAGGAAAATTCCAAGTTACCTGATCGACATATTGGGGAGGTATCGTCTATGCCTAGAAGGGTATCGAATACGGTGAGGCTTTCGGGTACTCAATCCACTTAGTCGAACAAACACTGATGCAAAGTCTAGATAACCTCTAATACCACGCGGAATCCCATGAAAAGAGGTCATCCTCACGATAAATCAGTCTCTTCTCACGCTCCGCTCTACAAAACTGCAAAGACTTCATCAAAGAAAATCGAAGTCAGCGATGGATACTCTCCAGGAAAGGGTGCTTGGAAAAGGTCTCAAATTCTTGAGCATCGACATGACGCTGTTGGCATGACTGAGAGACTTTGGGAAGAAGACGTCGCGTCTCTGCGTGGACAAATCGCCGATCTTGAGAAAGAAAAACAACGTCTGTGGGCAATGCTTGAGGATTTTAAAAACGCACAACAACAAAGCCAATCTGCAGGTCACGATCCCAAAGAACACCGATTTCGGGTATACCTGCAGGAGATATGGAATTTGCACCAGTTGAACATAGACTTGGAAGATGTAGCAAACTTCTTCAGGCTGGATGCAACCGAGAACCGGGCTTTGGAAGTCGAGGACATTAATAAGAGCATGGAACAAATTCAAGCAGAGCTCGAACCAATATTAGGCAACTGTGACACCGCAAACTTGCAAGTCAATCGAGCTCTTGAGCATGGCTCTGACCTCCAGGCATTGTTGTTATCATGCCTGAAGCTCCACGACACCCCGGAGAACCTCGATTCACGATTGACAGAATGTATCTCACAGTTTGAGATCCCAATACTTGTCAGAGCTGTGGTATTGGCTGCACTCAACGAATGGGTATTCAAAACATCCTTCCCTCCTTTCATGTCCGAGGGATCCACGTCTTTGTTTCTGAAATCCATTGAAGAGATAGCATTGGAACATCGTAAGTCTATTGAAAACTTATGCACCGACCACCGTCCCAAGCTGATAAAAAGTAGGCGACTGGGCGTGGCTTCGGAACTTTGAGACGGCTGCATACTCTCGATTCTGCAAAAGAAGCGAATTCAAAGAAGGACTACTTCCCGTGAAGTCTAGGCTACTTGCAGACCGATTGAGCAATGCTACTGCATCGCTGATTACTCCAATCACCTCCGAAGCTAGCAGTGACAACATGCCTCAAGCAATCGACTCGATTCTTGAAAGTCTCAATGCTCGATATATCAAGCTGTTCTCTGCAGCTCTCGAATTCAAAGCAGCCGCCGCAGCCACGGACAACAGATACGAGTTTATTGTCAAGCTTCCCGGCACTTTGACCCCAGAGAACAGTCAAGACCAAGAAGCAGGAAAGACATTTACCATGCAAGAGAGATCTCGCGAGACAGATATAAGGAGATCGTGGTTCCATGCCTCACTGAGAGTGTATGACGCAGGTCCTGCCAATTGGCTCAATCCTCGAATGAACGCAATCATTCAGACTGACAACTTTATCCCGAACATCTCAGAAGCAGATTGTCGATGCATCTACCAAAAAGACATAGTAATCGAAAGATCGCATATCAAAGACAATACCTCGAGCTTGCAACCTCACAGGTCTATTGGCAGGTCTGGGAGAGAAATCTTAGGTGCTCCGTCAGCTAGTCAATCCAACGGCCTTGGCACGAGGCTGAACTCTTCCAATGGAACTGACGATGCACTGGAGAACACACATGGCGAACAGAGTCAAGCGGCCTACAATTCAGCGAATGAACTCGCTATACCTGAGCCTCAACGCGAAAATGACAGTGGCAGTGAATCTGACTTCACGTCCGTGGTAGACCCATACGAAGCAGAATCTGGTACATCAAGGACACAAGCGGAGATTACGACAGCAAACCGAGCCGTTCTTGATTCAAGAAGTGATACGCGTTCGGCTCCGGACGCGCATGTCTGTGGTACTTGCGGCGCCTCACTTTCAAACCATGATAGCCGGCGGAGACATGAAAGAAACAGTACATGCTTAAACTATCTCGATCAGTTTATAATTACTAACATCAATTTCAGGATCATGTCGACGATGTAAGATTTGTGCGCAGAGTTTCACAACCAAGGAAGCTTTGAAGAAGCACCAGTTGTCGGACCACCCACCCAACACAAAACGGCAACGACTAAGTCAAGATGGCTCTTACGCCAACAAAGAAAAGGCAGAGCCAAATAGCAGCGTTGTATGTGGAAGGTGCAATCGCGAGTTCACTCAATTTAACCTTGACAGACACTTGAAGAATAGTAGGTTCAATAACTGGGGAAGATATCAACGGAGGATGCTAAATCATCGCTAGAATCGTGTTCAAAATGCTTCAAATGTGGAGCTGAGTTCGATACTGCGAATGAGTTTTATAGCCACATGAAGCTCAGTCATGATCTCCAATTCACCCAGGGCCACTGGAAGCGGCCGAAGGCAGAAACTCAAGCGGAACAATCATCTGTATTGGTTGGTGTGCCACGTTTAGAAACCTCCGAAGAGACAGGCCAGTTGCCCACTCAACATACCGTCATCAACCAGGCCCCTGTTGCATCGCAGACCCGCAGGATTTCTTCTCCTAATGCTCAGATCGAACAAGAAAAAGGGTCGGTTGAGACTGTTCCAGATGAATCAAGCATCCAAACTATGGAACCCGATCTACATGCCAGCCCAGTGTCTTCGAAGGGCGAGAAGCATCATTGCTCAACCTGCAATGACAACTTCGTTTCACAATACTCCCTTGAGAAGCACAAGGGAGGTCAACGTCGTAAGTTCCTTCTCTAGTGAGGCCAGTACTGCAGTTGAATAACAAAAACAATTTCCAGATCGCATGCGGATCCGCGAAATCCAAAACGCATCCGCCATTGAGCAACCAGATTCTCGGCCACATCACTCCCAACCCCACGCAGCAAAAGGCAAACCGCAAGATAAGATCCTCAAGGGCCGAATCGAAAAGCAACCACGCGCAAATGCATCAACTGAGAGACGTAGAGAGCCTACACCGGAGTCGCGTCACATCACGAGAATCATTGCCTCGCTGGCCAAGATTAGCGAGCTCGTGAGCGGGTCTGCCACGAGCTCAGCGAAAGCCAATAAACAGCCCACTGCTATTACAGACGAGTACAACTCGCAAGATAGTGAAACGCCCCATGCCATATCGAAGACAATAGAAACTGAGCGCAAAGAAAAGATGGGAGAGAAGGCTCAGGTTCTGAAAGCTCCGGCGAACTTTGGAGGACAATTTTCTGCCCCGCCGAGAACGTTCGAGAATGTGACCGCTGGGTCTAGTTCTCTCGCGACAGAGCCACTTTGAGTCCGAAGAAATCAGTTGTGCAGTTGGAAGTGTGCAGGTCAAATTGTTGAAGAAGAAAAAGGAATGTCGGAAAATTTCACAGCAGTGTCTCCCTTATGTACCTAGGTACTATTTACCCCGCTATGTCATGTGATATTTTGAACATTCAACTTGAACCCATCATGATTTAATGACAGAAACCCTTGATGGGTCCAAGCAGGCTTCGATAAAGGATCGTTCAAGAGTTTGGGAAGTTCTATGTTTTGATGCTTTGAAGTTTTGGGAGTCATGTGACTATATCTTCGCTTAGGGGCTCACTTGCATATTTCTAAGCGGAAACACTCTCTGTATTAAGCTTGACCTCCTTACGGCGGGCAGGAATCGCCATCCTCAGATCTATCTTTTAACACGAGCCTTCGATATATACGACATCTTCTGACTCGTGGAGATATAGACCTAGACTATCGGATCGCCTCATATGTCATGTCAATATTTTACTACTCTCCTCGATGACAACGAAGGCATCACCAACTTTGCATTCACTCTTTATAACAGAATCAGAACTCTAGCTGATGATGAAAATTCACAGCACTAAGCTTTTGAACTATCAATATCAACCAACGCCTTCTATTTTCTAACTAATAGCTAACTTTTGTATACCAAAAGAAAATCCCAAAAAAATGAAAAAAGAGATACAACCTAACCAAGTAAAGAGAAAAGTAAAGAGAAGTCCACCTCAATCTGTTGCCTTACAAACTCCTCCATCCATTGCTCTCTTCGCAACCTCCGACCAGATCCCGGTACACTGAATGAAGAGACAGCCGAGAGGGAAAGACTTAGTACCCAGTATAGGCATAGACCTGACCCAGATCGGTCGGATTTCCGTTGCCATCGACCATTGGGGGGTTGACGCTGGGGTCGCACCAGAACCAAGAGTAGCGGAAGATCCAAGATTGTTGATCCATCCAAGGCATGACTTGTTGCAAGAAGCTCGCTTGTTGCTGCTCGGTTCCCGATCCGCTGAACTGTTTACACTTGTCAATAACAAGAAAAAGAAAACGGAGGAAGGGAAAAGCTATCTTACCTCAGTAAGCCAGATCTGCCGTTCACCAGCAGCATCATGCGCCTCATTCAAGTAGTTCTGGAAATACGCAATGTTTGTCGCGCTATCGTACCAATGGATCGGCACGAAATCGACGCGGCATCCAAGAGAGGCGCACGCACTGAGAAAGTTCTTGAGCCATGGAAGACCGGAGGCGCCGTTGGAGACAGCTGGCGCGCCGAGCGAAGCCTTGTTCGCGAACGGCATCATGTATTGCATGTAGGCGTTTGCGGCATCTTGGGCACTGAGACATGCTTGAACCCCACTTTGGCAGCCGTCGGGCTCATTGAATGCGAGCAAGTGCCCGGAGCCGCGGGAAAGAGCAGCGTTTGCGTTGCTGGACCACTTTTAGGTTGTCAGCTTTCATCTTACATGAAACATAGAGTGGAAAGGAAATGGAAGAGAACGAGCTCCAGAAGTGTGATCACTGCTAGTACCCCACAGCATTGGAATGTATTCCGTCCACTCTGGGAAGGTATTGTCCATAACGCTGTCCCAGTTGTAGGCCCAGTTTACCTGGGAGCCGGCGCCATTCCAGCTCTGAATGTACTGGGACGAGGGGTTGTGGAAGATAAGGCCGCGCTTGGGGAAGGGGGCGTCTGCACTGGAAGGTGTGGAGACGTTGGAGTAAAGAAGGGAGGAGAGAGCGAGGAGAGGAAGAATAAGTGCTACTGTCAAAGTGATGAAAGAAGGCATTTTGAAGAGCCAATGGATGAGCTTGTATGAGATGAGGAGCGTGGAGTCGTCGAGGCAGTGTGCTGCGTGTGATGGAATGAGTGTGAGTGTTGCTGTTTGAATAAAGGAGATAGCTGGGACAGACCTCTGCTTATATAGCTCGAAGACCTGCTGGTATACCTGAATCTGTAATACAACTATTAGAGCAAATACGTTGCATAGCCCAGGGTCAAGTCCTCACTCGTGAATACCCATGCGCTAGATTTGATAGCATGAGGCTGGAAGTAAGCATTTGGAGCCATTGCTATGTCTGTAAACAACGCAATACGAAGTTGGCTTAGACAATGCGAAGTCTGAAGGTACACGTAGCAGGAACATATATTGATTTTAGTTGATTCCAAGTATGATTGGACACAGTGTATACTTGCAACCGTACCTGAGTCGTTCCTGAACCGCTCTCCAGGGGACCAATGTGGCGTAGCTTTGACCATCTATGTACGGCGTACGGCGTAGCTATGTTAATGTTAGTATTTGAGGATGATGCCAGCTTTTAAACAAGCCAGAGACTTTGTCGTCGCAAGAATGATCGAATTGATACCCCTATCCGTAAAAAATCTGACCGAGAACTTCCCTAAGTCAGTCAAAGCTCCATTGGCATGGGAGCTGAAAGTAAAAGCGGTCGCTGTAGGTCAAGACAAAAGTCTCCACTCTAATTGTGTGATGTCGCGTGAGATCTAAAAGATTGGCAAACTTACTAGGGGAGTGGCGGGGAAGGAATATCACCAACATTACTCGGCTCTGCATAGGACAAGGAAGGTGGGGGACATGGGGATGAACAAGAGGAGTAAACCATCAGAAACCCCAGCAAAAAATGAATTACATGTCAATTGAGATTAGGGCGCGTATTGAACTAACTTCTGGCGTCCAGAGGTTCGATAAGGCGTGGAAGGCTCGGGGGTAGACTGTGCCTCTGCTTACGCGACACGTAAGTATGATTTGTTTTTGGGACGAAAACACTTTACAAACTATACCAACATCAAAGAAGTTCGGAAGCTGGCTGAAGAAAACACCAGCAATCAATATCCAGAGCTCCTGAACAGCTAAGCATTATCGGAACGAATATCAGGTTTGCATACCGCAACTAAGAAATCTCTTCGGCGACCTCTTTTCCGTAACTGGCGATCAACCACTGGTTGATGTTGCTCCCGTCATGTAAGAGCCTGTTAGGCGAATAGGTTATATTTGAAGCTGGGATAAAGCAAAACATAATCACGGCAAGCTCTTAAGAAATCAGCTAGTGTTGTTTCCTCGAAATGAGCTAAGTGCTAAGTTGCAACGAGCTTGTGAGCCAAAGTACAAACAGTGATGCGGCACCTGGAGTGATCTGTCAATAGCACCACTTCCCCACCTTCGCCATTGAGAAATTAGGGTCCTCGTTCAATAGTGAGTCGCTGTTTCGCGCCGTTCGCGGCCCAGTAGAGGCCAAATTGCGCCAATTGCCAACCAACACAACTGTGCCCTGAAAAAACTTAGCAGCACTCTTAAAGTTGCGATTGATAGATGAAGATGAGAAGAGTGGTTCTAGGAGGAATATGTTGTGTGGCGATGATGGCTGCGGAGGTAGCAATCACAAGATGGGGCCAGGGTGAAAAGTAAAGGGGAGTTGCAATCTCACATAAACGGAAGCTTTACATCGCTCGTGTTAAGCGACTCCTAAAATAGAAAGGACCTACCTACTTTCCCTCGTTGAGCCAGTTTAGCGAGGCCTGACCCGGGCTGAATCCCAGGGAAGGTTCATATCTGATATAATATAGAAGTGTAAAATTTATATGTAGCCATTTATCTAGCTCTTGTATAGAAATGCTTTGAAAGGTAACGGAACGACAGATTTTGTATCAATCACGTGACTTGCCTCATTGGAAAAGGGGCTCGCTTCGGTGTTATTACTGCACGAGCAATGAAGTCTTCTGCCTAGTCTTCGCCGGTTTTAGTAGTCATTATTGATTCTCTCCTAATCGCTAAATAACTAGGTTGACCCTGTCACCGCAGTCTTGGGAGACTTTCCCCGCATTAGCACTTACCCCAAAATTGGGGAAATGCGGCAAAGGAATAGCCGAACATTTCAAGAATCTCAGATCCAGTTACCGATTTCAACTCACCGAACACATTTTCCCTTCTGCCTTTTTTTCGAGGTAGGATCCAAATCTACCAGCTATGTCATCGTCCCTCCCTTCAACCATGCAGGCCCAGATCCTCGCAGCATTCAATCAACCGTACCAACTGACCACTCTCCCGCTCCCTACTCCCACAGACTATGACCTGCTCATCGAAGTCGGTGCAGCTTCATACTGTCACACCGACCTTGTCTATGCGTCCGGCGCCATGGGTGACACGCTGCCCCTCATTCCCTGCCACGAATTCGCCGGAACCATCGTCTCTGCGGGTCCGCTCGCATTCTCCGCAGTGCCTGCTCTCAGTCTCGGGACTCGGGTTGGGGTCCCAGGACGAAGCTACCGACCATGTACGACATGCTGGGAGTGTAGGAACAATGATGGAGACCCTGAGGGATACTCGGTCGCATGTCCCAAGGGTGGGAACCTGGGGATTACAATGAATGGCGGATTCTCGCAGTATGCTCTGGTGGATGCGAGGCAAGTTGCTAGACTGCCGGATGAGTTGACTGAGATTGAGGCTGCTCCTTTGATGTGTGCTGGTTTAACGATATTTGCCGCATTGTTAAAATGTGGTTTGAATAAGGGCGGAAAGGTAGGGATTATTGGTTGCGGTGGTGGATTGGGACACTTGGGGCTGCAGTTCGGTTTTCAGATGGGATTGGAGGTTGTTGGAGTAGACGCGAGCGACGAGGCTTTGAAACTTGCCAGGAGCTTGGAGACGAAAGCAAAAATCTTCGATGCGAGGACGACGAAAGCAGAAGTGTTGTTGACAGAGATAGGGGAAGGGGCTGATAAAAAGACGAAAGGGGAGTCGGGGCTTGACGCCGTGTTGATACTTCCCGAAAATCAACGAGGTTTTGATTATGGCATGAAACTGTTGAGGAATCATGGCAAGTGTGTCGTATTGTCTTTCCCAACATCTGGCTTTCAAGTCTCTGCATCAGATCTGGTCTTCAGAGACATTCAAGTTATAGGAAGCCTGGTGGGTAAGAATAGGGTGCTGAAACAAATGTTGGCATTTGCGGCCGAGAAGAATGTCAGAGCGGTCACGAGGACATATCCATTGCGAGATCTCAATGACCTCGTCGAGGAATATCAAACAGGGAAGGGAGGAAAACTCGTAATAGACATGACATTGTGAATAATGGGAGGCTAAATTATTTATTGCAGTGCCACTATGCAGTGGCACCTCGACAGACTGCATACTTTTTCCGCGCTCCCAAAATTTCTCTTATATTACTTTCTCTGTCTCCAAGATCTTGCTTCCTCTTCTGGCTCTCACACCTTTAGTTCACCCTGATTCTCCGAATGCACTGGTGGGGTAACCTCTCCTTGGCCTGCGGATTTAACATCGAAGTTCTCAATGCGCCTATCAATTTCCTCAGTCTCTTGTTTATCGGCATGAGTGATATGAACCGCCACAGGATCGCCAAACAACTCGTTGATTTCTTCCAATGACAGTCCTTTCATCTGTGTCGTGTCAGCACTTTAACTTTTCAGAAGTTTACATTGGAAAGTCTTACCTCTGGAATGAATTTCCAGACAAAAAAGAAGGTACAAACATCCAAGCACACGAACAGCACATAAAATAGATATCCAATATTGGCAAAGCCTGTCATTTTTATTAGCTTTCATACTCAAGTCGAGCAGCAAGCCGAATTGCCATGCATACTTATAGGTGCAACCCCAACGAACAGCGCAGCAGCACAATACTGAGCTGCAAGGCTGATTGCCACTCCAATGCTTCTGAACTCCATAGGAAACGTTTCGGAAACAAAAACATATTGTTGGGCATCCATACAACTCGCAAAAAAGACAACGTATAAGAAGATAAAGAATACGCCAAAGCCAAGACCAACGCGATTTGTGGAACCAGTTTGAACGAAGTACTTGGTTAGAGCCGCCTCCGCAGCAAGACACGCTGCCGTTGAAGCTATGCCGAGCATGAACACATTCTTGCGGCCAAACCTATCCATGAGAAGAATTGCACCGTTCATGTTGCCCAACATACCGAAGACATTCCATATGGCAAGCAGAAGAATTGGGATGCCACCATTCAGGCCAAGTTGATTATAGATATGTACCTGATAATCTGTGTCACGTAAGTGATATGATCTAACACTAATAGAAACTAGAAGTCCACTTACTGTTCATAACCAGATTCATAGAGCAAGCGACGGTCAAAGTGGCTCCAACGCCAACTACTAACCTTTTTCTATAACTTGGCTGCTGGAAGAAATGCCACCATTTGGTGATGCCCAGGGTTCTCATTCTGGCATTGTCCAATGTGAATTGCTCGGTCATTTGATACATTTCAGATTTCGCGAAGGTGTCATTTGGATCATTTGGGTCGGAGTGTAATCTTTGAATCACTTTCCACGCCTCTTCTTTACGATCGTTGCTCAACACTAAGTTGGTCAGTTATGTCTTCCGAAAATGGAGAATAGGAGAGAGCATACGCCAACGAGGACTTTCCGGGAGGAAAAAGGTTCCACAAAGGAGAATTATCATTGGCACAAGCTGAAGCGCAAAAGGGAACCGCCATTGGAACGATGATTTCGCTGCGTAAAAGCAGCCAAACCCAGTGAAACCCGACAGAGAGTATCCGCAACCGAGTCCTGAACCGTGAAGGCCGACATGAAATCCACGGCTTTTGGGTGGCGAGAGCTCAGCTTGGTAGAGAGGAATGCCACAAACCATCATTCCAACACCCCACCCCATAATGAAGCGAGAGGCGAGGTACATGGGAATGTTTATTGACCCTGCCATTAACGCAGCTCCAAATATGCAAACACATGATGCGATTTGAATAGTGCGAAGCCGTCCAAATGCAGTTGCTGTCCAGGCAATGAATAAACAACCAAGAGTTGTTCCAGCAAAGAAGATCCCATTCATGGCACCTTTATATCATCAGCATTGCTCATTGGGATGCACCAAGTGGAGGTTAGTAAAATGCCTACCTATGATTGCGTTTGTGTAGTCGAGACCCGGCCCCTCTTGCGCTAGATTGAAGCTCTCAAAGAACTGGGGCTGTCCCAGGACTTGTCCGATAATGCTCGCAGCGTATCCTAAGTCATTTAAGTAAGCGTTAAGTCTTGCTTTTAGAGAGGATGTTTAGGCCGTACCATATCCAATGGAGCCAATGGCAACGAAGAGTGTGACCCAGGTAGTCTGCCTATTCTTCTTGGGCGACATTGGGAGCGTCAATTTTAGTTGCGCAAGTACAAGATTTAAGACAACTATATTTGTGATGAGTTATATTGGTTTATCTAGAACGATTTTGAGAAAGGCCGACGAGTATAATTGAGTTTGGATCCGGTACACGTACTCGCCCTCTATAAACGAGACGCAGCTCCCCACGTTCCCCAGAAACTGGCAACATGATGACCACAATTTCTCAATTTGGAGATGTTGGGGATGTAAGCTAGACGCTTATAATACCCGCAGAGAATGCGAGGAAATCATGGGTGAGACTGCTGGGATCATGTTGATGGAGCGCTGCAAGCAGGAAATGGCTCCACTATTCAGAATATCCGAAGGAAACAGACTTCCGTAACTTGGCAATGATCCTAAAATAAACGCATCTAAACAGATTTTCTGAATCACGAGAATTTTTTAGAGATCGTGAGATCTATTCTAGCTCAGAGTACATAGAAGACTATTTGGATTACAGAGAGTGAGGGCAATGTGTTATCTAGCGTGGTGAACATTTGTTTGTCATGTCATCCATAAACTTAAATAATTAAGTCCGTCATTTTGTCCATATATCCCTGGTAGGGCTTCACAGCTGCAACTTTTAGGGAAGCAATAGTGCGGGGAAATAGTGGAGCTGTCAAGAAAGCAACCTTGTTTCCCCATTTGAGGGGAATCTTGGAAGTCGGAAAGTTGCCATCACAAGCGCCCCCCGCCCCCCACTCTCAAGGATCAGCCAAAAGTTTATCTCAAGGGGATGTGTTTTATCGACAAGAAAATAACACCGCAGGATATTGGCAGAGGTTCGTCTTCGATATTATGCCTGCAAAGTAAATGTTCGAGAATATGCAGTTTAGCTTTCTTGATTGTGCCAAGTCTGGCCCGCCAAGCATCTCCTTGCAAATTCAGCTTCACTTCTTCGGCTTTCATCTCCTTGGGTCTGAGCGATAGGTAGAAAGCGATCCGTCTTCTGGGTAAGTGGCACTGAGTATCCCTTCTCGAAGGACAAAACCTGGAATGAGGACCAGTTGTTTAATATGACATTTTGACGCATATTCTGCGTACTTTAATTATTAATTGATTTTCTAGCGTACATTTGTTTTTATGAACTCTAACTCTTCTCTAAGCCTAGCTGATTTAGAATATGGCCTTCGAGACATATTTTTCCTAGTGCATAGCGCTACCAGGGCAAATTTTGGTACGCTGTTAGACGACTAATTCTTACATCGAGACAAAACCCAGCTCACGAAAGCGGCAATATGCTGACCAAATCTCCGGCGAGTGGTGCCAATAGCAGCGCGAAACAGCAAAACACAACTGCAGTCAATCGGGAAAGGCGCCGCCGCGGGCCATGAGTCTGTAACCTCAATAGCTGAAGATCAATCACATCGAGTCGCAATCACTTGCCTTTGGTCTCCATATCTTAGATCTTCAATTAGCAAGAGATGCTGCTGGGGAGGGACTGCATTCGGACGCGTTTAAATGTTCTTCGCGCGTGAAAACGAATTTGATTTGTTGCAGTAGTGCGCGGATTCCGTTCAAGTCTGCTCTGTTTTCTGAGGCGCATGTCTATCTTTATATTGAACTACATCTGTTGCATGCGATCGGTGGCAAATCTGTGTGTTGGTGGCCGGTTAGATATTGATGAGAGAAGGAGAAGGGAAACACTTTTGAAATTCAAGCTGGGAGCTTCGCTTCCAATTAGCCTCAACATGTGACTCTAGCTCTTTTCTTTCCTTTCTTTCCAAGTTGGCTGTGAGCAGACTAGTTATACATAGTTTATGAGATTTTGAAAAGAACGAATGTTTAATGGCTCGAATCGAGCAAGGGAAGCTAAACAATGACCTGCTGAAAGCCTACAAATCTATGCACACACCAACCTTTTCTTTCTCTTAAGCAATATATTTTACGAGTTCGTTCGCTGCAACGCGTCCAAAAACACAACACTCCAACAAACTGCTTCCCCCAAGACGGTTCTCACCATGTACACCTCCCGCAACCTCGCCAGCTGCCCAAACACCATGTATCTTCTCTCCGTCTGCATCCAACACCTCAGCAAGCTCATTGATTACAACACCACCCATCGTGAAATGTACAGCTGGCGTCACTCTCCCGATGTAGACCACACTCTCGCTCGAAACTTCATCAGATTTGAGTTCCCAGTGTCCAAAGTACGTCCTTCCAAGTTTATCCTCTGCCTCCCCTGCAGCTGCAATGGAATACTCTTTTACTGTCTTCTTAGCGTCAGGATCAAGCTCCGAGAGCGTAGTCTTTCGTATCAGGCCCTTGATAATATAAAAATCGATGTGTGAGCTTGCGTTCTGGTACACTCCTTCATCGAGAACGAGCTGCACGTCCCACTGCCTTGGACTTCCCTCAGCAAGTGGCAAAGTCTTGATAGCATCCGTAACAACTTTCCTCGTCTGCATCTCATTGATAAACCTCTTTCCTCCATACAAGAGCAATCCACCCTCGCCTCTCAACAGCTCAGCGGCCAGAAACTTTACCGGGCTCTGCACGTCTTTCGGGTCCACGAACGCTGTGGGATGAACTTGCACTTCTGACATATCCAATAACTGAGCACCAATAGCTGTGAGCAAGGGTTGAGATCCCGGTCTTGCGTCGTTGGTTGATGGAAAACCTTCGAGATCAGGACGGTACGTTGCTAGCAAGCCATTTGCATCTCCCGCAAATCCTCCAGTAGCAAAGATAACCGGACCTCTAGCCTCATTTTCCTCTCCATCTGCATCGAAGTATTCCACGCCCTCGACTTTTCTGCCGAATTTCAAGACTTTGGTGACCACGCAACTAGTTTGCAACTTGAATAACGGTGAAGTTTTGAGTTCGTTGAGAAGTGTTGAGACGATAGCGTATCCGGGAGGCGTCTTTCCGGCCCCTCGGTGTGTTCTTGGAAAACTGTGTCCACCCAGCTGTGCAACAGCACTCAGATCCACACCTTTCTTTACCAACCACTCAATACATCCTGCTGAATCATTCACCAACTTCTCTGTCAACTTCTCTCTCCTCTGCCTCACGTCGCCTGACGAAGAGGTAAAAACTGAACCAGAAGAGGCGATTGTATCGGCGTAGAAAAAAGAGTCAGAGAAGGGGGGTCCGGGTTGATATCTCGTTGGTGCACCGTTGATCCCCGATGAGGCTTTGATGCTATTTCCGCCAGGTCTGAGCGAGCGCTCAAAAAGCGTGACTTGTGTGCCGTTTGCGATTAGTGTCGACGCTGCGGATAATCCTGCGAGTCCTGAGCCCACGACAATCGCAAATTTGGATTCTTTGGCCATATTGACGTCGGCGATGGGTGATGTGAAAGGTGTAGATGTCAGATGCCGCCAGAGGATGGATGCGAGTGCGATGAAAAGTGAGATTGACACGATCGTCAAGAGTGTCTTTCGAGACATTGAAGTTGAAGGAGGGCGGTCAATGGTACTTGTCAGTTTCATTTGTAGGTGAGACGATATGGAAATCAGCTGATTTTAGAAACATCAGGTGATTGCATCGTCATTCTCACGAGCTTTGAGTCTTCGGATCATAGAGCAAACAGTAATAGAGATGAAATGAGGACATATTCAGATGAGAATTCCCGATCATGCAACTCATGTTCCGGACTTCTTACTAAGTAGGTATTGACCCAATCCAACATTGTCACGTGCTGCTGACAAAATCAAGCCACTTGTTTAGAACTGTGCTGGTACTCCGTATAAGGATTGCTAGGCTCTCAAAACAACACTCCAATCTCCCAGGACTCCGGCCTCTCAATTCAATGACAAGAAGCCACCCAGGACTTTCAGAAACTCCTCCGGCTCCTCCATATGCGGGAAATGACTCGACTCCGCAAAAGTGACCCACTTAACCTTATCGATCCGATCAAAGAACGGCTGCATCGTGCTGGCCGGCACCCCATCATACTTCCCACTAATCAATAAGGTGGGTGCGTTGATCTTGCTGATTCGGTCCACAATCGACCAAGTACCTCTCGGTCCAATGCGCTTGAAGACGTAAGGCCCGTTGCTGATTTGTGGAGGTAAGCACTCGAAAAGGTAGGAACGAGGGAAAACAAGAGGAAGGAAGGGACGAACATGGTGTGGTTCACAGTAGGGTCCTGTTTTAGCGCGACGAAACAAGCCATCAACTCAGGCGGCGGCGGTGAAACTCGACACATGTGTTTAGCAAAATATTGCATTCTCGCCTGCTGGTACTCAGCGGTGTCGAGTGTGCCGTCTGCCTCGTGCTTGCGAAGCGTGGCTTGGGTGTCTGGAGGCATCTCATTGAGAAGCTCTTGGATGGCTGCCACGTATGAAGGCACTGAATCTTTTAGTTTTACTTTAAGCAATACAGGATTGATGGGAGGTTTGATGACAGGTTACCAGATATGGGACATTAAAAGTCAAGATAGAAACACTTACTGCTCGCAGGTGAATTTGCAATAACCAAACTTTTCAAGCCTTTTGGTTGACGAACAGCATGCTCAGCGGCTACCTGGCCTCCCCAAGACTGGCCCAACAAGGCATAATCATTCTGGATCCCTAGATGGGCAAGCAAGTTGTCAAGCTCTAAGAGGAAGAGCTCTATGGTCCAGAAGTCATTATCGCCTTTCTTCTCAGGCAAGTGGGTCGAGCGCCCACAGCCGAGCTGGTCATACATGATAACGGGAATGGTGTGGGTGGTGTAGAGGTTTTGAATGGCGAGCAGGCAATCGTGCGGGACGCCGGGTCCGCCGTGAACGCAGACGAGGGGACGAATACCATTTGGAGATGGAAATGTACCGAAGATTGTGTACCACTAGATAACAAGATTAATGATGGCTCTGGAGGGGATAACAATGCTCTTAAGATAAAGCCTGGGCATATCTAATGTCACTTCTTGTGGCTACACCAGAAGTGGTTTGGTCGGACACAAAATGGCAATTTTGAAAACAGAGCAATGCAAATACGAGATCTTGTTAGGACGGTTTGATAAGAGTATGCGGCATACTGTTTTGTACGGCTTCCCAGCCCCATCAACGTGGAAGTCCACCTCTGCTTCAATAACAGGGATTGATGCCATTTTTTGTGAATAAAGGGAAGCAATTTGATAACTGAAGATCACTCAAGAAAGAGTTTGACAACCTTTATATAGCAAACAGCGTTATCAAAAGCCGATACGATATCGAGAATGACCGAAACGGTCGAAAACAAGCATGCGTGCATCATCTCACGTAAGAATTTGAATCCTTGGTGTACTGAACCCCTGGCTAGCTTCAGAGCTCAAACCACCTAAACCGGACTTAAAATCGCGGGGTCGGATAGATGATTGGCTAGTTACTGAATTTCATATTCGGATAACAGATTTACCCGGCAGAAATCTGACCAGCTACAATAAACCCCGTCTCTCAACGCAAGACGAGCGCAGTTTGTTCCAAAATGAAAAGGAGAGAGAAAAATGACTTCTTTTGCTGGTGCAAGTCAACGAGAAGTGGAATGGAACTAGGCGGAGGGGTTCTCCCCCACACTCAAGATGAAATCGCTCGAGAAGCAGAATTGAGAAGGGAAAGACATAAGAACGAAGTTGGCTCCGATAAGTAGTTGGCATGAAGCGTAGGAGAAGGGTATTCATACATACTCGGGGCATGCCCACCTTCATTGATGTCTATCGCTATAGAGCCCAAATTCGGTACTCGGGACAGGTGATCGCTTCCCCTCACTCCCTCTTCCACGCCTCGAACTCCTCCTTCAGATGCTCCTTCAACCTAGCAAACTTATTACCGAAGCTCTTCCCACACCGCCAACACTTCATATCACTCCCCAGATAGCCCTCCTTTCCAGGATGTCTCCTCACATCATCCTCTGCCAGCGGAAAGTCCTCCAACGGAACGAAGAATCTCGTTGCAAAGCTGTTATAATGCTTGCGATGTTTTAGGCACTCTGAGTACCGATCCTTACTGAGAATATGGACGTGTAAATGGTTCATACTAGGATGGGCATGAATGCCAACCAAGACCTCCTTCTCCCAGTCGCGGCCAGCCGGCATGTCTTCCTCGCGCTCGATCTCAACTTCGCCATTCAGCACTGCCTGTCGAGGTTTCTCTTGTTCTGAGAATTTACCGTATTGTCTTTGTAGCTCCGAGGCAACTATCTCTTTCAGCTTCGCAGCTTGCTCTCTGACCTGCGCAAGGAATTCCGCGTCCTCGAAAGCGTCGAAGGGGTGCATTGCAGCGTATTTCTCGTCGCGTGGGAGGAGAAGGGTATGAACAGATGATTTCGGGTACATGTCGTGTATCGCAACGAAGTCCGCGTCGTAGTATATTACTCGAGAGGGGGGATGCTTCGCGGGGTCGGAGGTGTATGTGCCAAGACCATCGCGGTTCTTGAAGGCATTCTTCGTGTGGGAGGAGAAGGACCTCTTTGAGGCGGACGGCGATGAAGCTGGAGAGGCTTTTCGTTTCTGGGACATGAGGGCTGTGACTGCTCATTAATTAGCAGAGAAGAAAGAATAGGGAAGGAAGGCGGTACAGGCGTTGCGAGAGGGCGAGGCTGACGAGGCTGTGGGAGCTGTGCCGGTGATCTCTTCTTCAGTGATCGCGTCTTCAGGTGTTTCTTCTGCCATTGTGAAGTAATGGGATATCTTGCACTTGTTCGATGCTTGATGGTGTTCTGAAGACCTATGCTAGGGGGATTGTAGAGGTTTGATGTTGACAGGATAGAAGTCGCGACTCGGAACGGAGAAACATTTTCGCGAGATTGTGGGGTCATCGACGACGACGCAGTTTTTCCCACTCCGGCCGCTACACGTGAGAAGCTTGAAAGGCGCCAGGGAATCCTCAACGGGACCTTACAATTATGAAAACAGATACAACCTGAGACAGTGAGTACTTGTCCTCAGGCGATGCCATATCTGGGCATCAAACAGAGGATATATATGGTCACGTGGTGCTGCCTCTTGATAAAGGAGTGGCCTTCTGCGTGTTGCATGTGTTCGGTATCTGTCTATATTCTGTTTCTGTGCATTTATCTCCTAATTCATAATGAACATTTCACATCCTTCAGCAAAATTGGCTGCCAGTTCATGCTTCACCTGGGTGCCGCAGACCTCGCGAGAAGCCGTATTTTCTTCATCTTTTTCCACGTTGGGAATGGTAGGGTGTTTCTGAGCGTGAATCTGTAAGGAAACCCCGAGACCGAAACCTTATCAAATACGACATTCAAGAAGGTAGCCCGTTGATTTCATCGAATTAATAATTAGGGTCATGTTGAGTTGTGTGTATAGAGATCAACCCTGCCAAATCCTGCCTGTGATCTGATGGCCTTCCCACTATCTCATTGCACCCCTCTCAGTTGTCTGTCGCCGAGAAGCATCCTCCATTTATATTCGTTCAGCTAAAAAGCAGGCCCAGCACAAGAGAAGTACCCAGCAATGGCTGCAAACGAGCTTCACACAATTAGCCTCTCCCACCTTCTCCACACATATAAATCCACACTCACCATGACGTTATGCATTTCGATCCTTTATTGCATTCGGCAATGCAATGCGCTTGCGTCGCAGCAATCTGTGCCTCGCAAGAAATGGCCTGCATGATTTTTCCAGCCTCTCCGGCCTCGCCGTCTCGTGGTTCGATCGGAGCAGCGATGACGATGGTTGCCAGACCGAGGCAGAGGATTTTAAGGAGTAAGAACTGCATTGTGCCTTGTGGGAGCGGGAAATTTAGTGACAGAAGCGGCGTTCTGCGGAGGAAGTGATGTTTGAGCGTATTGAAAGATGAAAGAGAGGAGAGGAGGGTGGAGTGGTACTTGTACCGCCAATTCAGCAATATGATGATGATTTTGGGTGACTCTAGGACGAGTACTAAGAGGTACAGATTGCGAAGGCAGGTATGCACGACGCAGACTCGAGAGAGATTTATCCTTCTCCACTTGAATGGCACGGAAGTCTAGATCAAAGGTGGATCTGTACCGTTTGTTGTTTGTGTCCAATAATAGTTAGTCCACATAAAGACTCGGCGAGCTCCAGGCTAATAGGTGCCGGTGAGCGACGGGTAGGGCTGAGGACTTGACCGGAGGAGCGATCAATGATTCAATGATGGCTGCAAGACCATCAGTCTAGCCTTCTTGAACATTGATTGGCAGGCTGAGTGGAGTAGATTCTATAAATACAATGGCAGTCCATAAGTTTGAGACCCAAAATGACGTATTCATTGTGTCGGCGGGTCCTAAAGTTGGTGGTGTCGCTTAAAAAGGGGTGGCAAAGACGTCGAGGTTCGCTCGCTTAGAATCGCCCCTTTGTCCCTTCTGATATATGCCAACGAAACCCAACGAGGCTACCAGCACTGCAATTTTAGTGTCGTGACGGGCACACCGCATAGCCTCATAAATTCGCAAGGCCATCAAGAAAGCTTCAGCGCTGCAATCTTACCCCAAAAGCTCCTATATCTCCATCTCCAGTTTCGAGACCAGTCCCCAACTCGCATGATAGCTATTCCTTAGCGGGGCTACCGCAAACCTCTCCACATCCAACTGGAAATTAACATGTTCCGACTCTAGACCTTTGAATCCGTCATCCAATATAATTTAA
Source organism: Hyaloscypha variabilis F (assembly GCA_002865655.1). Taxonomy (NCBI): domain Eukaryota; kingdom Fungi; phylum Ascomycota; class Leotiomycetes; order Helotiales; family Hyaloscyphaceae; genus Hyaloscypha; species Hyaloscypha variabilis. The sequence goes on along the minus strand of KZ613944.1, from coordinate 698,650 downwards.
TGAGTGAGACGAGCGTGTACAGCATCGTGATAGCACTGCCCAGCTTCCTCAAGCACTATGCCTTCATTCAACAAACGCTTCGCAGTCATCACACCTATCATGTTCTAATCGCCGCCTTGGAATTCGTCTTTATCTTGAACCCGTAGTTCACGTAGCCGTCGTCCAAGAGCGAGCTCAACGAGCGCAAGGCCAAGACGCGTGAGGATGGGCTCGCCGAAGATTTCCCAAAAGAGTGGAAGCAGAGTGGGCAGAAAGGGATTGATGTTGGACTTTGAGGCTAAGGAGGCTTTGCAAGGAGTAAAATCGGTTCGTGAGAAATATTTAGGAATCGTCGCCTTTGACGATGTAGAAGTCTTTCCACGTCCGCCACTGTCAATCCAGGATATCTTGTAGAACTTCAAAATCGCGGGACTTAAGGTGAGTGCTACTTCTATGCGCTTCCTCCTTGTTATTTTTACCTTTGCGGGATGTGTAAAGTTATTCATCGAGCCAGATCAGGTTAAGGTGATCGGTCCCATAGCCACACGGAGATGTCTCGGAAACTATGTAATAGGTTTTGTCTCAATACGATTCTAATTTACCAAAACAGAATGCAGGAGCTTTCTCTTTCCATCATTTTCCGGTAGTGCTCGGTCGCTGCCAGCAGGAATTCGAAATACTACAGCCTATTCATCCTCATCTTCAAAATCATGAAAACCCGGAGGAGCTTGTTCCTCATAATCCTTCTCTTCCCCACCCTTCTCTACCTCCCCTACAAGCTCCGGTAAAAGTTCCATATAATATTCATCCCCGTTCGGGGTCTTTTCTTCTACAACAATAGTCTCTAATTCACCTCTATTACCAAGCCATATCTTCTGTTTCTTCCTTTCTAGTACAGCTTTCAACTCCGTCGTCTTAAAACGTCTCGGACGGAAATAAATACCACTCATAAACATCACAACCCCGTTTTTCTATAGGCTGAATTAGTTTCTAGCTCGCGATGGAAAAGGCACTCTGGGAGAAGGAGATGGAGCGACCTATGCAGGAGAGGTTTCATACATCGCTGTGGATAGACCAGGCTTCACTACTACTCTGGTTCCACCAGCTAGCACTAGGTGTAATGCCCACGTCGCTAGCCTTTACATCGAGGCTTATTGTCGCTTCAGCATTTTTCGAGGTTAGGACCGTTAAAGCGCATCTCTTGGCCGAGTATGTCTTAGTGATGATCCAAATACCGTAAGTTTGCGCATCTCGATGCGAGGATATTAGTTTGGAGGAATTCTGGACCATCCAATCTAGGAATTTTGAGGAAGGTTGTGCTTGATGATGTTGGATTGGTCCATCTGCTATGAGGACTGCTCCAGCTGAGGAACTGGTTTTGAAGGATACTGTTCCGCCCGCTCCGACGGGGAGTGCAGGTGACCTGTTGTAGAAATTGTTTATCAGCTAGCTCTACTGTTTGATCAGTTGACAGAAGTCATTTAAGTCCCTCGGGGCGGACAGAAAAAGTAGCACTCAATCCCAATGTCTCAAGTTCAAGCTTGATATTTTGGTAGACCTTCGCAAGTGTTTGATTCTTTCGAAGCTGTGTGAGATATCTAAAGTAGATAGATATTAAATGTACGATAATTTGAAGGTAAATTGCGAGGAGTACTGGGATTGTCCTAACTTGAATTGGAACAGTGGTGCCGCTTTTCCTGTCCACAGGGAGGTTTCTCACTGGGACGACGGAGCAAGCTTGAACTCACGTTACGCTTATCCCAGCGCGAATGCCAGTCGTTCCTTTTGAAGTTTTTGCCCTCCACCTAATGCCAGCATCCTGGATTATTCGCACTCCATTGAGTAGGGTCCACCCCCCTGCTTTCAGCTCATTTTCGTCGCTCAGTTGTAAGATCGGATTCCAGTCGCCGTCATGATCGAAGAACCCACATGACCCAGGCTTAATCTCGAGTGTGGAGAGTTTCTTGTAGAGAGCATGACCCTCGGGATGAGAATCGAGCTGCTCGGAGTAGATTTGGTCAAGTCTCATTGTGTTGGAGTTGCAGGAACGAAACCCTAGGAGTAGTTTGATTGACAGAGATGAGAAGAAGCTTATCTGATCGAGAGCATAATCGTGGGGGTGTCTTTACGGTGACCCTTTGAACCCCATGCAGGCACTTTTCGCCAGCTCAGCGCATCTGAAACACTTCATGAATGAGAGCCCCAGCCTTGTCACAGCTTCGGGAACGAACGCATGTCATATCATGCCTCCACAATCTGTATACAGGGCAGCTAATTCTCCCATGGTCTCTGAGAGGAGTCCAGACTCCATTTCGAGTGCAGAGCTTGAGTCAATGGAGGATATGGTCGAGATCTGCTTACATCCTTGCATCCATCACCCCGCATCTCGAAAATATCCAGCGATAAATTCTACAGCACACATTCAAAATCTAGAAGCGTTAGCAGATGACATAAATCAAGGCTTAAAGGGCGTCTTTCCAACCCAAGAAACTCCCTATACGAGAGTGCTGGTCCTTCTGCTCTGCTGGGAGGTAGACGACGTGAACTTCATCGAGCCAATCCGAGAATTAGAAGGTGTCTTCCGAGACGACTTCAATTACGAGACAGAGATCTATCGAATCCCCTCTGAAGAGTCGTTCAACGAACTTCAGCTAAAGTTGGCCTCGATTCGGAAGGACATAAGCAGTAAAGATTCATCCAATCTTCTCATCCTGTTCTATGGAGGGCACGGCGTGTACAATAAGCAAGGCAAGAGCATCTGGAGGGCATGGGAGAATAGGCATAGGCTACCAACCCCGCCAACGACTTTCAAGTCACCCGAGGTGGACTGGAGTGGCCTTCAGGATGTATTGAACACAGCTCACTGCGATGTACTCTTCCTCATCGACTGCTGCTATGCCACAACCGCAGTCAAAGGGAACCTCTCTGGGAAGCGAGAGCTTCTCGCATCGTCAGGTGTGCGGGATCGAGCAAGCGGCGCCCAAAACAGCTCGTACACCAGGGCGCTTTCCGCCGAATTAAAGCGGGTCAACGGTCGACGATTCTCGGCAGCTCTGTTGCACGAACTGCTCTGCAAACGCATTGCTGATCACAATCTGGAGTCTTCTCCGCAATATGTCCCCTTATCTGATGATCCCGACTTCCGCAGTATTTTGCTTCTCCCTATGCCATCTTCCAAGGTCTCTGGCTCAGAAGCTGGACCATCTTGTCAGGCCGATCACTTAAGGGTGCTGTCTGGAACAGACGAATCGGCATCACAGTCGGGTTCATCAGAATCCAGCTCAAGTGCGGCGACAAGTATGACCTCGGCACCTCAAGAGGGCTTCACGGACGTTCGAGTTCTCATTCGAGTGTCACTCGAAAGCCCGTCGGTCGAACCTATTCCACAGGAATGGCTTAGTTGGCTAAAGAACCGTCCGCCACAGAATATCAGCGGTATCACGGTCTCCCTGGAGAAGTATGTCAGATTCGAAGCGCTTTACAAAAGTGACTCGTTGCTTTTGTTAGTGTCGATGCCTGTGTCACTTTGGAACGCCATGCCTCAAAGGGCAGCCTACTCATATGTTGGTATCGCCAGGTCGGGAAATCTGCTGCAGCATTCCAGTAAAATCTCTTCCATGCCATCATTTAGAACCGAAACGGAAGGTGGAAGGACTGCGGTCTCGACTCTGAGAGATGATCATGGCTCCCAAGAAAGATCTAGAAATTACCGTTTGCTCCCGGAGGAAGATAACGACGACAAATATCAACACTTTTATGTAGATCCTTTATTGTCTAAGTTTGAACACGAAGCCTTTGTAACCGATATGATGGCTGCGAGTCAAAGACGCAAATACGACATAGGCCATTACAAGAAAGTTGAAGCCTTGTTGCTCAACTGGGAGCCTGAAGAGTTGAAAATAGATAAAAATGTGGAAACTGCCGACAAGATTATCGAAGACGAAGTTAAAGCAGTCCGTGAGCTGTTTGAAAAAGAGTTCAGATTCTCAGCCGATCGATTCATTATACCAAGCATAGACCCGAAAACTAGACAGTTTAATTCTCAGAACAAACTCTTGTCCAAGGTCAAAGACTGGCTTTTGGAGCATGACGACAAAGAAACTCTGTTGATTATATACTACAATGGATTCAGCGGACCCATTGTTGAGTGGAATCGAGTCGAAACTAGTATATTTGCTAAAGCTGATGTCCTCATGGTCCTGGACAGCATTTGCGCCAGACGTCCACGTCCACCAGGCAAGGGCAAAGAGTTTCGATCACGCACCGAAATCTTGGCGGCAGCTTGTGGAAGCACCCGAAAGGAACGGCCGCCTTTCCAACACTCATTCACGATGGCATTCATCCAAGTAGTTAAAAACATGCTGGCTTTGAAATCTCACTTCACGGTTGAAGAAATCTTCATACGGATGCTCGGACAACAGTACTTAGACCCGGAACCTTTCTATGAAGCCTCAGAACCTTCACTTGGGAGCATTCCTCTCAGACTCCAGCCGAAGATAGAAGCTGCCCGAGTTCAATCAGTTAAACGGAGCAAAGAAGCAGCTCGGGACCCGCCTTCGGGACCAAATAAGGCTCTTATCTCTGAATTGCGTGATATGCCAATGTACCTCCACAACGCACTTACTTTTGGCGATCCACCAAGTGAAGCCTCGAGCGTCACTGCACCTGTCTCGCGAAGGGTAACCTTGGTTGTCAGGTTAAAGGATGGTTGCATCCCCACAGCATCTGACTGGAGGGCGCTCATTGACGCTCTACCAGAAGAAGCGGTCGGATTTGAGAATGTCAAGGTCGAGGCAGTATGTGTACCTGTGTCTATAATTCCCCTCTTATGTAAAGCGAAAAGCTAATTTTATTAGGGTTTCAATGCTGCAAAATTGTCAAAGGTGAGTGACTTAGTACCAAAGGGACTCCAAACCAAGAAAAGAAGGGTTGGATAGGAAGCCTTGAGCCGGGTGTACAAAGACTTCGACGGCGCCATCAAGCTACCGGTAGCAGAGAGATCGGTTGAGCTTATCTCACGGCAACATGGCTCGCCGCAACTGACGCCGAGATTCAAATTTGACCTGGCGACAAGCATCCTGAAAAGTGGAAATATCGAGAAATCCCTTGACATCCAAGAGGGGAAGTTGAAAGCACGACTTGTTCTGCAGGAAAACGGCTAAGCGAATTACTTTACTCTGCAAAGCTACTATGCCGTTGGCGACTTGTACGCACAGCTAAAGAAATAGAATGAAGCAGAGTAAGTGCATCGAATAGACTAAATATTTTTTTTATTCCACGGTAGAGAATTGAAAGCTGATCTTGCGCAGGGCAAACATGAGAACAGCTCTTACGAAGGCAAAAGAACGAGCTGAGAAAGGGGTTTGGCCCGGTGCAGCAGTGGCACGAACGGAGTTCTATCTCTCTCAGATCATAGAGGAGAATGACATGGGCTCGGCAGAAGCAGAAGGGTTGGTCACAAAGGCCAGATCAGTGCTTTCGAGGTTCCTGCCATCCGATCCCTTGGATGGAGTACCGGCAGAGGACGTACTTGCTTTGTTCGGTCATTTGCAGCCTATTTCTGGGGGCATTTTCACAGGAATTTCTCTTTTAAAGTACATCTTGTAAATAATCCTGGCACAAGGAAGACTTATCAAACAAATAGAGAAACATTTGCCAGAACTGAAAGCAACCGCGTCTTGGCGCGTTTCCTCATAGAACTGCTCGTGAAAATATGCTCGTGCGTAGGGCAATACGAAGCGCGCTCATCACTTAGACTTCAATCACTAGATTGAAGCTCGATGTGGATGTTGATGATTGTACTCGAAAGGCGTCGTGGAGAGAAGAGCAGAAGAGAGAGAATGAGAGTGACCAGAGTGAGTCGCGCGTGAGGAAAGAATGACGCAGCCCCACCCTTTTTTCTTTCGCAACATCAGCCTCGTCTACCTAGTACTCTCAACCACCACAACACTACCATCTTGACCCGTTTAATTTGGTACAAAATACCGTTACATGGATTTCTATCCGTTTCACGGATACTTGACCGACAATGGTCAAAAAAGGGCAAGCGAAAGGTGGGAAACCCGGGGGCGGGGCAGGGGCAAAGAAACCGTCCCCTGCGACCACTGGCGGTGATGACAGCTTCATCGTCTTCTCAAACTCTGACAAAGACCCCAAACCCAAGAAAACGGCACCCAGCAATGATGGATCATCTGCGGCTGGACCATCGAGTCAGGACGGGCCAGCTCTGGCAGGAGAGGCGCCGAAGAGGCCAGATGTGAAGAAGTTGATTGGAGGCGCATCGTGGACTGGCAAGCTGCCTGTGAATATGCTCTCCGAGCATTGCCAAAAGCAGAAATGGGAGAAGCCAGAGTATACAATGGTCAGTGTAAAACAGCTGTTGTGCGTGTCTTGCTAATCCTGACTTCTGCAGTCGAAAACACCGGAAGGCTATTCTTCGATGGTCATACTCAAAGCTAAGAACACGAAGACACAAGAGCTTGTTCAGCTTCCTCCATTCAAACTCCCGCCGAGTCATAAGCATCTTGCTGCGAAAGCTACGGCGCTTGAAGCAAGGCACTTTGCTGCCACATACGGTCTGTTCAGAGTCTGCAGCATGCGAAACATACATATGATGCTTCCCCCCGATTACAGGGACTTATGGAAGGGCGAATTCGAGGTTCTGAAAAAGGAAGATGTTAAAGAAGGCCGTGCCTGGATGTACGAGGCCGATCCGTTTGCGGCTTTGAGGGAGCGGGACGAGGCAAAGGCGCTGATGGAGAAGAAGCGCATGGAGCGGGATAAGGCCAAAGAGAAGGCTCTGAACACCCCAGGTGGGCCTGGTGGTGTTGGATTGGCTCTGCGAAGTAATGGACAAGCTGGCGGCTCAGGTGCCCACAATATCCACAGAGGCTGGACGCGAGTCCCGAAGATAGAGATGGGCAAACGAACACGCACAACCGTCGAAACCCTGATCCGAAAGTACGGATTGTGGAACCCTAATGATGTCAAAATGTCCGAATTTCAGAAGCATTCAATAGTCAATGAGTTCAAAGGGTTGGACTTCCGACAAAGTCACATCGAAGAAGCTGTGGAAGAATGTAAGGACCGAGAGGAGACTCTCGAGTGGCTGCTCATACATGTTCCTGAAGATGACCTGCCCCGGTGGGCACTGCCGGAGGGCTACGTGGCTGGAATCAGTATGGCTAGTAGTGACTTGAAAAGAGAAGGGGCTATTAAGCGTTTAGCTGAAGCAGGATACTCTCTAGATCTGTGTAAGCAGATTTTCGACTCTACTGGGGAGGAAGGCAAAGCAGCAGAAGCCTTGCAACAAATTCTCTTGTCCAGTGGTCAGGATTCAGATTTGCCTGAAAAGGAGGATTCTTGGGACTCCGAGGAGTCGAGGGAGACATCGGCGGCCATATGGGAAGAGGAGTTGACAAGCCTTCAATCTGTGTTCGGGGATCAATATTCTGCTACGTCGAAAGATGTTTGTAGGATTGCTATCAAACCATCCAATCGAGGTCGAAATCCTGACCTCCAACCTATCATCCAATTTCGAAGATCCCAGGAATATCCTCAAAATGTTCCAGTCATATCTGTTCATGCAGCCCTACCAGCTTATATCCGCCTAAGCATCATGAAACAGGCCTTGAATCATGCGACAGATAACCTGCTCGGCGAGCAGATGGTATTCTTTCTCATCGATTGGATTGAGCAAAACTTCTATGGTATTGTCGAAAGACCTGGAAAGCTTCGAGATGTCTCTGCAGCTGCTTCCACAGTAAGTGAGGTACGGCCGATACACCGAAAGAGACAGAAGATCTCGAGGCATCCTCGACCAATCGCGTGGACTCCGAACTCGAAGAGCAAAGAGGACTGGACAAGGAAGCAGACCGATCCCAAGCTCCAATCCAGAATACAGCAACGCAAAGGCCTGCCTGCATGGGAAATGAGAGAAGTCATTATTGACACTGTCGAGGCCCATCAAGTGACAATTATTTCTGGTGAAACTGGTTCCGGAAAATCCACTCAGTCTGCACAGTTTATCTTAGATGACTTGTACCAGAGGGCTTTAGGGGAATCTGCTAAGATTGTGTAAGTCGATGCACACGTTTAACATTTGCAGCTACTAATCGAAACCAGTTGCACACAGCCTCGAAGAATCTCAGCTCTTGGGCTCGCTGACCGTGTGAGCGAAGAGAGATGCTCGGTTGTTGGCCAGGAAGTCGGCTACATCATTCGCGGAGAGTCAAAGACCACTCAGAATACTAAAATCACATTTGTTACGACTGGTGTCTTGCTCAGGAGGCTGCAGACCTCGGGAGGAAGCAGTGATGATGTGGTAGCCAGTCTCGCAGATATCAGTCACGTGATTATCGACGAAGTCCACGAACGAAGCCTTGACACTGATTTTTTACTTGTGCTTCTGAGGGATGTTTTGAGGAAACGGAAAGACTTGAAGCTTATTTTAATGAGTGCTACTTTAGACGCTGGTATTTTTGAAGACTATTTCAAGAGCAATGGCAAAGTCGGCCGAGTTGAAATCAGTGGCAGAACGTTTCCAGTCGAAGACTACTATCTCGACGATGTTATACAAATGACTGGGTTCAATGCTGGTCGCGGAGCGAGAAGAGACGATGACGACGACGAGACGGCAGGAATGGAGGCTGACGTCGCTGCTGCCATCCAAAGTATTGGCATGAGAATCAACTACGATTTGGTTAATCAAACAGTCAAGGAGATTGATGCCGAGCTCTCATATCTCAAACAAGACGGTGGAATACTCATTTTCATGCCTGGTGTTGTTGAAATCAATCGGACGTTGGATTCTTTACGATCGATCCCAAATCTTCATGTCTTGCCGTTGCACGCTTCTCTACAATCTGTTGAGCAACGCAGGGTGTTCCATCATGCTCCGGCTGGGAAGCGAAAAGTCGTCGTAGCTACGAATGTCGCTGAGACCTCAATCACGATCGACGACATCGTAGCTGTCATTGACACCGGACGCGTCAAAGAAACCAGCTACGACCCACAGAACAACATGCGGAAGCTCGAGGAGGTCTGGGCATCTCGAGCGGCATGTAAGCAACGGCGAGGTCGAGCAGGCAGAGTTCAAGCGGGCAAATGCTACAAGCTCTACACTCGAAATGCCGAGATGTCGAAGATGATGGAGAGGCCCGAGCCAGAAATTCGGAGAGTTCCATTAGAGCAACTCTGTCTCTCTGTCCGAGCGATGGGCATCAAAGAAGTCGGGGCTTTCTTAGCAAGCGCGTTGACACCTCCCGAAAGCCTTGCCGTTGATGGCGCGATGGAGCTCTTGGGAAGAATGGGAGCCCTCGATGGTGATGACCTCACAGCTCTCGGTCGGCATTTGTCTATGATTCCAGCGGATCTCCGTTGTGGTAAGCTCATGGTGTATGGGGCCATGTTTGGCTGCTTGAATGCCTGCGTTAGCATAGCAGCGATTCTCACGGTAAAGTCACCATTTGTGTCGCCTCAAGATAAGAGAGAGGAGTCAAAAGCAGCAAGAGCCAAATTCGCGAAGAATCAAGGCGACCTGATGGGAGATCTAAAGGCATTTGAAGAATGGGATGAGATGGTCAGCAACAGAGGGTTAGTGACTTCATTCACATTCCAGGTGCTCAGTTCGCTAATTATCAAGTAGTATCCGACAAGGTGAGATCAGAAATTGGTGTTCGGACAACTTTCTCTCATATCAAACACTGAACGATATCGCCTCGAATCGAACACAATATCTCACCTCTCTCCGTGAGCTGTCTTTCATCCCATCGTCAACTTCAGCTTCGTCGACTCTCAATAAACACAACTCGAATACCTCACTACTTCGCTCACTATGCGCCGGTGCCTTCAATCCACAGCTCGCGCGAATTGACTTCCCCGACAAGAAGTTTGCACCCTCAGTATCTGGAGCCGTGGAACTTGATCCTGAGGCAAAAACAATCAAGTACTTTAACCAAGAGAACGGCAGAGTGTTCGTGCACCCTAGTTCCACGGTCTTTGATGCACAAGGATTCCCGGGAAATAGTGTTTACATGAGCTACTTCAACAAGATGGCTACAAGTAAAGTCTTCATTCGAGATCTTACACGTGAGTACCTTCCTCCATATATACTGCACTAAAGATCGGTATCTAACATGAACCCAGCCTTCAATGCCTACACCGCCCTCCTCTTCTCTGGCCCCATCACCCTTGACACCCTCGGCCGCGGCCTCATTGTCGACGGCTGGCTCCGCCTACGAGGCTGGGCACGAATCGGTGTCTTAGTCAGCCGTCTCCGAGGTATGCTCGACGACGTGCTGGCACGCAAGATCGATGAGCCAGAACTCGACCTCTCAGGCAACGAGGTGGTTGCTGCGGTTATGCATTTGGTTGAGTTGGATGGCTTGGATCAATGATATCTCTCTCGGAATACCCGAATTGGATGAGACCGGATGAGGGAATTTTGGATAGACGGAGACGGATAGACGAAATAGGAGAGGGCGGACCGGATGCTTGAGATATGAGGCATTTACAGGATTGGGTGGGAAAGGGCTTCATTGCCGGGCGTTGGGGATGGTGGTGGAACTGGCGTAGCATGGGTTGGAGGAGCATATAGAGCGGTGTTTGTCCCGACTTCAATTCGAACGATTTTCGTTCTGTTCCTTTGCAATTTCACAACTGGTTGTGCGGGCAAGTCACACACCGACTTTTGATTTCTTGACCGCCGAACCTCGCCAGTCAGCCTAGTTTTCAAAGCTCGCTACGCCCCGGCGCCCTGCTCGCCCTGATCATGCAGGAGTCGACCAACCACATGCATGGACATGATGAGCCCAGCCAATTCTCTGACTCTTTGGAATATTTGACTAGTGTTCAAGAAGCTAAACAAAACCAGGCGCTGAAGGTCTCTGAAAGAATCCAGAAGTAGTGGACGCCGCAGACTGATCATTCGGCTGCATATGTTTTCCGACCCGCCACTTCGCCTCTGCAACATGGCCTAGAAGAGAATTCTTTTCTGTGAACCCTATGAGATAACAGATACGACGCCTCGATTCTGAGAATGGCGCAGCGATTGATGTTATTGTCTACACTGAGGTGTCTCCAGGTACAATTCTACCAAGTCCAATCAGCCCGTTTGTTGCAAAAACAACGATGTACAATTCTCCAGCTCGTTAATAAACCAGAGTTCGTCCCTCGTTGACAATCCAACACTGAGGAACGTTAATTCGTTCCTTCAATCGGTCAGGTCACATCACACATCGGCTCGTATTGTTCGGGCTGGAAGAACTCACGCCATTTCAATAATGAATTGGATGGCCCAATCCATGAATCTCCTTTCAGGTGGGACCTGCACAATGGCATGGCAAACTACGTTCGTCCGGGGATTTCGACAGTTTGATCTTCAATGGCCATCACAAACCTGCATTTTGCTGGCGATGTTCAACACACGTGTCTGGGACTGCGCTCATGAATGGAGGAATATCGCCACTTACGAATAGCTTCCAATTCGCTGGTGCTCGGGGGATTGATCACGAGCTCTCATTCCGGATGCAGACCCATGAAGCCACGTTCATGCAAGGTCAGCCCGATGAGACCTCCGCGTGGGATGGCACTAGGCTTGCCAATCCTGCTGCTCCCCGCGATGGGCACGGCTCTGAGGCACTCTACGTGCCCAACCCAGTTCTCCAGTCGCCTGCCGTTATCACTTGCAACTGCCCCACCTGGAACAGAACGATCAAGAGAGATCCAGACCGGTCTCGCCATGAGCATAGTGTCCATTTTAGGACTCCTGGACTGCACCTGTGTCCTATTTTTGGGTGCCCGAAGAGCTATGGAAAGGGATACAGTTGTCCAGACAAGATGACGGAGCACCTATGGAAGAATCGCGCCAACTTGGGCTTCACGAAGGCCTGACTTATCTACTGCTGGCAACACTGGGCTCGAGTGCGCTGTTGTCAATCCATTGGTGACGGAGAAGGATTCCATCTCCGCCGCTCATGTCCGTTTTGTCCTTTCTGAACCTTATTGCGCTTCGGTTTCTTGTTTTCGAAGCTATTTTCATGCGTGGGCATGCAAACATCGTGGACGTTCTCGATCGAAATTCCAGTTAGTCATTGACGTGGCACGACTGCGGACCCCCTCAATCAATATCTCCGGCACTGGTCAGGTTTCTAATCTGCCCAGTCAAGATTATAAACACTGAATTCTAGTTCTTTCCATTCTGTAGAAGCCAAAACATGTATCGTCAGGCCGTGTATCGGAGGCTGAAATGCAAGAAGTGATCGTGAGGGAAGCAGCGGTGAGTCTTGGCATTTGGAAACAACGGTATCTTACTTGCTGGACTCTGGCAGAACCTGCCTCATCAATCGCACCGCATGCAACTATCCCCGATCCAAGGAACTCCCTTTCCAGCCTCTAACTGCCTTTCTCCACCTTTCTCCTTCTCTTCATAAACCCCAGATCGCCCCTCTGCCAAGGAACCTGGACCTTCTCAAAAACTCAGACTCCACTTCTATCCACTGATCATCTACTCACCCACTCACTCACTTCTCATCGATGAAGAAACAGATGCTTTCTAAACAATAACAATAATGTCCAGCTTCACTCGTCGCGTCGCCAAACAATTGAGTGCCATCAACCCGCTTGAGAAGCATACAAAACACCTAAAAGTCATCGAGCGGAGTCATATAGCCGGTGCATTGGTAGTAACAGCTCTCGTCGAGACGACATTCGAGATTGCAGCTGGCTTGCTGCTCGACGGTCTCCACGTTATTTCGAGGGAACAGAGTATTTCGAGTGATGCTACGGAGGAAGATCCAGAGCAGATACATTGGCGTCATGAGCCTTAGTTGAGGATTCGGAATTTATGGAGAAGTGGGGTAGGGTTTGGTGTGGGGGTCGTGGGGGATGAGAAAGGCATCTTCGCCGAGTGGTCCTGGGCTGACGAATGGCCAACTTGGTTGGGCTGGAATATGAAAACCGGTACATCAATGCCAAGATGAGGCTCGGGAGGATGGCATGGAGTTGCATGGGGTCGGTACGATTCCAATTGGACAGACCATTGGAGGATCGAGGTCTGCTTGACGAATTGGGTGGGCGAAAAGGAGGGGTAGAAATTGTAAGACTGGTTTAGGAGTTTATGATATACGTTTCAAGAGGTTCTCTTGTGTTAACAATTAACAATGAAGAATATTTTATACTTGAAAAGACAAGACAACCGTCATTGAAGTTTGAGTTTCGCTCTCTGTACGATTCTATTTGATCAAATCGGACTAGCTATAAAACTAGCACAATCATTCGGATTTTGAGAAGAGAACGTCACAGGACTGTCTTACGTTCAAAGGACATATCTTACTTTGTGCAGATCTCCTCGGGTTCCACCTGGTCGAAGTCAAAAAAGAGTTTCGCGCCAGTGTAGATGTCCGTGAACATTCAGGTCTACCCAAAGCTAAACAAGTGGGACGAAAGCAACATATATGCTGTATCAGACCATTGAGATTTGAAAATTGCAAAGGCCGTGATTACGTGAACTCCGCACTTGAACCTGAGTCTCTCCTCGAAGTGCGGGGTCAAATGCTCTAAGCCGTTCTCAAGAAGCTTCACCAGAGCAACTATGCTCTTCAACAACTCCTGATCTTATCAGAAGCACACAGTGTCACCAGAGGTGTCGTATATGTCAATCTGGAAAGCTGTACCATAGTTTGTGATACTGAAAAGGAAGGATGAAGTCCCATCCAAGACCCCTGCTGCGTATATCTCAGCATCTGCACACCTCATCACGCTTGCGGCGCATTTCGGACTCGGAATCTGCGCGGTTAATAACAACAATGTTTACCGTTCTCCTCATTTCTTCTGCTCAATCACGCATCGGAGGGTCACCTCGAGGCCTCCGATGCGCGGTCATCTATTCTTATACCTGGCAGAACGAGACATGGCGCGTCAGAGGGCCAACCTCGTTGTGTGGAGATGTGTTCTTGTCCGATGGTGGGGTAGTTCCGTGTTGGCATGAGGCATTTCGTGTCTGCGCAGGTTGAAGATCTTGGTTCTTGAGCTGTAAGCACTCCTTCTATCAAACAGACCTCTGCAAAGGCTAATTCGCATAGTCTGCATACCTAGGACCATATCGTTTCTCGAGCAACCCTCATCGAACGCGTACTATACCTCGACAGAACGACAACACCTTTCTGTATCACGCAAACAGCAGGAAGGTGCAAGAATTCATCGAACATGAAGTGATGTTTCCAAAGTGGACACGAGGATATGTGGCATATCGCGGACGAGGCTGCGACGTCTCCTCGCCGTTTTATGATCTCAACTCCGCCTCTGTTCAGCGGGAGTCAGCTAAGTTTGCAGAGCTTAGTTAGTATACTTCTATTCCTAACCCGTCTTTCATGCTAACTTGCGATAGGCACCGCCCAACTTGTTCTACAATCCAACCTCAATGTCACTTCTCTGCTGGGTCTACCGGCATTCGCGGAATCTGTGGTGGGCTTCGGTCCATATTTGAAAACCGCTGCCGATGGGGAGGGACGTGACTCGGTTTCATGATTGACCCAGACCGAAGGTGCAGGGATCTGATGCAATTTGCCGTCTGGGAAGACGCAAAAGACGATGAACAAAAGACCAAGCCATCCGTTTTCTACTTCACAGGTACTTTTCGCCAGCAGGGTTCCCGAATCAAAGAGCCCTGTTTGCCAAACCTGGGTTGCTGAGGTTCGCCTTGATGAAGAATCGTTCAAGAATTATAAGGCGATGGTCCACTCAAGTCCCTTATGGGAGAAGAATCTGCCAATTGGGAAGCTCAGTGGGGTCCCCGGGGAGGGCGATATGTACTGTTTCCTGTTGAGTGCTTCCCCTTTTGGTGAACGACGCAGGGACTTGAAGCGGACTGTGTCCACACAAATTATGAAGAGGCATATTATTGCCGGGCTGCTGGAACTGCCTCAGCCCGGAAGGGGGGTATAGCTCCTTCTTGAGCTGCCCGACGGGGGCCGGGCCGCTCGAGAAGGGCTTTAAAATAGGACTGGGGGGGCCTGCCCGTGTGACCTATATGTACGTTTTATTGACGGGGCTGGGGTGTGAAAAGGAGTAAACATAGATTTGTTTTCCCTCCTTGGTGTTGAAGCGTGTCTGCAGAGGAAGAAAGGACGATGCTTCAAAGGTTAGAGTTGGAAGTAGGAAATTTCAAAAATTTAAAAACAAGTTCCGTGAACCGATGTGATTTTGACAAATGTCCTCTGTTTGCACACCAATATGTATTCTCTTTCTTACAGCATCATGTCACCTTGCACACTGATAGTATATATCCAGAACACCCCCCTCACAAACGCCATCCTTCCATAGAAGACCTGATTTACTGAACTCAACGAACCCCATTTCCCCAAATATACCAGAAATCAACGCCCCTCTACTCCCTCGGAACACAAAAGGCCACCCAGTTTTAGAGACTAGTAGCAGAAGATGTAGGATTGCCATCATCTCCTTCGCCAGTCAAGTCAACAGGGCCATTTTCTCCAGTTGTGATGATATTCCTCGGTCTTTTTGGATCCCGTGCCGAGAAATCTGGCATCGGATCTTGACTGTCATCCCTCTCTCGCTTCACTCTCGTGTTAGGGTTTCGCCGCCTTGCAACAGCCCTGGCAGCAAGGCTCAGTTGCAAATCATAAGCATCTTCAGCCTCTAGCCGCCTACGCTCAAGGTCCTCGTTTTCCTCTTCCAGTTCCTGAATCCGCTCTTGTGATTGCTGTATTTTCAATCGCAGGGCTTCGATCGAACCTGTGGCATCTTGGTCCCTGACAGTAAGATGCACGATACGTGCCCTAGCCGCTTCGAGAGCTCTTTGGGCGTTTCTGATGTCTTCTCGCAGCCGGCGGATGACTGTTTCGCTATTCGCGAGTTGCTGGGTCGTAGAGCCAAGTTTAGCGGTTAGTTTTGCGATCTCTTGGTCCTTGACTGCCACTTGCTGCTGCTGATCCATAATTTCAGCCTGGGAAACCTTATATTAGTTATGTTAAGGTAGATGACGAACATGACCTACCTGAAGGTTTTGTGGCTCTTCTCTTATCTGCCCCAGATGTGGGGTAAATTGTCGAGCAGGTGTGTTCCTGAGAACATCGCCTGCCGGATTTTCGGGGCCACTTAATGAGCTCTGGCTTGAGGGGCGCGGGATTGGACTCATTGGAGAGTCCGCTGGCATATTTTCTTCGTCGGAACTGTCGGCATCATAAAGGTTGCCATTATCAACTTCTACCTTGGGAGACTGTCGTCTAATATAATGAGGCACTGATTGTTCAACTCTTGTTTGTCGACCCAGTGGGGTGGGTGGTGGAGGTGCTCTTGGCTGAAGGCTTTTCGGGGCGAGGCCGAAGAACGCTTGAGGGTCTTCTCGAGAAATCATGGGAAAGTACTCCTGTTGATGGTCAAGACCCACGAAAGTAGCCTTCAGATCTTTCTGTGGCACAACCATGTGAGGGCAGCCATAGGCAGAACTTTCGGGGGGAGTGACTTCGACAGAGGGGCTTTCATGCTCCGGATCTGAAAGCTTGACTTAGCATCGGTTGGGGGTTATAGACCGTAGATGAAGAATGTAGAAAGCTACTTACTCGTTCTCAGCAAGTCGTCTCTCCTAGCCGCGCAAGAACTCTCTCGGTGCAGCGTAATTGCAACTTTAGGGTCCAAACCGTAGACTCGAGAAACCATTCCGCCGTCTATCGCAACCCACGAGACAATTATCTCACCAGGGGCCCCCAAGCAAGTTTCTATCATTATTGGCATGTGGCGGAAGTTCTCGGAAATCTTCTGACACAGAGTAGCCTTTGACTCGCACAATTCTCCGTGCGCCAACCCTGGCTGTCTCATTACTTCGTCAAATACAAGCTCGTATAAAGATGATATAATGTGATCGCAAGAGAATTGTGACTGCATTCTCGTCGGTAGATCGTCATTCGATTGTCTAGAAAGCCAACATGCAGTTTTCGAATGACTTTGCTTGAAATCGAGCCATTTATTATTAATTTCCAAAGTTGACTCGAAAATGACCAAATCAAAGTCGGTGGTTGCGCCATCTTTGAAGACTATTTTCAAGTCTTTAGTCCTCACATCCAGAGCTAGGGCAGCTTTCAAAGCTCTCCACACGCCCGCAGAATATGGATTTGAAGTATCCCTAGCGACTGGGGCATCGAGAAGCAAGTGGCACTGGTGTTCTCTCGGCGTTCTCACAAGTTTGAATTTTCTGAATGAATCTCAGAGGGGAGTAGGTAACTGTATCGGTTCCATCTTCAGACTGTTCCTAATGATCTCGGCATCCTATATTTGAACGTGATGATTAGAATTTGCAAGGCCAGAACAAGAGTACGTACCTTGTCGCCATTAAGAGTGTCGTGATAGAAGCAGGCACGGTCAGAATTCTGCTTTAAAAGCCGTGACCACACTTTCTCTGCCGTAAATTGTGTAATGGAATTTTCGACCCTGTGGACATCGGCAGTCTTGTCATTCCGCAGAAGTGCCAAGTACTTATCGGTGATATCGCATCCATGAAGGCGAATGGCCTCCTCCCAGATCTCAGCCGGAATTCTAGTTTCCTGGCCGGTTCTCTCCAAGCTCGTTCGGTCTCGTTCCACGGACCCCCGAAAGAAGTTGTATCCGAATTTCAACGGTTTTTCAAAACTATTTCCTCGTAACAATAGACTTTTGAGGTAGACCCTTCTAGCAAACTCCTCGTCGAGAATCAGGCATCCATGTCGGGTTTCGATTGTTGAGGAAGGATGCTGTAAGTCAAACGAGACGTCGAGCCATTTCAGAAAATCTTCCTTCTTGACTCTCTCCCCGGTGCCATAGATCCGACCGATCTTCACCGTCACATCTTCCCAGATATTTGATTGTAACTGTCTGGCCGTTCCAGCTGCGATTCTTTTTTCTTCTTTGTCCCTCAGTGTCTTGATCTTGTTTTCATTCATGGGTGATAACGAGCAGTAAAGCTGTTGCTGAAGATGCCCACCAAACTTGAAGGCCCAGTAAAAGTTAGATGATTCGTATCGCACCCGATACAAATTACGCGTTATCACCAGTGCACCGACCTTGAACCCCTCTCTATGTTTGCCGGCGGTTTCGTGGCTACCCCTCTTGGTTGTGACTCCGATATCTAACATTTCCCTCTTCATTTGTGCTTTGAAGTTCGAGAGTTCAACAGTCCCATCCTGCCAACGTATGAAGCCTAGTAATGATTGTGTCGTGGGATGTCGCACCTCGGCTATATAGATGTTTCTTGAATCGAATCCGTTTACGGTGACCTTGCATTGGGCCTGTTTGAGTTGATTTGTTTCGATGATTGCATCCTTCCTACAGGCGGGTCAGTCGATAGAAAATCGAATTTGTATCTTAGGCTCACCAATTCCGCAGAAACTCTCTAAAGGCTTCTGTGGGTCCCCATTTAGGCACATAGCCTTTGCTGTATCCCATGGGTTGACGGGTTTGAGAGAGCATATTCTATCTTCGTAAAGTGCTGAATCGTCGGATTCTTCTGACCAGTCACCATAATGGGAAGCCATCTGGTATGAAGCCATCGTGTCGGTGCGGTGGGATTCCCAGCTCAACACAGCAATGGGATTGGGAAGCAAGATGCGAAGTTGTTAAGGCTGGCAGATGGTGAACATGGGCTTCAACCTGGGGCATGACGCGAGAACAGAAAGTGTTCTCTTCCGTGTACGACGGATATCGTAAATCAGTGCAGCCGTTTGAAAAAAAAAAAAATCGTCAAATCTTGACAGAAGACTTTTAAGGTCGAAGGCTGTGGAAACCAAGGCTCACTCTGAGCCCCTCTGAAGGCAACAAGTTGGTTTCTGGAGCTAAACTGCTTTCTGTCACCCCGTCTTGATAAAAATGACGTGAACCCCTGCGCGGAACACGACTTCACGTGGAGTCGTGCTTTCAACGACTATCTAATACTTGATGGATCCACTGCGCAAAAAATCCCAAGTTCCCGTCCTCGTACAAACTTCTAACCAACTATTACTTTCAAGTCCCCATAAGACACTTGTCTCTCTCAAATTTAGGCTCATTCTAACAGGACCAATTTCAGGATCTGCCGACCTTGCCCAGAGAACCTTGCTAGCACTAGTCAGGAGCCCTGTAGGCACGAGATAGGCGCACTTGCAGGACTAAGTGATGGGTGCACCCCTCGACTAGTGATGCATGCACCAATCTCGAGGCACAAAGCACCAAGGTCTAAGCACAGAAGCCCGCTTTGGGTGTGGCTGAAAGAGTAGCGAAATTAAAGGTTAACGCTGACTGCTCTCTAAGTACTCCTTCCTTGAATCTTGTCCCGAACTATAGAATAATACAAAGCCAACTCGGAAGTTGTAAAATTATACTTTTCGGTCTCGATCGTAGGTATAAATCCGAGATTTTCAGAAGATGTGGGTGGGCAAAGCACTTTCTTCGTCTACTTGCAGTACGTGTAACGCGCAGCCGAGCCCGTAGGCACATAGGGAAACGAAGCCTGTAACCCATTATCCGTATATAAAGATCTCCAGAACTTGATTTCTGTCTTTAAAGTCATAAGCTATTCGTCTATTTTCTTCTCTTTCCGAATTTCAAATTGCTTAGATAAAATACACTTTCTAATGAATCCCAGGGTTTATTAAGAAATTTTTATTACTAGAGATCATTTTCTATTTTCTGAATGAACGTCGTGTATATTCTCCTCCGTTAATATTGCGCTGGCGGAAATTTCAAGGAGCCCTGTAATATTTATTATGCTTTCAATTTTCCTGTCCTACGAAGTCCTCCAGCTCCCTAGCTCAAAGTCATTCCGTCAGGTCGATAGGTTCGGCTTGCTTGCGGCGTTTGGGATGAGAACTGTATAGATCATGGTCATTCTCATCTTTGACCCTCTCGCGCTTAACACCCTCGCGTTTCACTTCCTCATGCTTTACCTGCTCTCGTTTGATGCCCGATGATTGAACTGGTGGTCTTGCACCCAGATTGAGAACGCCTTGTATCATTCCCAAAACACCTTGCAGGGTTACAGTGATTGCTTCTCTACTTGGCAAATCCAGAACACCTTGAACCGTGACCGAAAGGCCCTGCAAGTAATGGATGTGTTGTCGGCTTTGACTTGCTGGATTTGTTTCTGCAGATCGAAGTTTCTTTGCTGAATTGCAAGGAACTCATGGTGATGGTGATGGTTATGTGCGGACTCTTCGTTCTGAGATTTATCTGGCGTTTGGACGCTTCTCGCTGCAGCTTGAGGACTCTTACTCACCCGGGACATTTCAACGTCGGCGAGCCGGTGAACCCGAGACGCGAGCTCAATTTTCTCTGCTTGGAATTGCTTGAGCTTAGCCTGCAGAGTGTTGTTCGTGCCAGAAAGCTCAGCACATCGAGTATTGGTCTCATTCTGAGTCTCTTGCAGTCGCTGGATCTCCCCTTCCAAGTCCTCGATTCTACTCTCCAAGTCTTGCTTCTGCGCTTCAGTATCGGCCTTGTTTTGGCGAAGTTCCAGCCCGATGCTATCAAGAGAGTCTAAAGCAGTAGCTAGTTCGTGCTCCTTTTGTTGCAACTTTAATGAAACCGAGCGAAATCTTTGTTGTTCATCGTTTAGCTTTACTGTCGTAGACCTCATTCAAGTATTGCCTTCTTGGGTGCGTCCTGATTCAGGTTTTGGCCAGGAGAGGTTTCCTCGTTTGTAGACTTTTCGCTCTCTTGACTGGACTTAACACCCTAGGCCAATGTTAGTACATGTCTGAGCCGATTAATCCTCAGAGCCCATTGCTAAACATACTGTCATTGACGAAGCGTCTCCTTGTCCGCTGTCAGAGTGTGGAACACCACCCATGTTTCTGGCTTCTTCGTTCTCTTCATCATTGCCACATCCTAAGCTAAACCCGCTACTAAGAGTGCCATTGAATTGAGAAGCTGCGGAAGTTAGGAGCAACCTTGTAATCGGGGATTTGTTTGGAGTCGGTGCTGACTCTGGTGCCGGTGTGGCTGGTGCCATAGGGGCTGCCGGTTGAATCGCCTCGGGAGGAACACCAAAGAAGGCTTGGTCATAGTCCCTAGCTACCATAGGGAAGTATTTCTCTTCAAGGTCAAGGCCCTTGAAGGCTGCACCAGAGGCACCTTGGGATACAAATTGAAACTGGCAACCGCATTCAGCAACGTATGTCTGGTCTGCCGGTAGCCAGTCCATTAAATCAGCCTCATCCTTTCCCCCAGACAGTTCTACTTTCTTTTAGCAATTCATTCTAAAACCGCTAGCTTTCCAGCCCAAGAAATAAAAGGAAGAGATTGTAGAGAGATCTTACTGTTATAGAATAAGGCATCTGCTTTCTTCTTGGAGCATGTGCTCTCACGATGCAAGGTAACTTGGCATCGTAAATCAAAGCCATACATCTTGAATACCAATTCTTTTTCCAGAATAGTCCAAGTAGTGACTAATTCTCCAGGGCTCTGTCCTTGAGAAATCTCAATCATGCGTGGCATTTGCCGAAGACTATCGCTGACTGTCAAGCGTAAGATATCATTAGACTGGACGGGGTTGTCAGTTTGAGAAGCCGGACCCTTTTTCAATTCGGCTAGAATTAGATCGTAAAGTCGAGTGATGATATGATCGCAAGGCATATCATGACGAGTGACTCCATGTCGAGAGAGCCAGCAAGGTACTTTGAGGTGACTCTCCTCAAAGTCCAGCCATTTGTCATTAATGAAGAGGGTAGATTCTTGGAGTAGCAGGTCGAGATCAGCGTCAGCTCCTCCCTTGAAAACTATGACGAGATCTTGGGTTCGTTCATCTAATGCAAGAATTGCCCTCAATGATCTCTCAATCGCTTTGGCGTATGAGGTTTGCTCGATGTCAGAAATCGGTGCGTTGTGCAGCTTATGGTGTCTTTGTTCCTCGGGTGTGCGTACAAGGCCGAATTTGTAGAGCGGTTCCCACAAGGAGTACGGTAGGGCGACTGGTTGTTTTTTCAAACATCTTGAAATGACACCAACATCCTAATAAAATTCAATAAGAGCTTTCAAGAAAACGACTCGCGATATCCTTACCTGTGCTTCAGTCTTCTTGCTATAGAAGAAGATGGTTGAAGAAGTTTTACCTTCGATCATATGCTTCCAGACGGCCAGCGCAGTATTATTCGTCATATATTCGCTGGAAAGATTGACATCAGCCCACTTCTTTGTTTCTTCCTCTCTGAGCATTCTGGTGTATTCGTTGACCACGCCCTCTTCTCCTTTCTCTATAGCTTCAGCCCATATCTTGGCAAATGTTGCAGCTTCTTTTCGAGAATCTGACATTTGTTGTCTATCTCTGTTCACCTCTCCTTCGTAGAAGTTGTAGCCGAACTTGAGAGTCCTCGTTCCACTCTTGCGTTTGAGGAATAAGCCTTTCAGATACATTTTACCACTGAAGTCTTGATCCATAACCAGATCTCCATTGGCGGTCTTGAAAACTTGCTTTGGTCGATTCAGCGCAAATGAAACTTTGATCCAGTCCTTGAACATGCTAAACCCAATTTCGCTTCCCTTGGAGCTATAAACTTTGCCAACCTTGACGGTAACGTCTTCGCAGATGTTGCCTTTAAGGTCTCTCGGATGACCATTCATCTTTCTATTTGATTCTTCCTCCAAGCGTTTGGTGATTTGAGTGTCTGACACGGGCGTCAGATGGCAATACAAGTGGCGCTTGTCTCGACCACCAAACTGGAAGCTCCAATAAAATCTTGCTGACTCGTATCGGACCTGGTATCCTTTTCGAGCCATGACCAAAGAAGCAACTTTGAAGCCTTCCCCGTGGGTACCAGCCTGACCCGCGGAAGATCTCTTGGAAGTGACCCCAATGTCTAACGCTTTTCGACTCAATTGAGCATTAAAATTCGTCAACTCAAGTACTCCTTTGGCCTTGTCAAAGCGAATAAATCCAAGCATCTCTTCCGAGACTGGTCGATGGGCAGTTGCAACCCAGTCATTTTTATTCTCTCGAATCATGATGTTGATATCTTCCCTTGACACATTTTGGGTATCGATCATTCCATCCATCCTAATACATCTCAGTCTCTGTAACATTAAGAAAGAATTTAGCACGTGAGTACTGACCAATTCTGGAAATATTCTCTGAAAGCATCTCGTGAGTCCCAGCCAGGCACGTAATCTCTTGAGAGCCCCAATGATTGTCGTCCTTTCTTCAGCGCATCCCTATCTTCGACGGGTTCTGCCGAGAGCTCGAGGCCGAATTCGGTATCGAAGAAAGTAGACACATCCATTGTTGAAGCACGCACGCTTAGGTTTGAGGATGAGATATTGGTGTTCTTGGCCTGAGCTGAGTTGAATGCAACTGCAAGAGGTCAAGAACTTGAAGTAGCTGGAACTTTGGTGTTGAGGTGAGATGGCGATGGAAGGATGAGAGGAGGTGAGAAGGTGAGAATAATGAAATGAATCTGGGAGGAATTGAATAGGAACACAAATGGTCGAAAATTTGGTATTGCTGAAAGGTTGATGTTGAGGTGAGAAGGTGATTGAAATGATGAGCGGTGGTCAGAATAGTAAACTTGGTCTTGCTGGAAGTGAATAGGTCAGCAAGTTGCCAAGAATTTGATACAGCTGAAGTTCTGAAGCTAAGGTGAGATTGAGGTAGAAAAGTAGAGAGGAGATGGAACGCAGTAGAGAAATAGGGTGTTGAGAAAGGTGAGTGAATGTGTGTCGTAGGTTTGGGAGGAGATATGGGCCCTTCGAACTGTTGGTGAGACGTGGTTGCTTTGTAGAGGGTGTGGCGAGATGCTAAGTTCGAAGCGAGGTCGATTGATTGTGTTTGTAGAACTTGGTGGATGGGAGCAAAATGTGGTAGCTGCAAACTTCAGAGCGCGTGCTGTTTGACAACTGCAAGGTAGAGAAGAGTCTCACTTGCGAAACTAGAAGGCGATTTTTGACGAAGAGCCTTCAAAGGGTTTCTGTCATGTTCAAAGTCAACTTACGTCGTTGTTGTCCCACACTTGCAGGAAACCTGTTGGGATTCCGGAACCGCACATATAATTATTTATTCTTTGTTGGAGCTGTTAGCTCGTGAGCAGAGAATAGTTAGCGAGGGTACGAGAGAGAAGAGTTATCGAACAATTTTGGTCCTGAAATTACCACCCTAGCCCCGACTCTGCAATAGTGGGTTTGATCTTCGCGAGCGATGCGGGTACCAGTTATGTCTGAAGAATGTCCCACTTTCTCAAAGAATCTTGCTGTTATGACCCAGTTGTTAACAGCTTCAAGCAGATTTTAATACGCAATGATATCTTGGTGAGATTGAAGTTGAGAGAAGACACTGATTAGGGGTGGAGAGTTGGATTAGAGCAGCGTTATGTTGTCGATGTCACGTGGAAAGTGTTACACAGTTCTCGGACTCCACTGCAACTTGCTATTGATCTATAGGACATTGAACTTGATTTCTTTCCACGCTCTGTAGAAAATTAGCAAATATTAGACATCCCCGTTTCTTCATATCCAATCCGAAACTTTTACTGGTACATGGGGATCGACATACGGCCCCTTGAAATGAATCATATTAGGTGGCCGTGTCGAGTCTTGAGCACCGGAAGGAGATGAAATCTTGAATTTTACTCACTCAGAGGAGTTTTTAGTATTCATGGATGTCCTGCACATATTCTTTTTGTTTTAGATGGTCGCAAGCAGCGACTTACTCCCTGATCCAACATAATTTCACAACAAACTAAATCATATTTTGAGTGTGTTTTAACATATTTTCACGTGCGAGTTCCAGTTCTTAAAAAGATATTTATTTCTGCATAAATACTTGCTTCTCCGAAATTTATCCACCGAGGAAAAAACTGCAATTGCTCAGAAGACTGATATTCAGCCGCTTCGAAGCAGGTTGTGAAATGAAATTATGAATGTGAGAGTTCGGGGAGAATAATTCAGTCGATTTGACTGGTAGCTCGATCCGAGCCGTCCCCAACCAATGTTACTTTTTGTTCTCTGCCAAAGCCCTTGCATATCTCAGTCTCCAGTGCTCCCCTGCTAAGCAGCCACTAGAAATGACTTCCTCCAATCTTGTACTCTCCATTTCAAGAAGTCTTTGATCGCTTCGCGGCAGCTTCTTGCCCCTGCTCGGCTTTTCTAGCTCTCTTGCGTCCTTGCAGCTGCTGATAGGCATGTTCAATGTCAGTCTCAGCGCCTCCGAGATCTGCTGATAGCTTCTTGTTCTGAGTTTGCAAGTGCTGAATATTGATGTTGAGAGACTCAATCTCAGCTCTAGCAATCTCCTGGTTGCGCCGCAGGGGTCCAATCTCGTTCTGCAGAGAAGTTAATCGAGTCTGAGCGTCTTCCAGACTTGCACCGATACGAGATTGCTCTTTTTCCTTTCCTTGGATGCTGAGCCGAAGGTTTTCCAGAGCTTCTTCCTTCTCAGCTAACCGGTGTTGTTGAGATTGATATACTGTGTTGGCGGCTTGAAGTTGTTGATTCTTTTTCTTATACGTCGCAGTCATGGTCGTTAGCTCGTCGTGGATTGATTTTCGTTCAGCCTAGGAATACAAGTCAGCTGTGAGCCAGTCTGCATATTTTCTTGGGCACTCACCATCAATCGAGATATTTCAGCTCTCAGAGAAATCAAATCTGCCTGGGCAGTTTCTAGTTCACCTTCGAGTCTTCTGATCTCTGTCTCCGCACGATGGAGCTGGTCGTTGCTGGAGGTCTGGGAACATATGTTAGCTAGAGGGACAACAAGGTCCACTGGGAGAGGAATGTTTTCTAACCCGAAGCTTTATATTCGCGAGAATTCTTTGAGGGACTTGCGAGTCAGTGGACGAGCCTTCCGACTCGGGGCTGCTTGCGCGACTTCCGTTTGAAGTACTAGTACCCGAAGATTGACGCGATGTGTTTGATTGGGAAACATCAGTGCCTGCTCCGTCGCTAGAAGTTTCGGAATCATCA
Source organism: Hyaloscypha variabilis F (assembly GCA_002865655.1). Classification (NCBI taxonomy): domain Eukaryota; kingdom Fungi; phylum Ascomycota; class Leotiomycetes; order Helotiales; family Hyaloscyphaceae; genus Hyaloscypha; species Hyaloscypha variabilis. The sequence continues at coordinate 672,760 of KZ613944.1, read as the reverse complement.
TCGTCTTCACTGAAATCACTGAGATCACCGGAGGGACCTTTTTCCACCTTCTTTCCTTTGCCAGAATCAGATGCTGATGTCGGAACAGCTGTGTCCGGTACTGCCTGAGAGTTTTTTTTCTGGAGGCAGCGGGGCGTAGTGGTGTTGGTGGAAAGCCGAAGAAAGATTGTGGGGCAATACTGGAGATTAATGGAAAGTACTCTTCGTCGTGACTCAAGCCAGAAAATATTGCAGAAGAGTCCTTGAGTAGCACGAGTTGTTGTGGGCAACCACACGCAGCAGCGCCAACTGATCCAACACTTTCCTCGTCATCACCTGTCTTCTTCTCATCTTGGTTTACTTAGTAAATTTTTTGGGGAAAAAATGGGACCTAGTGTCCTAGTCTGGGGTTTGATAGAGACGTACCTGAGGATAGTATCTCAGTCTTCAAAGTAGAGCATGTGCTTTCACGATGTAAGGTGATTCGACCTTGGCGAAGGGACCCATGATTCTTAAAAACGCGATCACTCTCAGACTCGGTCCAAGAAACAACAATCTCGCCGGCGTTTGCACCTTGAGCAATACCAACTCGAGAAGGAATCTGGCGTATCCTTTATGCAGCTCTACGCAGTAGAGAATTGCTAGCTTCAGAAGATAGCTTCTTGCTTCCCAATTGATTGGACATATCAGCCACCAGAGCATTGTATAACTCCGTGATGATATGGCCACAATCAAACGTATCAATGTTGAGGTTTTGGGTAGACGCCTCCAAAGAGAGATCACAGTCTCCACATTCATGGCTGGCCTTGAAATCTAACCACTTGTCATTGATCAGAAGTTTCGAACCGTGAATTAATAGATCAAGTTCTGCAACTGTACTGCTTTTGAATGTGACTTCGAGGTTTCTAGTCTTCGGGTCGAGGGCTAAGATTCCCATCAGCGCTCGCTTCATACCGGTCGAGTATGCTGATTCTCTCTTGAGTGATTCAGGCGCATCGCATAACAGTCGTTCCCGGCGTTCCTGAGGAGTACGAAGCAAGCCAAAAGATCTGAGTTTCTTCCAAAGCTCACTTTTCAGCGGTGCAGGCTCTTTCTTCAAACAATTCATGACAACCTCAATCTATGGCATCGTATAAGTATGAATTTGGCACCCAGACTTAGGTATTACTGCACCACTTACCTCTTTTGTATTTTGTTTGTTGTAATAGAATTTCTTGTTTGCCGGGTTTTCTTCGACGAGATATTGCCAGATCAACGAAGCGGTGGCCCTGCTCATGTAATGAGCAGCCAATTTTACATCTTGGGGCGGAATATCGAATTGAAGCATTGTGACGTATTCGATTAGCATAGCTCTGTTAGATTTGATAGCTGATCCCCAGATCTGAGAAAGATGATACGCCTGCTCAGCGATATCTAGTCTTCTGCGTTCTCGGTCTATTTTGCCTTGTGGGAGATTATACCCAAACTTCAGAGTCATTGAGCCGGCAACAGTCTTTGAGTCTTCTAGCAAAATACCCTTGAGGAAGACTTTGTTCTTGCGCGTCGGATCCAGTATGATGCTTCCGAAAGGCGTTTCTATCACTCGTGTTGGTGGTTCCAGGTCGAGAGCGCATTCGATCCAACGCAAGAATTCTCTTTCAGTTACAGAGCGCTTGAACTGTTTGCCGATCTGGAAAGTGACGTCTTGCCAGACGTTCTGTCTTAGAGTCATTGGACCATTCCGGGCTATCTTTTCGGCGTAGGTATTCTTTGCAGTTTGTAGTCGTGTAGAGGCTCTCCTTCTAATGTCGACACACAAAACTCCCTCGTGCTTTTCCCCTTGTGCTGGAACGAAAAACTCCCAGTCACATTCTGAAGCCTTAATATTGACATCAAACTTATGATGTTTCAATATAAGAGCAGCAACCTTATAGCCTTCCCCGTGACTACCAGCCATATTGTCGTTGCCGCTCTTGGAAGTGCCACCTATGTTGAGACTATTTCCAGGTAACCAGGCATCGTAATTTGTCAACTCCAACACGCCCTGTTCCTTAAGAAGTCTAATGAATCCAATTTCTTCTCTTGTATCTGGATGAATCGCCTTGAAGCATAGCATCGAGGTATTGTGGTGAGGTTCTTTTTTGAAATTTCTTCTTCCGAGATTATTCGTCTTTCTGATTGCATCCTCCCTATTTGAACGTGAGCTAGTAGTTTTATTGGAAATTGGAGTAAGTAAATATTCCTACCAATTTTGGTATAACTCTCTGAAGGCATGGCACGGTTGCCAGTCTTGACAATACTTCTCCACCTCAAGATTTGTCGATCTCACGCCTCCTTTCAAAGGATCTTGGTACTTGCCGACGTTCCTCACCACTGGCATATGATCTGATTCAACTTCAGAGCCGTTGTCTTGAATACCCAAAACCCCCGCCATATTCGAGAAAAAGCCAAAGGTGAGCCTGCTTAGGTGTTTAAGATCGATGGATTCAAGAAAAAGCGGACGGATAATGGCTTGCTAGAATGAAGTGAGTTTTGGTTGACGCCAATCAACTTGCAAGAGATCGTAAGTTTAGTCTGAAGGGAAGTTGAAATTATTCCTGTCCTGTTCCTGTAGTGATAAACGTCAGTTTTCGCGATTGAGATTGTTTGGTGAAGGGGAAATGACTGGTGTAGGTGGACGAAATTAATTAAGAGTGACGTTTTCCTCGGGTTTGCAGTACGATAGTGGAAGGAATAGATTCCGAGTTGCTTTGTCTTCCGCAATGGAGGAGGAAGATCCTCCTACGCGGCACTGCTGTAAGCCGACGCAAATGGACAGGACGTTGTGGTGGTGTAATCGAAAGGGAAAAGGTGGGTGTTGGAGGTTAAGATGGAATCGTAAGGCGAGGCGAGGGTAAGTAGTCGATGGCTCAAGAGATGGTTGTAGTTTGCTGTTGCGAAAAGATGGTGGAAGGGCAGAGAATATGATTGTAAAGTAGATTGTCTTGAGAATTGGATGGGAAGCGTGAGCGGTTGAGGCGGTGCTTGCAGTCTATTCACTTGATAAGCGAGATCAAAGATGACGGAAGGACGTAGAATAACGAATGCCCTTGCAGTATTTCAATTCAATCCTGAGATAGTGCGTTGATCCCCTATCAATTCACCCTCAACCTGTCAGTCTTTACTACAACAGTCCCAAGACTCTTTCAATCGCTACCTTCAGTTGCGCCCCCGTTTAACCTTTTCTCCAGATCTCGTCATGCTTTCTCAGAAGCTGAATCATCTCATCTTTTCTCTCCTCTAAAGCAGCATCTACCATGACTTCACACATCAAGTCTCTCTGATGGATATCCACAAGTTCATCTACATTGTTCTGAGCCAACGCAACCACCTTTGCTTTCTGCCATAGAAAGCCCTTCTCATTCACCTGCCTAGTAGGACTCGCCAAATCCAAGGCTTTCTCCTCTTTCTAAATATACTCTCAACGAAGCATTGGTACATCCGCACATCTTTGTGATGATCTCTCCAATTTCCGAGATCATAGATCCCTTCAACTCCCAATGCCGCGGCCGGAAGGGCAATTCCGCATTAATTGGGCAGTTAAAATGCGAGTGTGGCACCGCAACTATGCCTAGCAAGAACATAGTTCTCGCTAAATTTGTTAGTCTTCTGCAGATATTTGAGAGCAGCTATGACGTCGTTGAGGAGAGCCGGATGCTTGACATTGCGAGCTGGATTCTTCAGCTCTATGGATTACGCAGATTGAGGCAAATGAGGTGGTTTTTACGGCCTATAATAAAGAGATGCAAAGCCACCTACGTTTGAAAATGGGCTGGGTGAGGGAGCGCAAAAATTGGCAAGGTGAGGATAAAAGAGGAAGCTGTGATCATTAGTCTCTACAGGCTCTTCCATGAATGTATCTGGCATGTGTGAGCACAATGAGCAGGGGTTTAACATATACTGCAAGTTGATACAATATAATATACCCGATCTCCGTTCGCAGCAGACGTTGTAGCAGGAGTCCAAGTCTCAAGCGTGTGGGTTTCGGGTGTTGGATAGTCCGCGATGTATTGATGAACTTCACGGACACACTCACCAGAGTGCCATTAGAAGGGTGTCGACATATTTTGCCCCAATTGTGCTGTTCGTGGAATGAGTGATATTAATACGAGAAGAAATAAGCAAAGGATGGGATGATGATGGGACCAAAGTAGTATACTATCAGCTGACGGCAGATGTTCTCAATAGTTCTCAGCACTAGCCCACCTTACGGATTTTGAATTAGCTCCAACTTCTGTGTCTATCGTGTCTACAACGCTTTCTCTTGGAGAAGGGAGTCTCTTGTAAAGAAAGCACGTGACAGTTTGTCATCATGTAACACGTCTATCCCTCCACCTCTAGCAATGACAGATACAGTCTGCAGAGCTTTAAGCGAGCCAGGAAAAACTATCTACATATACTGTGTACTTGAGCGATTGGTTTAAATGCTGGCGATCAGAGCTGAGAGACGAAGTAGCATGTAGCAGACTTCGAGACGAGCTTTTTTATCGTCGGCTATATGGGAAAGGGGTTAAGCGAGAACTGGAGAGACGTCACGCCAACGATGAAGCCTAGCATAGAATGTGTGAACCGCTGCAAATATATGCCTTTCATGCACTTATCATGTATTAGAGAGATTCAGAGTAAAAGATGTTTAGCAACAAACTAGGAGCCATAGCTGTTATTTCCGGTGGTTTGAAGAAAACGTGGTGCGCGTATACGGATTCAGTGACGGAGAAAGCTCACTGTACAATGTGAGTCCAAGAATGCTCTCCCTTGAGTTTGAGGATTCTCTAAAACGGACGATTGAGGAGGCAAGTAGCAGGGACGAATCGATGACGAGGCATTTTCGAGAAATCTTCGAGGTTTGGATGAAAAACGCTACATAATTGCGATTATAGCTTCCCAACCATTCACTGATATAAAAATAATATCCTAGCAAGGTTTAGTATTGCCTCTGAGCTCGAAAGTGCCATAATTGAATGCTTCTTCCTGTCAAGGCTATTGCGGATCTACTTGTCACGTGATACTATCGCTTGTTTTTGACGGTGCGAAAAATTGCAAGATCCTGAAGTTCAACTTCTCCTCTTGTCACGATCAAGCAAAAAGAGCATCGCGATGCAGAATGGCTGATCAAGCTACTCAACCGACAAGCCTTGACGAGGCTGAGGCGAATGGAGGCCCCTCTGAAGCCCGTGACTCTAGTGAGTTCACATCCCATAATCCTTCCCCGCTAGCCTCAGTATCTAACAACCTCACAGAATCCCCAGCAGAAGCAATATCAAGCTCCCCGCCACCCACCGCCAAATGTGCGTGCTGCAGCACCCCCGAAACAGATCCAGAGAAGCCACTCAAGCCCTGCGCCAAATGCCAAACTGTCCGCTACTGTTCGCGGGACTGCCAGAAGAAAGATTGGAAACTGCACAAGAAAATCTGCGCCACGGCCGCACAAATCTATGCACAGAACGCGAATCTTAAACCGGCTGCTCCGAGGGCGCCGAAGAAGGAGGGTCATAGGGGAGGGCTGCAGAAGTGGCAGTTTGACACGTGATTTGTGCTACCTATGGGATGGGATTATTCGGAGTGTATGGAGTTGCTGGGAGTGTGAGCCTTACAAAGCGTAAGAGGGTGGTGGATAGATGAAGTCTGTTTGGTGGCCAAGTGTGCGTACTCACTTCTTTCACTAGGTTGAAGACACGAAGAGTTCTCCAACAGCTCTTACAATCCGCCGTTTAGTTCCTTACGTATTCTATAATCCTGAATTGGAAGTACGCGAGTTATTGAGGATATGAATTCTTTCATCTACCCTTTGCGTTTGAAAAATTTGCTAGGACGCTCTTAATTACACATGTACTAATAAGATCATTTCAGTCGCAGATATCATCTCTTTCGTAAGCTTATTCACAGCCGACCAGAAGACGATATCTTCTGAAGGTGGTGTGAGCGCTAGAAATAAACAAACAAACAAACAAACAAGAAATTTGTTTCAAGCAGTATCTGTGACTATTAAACAAGATATATCTCAATAGGAACCATTGCACGCATCCACAAAATTCGAGAAGGAGCCAAAGTGAAGGATTCTTCAGAAACAACAAATTTATCCTTAATGCGAGCTCCGATCAAGTGACATCCTCCAATGACTTTGTACTGGACACGAATACCACTACCAGAACGCCGCAAGATGACAGGTCTTTCACAACTATTCAAGTAATAGATCTCATCGCCTGCCTCAACGTCGGGGTGGGCCATAGCCACCGGGCAGCGAGCATCGAAATCGGTACACACAAGCCTCATTCCGCTACTCAGAACCTCTTGAAGCAATGTAATCAATCCCTCCAAGTCGCTCAAGTATTGGTTGGTACTAGATCTTGATCTAGCTTTCGTGATATTCGGTGCCTTGATCATTATTCCTTGTGTTGTCTCCTCCTTCGCGCGGGCGCGATCACCACCAGACATCGACGAGAAAAACTTGAATGATGATTTCTGAGCTGGCTTGGGCGGTGCGATTTCTTCTTTATGTTTGACTTGAGACCATTCGCGTAGTGTCCAGGAACCAATCGCGAACCAAGCACTATCATCAATCCATCGTATGAGATCAAGATCTTCCACGGCCCCTCGCCCCTCTGGTTGCCAAAGCACTGCAAAACAATCACATACAGTCGGCGAAATATGTCTCGAATTGTAAACATCTTTCTTCAGAACGTATCGTGGCGACATTAAGAGGGTCTTCCAGATTGCCTTCTGGATAGCAAGTCCAGCCTCATTGACTTCCAATTCAGGCTTGAACTTCGTTAGAGTTGAAGTCGATAATATCCAGCCAGAATGTGTATTTGCAGCGACTTTCGGATAGTGTCTACCGAAGGCTGGCGCGAGGTGTGTGACTTTCCCGAAGTAAGCACCCTTGACTCTGAGATAGTCGTTATTTGATGCAAGAATTGGTTGGCAAGTGTGAGTCTTCCATGGGAGTTTAAGAATGTCTTCTTCCTGGACTGTCAACTTGCTGGACCATATGGCGGGCCAATTAGGAGCCCAGCTATAATACAAAAAGTCAGCTGCAATCCATTCTATGTCGTAAGTTTTTGTTTCGGGGAACGATAGCAGGAACATCGACGAGACATATGGATTGAAAATGAGCTTCAGAAAATATAATCACTATGAAATTTCATTCCATATCCTAGTACACAACAAGATTTGGAAAATAAAAGTCGATGAGTGAACTTCACATATCTTTCCTTGATCATCTTTTTAATAGATACAGAAGACGACCTACCTTGGCAGATTCTCTGTGGCGCTTAATTTCCTAGCTCCTCTCAAACAAATGCAGTCCAGGCTCTTGTTCAGGGACATCATCGCTCTGCTCATGTCTGCGATGATTGTTCCTAGGTCTTGTTTGTAGTTTGGCACTGGGACGAAAGTAGCTCCATCATGACAGAGACCAAGGAGGGCAAAGATTTTGTCTCTCGGGTCTGTAGCAAGTGCTCTGCGGCTCCAAATAAGAGCTTCGAATAAACTGATCAAATTGCGTCCCGTATATCCATCTCTGAATTTCAGAAGATGAACTACGCCTTTGGCCGCTTCTACTGCTGTGCTGTGGTAGCCAGGTAATTGTCTTTGTGCAGGCTCCAATTTTTGGATCTGGCGGAGAATTGTAGCAATGTCTTCCCACTGGAAATCATGTTCGCCGTAGAGAATGGTAACTTTGGTTGCAACGGTTATTTCTTGAACAACCCATACTCTCCTCCAGTATTCTTCGTTGAAGAACATGTCAAGAGCATTCTCTTGATCGAAATCAAGTGGTAGCTTTGGTACAAGGTTCAAAACACCAAAACGGCGCTGAATTGACAGGAGCATCGTTGGATCTAGAACTCCGGCTGGCCTGCTACCACTGCCAACCCAAGAGAATACCTCTTCAGCTCTGGAGTATATTTGGCGCATATTCCTCACTTGCTGGCTTCGTTCTTGGTTGTCGTTCTGATTGATACACATGGCATCGACCCATAGACTTATGACTGCTGACTTTTTGTCTAGAGAGGCCACGAATTTTCGCACAGCTTTCAAAGCCAACCAAAGATTTTCTGTGACTATTGCAGTGGCCTTTATTGCAGTCTCGCTTTTGAGCTCGAGCAAAATCTTCCTGGTCATATCTCGACTTCCCCAGCAATATGAAAGCGCGTAGTATGGTTTTGGCTCGATGAGGGACATCGTTCTTATTGAGCAACGTATCTCGTCGTTGATGTCGTTTATGTGTAAAGACAGCACTCTGATCTCGTGGGTGTCAAAATCCAGTGGCATATAAGGATATGGGGCTGAATCGGCTCTGGTCTGACTTTCCTCGCCAGCCCCAATGCCGGTCATGTCATAAACTCGACGTGGCCATAGTTCTGAGTTTTCCAAGGGTGGCGACATTATGGCATAAGACTTGAGGACCAGAAGTTACGATCGAGCGGCAGCTACATTGAAGCTGGGACGAAGCCACGAAGACAAGGCTGAGGCTGGAGCTAGCCCTGGCAATATCTGTCCGGTGTGTCCTATGCGGTGACTTGGTAGCCGTGGGTTCGCGAGAGTTATGAGCAATTTACTGGTGTGTAGGGTGCTCGACGTGGTTGCTGTGATTGGATTCGTGCGGACAGAGATGGAGTTGTAGAAAGAGAATAGGAAGTTGTGAGATGAAAGAAAGTGCCAACCGAGATGTCATGCAGCATCACGTGGCTCGCCTGTCCAATGGAACTGTTCCGATCCATTCACTAAATCCAATTTTGACTAATAAATCGATTTTTGGCCAATAATCTTACTTTGGCTAATACATTGAGATGCTCACTAAAGTTTCAATTTTCCATACAACTTCTTCGATGTGTTATCATAAGTAAGTATAGCAGCCACTATATTATATTCACTTAGAGAATAGCATTAAGCTCAAAACAGCCCCATTATGAGCCTACTTCTACCTGTTCACGTGATGTGAATAAAACCAAATATATCTTTAGCTGTAGCGAAACTAACTATTAATATCCAAATGCTATTCATTGCCCGAAAAGCACTAATTTTAGTGAAAATCTCTAATTTATTGGCTAATACCACATTTGGCGAGCGGATCGGACCAGAACACCTATGAACTAAACCCTTTATTGGAAATTTCTATTAAAATTATACTCTCTCACAGAAGAGATGTTTTGTCTGCCTTTCAGACGAAGCCATTAAATCGGCGCTATTAACGTTAGAGTTAATAACTCGATAAGAACAGGAAGAGAATTGACACTCACATAAGAATCAAACGTTTCAGAATGCCGTTTGGGAGTACTTGAGTACAAATCTCTGCGCAATTGGATAACTCGCGCAAGGCCATTCAAATGAATAGTGGCTATTTCAAAAGCCTTGTTGAGATGCTTGAGAGGGTTATTCTCTTTCCTACAGCTTCAGGGAAAGGACAGGTTGTATACTTAACCCCCACTAGTGTCAGCTCAACAATAGCCCCCATAGTACCATCACTAGTAGCAAGAGCATTGTCTCCCAGTCTCTTGTTAATGATACGAATAGCTTCTGTTTAGTGGTAATAGAAGGCTGCCTCGAAGTAAGTTCTCTGGCTAGTAATTTTCATCCAGTGACTCTCTGCTAGCATTTGTGCACCGTAGAGGAGTGCTGTGTCTGAGACTATGAATCTGGATGTTGGGATCTTCCAGTCTTGTTCTGGTTTTAGGTTTTCGTGGGTGAGGACGTAGTGTGTGTTGACTAGTAAGAGTCAAAGGCAGATTAGTGACCGAACATAGAGGTTAATGTCCAAGCCATTTGGGTTTAGGAAGGGTGGTTGGGCATATTTTACTTACAGTGACTCAATATTGTATTGGATTCATAGGGTAGTTCAATAGACAGTGTGTTGAATGGGTCTATTCTTGCGGGCCTAAGTATAGTGCTGAAGCAAAACTGTGGCACGAGTGAAGGCCATCGCTCTGCAGAGATTCCTAAATTATTGGAGGTGATATAATAGCAGCCGGAACTTTGTGATGTAATTATATCGAAATCCTTTAAGAATTGATAATATTGCTTCGGTGACAGTAGGGACGTTAGATCGACCAATGATTCCCCAGAGGAACTGTTCAAGTTCAAGCCAAAACCAACTTAAACAGAGACTCCCCTATTTGTCAAATAATTAAGACTAAGCTCCGTTAGCTGCACAAATCGAAAAATGGTAACAGATTTCAATTATTCTTGCTAGAATGGTTTAGCTTCATTACAGTGCATATGACCTGCGAGCAGTACATTATCTGGTGACAAAAACCAGACTAAATCGCAACACAAACGGTTTTTACATTCAAGACACCCATGGCGACTTTTCCGATGACGACGACGTTTTCGTTCTCGATTCGTATTGAATATATGAATTCAGCACTCAGAACAGATAAAATTTCGGCGGAACCCTTTCGCGTGCTAAAGATCGTCGGTGTTAGGTCAAGATGCACGTTGAGATCAGCATCACATCGAGGTAAGCATCACCGCAGCTCTAACTCAATGTACCAAAGCTCGTATCCTATCCAAAGAATGGACAATAGACGCAAATATGAGTAATTCCGAATTCTATGTCAACTAATCGCTTGTTTGGGGTCAGGCGTGTAGCTGCGGCGCCGTGCTTACCGCAGTTTGAACCCTCTTGAGTACTGCAACGCTGCAGGTACTGTACGGCCAAATATAACGTTTCCAATAGGAAAACATATGAAAACACAATAATGGATCGGGGACTATCTTATCTGAAGATCTCTACGGGCTTTGCAAAGCAAAAGAGAGGTAATTGAGAAATGATAGAGCCAAAAAGAAGTTTATATATATCATCGTCGAGGTCACCTCGTAGATATCAGTATTCTTTTCTACACTTTCTGTAGCTCAGAATGCTGCCAAAACTAGGGAATGCTGCCAAAACTAGGATTTGCAAGCAATATTTACATACACAGCACCTAAGATACTTGCCTACCTACGAACAACAACAATATCTTCCACAACCACCAGCCTTCCACGCCCTCCACCCACCAAAACCACAGTAGCGCACTCAATCCACGACGCCGTCCAGCACGTCGACATCATCTTCACCATCATCGTCACAGACGCCGTCAGCATCGAAACTGTGTCGACTGCCTTACAAGCCCCTGGGGTCTGAAAGGCAAACTCTGGGCCGGATCATCGACGGTGGATCCGGCTACTATTATTAAGCTCGCGGCTATGGTTAAGGAAGGCGGTGGTGACTTCCTCGCCATGCCGGTGTTTGGAGCTGCGGCTATGGCGATTGCAGGGCAGCTCGTGTACGTGCCTGTTGGACCGAAGCGGTGCATTGATAGGATCCGGCCTTTTCTTAATGGTGTGATGGGAGCCAGTACTATTGATATTTCGGATCAGGCGTACGAGAAGACGAATCAGCTAAAGTGCATTGGGAATATGTTCCTGCTGGGTATGGTTGAGACTTTGTCGGAGGCGTGTGTGGTGGCGGAGAAGTGTGAGGTGGGTAATGAGGCTTTGCATAAGTTTGTCACTTCTATTTTTCCTGAGGGACCGTATGTGTTGCATAGTCGTCGGATGCTGAGTAGTCCGTCCACTCATTATAAGTTTCATTCCTGTGATGCCAGCAGATTTTACATTGTATTGGCTCTCTTCAGGCGGCTGGCACAGGCAGAAGGAGCCTTTATTTGATATCGCTCTTGCTCGGAAGGACGCAAGACATGCCTCGCTGAACAAAATGGTAGCTCGCTGAACAGAATGGTACCAGAATGCTTAATATGAAGACTGCAGATTATCGGAATGAGAAGATCCAAGTTTATGCAGCTGAAGCTGGTATCAAGGGCAATATCATTCAGGTTTATGGGGTGAAACGCTTGGAAGCCGGGCTGCCTTGAGAAAACCAATATCTGCTGCGCTGGGCCAATATCAACTTCTTTTTCAAAGTAGCTAAGCACCTTTTGCGAATTAGCACAGACTCAAGGAGTAGCCCATAAGGCGAATAGTTTATAGCTCTCTTGGTTAAAATGGTTGTGCCTTGAATCCTTCTTCCACCTCTTTGTAAGCATCATACCCATACAGCCACCTCTGCACCCTCGGACACGTCCAGCGACTGGGAAAGTCTGCTTTCAGCTCTCTACCTAGCATGCTCGTCATCAACTCATCCCTCTTCTCCTGCTCCGGGCCATCAGGCAAATGGAAATCTTCCCTCTGCTTGAAAGTTTCCCTCTGAATCGTCTCCCCCCTTTCCTTCCTCAGCTTTTGATACAGCTCCGCCACCTTCGGCAACTGCTCAGCTTTTTTCTCTGCCGAGACCTTGCCCAATAAATAGCCTACCACAGCACCATCTTCCAGACTTGAGTTCGCACCCTGCGCCAAATACGGTAGCATAGGATGGCAGCAGTCACCCGCCATTAAGAACGTCCCTTGCTTATTCGCCCACTCCGGCAGCGTATCAAGCCACATGAGCTTCCATTTCGCAACACCCTTCACCTGATCCAGAAACTTCCTCAAAATCGGATCCCAACCCTGAAACAGACTCTTCATCTCATTTAAATCCCCCTCCGTCTTCGTAACGCTCGGCGGCAAATTATCAGGACACAGAAGAACGATGTTATACACACTCCCCGCCCGCATCGTATACGCTACAACATGAGTCCCCGGCCCCACCCAGAAGTTAACCATCTCATCTTCGATAAACTTCTTCAACTCCGGCGCATCAGGGCCCGTCAAGTCCTTCGTATTGATCACAATCCTATACGCCAGATCACCCGTTAAGATGGCCGGGCTCGGCTTGCCTAGGAATTGCGCCCTGGTCGAGGACCAGAGTCCGTCAGTACACAGCACCACGTCGCCTTTTACAGTCTCCCAGCCCTCGATCGTCACTTCGGCGTTGATGAAATCCACGTGGATTACTTTACTGTTCAGTTTCAGGACGACGCCTAGTTCTTCGCAGCGGGCGGCCATGGCTCGTTGGAGGTCCACTCGGTGCATGCCCCAGAAGGGTGCGGGGTACCGGGATGATATCTGCTCTTGGAAGGCGGGCTCGTTGGCTAGGATCTTTGTGCCGTCGAAGCGGCGGACTAGGAGAGATTTTGGGAATGTGGCTTTGGGGACGAGACGGTCGTAGATCCCCCATGGTTTGAAGAGGCGTGTTGCGTTTGGGGTGAGCTGGAGGCCGGCCTACATGCTGGTTAGAGGAGTGGGGAGGTGACAGGAAGGGAGATGCCTACGCCGATTTCAGCTAGTTCTTTGACGGATTCGAGGATTGTGACTTCGTGCTCTGGGTTCGCGACCTTGGTTGAGATGGCAGCTGCTAAGCCGGCGAGACCAGCGCCGATGATGATGAGGTGGATAGACATGCTGGCGGAGTTGAGAGCTCAACTTGCTCGTCAGAGACCGCGAGGAATTGAGATGAGGAGCTTTACAGTCTTGAATACTGCCTGTTCTCAGAATCCCACCCCACTTCTCAGCTCAATACACGATGTCCCGGTTCTCGTACCACGAAAGTCGTTATGTTTGCCGTTCCACAATAGTGCGGGGTCGTCGGCTGGCCCACCTCACACACTTCACAGCTTCAATCCGTCAAAACCGTCAGAACGCAAAAATAAACAAGAAAGGACAAAAAACCAGAATTGTAAGATCTAGAATATTTATTCCGGCGATAAAACAAATGCCGTGGCGATCATGAAGGCCGACTCGGGCTTCGGACAAGAGATGACGCGAAGATGCGGGGCGAGGGTAGGTGGAGTGGTTGGTGGGGTGCAAGTGGACGGGAGGCGCTATTTCAGCCCTGGATTGCGGGGACCGGGTGCTTGGGACGGCAATGCGTGGGGACGAGGCTTGTACAGCGTGGGGATGGAGCCATGGTGGGCTTGTGAATGGTTGAGAATTCAGTGAAGTGTGGACTGGAGATGGGAACAGATGAGGGTGATAAGCTTGGGGAGATGATCATTGCCAGGTCCTAAGGGATCGAGGTTCTGCTAACCTTCTCGCCTCTATCACGTTTGGCAAGCGCTTCCCATCAGATTCTCCATCAAACTGTCACTCCAGATTCGCGGACCGACGATCAATATCCCCAAGGATTTACCGGTTCCTGTCTCGCCCACGTGAGTCAACCGTCGCCAAGGTTGCTGACTCTCACATCCCACTCGGTCTTATAAACCTCGAGTGCCAAATCATTGGTCTCCGTCATACGGTCAGTCCTCATTCAAACCAGAAATCATGGCTCCAGACGGCAGCATTCACCTCTTCTCCGACGGTCGCCCTGACCAAGCCCCTATAGCTACTCCTGGGACCCAACGTTTCCCCATTTGGAAAGCTTATGCGAGTCGTCTAACTTCTCGCTCAAGGTGGTCAGGGCCAACATCCAAAATATGGTACTTATCCCGTGTAGCGAACTCGCGCCGTGCCAATGCCCTTGCCACGTTAGTATCATTGGTGCGCCAGTAGAGTATTTCCTTTACCGAGGTATACTCGTCGTATAAGCAGACCGCAGCAAATCCAGAGATAAAATTCTGCACCGCGCTACTATAGAACTTGATGAGGGCGGACGCGGCGGACGGTCTGGCTTCCGGCTGATGAGTTGGACCTCGTATGCAGGCCCTAGACGCGTGGTCACGCCTCTCTCGCTTCCTCTAAACGTTGTAGTACTTCGACGAGGCTCTCGATAGGTGCCTGAAGTCGATCAATACGGAGGTTGAATTTGAGCCCTTTATGCTTCTTGAGACGCTGTTCGCATTGTTGATTTATATTCTCGTTACCGCGTTCACATAGCAGCTGGGTCTGTTCATGGACCTCTACAAGTTCTGGTGAAGGAGGGTCGTCGGTCGTACCCTATACGGACCTGGACCGATTCGTGGGCAGGTCCATAGATCCGTGGGCTGTGTAAACTGCATTAGATAGGCCACCTCGGAGCTTGTCAAAATTCTTACTAGGCGTGCCGTCAGTGTGTCTCTCGTGACGTTCACAACGAACACCTCAGCCCTGCTCCTTCACCAGCTTCCACCATGAAGTAAGGCATATTTTGATGTATGCGCCCACAGACAATGCGGCGGTGGGACGTCGATAAGTAGGTGCCATCGATGCTTCGTACGAGGTAAAACATCCGCACCTGCTCAACGTTCTCCTCCTCGTTACATAGTGGTGGTAGCTCTTCGTAGCCCTCGTTACAGCTCGAAGCCTATCTTATACCATGGCTTGAGCTGCTCTAGCAGTAGCGATCCGCTCTTCAAATTCGGCAATTGTTTGAGTGTGGCCCCTTTCCTCCGCAATCAACTTCGTCTGCGTCTCCGAGGCCGCCTGGAGATCAGCCGCTCTTTTCAGAGTATCGAGTTCAAGAGCGTGTATATTCGCGACTTATTTAGCATACCAGTAGCTCAAGAATAATTCTGCCGATGTGTTGTGTGATGGTGTAGTTTGATGGAGAATCCATGATCGTCGTATAGGTCAGCCCTCTGGTACTGTCGGGCTGCTGAGGTCCAAGAATGCTTACTCGAGACGGCGCAACTCGTCTGCATTGGCCATCTCGATCTGGTCCAGATCTAGACACAAATTAGCGCAAGTTCACGTTGAGCTCACAAGAAAAAATAACACACAGGGTCTGGGTATATGGATAAGCCTCCATTGACCCCCGTCTCAATAGAAATCCCAATCGAGACGCCAGATAGACTTTAATACAGGACTGATTGGGTGGGGAACCTCCGCTAAGCTCCATTCTTTCTCTAGAAGCTGCTAGGTAACAAGCGAGCGAGAGGAAGGTCAATAATTTACGTTGATATACTCAAGAAGGACCGTTTCAAGCCCTGATCCAAAAGCGGCGTGTCCCATTCTAGTTTTATTATGAACCATTGCAATAAAGGGTTCAATTCCGGCAACGTTATTCTAAGACGTTGATCAGCAAGGCTTTTTCGAAAGACTAGGAGTTTACTTACGACGAGCTCGAACGTGACCTTGGACCCCTTAATCGACGTCTTGGCTTGACGAAGCTGGGATTTTCTGCAGCCTTTCCCTGAGGCTAAGGCTTTCCATCTTTGTCCATAAATAGCATTTGGGTATCTAAAGTCTCACTCGCTGTGCAGAGAACTCAGGTCAAAACCCCGCCCATGGCATTTCCCATCTTCAGCATCAAAACAATATCTACTTTCTCATCTTCCACCTGGTCGATGATGGATAGGAACCCGTCATCAGGCTTATTAGTCGTTCTTGGCACCTTCTCCAGTGGTGAGCTGTTACAACGGGAGCAGAGAGCGTAGTCATGGTAGCGGCTGCCGTTTGTAGATTCTCGTATGCGATCCGTGCTCGAGTTATCGAGGCTACAGATAGTTGGCATGCTGAGAGCTACGCCGATGATGCCTATCCGACAAGTTGCGGTGACGCAAAAGAACCGAGGGAACTGTTCCACGGTCCTCGGCATCCACTAAGCACATCCAGGGCAGATGACGTGGTCTGCGATGTTGAGGCATAGAATGAGTGGACGTGGCTTGTGAAAGGGATTTTCTAGTCGTCTCCGCTAAGTTGACCATCTGTCATGCCCATCTCGTTAGCATTGTGCTGCTATACGATGAGACTGAGGATCACTACCTCCAGGGACTGGGTACCATGTACCGGCATCGGAACAATGTTCCGGGATCGTTGCAAAGGAAACGCGCCATTTGTTGGAGGAGGGTAGCTTTTGGGAAGGTAGATAAAGTTCGTCGAAACCTGGAATGTCCATGGCCGACGTTGACGTGTGCTCCGGTGTCGTCCTTGGGGTGAAGGTAGGTGGAAGCGCAAGCGGGAAGATACCACCGCAACCTCCAGGCCCAGAAAGACACTCACACAACAGACACTCTCCAGAACCCTTGTGCTTTGACTAGCTGCTGGCCTTCCCGCGACTCATCCACTGCGTCGCGGCTGTCCTAATTCCAGAACGGAGGAAGATCCGTTCGTGAGGACAGATGATAAGACCTCTTAACAAAGTAAGAGTCTTATTTTAGGGTATTCAGGCACGGAACCGCCAGCAACAGCAACCTTTCGATGCTGTGGCTGCTGCTGGTGGTGGACGAGGGAGGAAAGAGAAGTGTGGAAGGCTGGGAAAGGAAGAGGTAGGTAGGAACGAAGAGACAGCACATGGTTGGGGGCGTTTGAGAGATTTCTTCTCGCGTTTGACGAGAACGCGGGTGTGGGAGGATGAGTTTCAAGAGCAGGGGTAGGAAAGGGAGGAACATTGGGCTGAGAGATGGAATCAACCACTTGGAAGCCAGCGAAGAAGCGGAAACAAACGCAGAGGTATCATTATCTCGGGATTTAGCATATCAGATCTCCAGATCTCATCTTCCGGTTGGTTTCAATCAGTCCACTTCCGTGCTTGTCGAAGCACCTTTCCCGTTGATGTGAGAATAACCACTGGGCATTCACGCTCTGAACGTGAATCTGCAGCTTCCCGCGCCGTGCCAGGAACCCGGGTGCTGGGGAAGCTGTCCGGCGTGGAATCGGGGTGGCTTGCTTTTCTCGCAGAGCTCTCACCGCTTCTACAGGTGCTGGAGCCTGGAAATTGTGTAACGCGAGGCTGCTCATCGCCAGATCTGAAGTCTGGACCCTGTGGTATATGCATCACCCCGCTGGTAGCTTTCCCGGCGCTCTGGTGTAACAAGAAATCCGGAACATTTGGAGATCGGAAACGTGGGGTGAGAGCAGGTCAAAAGCGTGTGGGGCGGATACTTCCGCTGCAGGCTGTCGATTAAGGTGGAGAAAAGGAAGGAAGAAAGGAAAGCTCTCCGCTCGTTTGGAGCCGTCACATCTTGAGACCCTCACCCTGCTGTTTGATCAATCAAAATTGTCTTGAATAGAGCTGTACATAGATTTCCTACACAGCTACCACGATAGGATATGCCAGCCTATGCAAGAAGGCCAATCAAAAACGCCCAGCTATGCAATACCGGCTGTAAATGCACCATATATGCACCCACTTTGCAGACCCTCCTACCATCAGACCATCTTTTCCCAGTCGGGTGTGACAACGAACTTCCCCATAACCTGGCCCATGCTCAATGCCTTGCCCTCCGGCGATCCTCCACCTATGGGTCCTCTCTCAACCATATCGATCATCACGCCAGTTGTCAAGAACCCCGCGTCCACACCACGTCCAACAAGCAAGTTCGTCCCACCCCAGCAGAGTTCCACTTTCCCACTTTCTCTAACAACAAGTTTGCCGATCCAGCCTTCCTCATGCACGACCTCATCTCGCTTCCTTTTCTCCTCTTCCTTTTTGGGCTTGCCGTCTGCACCAAGTACTTCCTCTTCCACCTTGATGACTGTTTCGCCAGTTCGATCGCCCGATTCCTTCATCTTTCCTTTAGCCTTCGCGGAAATCCCACTCATCTGGGCCTCCGCTTCGGCTTTCTCTTTTTCCTTTTCGGCTCTGATCTCGGCTTTGGCCTTGGGCTTCGGGTCCTTAGGGTTGTAAAGTTCTGGAAGGACGGGGGGGAACTGGAAGAGGTAAAGTCTGCCTTCTTTCTTGTCTGGGGACTGGTTGGGCCCATCCATTGCCACGTCGCCATCATCATCTTGAGATTGTGCGCCGAGGTTACCCTGAAGTCCCCCAAGCTCGTTGGCGAGGATGGCAACGTCCTCCAAATGACGTTCATATTCAGCTCTATCTTCTTCGGTCTGGATGACAGGCTTCACGTCCTTCTTCTTGCTTGCTGTCGTCCTTGCTTTCCTATCCCTCTTTGCCTTCGCTGCGACATCATCTTGTGGGCCGTCAATCCCAATTTCTGAATTAGCTAAATGGTCTTTTGACTTCCGCTTGGACTCTGGTGAGGAAGTACGTTCTTTGATTTGACGATCAGACTCTGGGGAAGCCGCGACAGGAGGTCGAATTCCGTTATAGGTTAATTCCAAGCCAGGCTCTGTCTTGATTTGAGCCTTCACAGTCTCAATATCTTCAAACGTACCCTTGAACTTCTTCTCTCTCGTTTCAGCACGAGAGGATCGTTGCTCGTCAATGGTAGGAAGCTCTTCATCAGAATCGGACTGTACCTTGATAGCGGGCTCAGTATTCACCAAAGTGACACGCTCCTTGTGTTCTTCTCGGTGTAATCGCACAGGCTTGAGTCCACCTTTATTTGAAGATTTCCCTTTCGGCTTCGGGACCTTTCGACTACCTATGAAAATTGGGTCGTCATCTGACTCATCAGAAACGAGGTTGATGAGCTCAATGTCCACTCTTGGTGCGTCGAGGTCTTCGTCTGGATATTGTGGATCGGGAAGGAAATCCTTGTTTTGTCCCTTTGTTGAGCTCGAGCTTGTATAATCTCCATGTGAGACTGTAATCCCACCTTTCACTGTCTTTGGCCCGGTGGACCCAGACCCTCCACTTCGTGAACCACCACCAGCGCCTGAAGCCTTCGGGGCCAGGAATTCGGGATTCTTCTCTGCAGTGAAAATTCAGCATGTAGTCACACAACAAAATCAAGCCAACTCACGTATAGCTTCAGGCATGACTCCAAAAACTCCACTCGCAGTCCCAGATCTTCCCCGCCCAGCTCCTCTACCCATAGCATCTCCTCTTCCACGCATGCCCCAACCCCTCCCCATACCCGCTCTAGCCTTCCAGGCTGCTCTACCAGCTTCCTCCGCTGCAATCGCTGCCAACCGTGCCTGCTCCTTCTTCCGCAAATCTTCGAGCTCTCTCGCATCTCGCCGAATATTCTTGGGCTTGAACCTGCTCTCCGTAGCCTTGACCCTTGCCCCTCTGGAGGCGACCCCTCCTCTTGTAGGCGGCAGTATGGGAGGAGGTTCTGGTCGTAGCGCAGATGGGCGGATCGGCGTGGGAGCTGGAGTCTCAGTCCAGACTGTCGCGGGGGAGGAGTTGGGAGAAGGGTCGGCGTCGTTGAGAAAGTCGCTCTGCGGGGTGGTGATTTTGGGTACAGGAGCTTCGAGAGGTGAAGAGGGTGCCACAGTAGATTGGCTATCGATATCCATACTGTCATGAGTACTGGGCTGCGAGGGCGGAGGTTGTTCTCCTGGTGGAGGAGCTGAAGCCTTCCCTCGTCCACGACCTCTACCCCTCCCTGCACCGCGTGCTCCCTTTGGTGGCATTTTGAAAAGAGTAGAGAGCGGTATTCCCGACGTGTCACCGCATTGGAAAAGCTCAATCGCAATCGAGGTCTTCGTGCGAAAAGGTAGAGGTTGTGGTGGAGGTGTAGGAAATTAGGAGCTTTGGTGGGGGACGAACTTTTTGAATCACAGCCTTCTCGCGACCCGCCTCTTTCTGATTGGCAGAACGGACGACATCCAATGAACACTGGCAGCCTCGTATGTGGCTCTCAGAGTTGACAAGAAGAACCGGGGTAAAGGGAAAGGAAGGAAGTGAACCTAATCTTGAGATAGTGATCCGGATTTTCTCGCCAAAAATAGAGTATTTGCTCAGAGGCAACGAAGTTAGTCACGTGATATACATGTTAACCCGCATTTTCGTGACATCTCTCGTCCTTTCCGCTATCAATCTAGCCAGACCAGGTCAGATCTTGTCTTTCATCCTCATTCTAATAGTCATCCCACCAGTAGTTATCCTCCCTATCTGACGCTAGTATAACTAACCATGTCTCTAGTGTCAAGTTTTGCATAAATCAGCCAGTCAGAAAGAGCCAAAGTGTGTGTCGCCTATGAAATGGAGTAGGCAAATTTTTCCAATGGGAAACAGCTAGCTAGTCGGTGATCTAAAGCGACTTGCGAGTTTCATCCAGCTATCTTCCTTTTTTTAGTAAGCATCTAACGTACTTTTTAACTTTCTCTTCTCTTCAGGAAGGGGGGAAAGAACTCCAAGGACGCTCCTCCTACTCTCAAAGCAAGATGTCCTAGCTATATTCCCGGATTGGTTTAAAGCGCTTGTAGCTGGGATACAGCTGCTAAATGTGAGTAAGAGAGCTAGAATAAAGATGAGTTTAGACGTTCTATTGTTGTCAGGTACGGAGTCATTGTCCCTGTTAGGGTGATAACAACTAAGTTTAAAGGTATAAGTATATTATAGCTTACGGAAACGGTAGATGTTTAGTGGACATAGGGTTAGAGTATAGGAGAAGGGGTAGAGGGACTGCTAAGAATAGCATAGCATCCCGGTAAGTGCCACAAACGCTTCCTCTTAGCAACAATAAGGCAATGTAAAACGGGAAGATATCTTTATTTATAAAATTTTATAAGATTCCGTCTTAAGTAGTCTCTTCATTGACTGTTCGTAGTGCGAAGAGGAAGGGTATTAGAGTTCTATAGACAAAATGTCCTCGAAATATACACTACTTAGCTATGAATCACATTCATCCACTTTATATCCTTCTCTAAACTGTAACAAAGCCTCTCCCACGACTCCGACGCCCCCTTACTAGTGTCGACTTCTAATAAAAGCCCTCTCTCCCGATATTCACGAACGAGATCCGTATTATCCTGCAAATACTTATCGTATCGTTTCTCGAACTTTGCCTCGTCATCCGCCTCTCTTCCTTCTAATTTGCGCGTGAGATATCGCTGCTTTGCGATTTCTTTAGGACAGTTGAAGAACAGAACAAGTATAGGTTCTGTAACCTGCCTGCCGTGTTAGGACATGGGGTAGTGTATAACAACACGGCTACTCGCGAGAATGCTTACCTTCTCCTCAAATTCTCTCTGCTGCGCCAACCTCCGCGGGAATCCATCAACCAGTATCACCCTCCTCCCCTGCTCTCTCGACTCTGAGTCCTCCAGCTCGTTCTTCAAGATGGGAACCAGAACCTTTGCATGGATCAGTTCCTGCTTGCTTAGCATAGATGTAATGGTTCCTGCTTTGACCTGGGCAGTGCTATTTTTGACAATACGGCGTATGAGGTCGCCGGCTGAAATATGTTGCACGGGAAATTTTTCTGTGAGGCGGGCGCTTAGAGTACTCTTGCCGGCTCCAGGGGGACCTTTGGATATTAATTAAAACTCTTGAGGCCCGATATGTTCAACGGGAGAGGGTAGGAGAAACCTACCAAGGACAAAGATGACTGGGTTTTGCGGAGCCATAGTTGTTGGAAATTCAGAACATAGGATGACGCGTGAGAACAAATTGGAGTGGTCCACAGAGAAGGCCGATATATGAGATATATATGTATCACATATTCGTGTGTTCGCTCCTTATTGGACGTGGTTGTCTCAGGCCCAATGAGACCCCCCTACGAAACTTCGAAACGCCATTGGCCATTATGTGCACACAACATTACCAACACCCCCACGCTCGATAACTGAAATGCTTTTTACAGCCTCACCAGCGCAATCCCGAGGTACATATATCAGAATCGCAATCAAAAACTAAGATGTCGGAGGACCATCAAACTGTGCTGTGCAAGACATGGGATGCAATAGCTGAGAAAACCATCTCCTCACTCAGCACTAAACTCCTCGAGGCCATCTTTAACCTTGTCAGCCTTATGTATTGGCAATAACTGATTATATTTTGTCCCTTTGCCTTTCTAAGACTCTACCCCATTCGCAGACATCTCGCGGACATCTCGTAAAGCATCGTTCTACATTGTTCCTTCCCGATTTGGAACAACAGCATCCCTGGTTTACTACTAAGGTCCCGTGGGAAAGCGTCGCACGCCTACCATGACTTAATCTACACCGACTCTCGACATCTCTCAGTTTCAAGCACATCTTGCTCCCCAGACCGTAAGAGATAAAGCGATTATCAAGTCGGATTGATTAAAGCTCGCGGCACTTTTACTTAATCAGATGCACGATCGAGTCCAAATCCACATCTACGGATATCTAGTTGTCAATCCGGACCTGGCATCCCTCGGAATCTTCCCCTCTTTTGGTTTTCACGAGCGTCTCGACCAGTATGGCTGTTCACTAGACATTCTCGCAACTTGCAAACAGATCGATGACGAGGTGCCCAAATCCTATACAGCAAGAACCCCCTTATTGTTGCCTTTTACGATTCGATCAGTACACTCTCCCCATTTCATGATTTAAAGGTGTCATTATGGACAAATAATTCAGAGTCATGTATTTTTCAGAGCAACTGGCATTGCCTTGCGAGAGTCATTCTAGACGTCAATGAAGAGGACTGCTTCCCACCTCAACCAAGCCGAGACTTCGTCAAAATCTGCAGATAAATCTCGGTTAACATGCCTCTCTCAATCAAGATATTGACCCTTCCTCCAGGTTGCAGATGGAATAAGTACGGTCGAATCGAGTACAATTCCTTCCACCTGACAGCTGTCTTAGAGCTCTTGAGCTTGTTCTGAAATGATGAGAACATTAAACTATGCGTAGTTCCTGATGGTAAAACTGCCACGTATCTCTATACACTAGACCCTACTTCTCCTCTCTATTCTTTCCCGAATATATCTCAAGAGCGCATGAGGGTGTCCGAGGTAGAGGCTGCAGCATTCGACGACTTTTCTCTCGCAAGACTCTGAAAAGAAAACATATCCTCGACAATTCTTGCCACATAATGTTCCCGGGATAGTTTCCTAATAAATAAAAAAGACCACCACGATTGTTGCTCCCAACTTTGTGATTCCTGACGAAGTTACAATCTACCCCGCCCCCTTAAAAGGTACCCCGCATTCGCCTAATTCGCTTCATTTAGTCAGAACGTAAACAGACCACAACCATTCCTGCTTCTCTCGAGTTTGATAATATTTGCTATAACCTTTGTATTGTGAAGCTTACAATGATTGCCAAGAATGATTATTGAAGGAAAGGGGTGCAAGTGCGTCGACGTCCCTAGCATTCTTTTGTAAAAGGTAGTGATAAATATTATGCCCAGTTTGCCTTTCTACTAGTAATCTTAAGCAATGTACTTTAGAAATAGGATTTAGAGAATCAATTTGCTTAAATAATCAAGATCCCATTCAATCTAACGCCTTGAATAGAAATAAATAGATCTTGCTTTTTTTGTGAAGTTAAAAGTTGACAAAGCTAATAGTCCGTAATGTGATACCTATTCACTATGCAGCCTTATTGAGAATTAGCAGGCATATCGGCGTTTAATTCAGATTTCTCCGACATCTATAGAGTTCGACTAGGTAATGACGTAGCTTCTATAGTCTATAGACAAATTTCAAAAGCGGCGGGTTGTTTCTGTCGAATTGACCTCGCCTCCGTCGACCTACCTCTTCTATTCAATCTTGCAACCCAACAAACCCCGACATCATGAGAGTCGTCCAGAAACGAGCGGGAGATCTTTCTCAACAAACTGTTACAATAGCTGAAGGTGGCAAGGCGATGGAGTCTAACAAGTGAGTAAAATTTTCTCCTTTTGATGATCTCAAAGCTGACTGACAAAGGGTGAGCGACATGCCGACCGAAGAGATTGAGCTCTTGGACAAAATGACCAACTCTGAGCTCCGAGCAGCATTGATCCGTAGTCTGCAACGTGAGAGTGCCCTTCGATCGGAGCTTGATTCCCTGAAGCCAATTCCCGACGTAGGGAAATGTTTCTTCCTTCAAACAATCCCAATCGAAGTCCGAAACCACATCTACCGCTACCTGCTCGTCACCTATATCTTGTCCACCAGCCGAGCAGTCCAGCGACCTGAAGTCATCAACGATCAGTTCATGGACCGGTACGGCATCCACCCAGAAATTCTGCAAACTTGCAAACAGGTTTCCAAAGAGGCGTCCATTGTTCTCTATGAAATGAATGTCTTCATCATGGAATGCGACCATGAGACCAACGCTTCACCAATCTTCAGACACCAGTTTGCATACCCGAAGGAGAAAACCAGTGTATTGGGTCGCAACATACACACTTGCAAGAGCATGCAAAAAATCAAACAATGGAAGGTGCTTGTCGGCGCACACAAGATGAAGTCTGCCCTCAGCCCAACAGCCTCCTTTATCTACTTCTGCCGAGCCATCTGTGATGCAACTGTGAGGTTTCTGAGGGTAGAAATCATTCCCAAGGGAAGTGTTACTGCTTACGATAATAATCCGGTCCTCCTGCTGGCTGGCCAGTATTATCCGCTTGCAGCCGTATTGGCGCCGTTGAGAATGCTGCGCAACATCCCGAAGCTGGAGTTTGGCTCAGTTGAAGGCGATGATCTGCCGTTGTATCTGAACCTCAGTCTGATATTTCCACAATCATCTCACATCCTAAAGCCCCAGTTGGAAGCCGAGTTGAAGCAGTTGTTTGATTACCGACTTGTGCATGATCCCGACTATAATCCTGACGATGCCACGTACGAGGATGAGAGCAGTGGAAGTGACAGTGATGATTCGTTGGATCAGGATGCATATCATGGAGCTAGCTCTGGTACCGTCCAAGGATGCGAGGAGTCTTGAGCCGCGACATTGGGACAACTTGAACATCATGGGACGAGGCGACGAGGTGCATGTATCTCCCGGAGAGTCTTCCAGAGAATGCAGAACCAACAAATAGAAAAACAATAAAGATACTCTCTACAAAGCAAACGAGTGCAGCATAAAGTGGTAGACTAACCCGAGACTCCTCTGGATCAGAGTGGCTCCCAGCAGGTGTGGGTAATCAAATCTGCATACAGGTATTTACAAATCTTGTATACCGAACCATATGTCGATCCAGACATCGCGGGCACCTGACACCCCCTAGACACCGATCATAGAGCCCAAACCAAAACCCCAATATCCTAGAAAACCAAAGACTCGCTGCACCGCGCCTTCGCAGAACACATCGCATCATAAATCATTCAAGCCCCCCTTTCCTGCAAAGCCGTCAGTCACTATCCCTCCAACTTCTCATCATGCTTCACAGTACCCTCCCTCTTCTCCTCATATCTCCCAACCACTTCCGTATTCAACCCCACCTCATCCTCAAACACATCCACATCCGTACTCGCAAACTTCCTCGCACTAACCCCCCTCTCAAACAACAAATCCAGCTCCGCGAAACTTCTCCCACTGGGTTCCGGGACGCGGAAATACGTGTAGATGATGCAGAGGAAGCAGATGCCCGCCCAGAAGAAGCCGGTGTAGTTGGCCCAGTTCCAGTTCCCCGGGTTGAGCATGTAGGGGGTGAGGACGGAGCAGATGATGCCGACGACGTTGTAGAGGTTGCGGCCGAGGACGACGGTCTTGATTTGCAGACGGCGGGTCGAGATCTCGGCGACGAGTGAGTAGCAGACGGTGCCGACGGTGAGCTGGTAGAAGAGTGCCCAGATGAGCATGATGGCGCCGGTGGCGAGGGAGGCTTGTTTCTTGTGCGCGTGGGGGACTAGGCCGAGGAAGCCGAGGATTAGGAGCATGGAGCAGAGCCCGCAGAGCCCGTAGAGGTAGAGGGATCGTCGGCCAATGCCCCGCGACATGAGGAACCAGGCGCCGAAGACGCCAGCCATGTTGATGCTGTATTGGCCCAGGGCGAAGTCGTAGGCTTTGTAGTCCGGGAGTCCAGCTTGTTCGAGGAAGTAACTCGAGTAGCCAGAGAAGGAGTTCCCCGACAGGTTTTGGATGGCCCATACCATGCAGACGATTTCTGTTCGGCGGAGATCGGTTCCCTTGAAGCAATCCCAGTAGGTGGCTCCAGAGGTGATCTTTTCTTCGAGAGCGGTTGTGTGGACCATCATTGCGATCGTCTCATCGGCGTCGAAGTCGGTTTCCTTGTTGGTGCTGGTCAGGCGGAGAAGAGATTTCTTGGCTTCTTCTGTTCGGCCCTTGCGGACAAGCCACCATGGGGATTCAGGAGCGAGGAAGATCCCGATGAGGAGGGGAACGGGCCACATCCATTGTAAAGCGTATGGGATCTATTGAAGTCAACACTTTGTTCCAATTTCAACTTCTAGGAGGAGATCTGCAGTTGGGAAGCTGTAAGAAGAAGGTCTACATACTCTATACGCCCACTGATCTTTCCTTGGCAACATAGACTTGATGACCCCAATACCGATGACTTGACCAAGACCCCAGCAGAAATTGACATAGGTAGTCAAGTAACCACGAAGAGCAACGGGGCAGACTTCGGAAGCGTAGGTGATTGTGAGAGTCTGGAAGACACCCCACGGGATACCACACAAAATCTCTGCGACCTGCAAATCGATCACGCTTTGCGCCGTGAAGAAGATAGCGGTGAAGCCGATGATGAGAACAAGGCAAGTCATGACCGTGTATCGGTAGCCGAAGCGTTCAGAGACGAAACCGTTGATGAAGAGACCAATGACTTCTCCAACGTTGGCTCCCTGCTATAGTCAGAACCCATCGCATCTCAAGTCCAAGGGAGAGACTCACGTTACTCAAGCCGGCCTGCCATTTCGCAGGAACCTGCCACTCGCCACTGGGCAATTGCTTGCCATACTTCTCGTTAAACTGCTTGAAGCTATCTATTCTTAATCAGCCCCAGCTCCTCCCTTCCAAACATCTCAGTGCACTCACAGAAATTGCTCAACAAACAAACATCATACCCCTCCATAGCAATACACGTGCTTATCAACAAGCTCCACGCCACCGCCTTGGGATACAGTCTGATCCCCTGCAGCAGCGTCATTTTATGCTCCTTATCCGTCGCCGACTTCGCATTATGAATGACTTCATTCATGCTCTTCGTGTGCGCAAGGTCGTCTTTGGGTGGAAAATGGAGGGGTCCTCCCGCAATGCCACCGACGCCTGTGGCAGTCGGCTTGTCGATCGCATCATGGCTGTGCTCTACCGCCATCTCGTCGGTTCTCCCCTGAACTCAGACCAAGATGAAAGATAAGATGAAAGAAGTAAGGAGTAAGAAGTGAGAATGGGGAAGAGAAGAGTTGAAGATCTGGGGTACAGAACGAACTCGGGGTCGGGGGAAAGCAGAATAAATAGTCCCAGCATCGCACAATCGCAATGGGGCTCGCGACCCACCATTCGAAATTGCAACCTTGCTAGCCAGCGTGCGACCCGGCACTAGAAGCCTTTAACGCGATAGCGTTTGTCACTTGATCGTCTGCTTGGGGCTTCTTCGCTGCTTCTCGGTCGTTCTTGCACCGGCCGCAAATCCTGTTTAAGGCGATGAGCAGCGGGGACTGACGGCCTCGGGGATGCGTTGCTGCAACGTGGGATGGTGAGGGTGCGGGGAAGCTGGGGATTGCCCGCAGGAAACCGAGCTGGAGTGGTTAGGGCCCGGAGGTCAGCTGAAGGTCAGCTGAAAGAGGGAAATGCTGTGCGGAAATGGAGATTTGGTGCGAGAGGGCGGTCGTTGGGAATTACTGATTTCGTGAAGTGTCTTTGGTGGCGTTTTGAGGCGAACGGAGGGTTGTGCGATGATCACGTGGTGTGAGGACTTCAATTTTCTTGAAATGAAGTTTTGAATCCCTTTTCACATTAGAAAAGAGAGAGGGAAGGAAACCAATGGATAGAAAGTTTGTATGCCGAGGTTTAACTGGATATTTAGTTATTACAACGCAATTGATAAGCTCTGCTTGAAGTGAAGTGTCTCGCAACTTGCGCAGGTAAGCCACTTCGGGACTTTTCGCCTTACATGTTTCCACTCTGTATCTTTTTCTGGCCTAAAAAGCCTACGAAATAAACAAACCACTCATTCCTCGGACCAGCCCTTAGAAACCAATCAACTGTGAGCAAGGGGAAGGGTTGCAAGTCATGTGAAAAGCCACTTCACTTCCACATCTACCTCATAATCTATTTCACAACAGATCAGCCAACAACTGCTCCAGTAGTGTAAGATCAGTCCCGCCTACCCTTACCCCGGAATTGTCACCCTCCCCACGCCGGGGATTTTCACCTCTTCAATCTTCCCCGTCTTTTCCAACCTTTCTCCAGCCAGCCGCTTCAGATCCCGTCCCTCCAGTATCCGCCGGCACTCCCCGCTCCCCACCGTGATCATTGGATCTCTCGTATGCAAGGCAAACTCTAACTCAACTCTCCTTCCTTTCTACTCGGCCTATGAGAGAGGAGATAGAGTTTAATGGGAGATATCAGACGATGGGTGCATGTGTACCAAAAAGCTAGATTTTGCACGTGAAAACATTATGACAGGGGGAGGGAAAGCAGGGAAGGCGGATATATAATTTCCCGCCTCCTCTCACGTGCCTTACTCTCCTCTACACAATCATCAAAACACTAGCTTATACAAGTACAAGCTCTCAAATCTTCCTCTCCTCCTCCTCCTAATCATTCTAAATCGTCTCTTCTGTCCTCCAAATTCAAATCTCTCAAAGACCAAAGGAGAAGATCACGTGCAAATCCCCTGCGCGATCGATCCCGGAAACAAATCGCGCAGCTCCCGACTGGTGCCAGGAAGCGGGGTCGCCACTCACACCACTTGCGAATCTGTGCTCACCGACATGCAGGCGGTCTAGATCGCTGGTGCAGCTGTGGCGGTTTCATACTAATTATCTCTCTACCGCTTGAGTGTTTCTCTGGGGATTGATTGAAACAACTTGCATTTACCGTCTCTCAAATGCTATGAATGATAGGATAAGGAGGTAGGAGAAAGGGGGGAAGATGTTCTTAAATGTTTTGTATTGATTGTATTGATTGATGAGTTGATAAACAATAGGAAAGCCTGCCTGTTAACCGCTGCCTCCCACCGCCGTCCGTTGTTTTTATTCCCTCCTTCCATCCCATCCCATCCAGCGCATCCATCCATCCATAGAGACAAATTCAATCAACCCAATTTCAACTTCAAACTCAAACTAGCAAACTTCACAAGGTGATATATCCTCCACCTCCACCTCTCAACAACCCATCACGTTCATTCCGCGCTCGCTATTCGCTACTCACACTACCACAACGCAGAGAATAATCGCAACCAGAAAGCAGAACCGATAGCCGACGACCGAAAACAAAAGGAAACTCGTATAGTATGTTCATGCATCAATCATAATAAGGAGTGTGTTGCCCTGCCTCCCTCTCTCTAAAGCCAAAGCCAAAGCCAACCCGCCGCCCAAGACCAGACCCAAATTACACCCAACCTCGCGATTGCCCAAACAAACAAATAAGCAAGCAAGCAAGCAAGCAAGCAAGCAAATGTTGAACACGAAAAACGCGCATGTAGAGGAGAAGTAGGGACAGGAAACGCCATGCTAGCCGAGGAGGACGCCGAAGGAGAGGTAGGACATGGTTGACCTGTGCAAGAGGAAATCCGGTCGCATGATGTTGAAGCAAGCGCTTTTGTGTACCGAGAGGCGAGGAGATTTAGATACGGTTAGACGAGGAGAGGAGTTGATACAGGAAGGAAGTGCTGCCGATATGTTCCTTCGATGCCCGTAAGGGCACTGACTCGTGATGATGGTGGTGATTGGTCGATTACCGCTTTCTCTTCTTGCTCTTATCGGGGCTGCCTTGACCGCCGGCCATGATGGACGGAGCAATGAAGCTGGGCTCCACCGGCACGTCCTCTTTCTTAACGGGGACGCCCATGTGGCGTCCGTACCGTCCCTTGCGACCATTGCCTTCGTCCTCACTCACGCATTGGTCTGCGCTTAGCCCGGCATCTTTGCAACGCTGGCAAGGACGCTGACGATCGCAGCCCTTCTTGCTCTTGCGGCATCGCTGGCAGCGGGGCTTGGAGGAAAGGTCTTCTTCATCCTCACCAAGCTGGTGCTGGAAGTTCAAGGCTGATGCGTTGGATGTCTTCCGAGATTGTGACGGCAATGAGGTCGGCGAAATAGGCTTCGCACTGCCTGGGAGACTGATTGATTTCTTCTTTAGATGTCCTCGCTGTTTGGACTTGAGGGATCTGACTTTGGCTCCAGACGCACTGGTGCGAGGCTTGCCCATGAGAATTGGTGCGCTCTTAGACTTGAGCATCTTTGGCTTCTCGTCGGCATCCACACCGACGTCTTGACCACCAATTTTGAAAGTGTCATCAAGACCATCCTCGTAGTCACCCTCGTCACCGCTGGGCTCCGTGCTATCTTGGCTTGGCAGGATATCATCCAAGTGCTTGTGGAACTTGGATATAGCACCAGGAGGCAGAATTGGACTGGCCTCAAGTTTCTGCCGGCGAGCAGGAGGAAGCTCATCTTCGCTCTCGCTCTCTCCCTCGCTGGTAGCACCAGTAGAGGAAGCAGCGTCTGCTCTTCCACTGAACGTATCGTCCAATGTAGAAGCAGAAGTGCGACCATGAGAGATGTTTGACATCTCGCCCAGTCTCATGAGCTGAAGAGCCACATCTTTGTCCTCCTCTGACATGCAACTGCCAACAGTTGGATCAGGTGTAGGAAGTATGCCCGAGCTGTTTCCATTGGGCGTTGCTCCAATAGAGTGCCTGTTGGGCGGGTATGAAGATCCTCCCCGTGTTCGCCGACCATGTGCAGCAGGTGTAGTGTACAGCCCAGGCTGTCCAAAACCATTGCTATAGCTTTGTGGTGATTGTAGAGGCTGAGGATTCGAGAATGGGTGTTGTGAGGGATGTGCGAAGGTGAAAGGAGGTCGCTGGTGCTCAATGCGACGAGCGGGTGAAACAGAGGAGTTGGAGGTAGCAGCAGGCATCTGCGGAGGAGCAAAGAGAGGCAATTCCTGTAGATTGATAGTTAGTAAGGGATTTATTAAGGTGCTCAGGGTGTATTGCACATACAGAGCTTTCGAACTTTGCCCGTTTGCGTCGTCCGCCCTCAACAATGTTGTCCAAGCTGATCTCTGTGTTGCCAATGTGTTCACTCTTGGTCTTGCTAGAGACAGAGCCTGGTGCTCCATCCCCGCTGCTGTATCCATTCATGCCATCGCTGTGATTATCTGCGAAACTCCCATGTGCGCTGGATCCACGGCTTTTGAAACCTGATCGCGACCGGCTCTTCTTCATGGGCGGTGGGTTTGTGCTCGCAGATGCGCTGCGGCGGCCACGCCCCTGATTTGGGGACATGCTTCGCTTGCGAGAAGTTCTTGATGTCGGGCGGGAAAGGGGTTGCCCATAGTTGAGCGCCTGTGCCGGTTGTGGTGGTGGCATGTGGTGCCCATCGCCTGGGTAGTATGCCTGTGGTAGCACTGGCGACCCAGAGTGATAGGATGATGGACCATATGTGCCAGGTGCTGAAGAAGCTTCTTCGATGACACGGACATACACCACCATGTTGTTTCGAAGATTCTCATATCGGGCGATGAGTGTGTTTCCCTGCTCGTCCTCAAACGAGACGCCTTTGGCGCCACCAGGGCCGGCGTACAGACCGTAGAAGTTCTTGACAGTTGTTACAATCGAGTCGGTTGTATCGTGGGGGAAGATTTGCACCCG
Organism: Hyaloscypha variabilis F; assembly: GCA_002865655.1. Classification (NCBI taxonomy): domain Eukaryota; kingdom Fungi; phylum Ascomycota; class Leotiomycetes; order Helotiales; family Hyaloscyphaceae; genus Hyaloscypha; species Hyaloscypha variabilis. The sequence continues at coordinate 640,674 of KZ613944.1, read as the reverse complement.
CATAGGGAGGCGCGCTCGATATTGGGGTGATTCGGGGAAGAGCAGCTCGAATGCGACGCTCTTGGGGGTCGGGCTCCCAAAAGGAGACATGTTTGTATTGTGTGGAGTTGTGGAGCTTGACTGGGCTCCAGAATAGACTGCAGGTGGTGTAGCCATTCTGTGATCTCCAGTTCGCACATCCATGCCCGCCATTGAGTTCCGGGTCGGATACGAGTGTGGTCGAGTAGGGGCAGCGGTGTCGTGAAACTGATCTTGTGCGTTTGCGGATTCTGGGCCAGAGAGGAGATTGTATAGTTCCATTCCCCTAAGGACAGAATGTTTTATGGTCGATTGGCGGTGCACAGTATCGAGTGATGTGTGTCGATGGCAGATGGGCAGGTTCGGTGCAGGCGGGCGAGGCGGTTGTCGCAAAGCAGGCGGACGGACAAGAAAGGAACGAGCGTCGTGAGGAATTTCGTCCTGGAGAGAGATAGTTGTCAGTATTGATGATTGTAGGCTGGAAGATGATATTGGGAAGTGATTTGATGAAGGGGCAGAAGAAATGATGGAAATGGGGAGTACGCTGAAGCCGTCTGGGCGCTTCGGGGCTGACTCTGCTCGAGGAGAGGTGCAGCAAGAAACAGAGCATTCATGGGGAGTAAAATGAGATGAATGCTTGATCGCATACAATCAATCAAGGATAGAAACTTACAGTTGATCGAGAAGGATGTCGTTGGGGGGCCTATCAACGCATCTAAAGTCGCTGTGCGTTCGAATTGGCGTCTCGCAGGCCTGCGATGGTGAAGTAGTATTAGCAGATGAACCTCAAGGAGATCAAGGTGTTAGATGGTCTAGAATGATCTGCCATGAGATGAAACGGTATTTGATAACCCACCTGTTGGTTTGTTAGTTGTGCGTTCCTCCTCGAGAAGCCTTCGGTGTGTGTGAGGAGAAGAGGAGAGAAGTCGGCAAGCGGAGTCCTGTGTGGTTACTCAGACTTCACGATTTTATGCACGCACTTGAACATAACTTTGAACAACTACATATTTTCCAAGATCTTGTTATTTCAACTGTCTCAACTGGAAATCTAATTATAAAACTCTTCACGAAATCATTTTGCTTCAAAATCCCCATCTCTCCTCTGGTCCACGTAACCCCACCACGTCTTCTTCTCGTCGCCCACTTTGGTCATTGCACACCCATATCACGAACATTCACAAGATATGATGCAGCACAGATCTCATAGCACTCTGGTGCTAGAAGGCTGTCTAGATACTGATTGCCAATGCCTACTAAATGAGACATTTCTTGTGAAAAAGCCTCACAAGACGAGTCTTCCCGCTCAACCCGTGTTCGGAGGCCCTTTCTGCCTATCTGGAAACATCCACCAGATATCAAGACTGTGTGCACATGTTTAATAGCAGCGCAGGCCCGTCAGGGATCACGGAGCGCATGCGAGCGCAAACCACCACTGCTGTTGAGGCGTGGTCGAGACAAGTCAAAAGCAGTGGCCAAGTGCTTGATTAAATGGTGCCCTGGCCAATGGATGGCAATGATGGCATGCGCCAACGTCTGAGGCAAGGATGTGGTGAGGATGATCATGGGTGTAACCCTCGAGAGCAATCGTTTGACGTCTTGCCTCTTTTTAGAAATGAACGAGATCCTGGAACTCGAAAACCTCAAAGGGCATTCGACGGGCAGACGGCCGTCAGTCAGCCGCCGAGTCTCCCCTCCTGATGAGTCCTGGGTCCTGGCTATCTATCGGTGAGTAAAGCGCGGTGATGCAAGTGCAATCTGCAATGTCAATTGCGCCCCAGGATCTAGAGATGCGCTGGCGGAGAGTTTCAAGTAATCTTTATGCTTGTAGCTCTTAGGCCCTACGGCAGATTTAACCCTTCCGATTCTTGCGATGATGGCGCCGGCAGGGCAATCAGAAGCTAGGGTGCTGGCGAGTTGCGGTGGACTCCGCAGTTGACTTGTGCTTCGATGACTGGGCAGATCTGCAGCGCTGCAGGTTTATTACTAGTCGGCAGGAGAGGGGTGTGAAAGACTTTGTCTTGTCGTGTGCGATGGATGGCCAGCTTCTTCCTGGAGGCTGGGAGAAGGTGTACAGCAGTGCGATCGCAGCAAACGGGCCTGGCCTGGCCATCCTGACTGGGCTGAGCTACCTTTAGGCCTTGAAGGATGAGTTTGTTGTGGTCTGCTCGCGGCCGGGTTCTGTGGTCCCTGTTCCTGTTCATCCGGCGTGGAGGTTTGAGAATCTGATGACGACGACCCAATGAACAGCTGCAGCATTCGCCATCCCCAACAGGTCCCACGGCCGCGAGACCAGCGACCTCGACCTCCAGCAAAGCTACTTCATCCCGTAAACAAAGAAGGCCGGTCACGCTGCTGCGTCGTGGGCCAATATCGAGCGCATGCTGATAGGGGGACGAGACCCGTGGTCTGCGCCATAAGCGCAAAGGTCGGTTGGACATTCTCCAGCCGGGGCAAATCAGAACCTGCTAATCCTGCCATCCAGGTACGAAGCTTTCCGTCAATGTTCAGCACCAATGGGTTGACGATACGCCCTGGATAACCCAAGATATCCCCAGCGTTCCAGAGTGGAGATCTGGGAAGCACAAGATGGCTTGACTGGCATTTGTGGCATTGCTCGGCGGCGCTGAAGCTTGCTCCTGTAGGCAGGCCGTGTTCCGAGCGGCTAAGTTTTCCACATCAAGTGATCACGATTTGCAATGAAAGGGAGCACTGTAACACCTCCGGAGGAGCCAGTGACTACAAAAGCCAAATGGCATTGATGATCGTTGATGGCGGAGGACTCAACTGGCAAGATCGGATGAAAGTCAATTGCAGATGTTGCACACGTGACTTGGTGTTCCAAGCGCGATATCCCTCGCTAAATATGAGTGAAGTGTGTATATCCTGCATAAACCCAACGGAAAACATTAGAAACTTAGAAACTGAGTTGCTAGTGGGTGAAGTGCATAGAACACATCATTTTGGGTGAATTTGAGTGCGCAGATCAGCTGTGTGAATATTCTGTAAGCGTTTGGGAATTTTCGAGGTGACGGGGTCGCGGTCGAGGGGGACGCGACTGTTGCGGGTAGAGCCGAGACTTGATCAGCTAGGCCAGATCCAGCACTAGCGTGAGCCATGGCCTCTGTTGACATGACAGCAACGGGGCCAGTCACACATTCGCGCAGGTTGTTGTTTTGGCCAGCTCGTGAATTGCTCAACTTGCCTTCACTCCTCCACGCATCCACCTCCACAACATCTTCTTCCTCCCCCAAACCCTCCTCCACGCTGCAGCATCGCATGGGCCTGCCGTGATTTCTCAGCCCGTACTTTTCAAAGTACTCTGCGGACACGGCACCACTCGATTATTGCCCTGCACTGAACTTCCTCAACTCCCAGGATTTCCATGCTTTTTGGGACGCGATTTTGCACAGCACACCCTTCCTCGAGCATCAATTGCAGCACCAGCCAGAACAAATTGCACTCGCTTTTTGGCATTGGCTATTGTAATTACACAGCATAGCTACCACCATGGACGCGCGAGTAAGTTTGTTGTTCTCCGCCGTGGTATTCACGCTTGTCGATTCGCGACTGCATTTCTGCCGCATTCTTCCACATCGCCTCGACAACCTCATTTCCTTTTCAAATTTGCTGTACCACTACCGGTTGCTGACATTAAATGTTGCAATAGCCACAGCGACCTGCGCGAGCCATTCGTGTTCAACCCGATGAGAACACCGCGCCTCCCCAAGCCAAGCAGACTCTTCACCAACGACACAAGTCCACCGGCACCCTCTCCAACATGCTGCAGGTAGGTGGTCTCAAGGCTGCGGCCAAGAGAACTGCGTTTGGAGATGTCAGCAACACGGCGAAGAGCTTGTCAACCGTGCAGGACGACTCGGTGATCACGGGCAAGCATGTCTATCAAGAGATTGTGAAGCCAGTTGTAGCCCAAGAAAAATCTTCTGCCTTCCTCCGACCCGCACAACGACCATTGAACGGTGCTGCTGCGAAGGTATCTTTGGCCATCACTTCTTCTATCTCTTCCGACCCAATCTCGAATATTCCTCGAGCTCTTCCAGAAGCCAAGGCACCAGCTGTCAAGCGCACGCTCTCAAAGAAGAACACGTCCATCTACAAGGATGTGGAACCAGAGAATGTGCAGCCTTCACACATCGATAACAACCAGGCTTCGCGCCCCGGTTCCGCTCCTGTTCCTCCTGTTCACCAATCGCTCGGCCCCCGACAGCACAAGAGCCAACCTCAAATCAACAACCTTACCAAGCCAGAGCTGCCTTCACTCCGACGAACTTTGAGCAAGCTTCCAGGCAACACCTATGTCGATGCTTCACAAGAAGACGCGCTCCACAGCGACCCTGTCTACGAAGACGCTCAAGAAGTCCAAATCGCAACCTCAGACGAGGTCTACGAAAACCAATTGAGACTAGAGAGAGAGGAGAAGGAGCTCGCTGCCAAGGAGATTATCGAGAGACAGCTGCGCCAGCTCCCTGCTCCGCCGCTCGTTTCCGAACCGGAGGAATACTGGGAGGAGGATGAAGAGGAGCTGTATGACGAACAAGGCTACACCACCGCCCATTCGAATCCGTCTCGAGGTGACAACACCACTGGGGGTGCGACTACCGTGCTCTTCCCGAAGGTCACCAACAAGGTCCGGACCGAGCTTGCTGCTGCCAAATCATTTGTTGAGGCTTCGCGCACTATTGAGGACATTGAAGACGAGCAGTGGGATACTAGCATGGTAGCTGAGTACGGCGACGAGATCTTTGCCTACATGCGCGAACTTGAGGTAAGCCTGCGCGTTCTTTCACCTCCCCTGATTCTTTCACGCGTTCCTGCATCTAGACCGATCTGCGGCCTTCCGGCGACCGAGTAGGCGGCCTTTGTTTACGTGTGCCCCTGGTCACTGTTTACAATTTCTAGATCTCCTACTGACCTGTCATCCAGAACAAGATGTTGCCCAACTCTCACTACATGGACTTGCAAAGCGAGATCCAATGGTCGATGCGCTCGGTCTTGATGGATTGGCTCGTCCAAGTCCACCATCGGTTTGCCCTCTTGCCGGAAACACTGTTTCTGTGCGTCAACTACATAGACCGATTCTTGTCCTGCAAGATTGTCTCCTTGGGCAAGCTTCAATTGGTCGGGGCCACTGCAATTTTTGTTGCTGCGAAATATGAGGAGATCAACTGCCCTTCTGTCAATGAGATCGTCTACATGGTTGATGGTGGTTACTCGGTCGACGAGATCCTCAAGGCCGAACGCTTCATGCTCACAATGCTCTCCTTTGAGCTTGGCTGGCCTGGACCAATGAGCTTTCTTCGCCGCATCAGCAAGGCCGATGACTATGATCTCGAGACCCGAACTCTGGCCAAATATTTCTTGGAGGTTACCATCATGGATGAGCGATTTGTAGGCAGCCCACCCAGCTATCTTGCTGCTGGTGCTCACTGTTTCGCTCGACTGATGTTGAAGAAGGGTGATTGGGTAAGAGTTTTATGCTCCGGTTCTCAGGTTCCTGCTAATACTTTCTTAGACTCCAACCCACGTGTACTATGCCGGTTACACTTGGACCCAACTCCGGCCACTTGTTGCCATGATGAAGGAGTGCTGCGAGAACCCCAGCAAACACCATTCGGCTGTCTATGAGAAATATTGTGATCGTCGGTACAAGCGTGCGTCTCTCTTCGTACAAAACGAGATAGGGAAGGGCTTCGTATTACCATCAATGCACACCTCCCGCCCTTCTTTGCCATCGCTTGAAAGCGTTGCTGCCCAAATGCAGTCGGAGGCTCGCGAGTCCTTCAAGCGTATGGTCCAGATGAGCGGATAGGTGGTGCAGCCCCAGCAAGCTTCCCCACTACTACCCAACCACAACCAACAACCACCAAAATTTCGATTCTCTGTATATTATTGGACCAGATTCGGCAACCACGCCTTCGATTTGGTACACCTACTCTATTATGTCGTGTTCGCCATTACAACACCACAACCTTATTAGATTGCGCAGCTTCCACACGGAGCCAGCGAGTCATACAGCTATGTGACTTCCGTGCATAGATTCCACATGGTCCTCATTCTCGAATTCGTCATTCCTGAGTTGACTCGGCCATCTCGATTCCCCAAAACCCCATCTGATTTTCGAGCGTAACGATGTCCCATGATAAGACGAGACCACGAACTTCCTTCTGCATTCATCGCTCACTCTTTACTATGAGCTTGGTGGAGAGGTGAAAAAAAAATTAGACGCTTGGGCTGCTGCTCGTTAATGCTTTGTATTCTCCTTCACCACATGTAATGGCGTTCCTTTGTTTCTCCGGACTGCATGGCGTTTACGGTCATGAAGGGTAGCCTCTACATACACCTTAGAAGTAGAGATTCTGTGAATACTTCTGCAAACACCTTGGTTCTTGTCGTTGTGATCGTGACAGTGTGAGTTGAGCAGAAAGACAATATGTCTCGTCCATTGCAAATACTGTCAGGGGTAACACACTTCATCCGTTGTGATTGGAGCGGCAGCCCTTGCATCTCGTCTTACCCTTTCCATCCTAGCGGCGAACGGAGCGGAATAACCCATAGCCGAAGTCGAGTTAAGTTCAAAGTGGGCAACTAAGCGAGCTCGCCCCTGTGCAAAATTTGTCCAAGCTCGGCTCCCCCGATCTAAACCCGAAGATAATTTTGCGTGCAACCCGAGGCCACTTTTTCTCGTTCTGGTAGCCCTGACTAGCAACCTTCCAGCAGCGCATCTCCCCAGAACCGACCCGGCACCTCCCTCCCCCAGCTTCGCGAGCTTCGCTATCCCCTACTCACCTATCCGACGCTCGCTCAGAGGCAGAATTGCTACTCTCACACCCATTGGCCAAGTTTTCGCAACTTGCTTTTCTTGGTTGAAAGCAGGGTGGGACAGGACAGGCGGCGGAATCCGTTTACCCCATTTTTCTTTTCTGGGCCCCCATCACTACAGCAGCTACAGGATAATTGCCGCAAGGAGAGAACTCTTCACCGCTGCTGCTCTTCTGCTGCTTTTCTGGACAAGGAAAGGAGTTGGAAGCTACGAGGACAACGACGCTGTTGGAAGTGATTGAAGATGGCTGATGTAACGAAGGTGAAGGAGGTGGTGAAGGAGTCACTGCTTGGCTCGGAGCTCCCTAGCGATGTGCAGCTGTCGGCGCAGTCCAAGGCGACGTTTGACAAGAATGCGCGGAAGGATGAGAAGAGCGGGGAGCTGTTTATGGGCGAGGAGGAGTTCATCAATGCCATTGCGCCCGAGGGAGAGGATTATGTGAGATATATTCCTAGACCCTTGTTTTCTACCCTTTTCTGAGCCATTGACTGACGATTTGTGTTGGTAAATAGCATAAGATCAAGCGCGAACAGTATGCTATCCTCTTTAGAGTCGCCGATAGACGGAATACGGGCAAGATCAACTTGTTTGACTGGGGAACCTTCGAAAACCTCCTGGCGAAACCGGATGCCGAGTACGAGATCGCGTTCCGGTTGTTTGATGTCGAGGGCACGGGGACAGTCAAGTATGATGATTTGAAGAAGCTTTACGAGATAAACAAAGGCCCTGATAGCATACCTTTCGACTGGAACTGCGAATGGGCGACTTTGTACAGTGGTGGAAAGAAGCGGAGACATGACTTGACATACCCACAATTCACACAGATGCTGAGAGGTCTGCAAGGAGAGAGGATACGACAAGCTTTCCACCACTTCGACAAAGATGGGGACGGATATATCGAGCCCGAAGACTTCCAGCGCATCATCCTTGAGACTGCCAGACACAAGCTCTCCGACCACCTCCTCGAAAACCTCCACACCCTCTGCAACATCTCGACCGGCAGCAAGATCTCCTATGCAAACGTCCGCGCTTTCCAGAACATGATCCGGGAGATGGATCTGGTGGAGATGATCATTCGACAAGCTACAATTCACAGCACGGATGGCAAGATCACACGCACCGACTTCCTCAACGAAGCTGCGCGCATTACTCGATTTTCCCTCTTTACGCCTATGGAAGCCGATATCCTTTTCCACTTCGCAAGTCTCGACGAGCCTTCAGGACGTCTTGGCCTTTCAGACTTCGCAAAAGTCCTCGATGCTTCATGGCGCAACCCTCTTTACAATGCATACAGCGATGTAGCTACGAAAGCCAAAACCACAACCCAGAATGTCCTACACAGTATCCTCGAATCAGCGCATCACTTCGCCCTTGGCTCTCTAGCAGGAGCTTTTGGGGCTTTCATGGTGTACCCTATTGATCTGGTCAAGACGCGGATGCAGAATCAGCGGTCTTCCCGAGTAGGAGAGATGCTGTATAAGAACTCGCTGGACTGCGCCAAGAAGGTTATTCGAAACGAAGGATTTAAGGGTCTGTACTCGGGGGTGTTACCACAACTTGTTGGCGTAGCCCCTGAGAAGGCTATCAAGTTGACGGTGAACGATCTCGTCAGAGGTCACTTCTCCAGTCCCGACGGCAAGATCTGGATCCCGCACGAAATCCTCGCAGGTGGTACCGCCGGCGCCTGTCAAGTCGTACGTCCCCCTCCCCATTCCCCCTCACTACCCCCACTAACCACCCCCAGATCTTCACCAACCCCCTCGAAATCGTCAAGATCCGACTCCAAGTCCAAGGCGAAGTAGCCAAGAACGTCGAAGGCGCCCCCCGCCGCTCCGCAATGTGGATCGTCCGCAACCTGGGTCTCGTCGGGCTCTACAAAGGCGCCTCCGCCTGCCTCCTCCGCGACGTTCCCTTCTCCGCCATCTACTTCCCAACCTACAACCACCTCAAACGCGACTACTTCGGCGAATCCCAAACCAAGAAGCTCGGGATCCTGCAACTGCTCACCGCGGGCGCTATAGCCGGCATGCCAGCCGCATACCTGACTACCCCCTGCGATGTGATCAAAACCCGTCTGCAAGTCGAAGCCCGCAAGGGCGACACGAGCTACACCTCGCTCCGCCACTGCGCGAAAACAATCTGGAAAGAAGAAGGCTTCCGCGCGTTCTTCAAAGGCGGTCCAGCGCGCATCTTGCGTTCCTCCCCACAGTTCGGCTTCACGCTCGCGGCATACGAAGTCTTGCAAAATCTCCTCCCGCTTCCCGGGGGAGCTAAGGAGGAGAACGCGAAACATATAGGTGTGGGTGCCTTGCCGAGTGGTGCGGGACTGCAGGGCCAGGAGGGACCACTCAGTTATTTGAGGAGTCGGAATGCGTTGAAGATTATTTTGGATTTGGATGGGGGGTTTGGGAGGATGCCGAGGGGGGAGGCGTGGAGGAGTTTGCCGCGGGCTATGGGTGGTGGTGGGCAATAAGGGTAGGGAGAGAGGGGGGTTAGAGGGATAGAGGTAGAGGAGAGAATGCATTGTGGGTGGCGTTACGGTCGTTTTTACTCTTCTGGTGGACCATTCTTCTCTTCCTCTTTACTGGGACGGAGATGGTTGAGTATGGGAGAAGGAGAGAGGGGAGGTGTAAGAGAAGAGAGAGCCGAATAGATAGAATGTACTTTAGGCATCGCATGCTTGTATACTCGAACATATTGTTGAATCTCCAAGCTACAGCTTTGCTCTCTGGGTATCTCAGGGAGGTATGCTTTGTGTCACGTGAGCTGAACAACGAATAGGGGCAACCTCAGTTCACAAATGCTCGGCAAGTTCGGTTTTGGTTTGATTTTTGTGATATGGTTTATTCGCTGTTGTGTTTACAGAAGAGAAGTGCTCCTGTTGTAAAGAGCTATATGATTTGCAGAAATCCGAAGCATCAAGCAAGTCAGCCTCTGTGGAAGATGCGGCAGAGGCCCTTGTGGCCGAAGACGAGGCTTCAGCTGCACAACAATCAGCCACTACTCCCGCCGTTCAGAGCCCATGAACCTGCGCTCTGATATGCACTCGTTGAAGGTCGGGGACACAGAGACCAAATGGAGACAGGATCGGACTTGCGAATTGAGGGAGGTGCAGCTCGAAATGTTCCAGGATTATCCCGTTGCTTACCGTTAAATGTATCTCCAACCATCGAGGGTGATTCTTGTAAGAAAGGGCGATTCTTGTAAGAAGCGGCGATATGCCTTGACGTGTGCGAGAAAGCTGCTGTTCATTCCATTCGATGTATATTCATCGATCGATTAAATGCGGCTCCTCAAGGCACCTGCTGCAATACGTGCTCAACATCCGCACGACGCAGCTGTGCCCATTCTTCAAGCTCAGCGCTAGTTGGAAGACTATGAGGCTGCAACACCGGCTCGTTGACAGTCCAATCGACCATCTCGTCGCATCTCCAAAGCTCCAAGTCAATGTCACAGCCGCGATCCTTGTCGTTGGTGGGGTCAAAATCGAAGAGCGCCTTCCTGGCCTTGCGGATCTTAAGATATTGCCGGTCAATATTGTTGACTGCAGCCTTAAACCACATTTTCCATGGCACAGGATTTGCCGCCAATCGGTCCAATTCTAATGCTCCTGATAGCTTTCTCATCAGTGATTCTCTCTCATGAGATGCGTACATCAAGTCGAATTTATGTTGCTCTCGGCGGATATAGAAGCGAGTATGGCAAGGCACGTCTCGAATGAAGGCCTTGGCGTAGTCTTCCAGGTAGAGAATACAGACCGTAAGCAGAATCATGTCGGGTTCGAACTGGCTTTGTCTTTTGACACAAAAAGCTTCGTTCGGTTGCTTCACACCCTTCACAAACCCTGCCATCCTCTCTGAGGCTTTGATGATTCTCTGATATTGTGGCTCCAGGTATTCGAGCACAGTAGTCCGAGCTAACTTAAATGCCTTGACATCGTTATCCTCGCTAGCACAGCTGGTGAAATGCAGGCCTTCTTCCACTGGGTGTATTCGTCGCTGTATATACGGATTTCCTTGGTTTGCGGGCCAGTCGTGTAGATCTTGATTCACAGCAGCTGCTGCGAGTAAAAGCATCGGTCGCGCTTCTCCCCACCCAGGATTCATTGCATCTCGGATTTTCTTGCTCCTCTCAAAAGCTCCAGCATAGTCAACCAACTTCTTGTTCATCATAAAGACCCGAGTTACTGGACTATCACCTTCAACCATATCTTTCAGTTGGGCTTTCAGCTCCTCTTCGATGTTGTTGTATGTCAGGGAACTCTTGTCCAAGGATGCATCGTAGATCGGGAGATCTGGGCCCTGAGCCTCTTCTAATCTCAGACTTAAAATGTTCCGCAGCAATGTCAATGGCTGCAGCACGTCTTTGGCATCCAAATACTTGATCGTTGTTGGGTTATGGAGGTGTCCATATTGGATAACCATCGTTCCACGTGGCAGCAGAAGCACTTCGAGAGATTGGGGCTTGCTGAAGGATATAAACCGGCAGAAATTTGTGAAGCCGGGCTGAGGTGCAGCTTGCCCTGTGGGATTGTATGCTGTCAAGATAACCTTCCAGTGCTTTACATGTTTGGCCCAGGGGTAAAGCTCAGCAATCGCGGACCCATGGCACCTGTTCAGCAGTGCGTTGTTTCCGGTAGGATGTCTGAGGATGGGAGACCTAGGACCATCACGACCACCGGTGACAAACTCGATGATAAACGTGTTAGAGCCATACAGAGTGAGTAGTCCTTCCTCCTTAGCTTGACGGCATACCCGTAGAATCTGCGGTGACAAATGGTATTTCTCGACCCGGTCATTAAGCCGATTGGCGCCCCAAAGCTTCAAAAATTTGGTCGTTGACAGATCATAATTGACCAATAGGTATTTGTAGATGCGATCTCTCAACTCTCGTGGAAGCTTGTCGAAGAAATAACAGATCGATCGTTCCGTGGCACTGTCGGGATCGACTTTGGAAAGTTGTGACCGCAGCTCACATTCTCTTTGGACTGCCTCGTCTCTTGCGCGCTGGGTTTCAAGAAGAGTAGCCCGAAGTTCCTCCATATTCATGTGCTCCATGTCTTTGGTTGCCGCATGCTTCGTCTCGGAAGTCGTTGCCCTAAGCAAAGGTGAACAATCAGCATGTAGCTCCCGTCCACAGTCTAGTCGAACGTCTTCTTGACGATCATACACTTACGTCTTAGCAGGATCGACAGAGTCCCTCTTGTTGGAAAGCGATACTGGTGCTGTCGCCATGTCTAGAGGAGTTGCGTTGCATCTCCTCCTCACCAGCGGCGGATTGTTGTTGGTGGTGGAAGAAAAGAGGTCAGAGGTGGCCAAGGAAGTAGAAATAGACGACTCCATGACCGGGTCGGTGTTGGCACTCACTTGGTGACAGCATAAATTTGGACGGAGAAATTTTAAAGGAATTTTGGGGCAACTGCAGAGAGAGGTAGTGGAAGGAGGGCAAAGCGCAACTTCCTCTTTTGCTAAGCCAAGTCGACTCAACAACACCACCTCTCTCCTTTCTGCTCATCACGATGTAAAACAATGCGTGTGTTCTTACCTTGCGTTCGTTCATCATGATGCTTCCCAGAACACGATAAGGAGGCGGTCGAAATAACAATTATGACACAAGTGTGTGATATGACGTGCCATTTGACTTGCTGCTACAGATTCCACACGGCTTTGCTTGTTGCTTTCTTTGTTGCTCTGTGTGATGCTGGGCTTGCCTCTTCCATTGGTATGCTCTAGGAGAGCTATGATGCTCTCCGAGCTCCAGACCCTTTGGCTCTCACCACTTCTTCGCCACCTTTGAACCTGAAGCGTCCAAGTAGATGCATAAATCCCAAGCTTTGTCTTTCCATCCAACAATCAAAGCCTATCAATCCTTCGCACGGCATGTTTGCCAACTACTCGTCGCTTCATCCAGATGCCATTTCGTCATGTCTTCAAGAAGCGTCGTGTCGATATTCCTGTTCGCCTTGATGAACACCGTCTCATAGGGGTGGATGTTAGCCCCATAGTATTTATGATCGTACAAGATATCCTCCGGAAATCCGTTCTTTTCGCAGTACGTTGCGGGTGTGGCGGCTTGGAATGCAGTCATCATGCTGTCCACCTCGTACCCTTGAGATCTCATGAGCTCGGTGATTCCGACCTCGGAATGGACGGCGAGATAGAGCGTCTCGTAGCATTGAGTGAAGCCAACTGGGTCATCCTTCGTCCCCCAGAAGTCATCAATTGATGCTATTTTTGCAAGCGCCGGATCGAGGAGGACTCCCATTCCAACATCGTCTGTGGCAAATAGCATTGATTGCAGGTGAGGCCGGGGTTGGCAGTTGAAAGTTGTTCCCACCAGCTTGGAGGCAATTAGTAAACACCTCTCACAGCAGGGATTCTCATACCTTGACTTTCTCGGTGATCCGGTTCAGAAATACGTCGGACCAGCAGCTCTTCGAAGCATATGTCGGAAAGAACGGGCCGCGTATGCTTGCATTCAAAGTGATGAACCTCTTGTATCCCTTCCACAGATTGTCTTTCATGAGCACTTCCCCAACGGTCCCAAGATCAAAACACTTGTTCTCCCGCTTTATGACTTTGATGTTCGGCTCGGAAGGGATAAGTTCCGTCGCGTTTGTCGCTCCGTTGAACACGAAGAAGAAGTCTGCTGCTCCGTGGACGCCTTTCGCAAGGAAAAATTTGAGGTTTTCTCGTGCATTTGGCGATTCCGAATATGTATAGATTATGAGTGGTCTCGTGTCATCTTTGGCGGGTATTGATCCTGTGTCTTCGAAAGGTTCCTCGTCTGGGAGAGGGAGCACATCGAGAAGAGCGGAAACAGAGGGGGGGCTGTCATCCTGACTCTGGTCCGAGTGGACTTGGTTCAAGACACTGCTGAGAGGATTCTGCCCACCGTTAGTATTCCAGCACACATAGTAGGTTATGTGTAGCATACTACGCTGTGCGATTGCAAGCTTGATATGATCCATACAAATACGAGGGTTCCAAGGGCGATGAACTTCCAATTGGTGGCAACACTGGAGTTGAAGATTGCCATGATCTATACTGGATACTGGATCGGCAGTGGACATGTCATAAGAGAATCGTCATCTGAAGGCCTCCTGCGAAACAAGAGTGGTATCTTGTCATTGCAACGAGAAGTGGAAGGGTCAGTCCAGAAGATAGGGACCACATTAGCGCCAACACCGACCCTCTAAAGGATTGTCTCATTCCCGACATGGATAGCTCCGGCTGTTACCGTATACAGTTAGCAGCCAAAGTCGCTGACGCCGGGAAAACACGACCCTTGCGTGCCAAAATACTTTCAAGCCGCGTTGGGCCAAGCCTACCGACCAAGAATGCGCTGGGGCCCGTGCAACCAATGGACTTGATTCGATTTGTCGATTTTGTCGACGCCATTATTGTGGGCCAATAATTAATTCTCCGATGGACGCGCTCTCGGGGCATAGTGGCGTTAAGGGGGGAAATCCAAAGAATGCGATTGATCTTTCAACTACGACACATTTTTACGGTGCTCCTCCAGATTACAGAAAAGAAAACTGAATAAGTACAACTTGTGAGAGACAACAATCTTTCTGAATCTCTTCTGAGCAAATGGGAGCTGAAATCTATGATGAAATCAGGGGCTGCAAGGTGGTGATTTTCTTAAAGACCGAAAAAGAAACGCGTGGCTGAATAATTGGCGAGACATTTCGGCAAGGAAAAAGGAGAGTCAAGTACGTGCTTTGCAGTTGCACTGATCTAAAAGGGGTCCCTTGCCGATATCTTAGATAAAGGCTGATCCGTCCAGTTTTGTACTCTAAGTTGCTGATCTCCCTTCGACCCATCTTTTCTGTCAACTATCTAAGAGACGAATCGCCGACACGATGTTAATCTTTATACGATGAGAGGCTGATCACCCAGCCCCTGGACTCAATTACTTTGAGGATCCGGAATCCAACCCCTTGCAGTAAAGGGTGCTTATCTTGGAGTACCTCTGGCCTCTCAGTTCAGGTAGACTGGAAATTGTTGACACCAAAATGTTGATGCCATCAATTCCCAATATAGGGAAAGTCAAGATCAAACAACTACTGTGGCCAGCGTTGTGGACTACTCTCCTACTTTGGCTTTTGGTCGACGCGTTTAAGGCTTCTCCAGCAGACACGATTCCTACCTCCACAACCAACTCAAGCTCCTTCTCACTATCCAAGAAAATACAAGATGTCTTCACCTCACCCAAGAACTCGACCGCCAAGGAGACGACGTCTGTAAGGTTCAGCGACGGTCCTACAGCAAACATCAGCAGCAGCAGCAAAGTCGCCGTGATAATCGAGACCCGTGCATCAGGCGGCATCATCCCGCTAGTCCTACACTTTGCAACCGTCCTCGGGCCCGACTGGCCAGTCCTCATCTACACGCCGACCGAGAACTTCGGCAGCTTCAGCACCTCACACTCGCTCGTGCGCTTCATCAAAGCCGGGCGAGTCGTCGTCCGTCCGCTCGCTGACGGAATCTACTTCCCCTCCTGGGACTCGGTGTCTGAATTCCTCACCCAGAAGTGGATGTGGGAGGACCTCGCGCCGGCGGAGCATATCTTCATCTTCCAAGGCGACAGCATCATCTGCGCGAACTCGGTGCGCAGCGTTGAGGATTTCTTCGAATGGGATCTGATTGGGGCGCCGATTGATCCGAAGTATGGAGTTGGGTATAATGGGGGCCTTAGTTTGAGGAAGAGGTCCAGTATGTTGAGGGTTTTAGATACATTTAATTGGCATGATGCGACGGGTCCGGAGGATCAGTGGTTTTTCGCAAGGTGAGCCCCCGTTCCTGAGGTATGTTCTGAATGCATGAGCTGAGATGATTAGGACGAGGGAACTCAAGGAGAAGGATGAGGAGATGGGTATAGAAGGTAGCATCAAGCTACCTTCGATGGAGATTGCGAGAACGTTCGCGGTAGAAACGATTGACTATCCTAATCCTTTGGGGCTACAGTAAGTCATTGACATGATGGAATGGGGTCATTGCTAACACTGTGGAGTCAACCTACTAGATTCTTCAAGAATGAGATCTTGGACGATTGGTGTCCGGAATATAAGCTGGCGAGGACGGATCGGATTAGTGGAGATTGAAAGAAATAACCGTCGTTGAATATACCAAGTTGGCTCTTGTTTCAAGTACACATCTATTCAGTGTCATGCCAGCAATCTTCAGACGTTCATGAGTCATCCCTGGAGAGTTGCGCTGATCCCTTTCTTCACCAAAGCAAGTCCAAGAAGTCCTACAGTCGCAGCTGCAAACCGTGATCGCCAACACAATCCCTCCAAATCACCTCCTCAAAAACCCACCACGCACCCACATCAACCACAGCACACTGTACAACCAATTTCACTACATTCCTCACAACAACCCCATGCATAAACTCCCCTGGATTCGCCAAACACCCCCCCCTCTCAAACCTTACACTCCTCTCCTCTCATCAACCCTCAGAACCCCGCTCCTCCTACCCTAAAACCCCACAAATCGGTCCCCACCTCTCCTTAACAATAACCTCCACCTTCCTATCATACCCCTCATCAACCCCCTTCCCCTCTCCCAAAAACCAATACTCCATACCCTCAGGATTCAGGATTCATGAAACAGCTCGTTTATCGTCATCCGTGCAACCCTCTCTGCAGGCAAGAATGTCCGCCAGAGTTTCCGGAAGATGGAACCGTCTTTGAGAATCAGGAGTTTGACGAAATGCCGATGGTGCAATGCTAGACCTTGATGTTGTGAGGATTGTGAGGATTACTGTACTTTGATGGAGAGGTAGGTGAAGAGTGAGGAGAGATGGGAAGGCAGAGGTTGGGGGAGAAAGGTACGCTTTGCTTGAGGGCGGCTCGGTCTGAAGGAGTCTTTGCGTTGGAGTTTGGGTGAGAGGGCTAGGAGACGTGGAGGTTCGGTGCTAGGAGGATGGAGATTGAGGGGTTTTGGGGATGTGGGAGGGAGGAAGGGAAGGAAGAGGATTGGGAGAGAGCATCGGGTGGCTTCTCGGTCACCACTACTTGAAGTAGTAGACGTGGTGGATTGCGGTCGATGAGCAGTTGCCTGGGACTGAGAGAGGAGGTTCCGGTGCGAGAGAGAATAAGGACGAGGATTTTCATTGAGACGGTACTGGAACGGGTTAGTGGAAGCAGGGGAAGAGGTGAGATGAGATGGGAGGGTCCAATTTGTGCCCGGTGCGGCCTACGATTGTTAGTAGACGGCCGGCGGCGGGGTCGAAGCCGTTGGGCTTCCGAGGGTGCGGCTTGAGAGGGGGCTTTGACTGTTCTGACGCCATTTTGGAGATAAATGAAGTTTTTCTTCAGGCAAAAGAAACTTGTTAAACTGTGCAAGAGAAAGGAGAAAATTTCTGTGGGTTTTGGAAGTGAGGAAATTTTGGAAGAGAATGAGAGTAAATGGTAATCTTAGTTGGGAGTGAGTTCGGCGCAAAATAGGTAGGGAACCACGTTACTTAGCTGCTTACAGCACCAGCGCGGCTAAGGCGAATTGTAATGTATTTACTCCCAGAAATTATTTTCGTGCGCATTTTCACATAAAGGTGACAATGTATTGAGATCTATGATCGTTTACAATATTACAATAAAGCCGGCCACACCTGTAGCTCTTTCCCCACCGTGAGAATTGCTTAGTGCCAGTCTTTGCCAGAGTACATCCTCTTGACGTGTGCTGAGAGAATGAGGGCATGTTCAGGTAGTATATGAACGGCAAACTGGTAGACTCCTTACTCGACAATGTGTCTGTGAATGATCCTCAAGAATCATTAGCAAGAGTCCCCACCAAGTTGTGAGTGGGAATTTCTCACTTCTTCTGACATACATCCCTGGCCTCCACGTTATGTTCAGTATCTTGACGGCGTCATGTCCGGCTCTGTAATATCCCAATTAGTCGCCTCATCGCACAGATTAAAGCCCCGGTCAATATAACAACCCAAATCCTCGTTAATGTCCCAAGTGAAGAGATCTTTTCTCGCCTGTTGGATTTCCAGATATTGCTTTTCCATGTCTTGGTAAGCTAACTTGAATTGTTTAACGAATTCTGGCCTGTCATAGAGCTCCATGGCTGTATGCATCTTCCGAATTGCATTCTCCCGTGGCATTTCGGAGTAGATCAGCTCGAGTCTTTTCTCATAGATCAACCAATGCAATTGTGTGTGGAGAGGCTTCTTCCGAATGAAGGCCTGTGCATGTTCATCGACATAAAAGGTCGCCAAAGCCATGTCACGCGCCTCGATGAAACGAGGAACGAGTCGCTGTACTGGGTTTGGATCTAACACTCCTTCTTTCCTCTTCGCCTCCTTGATGTACTCTGTCAGCTTTGCGTCGGTCAATATCAAGGCTTGATATTGCGATTCGAGATACTCCAAAACCAGTGCTCTCTGGTTTTTGAATTCGGTGACATCGTAAGTAGCGGCCGCTTGTTTAGCTTCTCCAAGAGCATATTCAACCGGATGAGCTTCAGAGGCGTAGAAGGGGTTTGGGACCAAAGAGCTGAATTTGGTGGAGTTTCTCGCCCCGGCACCAGAATAGTCCCTATAACGTAGCATGGAGGAATAGTCGAAGTCCCCTCGCTGGAGGCCCATCTGTCGGCAAACTCGCAGAATTTCGGGCGATAGGCCATATTCGATACTGTCGCCGTAGTTGGCATGCTGTGCAACTGACTCACTTCGACCAAGAATATAATTGGTGACGGTGTATTCATAAATCATATCTCTGATATCTTTTGCGATACCGAGAAAACATGCCTCTGGATTCTTGAGAGCAGGGGGTTGTATGCCCTTTGGAAAGAGCTGCATGTCATTCTTGATGAGATCACCAAGTCTCTTTATCTCCTTCACTGCGGCAGAATGAGATAGCTCTGGAGTTAGAGAGATAAACTCAAAGCCGAGAACTTCTGGGATAGATCGAATATGAAGCTGGAGGCCGACGGTGGCTTGAAATTCATCAGTGGAGGTGTGATCCATTGTGGTCTCGAATGCAGTGATGTTTAGGTCACCATTTATTGCAGGTCGAACTGCCTCCGCCACAGCATCTGAGTCTTCAGTTGCTTGAAATGAGGCTAAAGTACCAGAATGAAGGACGTAGAGTCCATGTCGAGATAGCGTTGACGAAGTGGTCTTTCACACTATGTCTGAATACTGCTTTGGAAGAGGTTATTACCAGGATGAGCAAACCTGCCGATTGTTGCAAGTTCACTGTCGTGACTCCGGAAGAGGAGAGTTTGATATCTTGCGTGGTTGCTCTTATTGTTGACGGATTCTGTGTTGAAATAAAGTTTTTCCTACTGATTAAATATTTTGGGGTTGCTTTGCCGCTAAGAAATATATATTTACAACCTACCAAATTTATTCCCCCAAGAAACCTTATAAAAATTTATGGAAAACTGATTGAACCCCGAGAAAGAAGAATCGAAGATCTTACGTCAACTGAACATCAAACATTTATTGATAATCAACGTTCATTTTCAAAGAAAATTTACTTATAATATATCGAAGCGAGATATTCTCTAGCTCTAGTACTTTTTGAGCCAGTTTACTATTAGATTTATAAATCTAAGTCACAAAACGCATAAAAATGCGACATATCGACATTCCAAAACTCAATGGATGTAGTGGCTAAAGCTTATGTGTATAGATAATTTTAAGTATACTGATATAAGAAGTACTTGGTGCTGGTATTGAAGCCCGAAGCCCACTAGTGATAAATAGGGGTAGCGAGACTTTCACGTGACCAACATAACCACGACCTTGTAGTGCATAAACTATATCCGTTCTCTCTCTCTTTCCTAAAAAGAAAGCCCTATCTTGTGGTATTTGTCTCTTAATTAAAACTTTGGCTTAAAATACACTCAAAGAAAAATTCATTGAAAGAGACTATGCAGGAGCGGTCTGTTGCTATCTAACAATCCAAGCAGCTGTTTGATGAAGAATCCCGCGAAGTGCAGGTCAAACTCGAGAAGTCGATTAGTGTTGAAGAAGGAAATTTCTCTTATCTAAGTCATGCGAGACATTGCCTATCAGACCCTAACCCTTCGTACTGTTGAAGTCTTGCTCCAGTTTCATGTCTCAGAACACTCAGCGTACTTGAGTTTTAAGAAACCTTGTGTCTGCCGTTTGAGTGAAGAAGTCAGCACGGAAATTTCATTACTGAAGTAATAGATATTCTAGGCTCACCTGTCTTTTGCAAGACCCGCACTGCTGACCATATACTCGCCAAAAGCTTCTCACCAAGCAGGCCATACTTCCGATTGGGGATGTGCTGCTTGCAGGTTGTGTCCTTCTGAGACGGTTATGTCGAGTTCGTTAACAGACCAATTGACTTCTTCCGTAGAGCGAAAGAGGTCTGGATCGATATTGCACTCTCTCTGCTTGGAGGTATCCCATTTGAAGAGGAAGTTGCGGACGTCGACAATCTTGCGATACTGCTTATCTAAAGACATAAAGTGCGTTCTGGAAGTGTCCGCGAAATATCTCGCGATTACATGGCCCCTTCTCGAGATAGTTTTCAGCTTCATGTTAATTATTGTACCAGAACCTGAGGTCGTCCATTCGATCTTAAGATTCGGAATAATAGCATCTGAAGAGGAGGGGCGCTGCCTATAACTTTGGGCCTGAATATTCTTCGGTACAAAGTCGAATCTGTTGAGAGAGGTAAGAACTCGAGTCATTGCTCTGCGTACATCGCCACACCTCATTGATAAATTTACCATCCATAGAGTGTTCCAAGAACATTGGAACATTCGGATCCTGGACAACCAATATTATAGTACTTATTGTCCCAGAATCTTGGGAACATCTATATAAAGTAGCAATTTTGATAATAAGAAAGAAGAGAGGCTATACGTACAGTAATAGCACGAACTGTCACAATAGTCTTCTAAGAGAATTATTGCGGTAGAGAAGTAGCCATCTTCCATGCGCCGAAAAAAAGTAGTAGTCGCGCTTTTCATCCTTGAAGAACTCCTCGAAGCTCTCCAACTTCCAATTTTAGATATCTATATGAGGGGGAAAGAGATCGTTATATGCTTTAAGATCTGCTAACATGTCTATAGACATTGAATGTTAGTGGTATCTAATTTCTTTTTAGATAATAAGAGAGGATTTTCTGGAGATTGGAAGTACGCTCTCTGTATCATAGATATAGACCGAGATCTAATATCAATGTAAGCTATTCGAATGCTTGAGAAGACAGCTGATAGCAAATAATTAATTTTGCTTCTCGGAATGTCTACCTGTCTAGATACATTAATAGATTCAAGAAGATATTAAACACTGGTTCGTCCACATGGAACTTGACCTTTTCGCCAAGTACAATGTCCTCCAAACCGATATCGCAGCCAGGCTCCCCACATATATCAGCCTTATAAAGTAGACTTCTCGCTTTTACTATATCCATATACTGATCCTCCATGTGCTTGAACGCGGAAATGAAGTTCTTCTTGAAATCTTGAGTATGCTGGATCTCGAAATCGTGATTCAAGGTGGCCAAAGCTCCTTCTCTCTCAGGTGCATAATAGATACGGTCAATCCACTTTTGGTGTTGCTTGATGAGAGCTTTAATCTTGACGGGATGGTCGCGGCGGAGAGCTTGCGCCAATTCTTCCAGAACGACGATGCCTTCAGCAACACTAACACCTCCTTGTTCCTCTTCCATTTGATAATCCCAAAAGTCCATCTCCTCCAAATTTGCACCAAGTAAATTCCCAATTAAGTTTTCTTTCTCAATGAATTCGAGAACATTGTTGTAGGCAGTTCTAACACGTTGATACTGAGGCTCAAGATATTGTAGGACGAGCAATCTCTGAGACTTAAACTGTGTTGAATCTTCGATCCTTGCCGCTATTCTGGCCTGCTTTAGACCGCTCTCCACTGGGTGACCTCCGTTTTGGTACGAGGCGTCGAGAGTATTTTGGTGCCCTCTGCGAAGCCAAGATGAGTAACAAGGCGGAAGTTCGGCATAAAGCATGTCGTACCCGTGAGACCACCCCATGTCCCACTTAAAAGGGTTGTATCTTTCAAAAGCTTGTGCATACCTCAAGAGAAAAGGAAACATGTCGAAGGCAAATTCAACAGGAGTATCTCCCTGGACTAAATCAGCCAGTCCTTTTGATACATCTAGGGCGGGACGTAGAGAAACAAGGGTGGTATCGTAATGTCTCGAGCGGAATTTGTCGGGGATCTCCTGAATCTCAGGATCTCGAAAGAGAAGGCCCTGGACTGGCAGATTTCGGAGAAGTCTTAGAGGTTTCAGAATCTTCTCCATGTTTTCGCAATACCCCCCGTTCGACCCCTCATGTTCTCTTTGAACAATCAATATTTCCAACGATTGAAGCGGGGATTTGGATATAGCTCTACATAGAGCTGCCAATTGCGGGGTTGCAGAATCCCTCCTAAAAAGACCTCCTTCCCCAGTTGCGATGAGCACTTTCCATCGGCGGACTTTTGCTACTGTAGGTGGAAGAGTCGAGAAATCTTGAAATGGTCCTCGTGGGTTCGAATGTACATTGCGGAACAGTGGACAAACGCAAGAGCAAAGACGATCCATTTCTGCATCCCAACAACGCCCACAAATGGCCATACAGAAGGTGTTGCTGCCATAAAGAACACCCCCAGCTTCATTATAAATCTGGCGCGAGGTGCGAAGAATCTCGTGGCTGAGGCCATAGTTGCCCGTTTGACAATGGTTCGCTACGCCGCGATGCTGTACTGCATTTGAGCTGCCCAAGGCTGGGTTCACCAGCAAATATTCGTAGATGAATATGCGGATTTCCAGTGGTAGGGTTTCGAGAAAGTCACATTTTGTGCGTGTGAGCGACCGGTCTCCATCCGGAAAAGACTGATCATCGTTCGCGTTGGTGATCGCAGAAGACGAAGAAGATACGGAAATAAGCCCAGCGTCGTGTTCGATCGGGGGCGAAACATCTTGACTATTCACCATGATTGATATGGGCTCTATTTCGAGTAAATTTGGTGTTGGCTTGCTGGTATGGAATTGCTCGTGTGGTGGCGGTGGTGATCGAAATTGTTTCGAAGGAGAACGCAAGAATTTTCTCGCTCAATATGTAGTCTTTCCTTCCACTATAATTCATTTCTGGGTTTTTACGCAATAACCAGTCTATTTGAGGGCAAGTACGATGTGGCTAGATTATGATTGGTAGAACCAGAAGGAAGCATTGATTTAGCGTGGTGGGGGTTTTTTTGCTAGGCCTAGCACAACAAGACAGAGCCATAAGACTAAACCTTTAGACCACCACAATGACATTCCTGAAACCATATTGAGTTTAGTGGGAATGCTCTACTCCAAAAATTCGAGGATTTGGAAACAAGAACAAAAGCCCCCACGTCATAGGATCAGGATGGGAGGCATTGTGGCCTCCAAGCTTGATAAGAAACAGTCACATGGCAACATCAATTTCATAAGAGGGAGAAAAAATAGCGAACGAAAATCATGTTAATCGATTTTATTACCAGTGCTATGAAAGTGCCGCAAGCAATATTGATGAAAAGAGCCTCTTGCTGAAAGCTACAGCACAATATCTACCTATTCTCAGCATCTTAGACTCTGCAAGAATTTGAGATAGAGACCGGGCACCAGAAATGTGCTCAGCGGTAATGGTTTCAGGTTGAGACGGAGTCAGCTCTACCTAATTCAGTGAGGTTTTGAAGGCCTTCCTTGTCGAGAAGCTTTTGAAAGTGCTGCGGAAAGAGGGGGGACGGGGACCAAGGTAGATGTGGCGACCTCTTACGGAAAGCGAGATAGTATTTTCGAGTGTCGGAAATTATTAGAGGAGAGCTCCGTGGTCTTCAGGTCGAATATGAGTCCAGGTTTGCGAAAATGTAGTGACGTGAGGAGTTGAGACACAATTAATTCCGACTCCCAGATACTGTGAAGCCGAAGGACCGGGAGAGGACCTTCCATGTATAGATGCAAATCAGCCCCCGCGACTGTAGCAAATAGCAGAAGTGAAAAGAAGGCCAAGTGGCTACAGCTACCATTGTTCTTGCGGATGTGGGGGATCAACGCCGCATATTGGTTCATTCACAGAAAAGTCCACGAAATCGTCGCAGCGATTTGGCTCAGGATCAATTTCAGTCTGACAGTCATTGACAAAATCGAAAGCAAATAGACCTTTGCGAGCGTCGCGAATCTCTCGACGCTGCGTCTCCATATGATCGAACGCACATCTAAATGCGGAGACGAAGTCATCACAAGCACCCATTTCGATAAGTCGATTGAGATCAGCTAATGCTCCTTCTCTGTCACGCTGAAAATAGAAACCGTTGAACAGTTTTTGTTGCTTCTTGAAGTTGACCTGAATCTGAAATGGCATATCCCGCTGGAATGATGAAGCATAATGATCCAGAAGAACTGCGGCTTCTGCAACTACATATTGGCATAAATAGTGGGATTCAGCCTGTCCCCAACCTACTTCTGCGCACATGCATGTGACGCCTTCAGCATCAAAGAGCGCACCGGTGCGCTTATGGTCCTTGATAAAGTCGACGACAATGGAAGAAGCTGACATGACCCTCTGGTACTGAGGTTCAAGATAGTCCAAGATTTGACCTCGATAGAACTTGAAGCGATCGATGTCTTGACTTTCGGAGGCTTTCTTAGCCAAGCTAAGAGCAACCTCTAAAGGATGAGATTTCTCCAAGAAAGCAAAAGATGTATCTCGGAAAGGATTTGGCAGGTTTCTTTCAGGATAGCCTCTACGGCACCGCTTTCCTGGTGTTGATGTGAACTCTTCAGTCATTGGCAAATCCGTGGCCAATTTAAATGGAATATATCGCTCAAATGACTGAGCGTATCTCAGCAAGCCAGGGTACATTTCCGAGGCAATTTCCACCGGTTCGTGGCTTGTTCCTAGCTGAATCAAAGAGTGCAGCGAACTCGCAGAGGGAAGTTGTGAGGTGATAGTGGCAACGTGAGAGTGGCTGGTCTGACTTCCATGCACTTCCTCAAAGCTGGCATCTCTAACACTAAAGGTCCCTTCCCGCAAGCGTCGGAGGAGTGTGAGTGGTCTCAGAACGACCTCAGGGTCTTCGAAGCTTGTACCTGGCTGCTCTTGGATACCGGCAGGTATAAGCAGAACATCGAGCGTGAATGGCAGCGAGTGATGAATTGACTTGCAAAAGCTGATCAGAGTCTGACATGGGTATTGTTCTGGGAAGACTTTGTAACTGTTCACTAGAATTTTCCAGTGCTTGACTTTTGCTAGAGTAGGTAGCGTACTCAAGTTTCTCGGATGTGGGCTATGGTCCCAGCGCATAATCGGGCAAATACTATTGAATGACTGGTTGTAGACTCTGTATTCATAGCCATGGTTTCCCGTACAATAGATGTAGAAGGTGTTGCATTCATAGAGAATTTTTGATGCTTCGTTGTATGCTTGACGGCATGTCGAGAGTATCGAAATCGAAAGACCATATTTGACGACACGGGACCCATCTTCGTCGATAGCATAGTAGCATAAGTCTGACTGACCTAGCATGCAGTTGACCAACAGGAGCTTATAGATCTCGTTTCTTACTTCCAGTGGCAGCTTCTCGAAGAAAGAACATGTCTGGAGATGGTCTGTGGGAGTGTTGGAAGCAGAATTGAATGCCTGTTCAGGCTGATTCTGTGCGGTCGCAATTTGATCGGCCATTGAATCTTATGGGTATCGTCTTCGACGAAGTTGAAAGCGCTTCTGGGAGGTCAGCAGGGAATACTGATGAGTGGAATTCACGGAACCAACCAGTGTGGAAAGAAGTCGAGAAACGATTTGCTCTGTTACCACTTCTGCCGTTGAGACTTGCCGCTCGATGTCCTTCCGGGATCTTCTTGTTGATGTGCAAATGATCTGGGGGTGGAGAAAAATGGTCTTCGAGGCAGATATATACAGCTGATAAATATTTCTGCGGAGGCTAGCTTGCTCTGAAATTTATGGGATAATTCACCTCGAATAAATATTGCAGAAACTTCTTACTGATATTTATATTGCCAAGCTGAGAGACGATATAAATAAATTCTCCTTGCCATTCCTGCAAAGGCTGGACCATAAATGTCCCCGTGACTAGAGATCAAACAACAAATGACTGGTATAAACACTGAATAGAACAGAAACTCTCGAAGTACAGATAACAAACGTTTTAGACATCACAAGGGCAGGCGGCGCCTGCTGCTTCTCTGCATAGTCTCGTGATGGCACGCCGGGTGATCTGAAGAGAGTGCATTGTGGAGCATAGCCTCTACTGGAACAACAAACACTAAAAGAGCACAACATCTCACCATTTATTTTCTTGCCAGTAGCACTATGCTTGTGCCCTCGACTCTAAACTGCAAGTCTCCTTCCCTTGCAAACAAATGTCACAAGTCAGAACACCTCACGTTTCTCACTCTTCTTTCTCTCCGAGCCTTCTCTCATTGGCATCACGCCCGATACCACATGCTCATATCTCAGTCAAGACCCATTGCTATACTCAAACTTCTTCAGCTCCCCTTTGGCCATCCATCGGCGTCCTTCAGTAACCGAAACCGTGACCCATTACTGAGAATCCACACAAAACCAGAAACCACCAGTGCCACCCCTGTCAAGCTCGCTACACTTTCCTAAAACTGTAACTTTCGTATAAAACGGACACGTCTAGGGGTGAGTTTTAGTTAACTGTCTTTTAATACTACTAATAACAAACTTCTTAAGATAGCTAATTACGAAATAGCTCTGTCCCCCTCCTCGCCCCCTGAGCTATGGAGCCCGATTTTTAACTTTTTATCGTGAAGTAAGGCCTTCGTTCTCGGGTAAGTTTTAGCCCCCCGCGCCCCCGCGCCCCCGCCCTACGCCCGCGCCTACGCACGGTCTAAATATGACTCTCCTTTCCTCGCGAAAAAAGATATCTTTAATTCCTAGCGTTACATGAAAGGGCAAGCACTCTCCACGCCTAAGAACCCTTAGCTCCTTAGAACTCGAAGCTCCGTACTCCTAGAAACTAGAAGGAAAAGTCGCTTAAGAACTCCTAGGTCATAGGTTTTGCCTAGTTTCATGACTACAGACCTCTACATCTATGTACAAAAGCTTCCATCTCAGGTATATTCGAAGAGTTTTGAAATCTCCCATTTTAAACTGAAAAAAAGGTTGGTTGAGTTCGATTTAGTTTATGGCAATTTGACGGTCTGGTCAGGAGGAGTACGTCGAGGTGTTTCGCGTAGTTGTTTTTGTTTTAGGTACCGAGGCGCCGAAAATATGTAACGAGAGATATTCAAGGAGGATGAAAGAGATAAGATGTCTGATGAGAACCATCTGTCTGTGAATATTTTGAATAGATTCAATTTGTGTTGGAATTATTCTAGATTGTGGGTGGGTACTGCGGATCCTCCCGCTCCTAGTAACACCCTTTGAGTCTAGGCTACGTATCGTATCCATTCGACCCCGAGGAGAAAGACGTTTGAACAATTTATTGTGTAGATAGCAACGTACGAAGAGATTCCATTTGTGGGTATTGGGATCAATGCGGTGATAACTACTAAACATAAGCTGCGATAGAATTTAAGTCAACCACAACAGTTTTCAGATCGAAGTTTATTGTGATTAGTCTCCTTCTTAAGGTACTCTCTGAAACCAATGCGACAACGCCAATACGCCTTCCTCTCTATTCTCACTTTCCATTGTAATATAACGACAGTATCTTATACCATAGAAGGAATTCGTTTTCGAGCGGATGGAAAAGAGGCGGGTGGGAAGGAGGAGACGAAGTGGGTATGTTCGTGGTGAAGAGTATGTTGGTGCTGAGCTGGTGCTGTTCGATCATCCTCTACTAAGGAGCTCACCATTAGTTTTAAGTCTGATTTGAAGGCAAGTCAAAAGAGAAGCCGGGACTGCGAGAAAGAAAGAGGAGTGCGAACCAGTCACGGAATCCATTGCTCGAAGGGTCAAGTAGCTAATGAAGGCACTAATGAGGCCAATGAGAATACTGAGGATGCCGAAAGCGATACTGATAGCGGAATCTGTGGAGACTGGAACTGTGAGGTTAGAAAGTCTCGTTTGTGCTGCCAGAGGATAGGGAGATGGAAGTAGGAGGCTGAAGTGAGAAGCCAGAGCGAGGCTTGCCCTGTTGAACTTGGGAGGTACTAACCCATTTTCAAAATGTATCTCTTTTTAGTTGCAGAGCTTGCAAAGACAACCAAAAAAGAAAGGGCAGAGAGCAACATATAAATCGCGCAAATGCCCTAGGTGACCAAGCTTCGAAGTATGGTAGGGTGAAATTGACCCACCCGGGTCACGGTGAAGATTTTGAACATGACTTGCATAAGATGTGAACCGTAAGTGTGCGTTTCCTGTAGTAGCAGGGGCTTAATAGCTTACTCCAGTAAGGATGCAGCTTTGTTATGTGATTTTGCCCACTTGAATATTTTATCACGCTTAGAGTTTTCTATCACGCTTAAAATCTGCACCTGAACCCTTTCATCACCTTTGAAGACTTCTATCACTCATTCGAACCCTTCCATCCCCCGCTTAAAGATTTCTATCACCCGTTCGAACCCTCCCATCCCCCGCTTAAAGACTTCTATCACCCGTTCGAACCCTCCCATCCCCCGCTTGAAGACTTCCACCCCCCGTTTGAAGACTTCCACCCACCGCTTGAAGACTTCAGGGGAGGAGGCTTGCATTACCATTGCGGCTTGCGCTAGGCCCTGTAGGCGCTCGCACACATAGAAAAAAGACAACAGATGTTTGCTTCCTCTCACGTGAACGAGTACCTGCAGCGCTATGGCACGTGCTGCAGTATTGCTGTATCACGAAGGTCAACCCCGCACAGCTACACCAAGAATCTGAACTCTGAAGCTCAGAAAGGAGGCGTAGAAACCCACAAAATAAAGCTGATCACCTATGTCGAGGTGCACAGCATGCATCGAGTGATCCGCCAATGACGTGGCCCAGAACGTCTCAAGCTGTTTCCCACACTTTCCGGGCTTCCACCGTTGATACTTCGGGCAGAAACGTAGGCTTTCCCCCACCTAATTGGAGGGCAGGGATGCTCTCCGCACTTTGCGAGGCAGACTTAGCCCTTGTTGCTCACTGGCCGCGCGAAGAAACAAATTCTCGCAGTCCGGGTGCCACTTACTTGGCCAGTGCAAGAATGCTCGGAATAGAGTGCTTGACAATTCTAGAACGAGGTTCAGAATAGTCGGTGTCTAGCCGTCTAGCGTTTATCACGTGTGCTTGGAACGAATGTGAACGAGGCTGCATCCCCATTTCAAAGAGAGGTGAGTAGGACGTGAGATTAGGAGAGCACGTACCCTCTTAGCTTACTCTGAAATATTTTGGAGTAGATGAGACAATATTTCAAACAATGAGCAGGTGAAGTACTTGGAAAAGCTAGGAGAGCTTCAAATAGAAATGGGAAAGTATAGTGGGGAAAGAATATCAGGCCGTTTTATAGGATTGCTAAGCAAGCTCCAGAGACAGTAGAATATGTAAGAATTTATCTGAGTATAGCATATGAACCCCATTCTGTCCCATGCCAATAGTCTCTTCAAATCTTCGGAGGTCTCTCCCTAACTCGCTGTTGTGTAGGTTGAGGAAAGAGGTGTGTGTGCTCAAGACGAAGGATAGGTTCGTGCGCCTCTCGTTCTTTTCGTTCATCTATTTCATGATTATGTTAATGAACATATTATTCGAAGCAGAGTTTTTAGTAAGAGGACGAGGGAAGAGGAATTAGGCACGCACACTTTTCCATGACCATGAAACGCAACGTAAGACATGCAATGACAACTCCGACGAGACTTATCAATGCTCCGATGAGCCCAAAGACGATTGCAATTGTTACGTCTTGGGATACTACGACGTATTAGCAACAAGTTTTCCGATTAAAGTTTGGGGAGAAGGACGTAAGGCTCAGGACCAAGTAGTCCTTGCACGTGATCATGAATAACAGGCATGCCCAAGGGAGAGGTTAGCAAACTTACCCATGTTTTAATCAATGTGCTCGCAAAGAAACAAAGGACTATACTTTTTGAAGCCCGAAGCATATTTCAGAAAAGATAGGTCTGAAAGAGCGCACGCTGAAATATATAATAGCGTACTGCGGGCCGAGTACGTCGTCGAACGTGCGACCTCGATAACAACCGACCGGCGGGAACGATAAGTCGGAGGCGTATGCAGTTATCCCAGTCATCCGAGTGCAACGGATCACACATACACCGCATCTCCTGCGAATTTCTAAAAGCCACTGGAGCTAACCGAGCTTCAAAGCAGGGGTCATTGGAGCCGGCTAAGTCGAATCTGGTTGAGCAGCTCGAATGCCGTGAAGTTTCCTCCATGCAGCGCTAACCCAATCTGCAAACCTAAGAGGGACGCGGCACGTTAAATTCCCGATTTCGCATAGTCATGATTATCATCGCAAGGCTGTGCCGGCCTTTGGAAGATGAGGACTGACTAGCCCGAATCTGGTTGAGAACTGCAAAGCAGCATTTTAACTCGTTAATGTGCTACAGATCAGAGTTCTTGAAGGCCTGCACCACTGAGGTAGCACAGCATAGCGCTTGACTTCATTTGGTGCTTTTGAAGCCTACGTACCGGACATAGCCACTTTGACAACGGTGCATGTTTTATCTACTTCACTACCATTCGACGAGATCAGGGCCGCTTCACTAAAATCGCTTATTTTTGGCCCTACGCAAGCTCCGGGAAAAATAACCGATTTTGCCCTGATCTCGTATAGGGGGGTCCTTTAGTTTTACCTGCCTTACTGGCTCCTTGTGGGCCGAAGTAGAAGCTAAGAGAGCCTGGCTCTCTTAGCTTATACTTCGGCGTGTACGCGTGTGGGAGCTTTAAGAGCTTTTATTTTCTAAATAGTCCTCTATAGTTACCGGGCGAGTAAATCTACCCCGAAGTATATAGTCGCCCGCTAATCTCGCCCGGGCTTGGATCGACCGTTCTATCTCTTCTCCCGTAGCTTTAGGGGCTATATAAGTAGCCTTAGGCCTCGTCCGACGGGCTTCCTTTACTCTTCTATTCCTCTCCCGGCAGGCATTACACGTGAGGAAGCGGCCAAAGTTAGGAAGGGGCTTCTTTTGGTTATACGAAGAGCAGTACTGCTCTTGCGGCTCTTGCGGGTTATCTATAGGGCTTAAAGAGCTCTCACAGCTCCCTTACGGGCCCGTAGAATCCTCCCTCTCACCTATAAAGCCCCCCCAGCCGTCCTGCCGGTCCGTAGAGCTCCCCCTCTCATCCGTGACTTCCTCCCAGACCTCACTCTCCCCCTCCTAAGCCTCGTCTACGCCCGTATAGCCCTCTCCTCCGCCCGTAACTCCCTCCCAGCTTCCCTCTCCTTCCTCTCCTTCCTCTCCCTCTCCCTCCCCCTTCCAGCCCTCCCAATGCCGGTACGGGCTCTTCCACCGACGTCGTATAGCCTCTCTATACTCTCTCTTCTTATAAAGAGTCGTACGTATATCCTCTAACCCCGGCGGACCCTCCTCCCGTGGCACACCCTCCTAAGCCTCTTCTAAAGCCCTAAAATCCTCCTCACTTAATAGCCCGTGCCAGAACTCATCGTTGAGCATAAGCCTCTCCCTATCCCTTCGCATAAACCAATTATCCCCCGCTCTCCACCTCTCCCGTGCCTCTAACCACGTCCCCCGTCTCCTCTCCTCCTATAGCCTCGCCCGTAAAGCCTTCTCAATTACTCGACGCGTCCGTTTCAGCTTCCCTGCCCGTCCTTCCGTTAAAATCGGCTCCCCCTTTCATTCACGGCCGGAATCACGGTCTCTCCGATAGCAGACGCGGCACGTAGACGCCCGGTGGTTATCGTCGCGTAAAGGGTAGTCCGTAATCTGCCGGAAACACTTGCACTTAGAGCAGCGGAAGCGTTCTAGCGGAAGAGAGGGGTTCTAACGTGCCTGGAGCTATGCCTGGCAGAGCTTGCAAGGGCCCGCGTCGTGTAGGTGCGCTAAAGGGCAAGAGCTATACATGGCGTATAGGAAAGCGTACGATGGAAAGCGTATGTGAGAGAAGAGTATCGCGTGGGATTTTAACGTTCCTGCACGGACGTCACGTAGATCACGTGGCGGTGACCGCTTCTCGCGGAAGATAAGTCCCTATCATATAGAAAAGTCCCTATCATATAGACTCCTCGACTGAAATTGCTACATTGTCGCTCTGGGCTCGTTTTGTCAATAGTTTACTTGCAACGCATTCATTAAGACGCCCCTATCTCAATGTGATTCTGCCAAAGGAAGGACATTGCTGAAGGCCTGCAGCTAAATAGCATTATACCAACGGCACAATCCTGAAAGTCTACTATGTTTGAATGTCATAGGCACCGCAAGAGCTTGAGTGCAAGTAAGTAGAAGAGAATTGGGGGAGATACCCAGGCAGCCTTGCAGAAGACCTCTATACTTTTGAGAGAGTGATAATCGAACCAGCAGAACATGACAACCTCCAAAACAAGGCTAATCACCTTTGTCGAGGTCCATCGAGTGATCCGCAAATGACGCGGCGCAGGACATCTTCCACAATTTCCGGGGCTTCCACCGTGGTGACTTGGGGCAGAAGCGTGGAGGCTATTCTTTAAGAGCACATCCGTAACGCAAATCATCAGTGGGGCAGAAGGCTACAGCGGCGAGCAAGGTTGGTAAGGTCGCGCTCACTTGGAGGGCAGGAATGCTATCAAATTTCGGCTTTGTCGATATTAGGATGTGGCATCCCCGCCGCTTTGCGAGGCCGACTCCGTTCTTGTGCTCATAGGCTACTAGTGGCACGAAAACACAGCGTATCCCCGCGGTCCGGTTAGGTCTTAATTAGCCAGTGCAGACCTGCTCGGAATAAAGTAGTTCGTAATTCTTGAACGAGGCAGGATCTGGCGCAGCTTTGCCGTCCGGTGTTTCGTCACGGGCCCTCGAGACGAATGTAAACGAGGCTGAATTCTAATTTTAGAGGGGAGAGGTGAGTTGGACTGGTATTCTAAGAGCATGTGCCCTCTTCGCTTACTCTGAAATATTTTAGAGTAAATGGGATAATCTTTCAAGCAACTATAAAGTGAAGTAGTTATACAAAGCTAGGCTGGTGTTGCATAGAGAAGGGAAAGTATGGAGCGAAAAGAAGATAACGTGGGTATGGATTGCAAGTAAGCCACAGAATACTGTTGGATGAATAGCAAGCTACTTAATCCCCGCCCTAGAGTCTGCTTTTACACCATACGAATAATCCTCTCACACGCTGGGTTTCCTCTCCCTAAGTCGCTGTCCTTGAGGCAAAGGAAAGAGGCGGGTATGTTCGTATCGAAGAATAGGGTCATGAGCCTCTCGCTCCGCTTTCTCATCTGTTTAGATAAAACATTAATATCAAGATAAGTAGAGGTAAGACGGGTACCCAGGCTTGTTAGGGAAGAACGAGAGAACGTACACTTGTCCCTCATCATAAAACGTAACGTAAGACATGCAATAACAACCCCAGCAAAACTGACGAGGGCTCCAAC
Source organism: Hyaloscypha variabilis F (assembly GCA_002865655.1). Classification (NCBI taxonomy): domain Eukaryota; kingdom Fungi; phylum Ascomycota; class Leotiomycetes; order Helotiales; family Hyaloscyphaceae; genus Hyaloscypha; species Hyaloscypha variabilis. The sequence goes on along the minus strand of KZ613944.1, from coordinate 607,343 downwards.
GAGCCCAAAGACGATTGCGATTGCTGTGTCTGGAGACACTAATCAAACATTAGAAAATTTATCTAAACCAAGAGGACAAAGGGTGTAAGCCTGAAAGATGCACGTGATGTGCATCATCTTAGCTAGCCTTAGGAGAAAGTCGGGTCACTTACTCATTACTAGTTTGTTCCAAGCCAACAACTCAATATATGAGTCTATGATTGACGAAGCTTGAGACTACGACTTTGTAGAAAAGTGGCGATGCTCAATATAAATATCGACAGAGGGGGGACATACCGCAGGCTTTTGGGAGCCCTGGCAGGCTGGACGGCAACTTCGCACAAGCGAATCAATTAAACACTTCAGTGGCTGCCACTATCAAAGGTCTTGCTGCTCTACATTCGATCTCATTCGTCTTTATATTCGAATTCGAATTGTGTTCCAAGTTCCACTTCTCAAAATGACCTGCACGCGACGCCCGTCCTGCTCGGAAAAGGTTAACGGAAGACGCTGGTGCTCAGCCACTGCCAGGCTGGCACTCTCGTCTGGCATCTCATGTGGGGTTCGGGGAAGGGCAGGATTGGATGGGGTGAGAAACAAAAATGCCTGCGCAAGCGAGCCAATGGGACGCTTCAGACATACGACCTCGTCGTCCGTCCCTTCTTTCCACTGAGGGTGCGTGAACTTGCATGGACTTTGAGCCGCTTGTCAGCGTGGCTTTTCCTGCTCAACCAAGTCGCGGGATCGAACATCCACCTTCGCGCAATGGGTCTTTCCCGTCGGCATGGGCCAAGAGTGGCTTGATGAGTCTGCATGAATCGGCATTGATTCGAGTATCGCGTCGTCAACCTCGTCGCTGCTCGAGACGCGGGCCCCCGATAGGCTGTCTTCGGCCCTCTATTTGCTCCCCGCGACCCCGCCACGTTACCCAATCTCAGCCTTCTTACGCTCCAGGCCGTTCGCCATTTCGCATCTGTCAATGGTAAATTCCTACAGGAAAGCTCTGCATCGACTGAGTGAACCTGCACTGTCTGTAGGCATAGTCGAGGTTCTCTTTACGGTTCGGCTGTCGATAACTAGCTGTTATCTACTAGGAAAACCCCGCCTACTGTCAATCTCACCCTACCATAACTCGAAACTTAGCAACCTAATTGGGATCATCTGGGGACGATTTGTCGGTGAGAGGTTTCCAGGCTCCACGCACCACGATTGGCAGCTGAGCTCTGTCATTAGCCCATACTTGCTTCAAAGAAGCTTCACACTGATCACCACGTGCTATTGACAGCACAAAGAATGCATAGTCTGGTAAGAGATGATTGAGTCTTATTTGGTGGTTGCGGTTGTATACCATGGCTTGGTAATCAAGATCTGAGGCCACATTATAAACTTCCCAAGGAAACATTTCTATTCTCAGATGAGGTAAGCAGCCCCCATATTTATCCTCTGAGCCATAACACCTCGTTTCTGCCTCTCTGATAGGCAGCATATTTTTGTACTATTTGACCATTGGTCAACATGAGGTATTGTCAAGCATAGAAAACCCAAGGAAGCAGGCAGATACGAAGAGATATAGAATTGGTGCCACTTAGCTAATTACCGGGCAGTCGGGAGGAATCTACGAGCTCACATGCTTAATCACATTTCGCAACAGAAGCTAATTGAACAGGACAGTAAGCGTAAATGAATTCATGCATTGACTTTTGGATGGCTGTACTTGAGGGCACTTATAGAGTCGAAACTGTGAAAGTACTGCGACGACCTAACAAGAAAGCCAAGCGAGAGTTAGACCACGAAATCCAAACTCCAGGCTCGTATTCATAATTCAAATACACCAACAATGTCTCATGCCATCCAAGGAACTCTTCTCCGACGCCACGCAAAAGGTATAACGAAAGTGTGTTCATGCCGAAGGATTTGGTTTTGCTCGTAGAGAGGTTGAACGCCATTGCCTTGAACACCTCGTCAGCTCTGCACTGCATTGAGTCTTGAAAACCTAATTTAAAAGTAAAAAAGAGCAGCTGCAGAGACGTACCTGCGTCAATGTTCATCGCTCGCAGAGTAAGATAGCTGATCCACACACCGAGCAAGCTGATAGCTATGCTGATAAGCCCGAAGGTGATGCTGATGACTGTGTCTGACGAGACTATTGAGAAAAGGTTAGAACCTTGGTTCATTGCGAAGATAGGGGCAATGTGGGAGCACAAGGCTGAGATAGGAACGAAGTCTAAGTAAGGCTCGCATGACGCAGCCGACGTAATCGGTAAGAATGAACAACTCACCCATTGTTCACGAGAAGCAGAAGAAGATGATATGGCGCAATTAGATATACCAGTGTTAGTCCTATCGATTGACCAACACCAGTCTACATACGACCGTAAGGGATTAAAAAACGAGGCGCAAGTAAGTGGAGGATGAAGGTTAGAAGAAAAGCAGGTGCGGGTTCGCATCTTAATGAAAGTTGAAAGAGCTGGTCCATCCACCGTACCAGACGGTTCTAAGGCCGCGCCCCGTCCGTTATTCTTATTTTCGGTGGAGGTGCGTATTTTCTGTTCCACCGAAACAGGGGTGCTATCCAGCTGGTCATGCGGCATAGCCGCTACTGTAAACCGAGGAACGTGCGGGATCGTCCCTGCAGGCTGAGATCGCGCAGCCTTCGGCTTCCAACCAGTAATGCAAGAAAATGTCTTCCTGCATGGGGTATTAAATGGGTAAATCACAGAGAGAATCTAATCTCGTCGACGCCGCCTCCAGCCTAACTCTCCCACTGAAGTTTGAGAGACTTGATGCGCGAGGCAGAGCGAGAAGAAAAAACCCATCAGCACCCTGGGCAGGCAATTCAGTTGATTTGAGCGTGAGTTCAATTCCAAACCGCATTGGGCAAAGAAGAACAGGTCGAGCACATCTCGTTTTAAGCGAATCAAGACCCTCCATGCAAGGTAAATTATCATCACTGGACTGCCATGCAGATATCTTGCAGAAGTGGCGTCCGCTGCAAGGGTAGTTGCGGACGCCAGTGGGTCCAAGGTTGGCGAATAAGCGAATGCTCCCTCGAAACTTAGTTCGACTTGGACACGCCTGTAATGTTAAGGCAGATAGAATTGGTGAAGACTTCGCAGAATGGAGGGCAGGTGTCGACCTTTATGAGTGTTGGCGTGCTAGTCCAGTCCCACCCACTGCGGAGTCGGTCGGTGACCGTTTTCGCCTCTTCTAAAACCCCTTTCCAGGGACGCTCAGTCGTAGGATTGGCGAGAAGCATGGCTAGTTGCGAATAGTGGCTGTTGATCCGAGATCAAATTCCGATGTTCAGGAGTTGAAATCCCCCGCTGGCTATCTACCAGGCCTTATAGCGTTCCTGAACTAGCTGCGCTAGAACCACCAGGAAAGGCCAGGCGCAAAACACCTGCAAATAAACTCCATCTACAGCCCTCGACGCTGTAATCGAAGTACCAAAAATGGTGGCAGTGGAGAGACTATCGTCAACAATGCTAGCTCTTCTGCGTAAGATCGAAGAAATAACCTGCTAATAAACCCATATACCACCTTCGACACTGCCCTCAAGTTACAACAAAAATGACGGACGAGCAATCGATAATGGTCGATAATGTCAACTTCTCCGCGTAGGATCGAGGCAAACACCTAATGCTAAACCCTATCTACCGCTTTCGATGCTGCATTCGAATTCTCAAAAGGGGTGGAGGTTGGAGAGGCCAGTCGATAACACCAACTTCTCTGCACAGGAACCTAGCACAAAATACCACGAGGACCAGAATGCAGTTTAATGAAACTCGATGCTCACATAATTCCCACCGAGAACAATAGAGCAATCGAAAGGAGGGGGATGGGGCTTCATAAGAGACTCATTTAGCCAGCTTTGGCTACCGTAAGTTCTGTGCATAATGCGGTATCGAATGACTTTCTCCCTGAGTGTCCTCGAAAGAGATTATGTGGCTGAGTATAAAAGCAAAGAATTAAGACGCTACATGCTAGAGGCATAGCAAATAGGCACTCCTCACCCTTTTGGAGATGTTGTGGCGTAATAGCCGCATGTTGGTCGCTTGTCGAGTTCTTAGGTCGCATCACCGCGTGAGTCAGATCCTATCGCCGTGAGTGGCCAGCCCGGATGCCGTAGAGTTCAGAGTATGACAGCCTCACTTCTAGCTGATACTTCTCTCTAGGGAATGGTAAGATAGGTAGCGGACCCAAGAGTTCTCGATTTGAGGGCTCCAAGGGAAGACAATTGAGAGGAATCAGAGGTCTTGCTAGCCTTGCTGGCTTAGATGAATTAAAAGAGTAGGCAGGAGAAATTCAAAGCACAGGGGGGTCCACATATGGCATTTGATTTTCATCATCCGTGTCTTAGTATCGAGTTCATCCTTCCACCCTATGAGAGTGTAACTCGAACTTCGAAAGCAGCGGGGTATGTCCATGTGAAGACTAAACACCAGCCAGACCTTGGGCCCTTTACTCCCATGCCCCAATACGCTCATGATCTCGGAGCTCAGGCCATAGAAGGGATACGTTTCCGCATCAACGGCGAGCGTGGCACGATGAAGGTATGTTCGTGGCGAAGGACTTGCTCGTGGTGGATAGGTTGTTGGGTGCTATCGCTTCCTTGAGGAATTGCTTAGCCCAAGTTGACTCGAAGTTGGTAACAGCGGGAAGGGGAATGAAGGCGAAGAAAAGGGATATGCGAGCGTACTAGGATCGAGGTTCATGGCTCGTAGAGTAAGGTAACTAATCCAGACGCCGAGTAGACTTATGAATATACTGATGAGCCCGAAAGCGAGGCTGATAGTGGTGTCTGTGGAGACTGCGAGGATAGAATTAACAGGTCGGTTTTGCTGGAGAAAAGCGGGATGAGGGGCTGGAACGTAAGGCTGGGTTCAGATACAAAAAGCCTCTTGACGCCTTGCATGTGAGCACTTTCCTGGAAAGCGAGTTAACTCACCCATGGTTGGATTGTGGGCAATTAAGAGAGAGGGAGATTGAGAGATGCAGTTTCAAGTTTCAAATCAATGCGAAAGGCGGATTGAGGGGTTCGCGGGTTGCCCAGGTGCTTTATACGCCATAAATGTCGGAAGTCTCTTTTGCATTTCCCGCCGTGACAGGGTAGTTGGGATAGCGACGACTCAAAGAGTGTTCCGGGGCTCGTTTAAGCAACTTCGCCTCCACACCGCCGCTCGGAGCTGCACGTTCACCAAAGCCTCGAAATTCATCATTCGCTGGTCTTGAAATACTTAAGAGATATCATCATCATACTCCACCTGTCTTCCCCAGATAGGCAGGACGAACAAGCTGCAAGCTCATTGCACGGACATGGCTTATTTGTTGCGGGAGAAATCGACGGGGTGGAAATTGGCTCGTTTCGAGGCTCAGCATTATCAAATCGATGCGCAATCCTGAATGCAGATCGAAAGTGAAGCCCCAGGGAATGCTCCTCTTTAAGACCTCGTTTGCAAGTCTTTATTCTGGAATGTAATGAGTATATATAATTTGGACATGTCGTGGGGTACCTGATTACCTGGCCGTCACGGCCATCACTGTAGACGTGTGCGTGTGTGGGTCACACCGGAGTGCAGAGCCATACCGCGAAAGATCGAAAATTGCAATCCAAACTTGGGTGAAAAATTGTGACCCGAAGGAAGGATTTAGGTGATCTCGAGCCATGGACGAGGCTTGCTCGCTGAATGAAGTGCACTATTGATATACAAGTACGATCTGCATTGATGTGAGTCAGAGGCTTTTGGAAAATAGGGGGTTGGTAATTTAGGTAGTGGAGATGGGTAGCGAGGTGAGGTGAGGTGAGGTGAGGTGAGGGTGAGGTGAGGGTGAGGTGAGGGTGAGGTGAGGTGAGGTGAGGTGAGGTGAGGTGGTGAGGTACTGGGTAAGGTGCACGAGCCGGGTCGATAAACCGACGCAGGCTTCCCCTGAATCCCCAAAGCATCCGCCTTCTTGCGGTCCAATGTGCCCCCATGGAAGAGAAGAGATCTCACAAGGATCTTCCCCCGCGCACTTGCGTGGGCTTTCCAGCTGAGAACTCATTATCCCCACACAACACTGCTCGAGGCAAAGTCCTATCTGCTCACAAGGCTGGGTCACGTGCCATATGTTTCTAAACGATCGCGGCATCTTTTTCCTTCCTCTCCTCACCAAGCTCAAGCTTGCAGAATCAGGAATTGCGATACCTAGACAGCGTTGCAGCCAATGTTTCCAGAACACTACTCACTCTCAGCGACAGCGAAAAATTACAAAAGCACTGTAGCAACACCAAGATCTACTTCGCATTATCTAGCGTGTTCCAGTTCAACCTTGCTTACATTTTCAGGTAGTTGGCATTAGGTTTAGAAGACTGCTCATGGATAGTCAGTCAGCCGCAAGATAAATGACCAAATCACTGATGCTGTTCGGAGGAGGAGGGCTTGTAGCCACTGAGTAGCTAGTGAGTTCAGCGACGCTTATGCTGACACACTCGGCTATACTTCCAACGTTGCTTTTTAAAAAGCAACGTTGGAAGTATAGCCGACCTCAGTCATCCCTATCTGTGGTCACGTGAAGACCCTCTGGAAAGGACTTCCTTCCCTTTCCCCAACTAGCTCAGCACGCCATAACCCTAAATCCCAAAGTCAAAGCACAAACAACCTCCCATCACTCGTCCCAGCAAACGGAAGACCCACCAGCCGGCCATCCTCGACCTCCACCTTGTCAGGTGCGCCTCAGAAACCAGCAACCCCGCACCTCGAAACGGGATTTGTTTGGGGCTTCATCTCAATGTGCTTGCGCTTGCTCGCTGCGACGGAGAGGACCCCACTTGGTTGTGCGTGCTGTGCGTCATGTAGATTGGAGATTGGGGTAATGTCTTTGTGGCTGATGCCCCTTTTCTGAGCTCAGTCTACTCCACCTCCACTGGGAGAGAGGAGGTTGGCACGTGACTGTGAGTCACGTGCTAAATGTTTGTTTCAAGGGGACGGGAGGTGAGATGTTGGATGGATGGGATGGAGCGATGCGCAAAAGAAAGGGGTATGGCGAACTTAAGGCGATGCACGACTCCCGCTCCCGGCCCAGCAAACTCGGCTGGTTCGGGGTTGGGGTTAGGTTAGGTTGGCTTGCTTGCGTTGGGTTTGCATGCAGGCGAGAGACTTCCCTCACATACATACATGCGTGCTCGCGTGCATGCATCTGCTAGCCTCGCGTTCGACGAACGCACCCACCAACAGCCTCGCGCAAAACACCAACATTTCTGGACCCCACTTGGTGGCACTTGGTAGCAAGACGAGAAGCGCGTTAAGCTGGGCTGGGCGTATCCCTTGGGCGTGCAGAGGGCTGAGAAGAGCGCGTCTGCGGCCTTCGATTTGTCGGCGCGCGGCGAATCGTGCGCAGGGAGGGGGTTAAGCGCTGGTGATAGACGCTGAGGGGGGTTTGTTGGTGATGGGGGAGTGGCGGTGATTGGTAGGCGCAGTGAGGGGCGCGGAAGCGTGACCGTTCTGGAAACCCAGAGGCGTGCAGCGAGAGTCTGCTTCCGGACTTAATTGAGGTCGCTGTTGGGTCGAGTCTGGAGATGCAGATGAGAGGAGGCATTGAGCTGGTAGAGTGGCCTGATGGAACGTGATGAAGGAGTGCAGCGTCTGTGTCGAGGTCGGACATATTATGGCAGTGATATCATATGTCTGAGTCGCCAGGTCGTCCTTGATTCGGTCGTGTAACATGAAGTGAGTGCTGGTTGCGGTCTGACCAGAGGATTGGGAGGCGGTGAGGAGACAAGCGAAGGAGGTCTGACGGCGGAGGCTGCGAAGGCATTGATCGAGGCGCCGCGGTGTGGCTCACACTGCGATAAGACATTGAGACAATCATGGCATCGCTAAAACCACTGCATTGTGCGGCAAAAATAGCTCGACGATGCATAAGATGAGCCTGCTCCAAGGGGCTGCTCTCTGCTTGGTTGCGATGTTTGATCTTGGGAGGCTGTCATAGAAACGGAAATGCCCCCTTTTCAGGCTGTGAGGTGATGAAACATCGTAATGACTTTGGTTGATCGGAAGCGTGATATACTTGATGCTTGGGGCCGGATGCAGTCGCTTGGCCGCGGCATCGTGAAGCGTGTCCGCTCGAGAGCCAGAGTGCGGTGCTGTGCTGGTCTCTTCCTCTTCCAGTGAATGCCGTCGACGATGTTGGATCTCCCAGCTATTGCCACCGCTCACGGATCAACTGCGCTGTCGCTTTCCAGACACTTCGACGCTCGTGGGGCCGTCTGAACTCTTGGCTGCAAATCCACAACTGAGGCAAAGGCAAAGGCAAAGGCAAAGGCAAAAACGCAAAACCGTCCCAAGAGACCTTTCCTGCGCGCTGAGTAATGCTCCTCCACCACCACCGCCGTCTCCTGCCAATGCATTTCCAACTGCTGGCCGCCAGTCCCAGCTCGGCCTAGAGATCCGCGAACCAGCAGTGGCCGCCGCCATCCAGAACTGCCAACCTGCGCCTTCAGCCCAAGCGGATGCAGAAGAGGAGAGGGAACCTTCGCCTTCGCCTTCTCAATCCCCCCCGGCTCCTCGCCAGCGCCATCCATCCACTCACTCCACTCCGCTCCCAGCGCTCCCAAAGCTGGACTCGACTCGCCTCGAACCCCCCCTCGCCCACGGGACTTGTCCGACACTACGCTGACCAAAACCAAACAAACTTCCTCCCCCTTTTACAATTCCAACTCCAACTATACACTCGTCACCGTCGTGTCTTTGCAGCAACTGCTTGGTTGTGGGCAATTTACGAAACTGTGCTAACCCGCCGCCGCATTCTCTCGCTGGAGCGCGCCTGCCTCGCAATTTCGCCGGTAATCAAAGCACGGCCGTTTTCGTTACTCGAGGGCCCCATCTCAGCAAGCAAACCTCACCCTCCGCCACGAACTTTCTCTCCTCACGACCATCTCCCCCATCAGCATCACGACCCTTACGACGACACCTGCATCTCCTGGGTGGAAACCGAGTCTGCAAGAGCCGTGCCGTACATACCGTGGTACTCACTCGGCCGGATTGGACCAAGGAGTCAGGGTCCTGCGACACGCTTAAATCCAACACCCTCGAGGGCAGCAATTCGGAAGAGCCTCTCTTCCATCACAGCATCACCGCGCCCAGTTGCATCGATCCCATCGAGTTCGGATCATCGATGTATCTCGCTTGACACCTCACGGCCGTTTGTACGATCATTCCACGTCCATGCCAATATCGTGATACCCAAGGCTCGCGACATCCGATCACGTTCGTCCCGAAGCCAACTGACATCAAAACCATCACAACCTGCATCTCGCACACGCCGCCATCCTGAAAGACTTCTCCACTGTTTGAACAAGCTGCATCTGCTTGCCGGGCAAGAAATAGATATCCCACTGTTGGAAGCCAGCTGAGACGCCCATTGACGAAGACACCCTCCTTTCACCGCGATTGTGCGGAACGACGCCATCATGAGGGAAGTCAATTTCAGCATCCCCAATGTCAACAAGGCCTCGGTCGGTATCACAACAGCCTTGTATGACCGCCGAGCCCTCGATTGCACGTCGACCCTGCCGCTCATCAATTCTCTCAACCATCTCGCTTACCTGACCACCTCCTCCGCCCGGATAAGGGACATCCTCACAGTCGATGGAGGCGTCGAAAGATTGGTATGCCTGCTCAAGGCGGGGCGGAGTAAGGATATGATGGACATGTGGAAGTGGAATCTGGCGTTCCAATGCGTTGTTAATATCGGCGTCCGAGGATCGGAGAATGTGCGGACAAGAGTGGTGGAGGCAGACATGGTGCCAGTCATCGCCACGATACTCGACAATTACATCAAGGTTGTTGACCGGTGTCGAGAGAAGGCCGAAGAGGCAAAGAAGGCACAAGAGCAGCAGCGACTCCACCACACCTCACGATCGAGTGAACACAGGAGCTCTCATAAAGGAGCCTCTTTTGGGAATCGGGCCTCCCGATTTGAATCGGAATTTCGAGCATCTCGACGACAACCTCCGCCACCATCTATTGACATACCTGCTACTTTTGCGAACCCTCCTTTGACCGGTGGCTTGGATGCCATGGACACAACCCCGACCGGGCCACAATTCGCCGTCACATCTCCTCCAGAGCGAACCACATTCTCAGTCAGCAGACACCATCACCACCATCATCATCACCATCACAGAGGGCAGGATGCCAGACAACACTTCTTGCCCCAGTCTCGTCACAACATCCAACCTCTGGCCACCGCAGTTCCATCAATGGATACCGCGGATGGGTTCAATATCAGACCCGTTCGCGATGTTGATCGTCTGCCATCAATGGTTCCTGGTTTTCATAGCGGATTGACATCGCAGCCCGAATCTCCGACCACACCTCTTCCTCCCACTCAAATGCGTTCACCAACAGTCCGTCCCACAGCTTTGTCAGCTCCATCAATTCGATCACGGAGAAGGCCATCAATCCGACATCAAGCATCACTGGTTGGAGAACAAGATGATCCAAACGCCGATAGCATGGCATCGGACGAATCTGGGGAACCAGAGATTTCCGGGGTCCCGGCAGATATTCAGACGACAGTCAATATTCAAGACATCACCATGGACGAGGGGGATAGCATGCTGACAGCTGTGGAGACTCCGCTGGGATTGACAACACCCACAGTTTCTGAAGCACAAGACGCGGGGACCTTCAATATCACACATCGGTCTCCTCTTGATGGAAGCTTAATTAACGATGCCACAACTCCAACTGGCCCAACCATGGGTCTCTCACCAGCTCAACAAACTGCTGCGAATACTCCTCCAGTTATGCCTAATGCTACGATTCCTCGATATCTTCTTGACCGTCCAACTCCTACCAACGGCCAAGTTCTTGCTGCGATGCCACGGGACGAGGATGTCCTGATGTCTTTGCAACTCCTCGCATACGTCTCTAAATACTGCAATTTACGATCATATTTCCAGCGATCACATCTCGTTCCGAAACTCAAAATCGGTTCGGAACTACACCTTCTCGATATTGACGACAACAGCCCATACTCGCCGTCGTCATCCTCTCCGATTGCCTCTGCTTGCGACTCCGAAGAAGAAGAATACCTGCTTCCAGACGATTTCAACATTTTCCCTCTCGTCGAAAAATTCACAGTTCGACACCACAGCCAAGATATGCAATATTGGGCTGGAGTTGTGATGAGGAATCTGTGCCGCAAGGATGATAGCCGGGGTGGAATAAGACAGTGCGCATACTACCAATGTGGGAAATGGGAGGAGTTTACAAGACAATTTGCCAAATGTCGGCGATGCAGGAGGACTAAGTACTGCAGCAAGGAATGCCAGAAGAGTGCCTGGGTCTTCCATCGACATTGGTGTGTCGCTGCCACGCAATAGCTCGACCCGCATTCCTCCCGCTCGAAGCTCTAGCCCGACGCTAGAGGACGAAAGAACAAACGACTTTCCTAATATTCTAATGTCAACATCACACGAAACGTCACATCACATTGAATCAGCGAAGCATGCATCAGACCGGACGAGGAACGAAGCGGTCACCACTTTTCTTTCCCATGTTAAATAATCGACTTGACCACTGTCAGCGTCGACACGAAATGAATTTACAGTTGCATATCAGGGGCGTTCGTTCAAGGTCAAATCGCTTTTCGATACCTTTGCTGCAAATATTCCCTTTGTGCTTTTTCCAGGGGTCCAACACCGGAGCCTTCAAACGAAGCATCGAACCAGGCAGGGCTCTATGAAGTGATATAGAGCCCTGGATTTGGAGGCTCTCGTTACAAATCAATCATGGCTTGCATGCGGCATTGTTTCTGTTTTGGCGCTGGGATGGTCCAGTCGCCTGCCACGAACGAACGAAATGAGTTGAAAGGGGGAGAGAATGGAGCGAAGATGGATATGGATCTCAACTACACGCGCAAGTGAGGGGACGGACAAAATTGGCTTACATTTGGCTAAGATTGTAGCTTTAAAGCTTGCAAGGAGGAGGAAGCGAAAAGTTTGCGAGGGGCAAAGGGGTGAAGCCAGGAAGGAAAGAGAGAAGGCAGGCAGCAAGGCAGGCATTGTATATGGTTATTGAATGCGGGTTGGTAGCACATGCACAGCACCGGTGTTGAATAAATATGGCTCTTCAACAAACATTTGACCTTCTGTGCGTGAAATGATTGTGCTGAGACGTGGAATTGGAGCCAGTCGCTCCCGAGTACCAAGCCTCGCTTAAATTTGTGTACTTGCTTTCCGCCTTCATTGTGCCGCTGCGTTCTCGGACAGCATTATCTGATGTCAAACACCTGAGTGGGTATCTGATTCCGATGCTGAAAAGCAATCGCTTCTCCGCTCATCATACCGTGGACATAACATTCGCCGAAGAGTCGGTAGTACGTCGGCCGTGGCTCGATTCTTCGCTTCTCTCGCCTCTTGCGGTCCTTGAATTCTCTTTTGCCTTTCTCGCGCTCAGCTTGCTGCTCTTGCTTGTATGGCTCCTTGAGATCAATGGGTGCGGCCTCAGATGGTTGCCAAAGTTTGTCCTCCTTCCTCTCGATGTTTAATGATGGAGACAGCTGTTGAGTAAGCGTCGTCAACGGCGCTTCCCTCCTCAGGACTTTCATTCTCCATCGAGCTTGGACTAGGCAAACTATTCTTTCGAATTCTTTTCGCCACATGGTGTAAGCATCACGCCTTTCTGCGCTGATCTCGTAGGCCTCTTTGCTGATCTCCTCAAGGATCACAGGTACACTGCATCCATACAAGATGCAAATCTTGAATCCCGGCCTGACATCATCGCGAACGAGTCCCAGATGGTGCCTTTTCGTTCTCATAAGGGACCTGTTCCAAATCACTTCCTGTACTCTTCTCAAGAATGTTGCGACGATTGTACATCCTCCATCGTTGATCAAAGTCTTGACATCGAGATATCCGCCCTTTGCAGATATGTTCGTAGGTTTGAACCTCATTGTCTCTTTACATGCTCTTCGGAAATAGCTCGGAGCATTTCGTCCCATGCTGCCCCTATCTGCCACTAGTGTGCGCCAAAATTCGTCTGGAGGGTTTTGTTCGGTGTTGAGCCAACGTCCTGCAGCAAGCCACCGATACGGTATGTTGCCGTTCGAAGCCGGATGCTCAACGGATGACACTGTGTCGAGGATAAATCCTGGAACAAACATGCTATATCGGGGATAATTACTAGCTTCAGAATTCCACCTCACGAACTTGAGTCGCATGGGATCTAAGACCACATTTCCTGCTGCACTGTAATTTCTATTTCGAGATGCGTCGGGCATGCCCACCAGTGGATCCGCGTTTTGCCGCTCCATTCGGAGACCTGCGGTGGGATGCTGTTCCATTTCAAAAGCAGCTCCCCGGAGATCCGAAATCCAAGAAGGGAGAAAAATATATCCTGGGGGAGGTGGGGGAGGTGGTGGACCCCTGTGGCTATACTCTTTCTCTTCATGGCTATCAATTAGTGCAGGCGCCCAGGGCCGACAAATGATGTCAAGAGCCCTTACTGGATCTCCATTGCGAATGCAGAACTCTACAAAGTCCTTGAATACGTCGACAACAGGAAGTTTATAATCAACGGTGTATAGATTCTTGGTGAGCCTGGCCCTGGGTGCTGACGTCGTCGTGTGTTTTCCAGCCATCGAAGGCTGGACTTGTTCTGAACCTGATGGTCTAGTGTCCGTTGAGATTGCCAGGAGGGCGTATATAGTATCGCGCGGTTGTGTGACCTCGAACATGGAAAGGCGACATACAAGATGCTCCAAAGACGAAAGTGGTGTTCTTGCTCCGCCCGCAGAGCTGTGAAAGAGACTGCTCGTCGTGTAAACCAGAAGGCTTGCGCCAAGTGAAGAGATATCGCCCACAAAGTCAGGAATGTACCTGAATGTCTCGTCTACCTTCAGCATGTCTGACAACCGGCGTGTGGCCGTCTCTACCTCGACAAGAAGCGAGACGGCATCAGAAAACTCTTGCCAAGGAATACTTTCTCGGCCACAGTAAAGAGTTCCCCCCCTTGGTGACAACGAGATCTCTTGCACCACCCATCGCCTCGAGAACCAAGGTCTCTTCATCAAGCTTATCAGCGCACCCCAGTGCTTTGCTTTCTTGGGATCCTGGATTAGCGAATCGAATTCCCAAGCATTGGAGAGATTTTCCTTGATGAAATCCAGAGCCAACTTGCTGTCTTCATCTCCTTCGCCTAACCAGATGCACACATTGCTTGCATGGCCATATATCTTATCCATTCTAGCGACCTGCTGATTCCGTTCCCTCACGTCCTGTTGGTTGATGCAGACAGCATCGATCCACAGCCGGCGCACCCCCGTCGTTCCGCGCAAGGCACGCAGCGCATTTTTAAGATTGCTCGAAATTCGAAGGCCAAACACTCCGTATCCGTTATGAATACGCAACACCTGATTTGCCGCTGCTTTGCCCCAACACCACGAAAGCGCTTCATATTGGTGACCGGGGCGAGGCCAGGAAGGCCCTCTTGCAAAATCGGACTCGTAGGTAACTTTACTAGCTCCCAGCTGTGACACCACCTTCTGAGAATTGACTGAGGACAGGGAGGTAGAAGATGGGCTAGGCGGTAGCTCCTCATCGCTGCTCCCGAGGTCCCCGACGGCACGGTTCTTCCTTCCTTCGATGGTGAAGGTGATAGGTTTATAGTATTCCGGGTGAATGGATGATTTGCCGCTCTCCATGAATCCATCATCAATTTTGATAGTTCCAGGTTTTGCAAGGCCATCGTGAAACTCGAAGTCAATCAGTTCACAATCTACAGCCTCATTGTCTTCGGCTGCAGGGCGTAAGCAGAGAACCCGAATCGAGTCAGGGTTCTTGAGCGGGGCATAGTTGTAGGGGTAGAGCTCGGAGGGTACGTTCCTATAGAGGCTCATGCTTTCGAATAAGTGCTTCTGAGATAGCGTAGAAACGAGAGGGAGGATGAAGATTGTTTCTCTGATGGCGTAAGGCTGAGTTGAGCTGAATATTGGCACCGTTGATATGCCTGAGGAGAAGGGTGACTTCATAGGTTGGTGATGTGGGGCAGTGTAAGGATTGGATTGGGTGGTTTGATGGTGGCTGAAGCTGCTGACAGAAAGTAGGTCGTCCTCCGTACGAACGTTCCTGACTGAGAGCCTTATATTACCTTTGGACTTCAAAATCCATTTTGTGGATTGAGTAAGTGCTTTGAGCTCTATGGATATTTATGGGAAGGATATTGTGACTGCAAACTAAATTGTTAACGAACTATCGCTTGCTTTTTGTTTCATGATGTTTTTGAGTTTTCAACTAGAGACACAGCTGATGTTGGTTATTCTTGCGTGAGCTTTCCTTCCGGGGAGTAGGTTACTGTTTAAGAGTAATATAAACAACCGAGACAGCGCAGTTGTGAGTTGTCCACTGACGACGGGGACCTTAGTCCTGCTTCGTATTAGATGTTAAATAGGAAGCAGAAGCCACGGCTTCGCTGAGAAGAGCGTGGTGGAAATTTCATGGACATAGCACGCATATCTATTAATGAGTATAGGCGCTTCTCAATAAGATTAGGCTGAACATTCTCCAAGCCGGCCTCGTCTGGCACATCTCCCTCCCAGAGAGAAAAAGGTCAAAACACATATAGGAAAGACAGCTAACCCGGCTGTAGAGACGACATTATTTATGTCCGTGATGAATAAGGTACTTTTACGCACCGTATTCTACTTCTGCTGCGTACAGATGTATCATCTATGAAACGTACAGCTGGTGTGGAAGTGGAAGTCTGGGCCACGGCCAAGAACCAGAAGCTGGCGTTCTTTCTGGAATCTGCAGCACAGCACTCTGGAAGTACCGCCTACTTCTGCTCCCTTTCCTGGCAGGCTTGCGAGCTGCAACACACTACTCGAGCCACAACGTAGGTGGAGTTGCGTGAAGAGAATGAGTCTATGATCCTCAATGTGGAGGTGGAGGTCGTGGTGTGCTGGGGATTTAATGAGCGTAGCTTAAGGAAGGGTACGGTTTGGCTTCTCGTTTATTAATATATGTTGAGTTTGGCGAGGAACGGGGAGGAGGTTGAGGCTTTTTTTTGCTTCTTTTGCCTTTGGGTTAATTGTGGGTGGGATTGTGGGTTGGAAAAAGGAGGGATGGTTTGTGGAGAGGTTGAAAGGGAAGAGGTGGGGAGGTTCTTTAGGATGAGTGTGCGTGGGTTGGGCCAATGACTGATAGGAGAGGTGTTGCTTACGGGCTCTTGGCCAGCTAGAGTATGTGGGGTGTGAAGCAAGGGCTATGAAAACTGTAGAGCTTTGATTGTACTAGGATAGGTGGGACATCTCAATGGATCAATGGTGGAATCTGCTCTCTAGCTTATTGATGTTTCGTGTATAGACAAGAATGTGAGGACTGATATCATGATAGAGTTCGAGTTGTGATGAATAAAATGAGATAGAGGTTATGGTTTTGGACAAAGGAGAGAGGGGGTTGATATGAGTCGAGATAGTAAGGATGTTTTAGATTGACTTAGGTAACGTCTTAAGATTTTGAAAACACTATTATGAGTTGAATCGAATTAAGTTAATTTAAGATGATTCTAAGTAAGCGCTCAAAGGAGATACAGTAATGTCTTTAGAATTCACAAGTCGAGACGATTATAGGTTTCCAAGTAAGTACTCTAAGGAGATTGAGTAATGTCGCAAGTTGGGACGACTATATATAAGTGCTCACTATGCTCTAAAGACTTCAAGTAGCGTCTCAAGGATTCACAAGTTAGGATGATTATAGATAAGGATTCTAAGGAAAGCGAGTAACGTCTTGAGTAACGTCTAAAGATTTAGAATATTATCACGAGTTGAGACCACTATTGGTAGCTACTTAAAAAGGATTTCTAAGGAGATTGAGTAATGTCTTATAATCTTAGAGAATATCACGAGTCGAGATGATTATTGACAATTCTCTAAGAGCGGACGACTAACGTCTCATCTTAGAGAAAACTCTCACAAGTCAGGACGACTATAAGCGGCTGCTCAAAGGACTTCTAAGGAGATCGAGTAACGTCTAATAATATTAGGAATTCTATCACGAATTAGGACGACTATAGAAAAAGGGCTCTATGAACTTCGACTAACGTCTAATCTTAGAGAATACTATCACGAGTCGGGACGATTATAAGCAGCTGCTCAAAGGGCCTCTTAGGAGATCGAGTAACGTCTAATAATCTTAGAAAGAGAATACTTCATGAGTCGAGACGATTATCGACAATGCTCTCAGAGCAGACGACTAAAAGCAGTAAAAGAAGTCACACAAGTGACGAAACATCACACTCTCTAAAAATCAAACTTTTATTCGCCCATCTATCTACGGGTATCGTCGGTCCTCCCCCTCCCCCAACTCCCCAACGCCGAAAACAAACCAGCCCACCCCACCGGACGTTAATCAAACCCCATTTGTCGTCTCTTGATCCGCGATGGGATCACTTTGCCCACCGAGTCGTACTTGGTGGTTTCGGCCGGAGCCGGCGAAGGCTCACGGGACCGCGAGACGATCGAGGTCGAGTTACGACGAGAGCGTTTCTTGTCGTCGGAGGGAGGGGAGGCCGAGGCGCGCTTCCTCGGACGAGAGGAGATGGTGGTGGGGGCGGAGGCGGAGGAGGCGGGGACGAGAGCAGGTGCAGCGGACTCGGCTTTGCTGGTACGGGCCGTGGCTTTCGCTCTGTGCTCGAGTTTCTTGCCTTGTACCGTCAGTTTCTGGACGGCCGCCACCTCATCCTCCTTCAGACGGCTGTCGTCGTAAACAACTTCCATCAGAGACTTGTAGATAAGCGTGTCCTTTCCCCATCCTGGGAGCGCAAGGAACTTGGCGGCGATCTGCTTGGCGTAAAAATTCATGACCTGATGGGCGGCGGTCATCGGATTAATTTGAAAATCCCAGTAAAAAGCGGCTACAAGACTGGTGGCGGTGAGCTCTTTGGTGCGGTCGCAGGCTTTGGCGTGACAACCAATGGCAACGAATATGTCTACGTTGTTCATGGTAGTTTCAATGCCCTTGGGGAACTCGGGGCTTGCGTATACACCGTGGTGGGATGTTGTTCTTCGCGACCAGGCCAGACCTTCCTTTTTCGGGGGGGCTCTTGGCCAACGGTCGATGACGAGTGGATTTCCGTTAGAGAGAGTGTATGTGATAGTTGGAGACAAATCTGCAGGGAAGTTGCCTTGAGGAGCTGACTGAGATGGCGCAGGGTTGGTGGGTGCAGGGCTGACGGGAGGGGTGATGGAGGGTGTTTGTGACATCTTGACGGGAGTTGCAGAGCGCCTTGAAGGTTTGAATGTGTTGCCAAAGGGCTTTGGAGGTGGTGGTACAGCCTTGGCTACCAATGGATCGATGCCGAGCTTGTTGGAGGGTTTCTGCGGAATTAGCACGTATCTATCAGTGGAGGAAAGGAGTACTCACCTCCGGAAAACCAGCGTGAACCCAACGATAGAAGCCGGAATCAAGCCACTTCCAGTTACGAACGCCAGCGACCCAGTACTCGCCGGTGACCTTCTTGCGGAATTGGTCAAGTAGAAAGTCTTTTGATTGCTTGCAGGCAGCGATGACTTCGGAAACTTTTGCACCACCGCCATACATGACGAGGTACTGAATTTTGTCAATCTATTTTTCTGGAAGCGACGTGAGGTGAATTCTTACCCTAGTCAAAATTTCTCGGACGTCCTCCGCAACCGGAAGGGGAGTGGCCATGCCATCGGTTGCTCGTTCTTCGGTGTTGACAACTGCAGAGAAATAAAGCCCAACCACGTGCATCATGCTCTCATACATGGGCCGATACTCGGTAGAGGGTTGAATCTCCAGCCAGCCGGAGACGGATGAGATCCAGAGGGTCAATGGAGAGTATCCCATGGAGATGTTGTCAGGCTTCTCAACTTTAATGTAACTGCCATTGAGGTGGGTGAAGCCCTTCTTGCGGTAGGTTCTCACTGAGATACGTCAGCGTGAGGTTCGAGCTCCGCTAGATCGAAGACTTACAGTACTTAACAAACTCTTGATCGACGAAGAGCTGTCCTTGAACATTGAAGTTATGACCGTCTCTGGCACAGAATAGGAGGTTGACGATTTTGCCCTGTTGGTCAACAGCAGTAACGTCTCTCAGCTCATGAATAGCCCATAGGTCCTCGTGGTTGTTGTCTCGATCAAACACCTTGACAACGTCTTGCTCTTGGTAGATGATCTTCTCCAAAGTTTCTTCATCACCCTCGACAATGTAGGTCTCTCGAATCTCCGCCAGCTCCGCAAGACTCGGCTTGTGGACTCGAGGCATAATTTGCAACTCTCGAGTTCTGGTAGTTGGTAATCGGTGTCTTATCGTTATCGATTGTGGTTGTGATAACGCAGAGTCGGAGTTTGTAGAAGCCGAGGTTGAAAGGCAAACCTGGAAGAATTTTTAAATTGCGAAACCCATTTGTGGGGGCACCACAGCAGTGAATATCAGAAAGAAACGCGTCGTGACAGTGAATTGCAGGAAATCGCGTTGTTATGCCTGGCGTATAAGGCACCGACGGATAAGCACCCCTGCAGACGCTAAGATAAAGGGGCCTTGCATCCTCTGGGAAAAGTTGCACGAACCTAAAAACAACGGCCGGCCTTCTGCAGCGGCAGCCTTGACCTCAGCAACGCAGCAGAGGACGGATGTCCGCCAAACATTTCTGGAGGATGACGCAAGGCAAGGTCATGGAAGGCGTCTTCGGTGAGTGATGTCCTGGGGAACAATTCATTGATCTGTTGCTGACTCGTGCAAGCCATCAATAAGCCTACCGGCCTCTCCTCAGCCCAGGTTCTGCGCGACCTGCAGAAGCACTTCAACCCCTCCGAGCTGTTTGCCCCTTGGATTGAACTCGAGAAGAACAATCGCGCGCGCGAGAAGGCCAATCAGCGGAAGCGGCGGAAAGATCAGAGAATCCAGGTCAAGATTGGTCATGGAGGAACTCTCGATCCGTTGGCGACAGGTGTCTTGATCACCGGAATTGGGAAGGGAACCAAATCGCTACAGGATTTCCTGCTGTGTACCAAGGTGTATGAGACGGTGGTCCTGTTTGGGACAAGCACTGATACTTATGATCGGGTTGGGAAAGTGCTCGGGAGAGCCCCTTATGACCACGTTACTAAGGAGGTGGTCGAGAAGGCGCTGGAACAGTTTCGAGGGAAGTTCATGCAGTTGCCTCCTCTCTACTCTGCGTTGAAGATGGATGGTAAGCCTCTATACGAATATGCGCGAGAGGGAAAAGAGATACCAAGAAAGATTGAGAGGAGAGAGGTGGAAGTGCTGGATTTGGAATTGGTGGAGTGGATGGAGGGTGGAACGCATTCGCACAAACCACCGACAGATGAAGCAGGCCACGCGGAGGTCAACCTTGCGAATAAGGTCTGGAAGCAGGAGAATGTGTTGCCGGCAGGTACGAAGAAAGAAGAAGACAGCTCACCAAGTGTCAAGAGAGAAGACTCCAACAAGAGCTCTGAGGATGAAGCCTTGGAGGCGTTTGAGAGGAAGAAGAGGAAGTTGAGTGAGGATCAAGATGATCTTGTTCGGGAAAGACCACCGTCGAAGCGGAAGGTAGTCACATCGTCCCAAGATGCAACTATGTCAGGTGGCCTGCCCCCTCCTGCTTTGGAAGTGACCGATGAGAATGGATCAGTCGAGTCAGAAGGAGCACTTAGTTCAGATGAAGTGCCAAAAGCGACAATCGAGAAGTCCCCCACACCAACTGTGAAAGGGCCACCGGCAGTAAAGCTAAGGATGACGGTGACGTCTGGCTTCTATGTCCGCTCGCTCTGCCATGATCTCGGTGCAGCTGTTGGGTCAGCAGCAACTATGGCCGAATTGAAGAGGACGAGGCAAGGTGACTTTGAGTTGGGGAAGAACGTGCTAGAGTACGATGACTTGGCAAAGGGAGAGGCGGTGTGGGCACCACAGGTTGAAGCAATGCTCGATGAGTGGTATGAGCAAGATTCCAGGCGTCCAAGAACCGAGAGGGTCCCCGAACGAAATGGTGGTGGAGAGAGAGAGGAGCGACGTGATGATGATAGGCGAGCATCAGACCACCACCGCTCGAGACGTGGCGAGAGAGATGATCGTGGTGGCAACCGGAGATTGAAGGAAGAGCAGCCTGAACGGCGTGTCAAGCATGAAGATTCGCCAGGCAAAAATGATCGCCGTGGGAGCAACGGAGTCAAACGAGAGCGAAGTATCGAACGTCCAGTCAAGCATGAAATCTCACCTGGGCCAAGTGAGAGAGATCACCAGCGTTCTCGACGTGACTCGAAAGATGACCTTCGACCGAAATCTGGACACCGCAATAAAGAAGAACGAAGTCCTGAGCGTCGAGAGGAAGGAAGACTTACTCCGAGGGAGTAGGATGTGTAGGTTGAAGGCGGTGGTCCGAGATGTGGCCCGATGGAGAAGACACGACTGGTGATAGCCTCAAATCTACCGAGAAGGAATGGGACGGTCTTCGTCATTCAGTGACGGCCAGAGGGCTCAAAAAAGGGAAGGAGCTCCGAGTCCTATCTTTCTCAGATACCCCTTTCCTCACATCACCTACCCCTTTTCCCAGGCTCAAACGAAACTCATATCTTACTGCGTGGGAGATGGATAGATGGAGCGATATCAAGGTCAATGTACAATAGATAACTTACAATAAAGCATAATCATAGAAGGCTTCTGCCAGACCCCGAGCACCTGGAGTGTGAGGAGATTCATAAGTGACTTCTTTTCTCTCGGATCAGTTGGTATGAACAAGAAGGGTTGCTTAAGTTGGAAACTTGAGAAGAAATTTCTTGTCGAGATTCCAGTAAGTCTTGAACTGGCTTCATTGCTTTGTTGGTATTTCACAAGTTAGTCTAGTCCCTATTTCTGCCCACACATTGCCATCACAAATCTACGACAAAGTCTAGCCCGGTGGGATTGTTAGCCAAATATTTGAGGCAGAGAAATATAAGAAGTGAAGGGAAGTCATTAAGAACAAGAAAAAGAAAGGAATATCCAAGGTGGTCTTCGCCTCGCCAAGCTCCTCTTCGTCCACTCTAAAATTGCAGTGCTCTCTTCGCCCCGCTTTGCTTGCGTTCATCGCCCTCCAGGGTGCGGCACTGGCAAGGATTATCTAATATTTACCAGCGAGAACTTTACTCTGGCTTACAACGGGGGGCAGTCAAACAACACCTGAAGGTATGCATTAGTTTTGCTGTCAATCCCCAGTTATTGGAACGTAGAAACTGTTATCTGCTGACTTAGGACCACTGACTCTTTCAGTGACAAAAAGGCTGTAAATGCGGCGACTCTCGTACTCAAAGCAGCGGGTTTCATAGAAGACGCTCTTATAGCCGAGCACATTTCTGCCTCCGCAACTTTATTCTATAATCTCAGTCGTAGTGCCTGCCTAAACAGGGTAAAGCGTGCGCAAGGATATGCGTAGACCCTGGAGTCTCCTTACTGTTAGCGGTAACCTCCGCATAGCATGTGCATGATATGATTTGTCAACTAAAAGTAAGCTGACTGATTAGGTCATCAGTAAGCCCACAACGTACGACTTAAGGAAAGCTTCTACGACGTTAACATATATCTGCCCTCATCGTCTTAGCTCTCCTTTATAAAAGATAGGAATATTAGGTCAATGATGGCACAGCAATTCACACATCCGGATGGGCGGAATATCGACTACCAGGTTTACGGTGCCAAAGATGGCTTTCCCCTCGTCTGGATCCATGGTACTCCTGGAGCATATATACCTTACCAGGGTCTGGTAACCTTGTGTGAGAAGAAAGGCATCAAGCTTATATCGCTCTCGAGAGCTGGATACGGTGGCTCAACGAGGCACAAAGGAAGACGTGTCGTTGACGTCGTTGCAGATATAGAGGCTCTCAATAAACACTTGGGTATAGAAAAGTGTTTGGTTGGTGGTCGCAGCGGCGGTGGTATATTTGCCTTATCCCTTGAATTTAGTTGATAAAGACTAATCCTGTTAAATAGGCCCGCATGCTCTAGCTTGTGCAGCTCGATTGCCTACCTGTATTGCTGCGTTATGTCTTTCAGGTGTGGCCCCATGGAATAGTGAGGGTCTTGACTTTTTGGCAGGCCAGGGCCAAAGCAGTAAGTAAACTTCTATATTACGTATCCTTTTAGCGGCTTATAACTCCTATTTAAAATAGATATCGACGAGATCAACGCTGCATTACGAGGAGAAGACGAGCTAGAAAAGTTTTGCAAAGCTATGAGGCTTGAAATACTAAAGGCAGACGTCTCTAGCATTATGGCTGGGATGACTAGTCTCCTCACCGAAGTTGACAAGAAAGCATTAACTAAAAATACTGAAATGGGTCAATTTGTGGTTGATACAGTCAATGAATCTCTCAAAATCGGTTGCGACGGCTGGGTTGACGATGACCTGGCTTTCATCAATCCGTGGGGTTTCGAGTTGAACGAGATCAAAGTACCAGTGATACTTTATCACGGAGATGAAGATAAATTGGCGCCGTTTGCTCATGGAGAATGGTTGGCTAAGAACTTGCCCCAGGAGTTTCTCAGGAAGCATCTTGTACAAGGTGAGGGACATTTATCTCTCTTCCTTGAACGGACAGATGATATGATAGACGAACTTCTAGAAATAGCAAAGCTGTAAAGGAGTGTGATAGGAAATAATATTCTCTACTTTTTGTAGCCTAACGCGATTCCTTCTTTTCTTAGCCACCATCTGCTCTAGAAATCGTTCCATCACGGAGCCTTCGAAGTGCCAAACGCCTTTCAGGGCCCACTGGCACCTCCTGCTTTGTCGAGTTTTTCATTGGTGTACCGTCCTTTTCGAGCCTGGCAGGTAATTCACGGAACGCCTTGCTCTTGTCATCCGAAAATACATATGTGTCTGTTCTGTTCAGTCTTGGCTACTTCTTCAAACATGCTGTCAAGATTGTCTTTTAACTGCTCCATGAGCTCTGGCTCAGTCATGTAAGCTGGTCTCAGGAATTTGAGGGGGAAATAAGGACTCCCTTTTGACAAATTCCCCTTCCCGTAAACTCCAGAAGAGTGGGGAGACCAGGACGTACTCAGCAGAGTCAATATCGACCTTAAGTTCCTGTGTGCAGAGTTGTTGGCTGGCGATCAGTCATAACCCTTGGGCTATCGCAGCTCCTCTTGTTTTGCTAAGCAACTTGATCTGGAAGACCCTGTCGATGCCGTCGATTGTGGCTCATATTACCTGCTTCATCGAGAGTGTCATATTATTGCTTTGCACACTTGCTTGAATCGTTTTACTTTACCGCTGAAAAATGACAGGGGAGTAAGCTTATCTTGTCAGTTGGTATCACGTGTGTGGCTTCCCCTTGCTCTCCTACTTGAGACTAGCTCCGATCGACAGCATATAAGGCCTCCCTTTAGTCGGCCACTCTTAGTTCTTTAGACATCAGAATCAGTATCATCATTACCCTCAAATCTGACTTATCCTATGATTTACGTGACTTCGGGACGCAACCGACAGTTATGAGCCCGGCCTAGCATATAGCTTCTACTACAAACTACGAACCGCACCAATTCCACGATTAGGAAGTCTCAAAACCCCTTTATATCGACTACGAATTTGTCTCCGTGCGAAAAGCACTCAATTATACAATATCCGCTATGCAATAAACCATCAGTTGATCTACAAACCAAGCCATAGATCCCAGGAAACTAGCACCGCAGCTAAATCGATTTCGCACGTAAAACCAACCAAACAATCCAAAAGATGTCTACCGTCGTTACATAGACACCAGTCGTTCTAGACGAAGACTCGGATTATATTCCATGGCTTGAGGTTATCCAAACCGCAGCTAATAAGTTCCAGCTTTAGGACTACGTCAATCCCAAGATCTAACCAGGGGAGCTAAAGGTTCTTAAGATACCAGTCGAACCAACACCAAAATCACTTAGAACACCGGTAACACCGGCTGCCGAAGGAGTACAAGCTCCAACAGCTGAAATATCGTACTCAGACTTGACAGCAGCTAAGCGAACGCAACTCCAGCTCAAACAGAATATCTACCTTCACGACTTACGAACGTACGATAAAAAGATGGAAGCAATAGGCGATCTTCGGGCCCGTATCCAGTCCACGATCTCACACCGAAATTTCCAGTATACGAGGAACTGCAAATCGGTGGCTGAAATGCTTCGGAGCCTACACGTACGATTTGCCCCTTCTAATCAAGCAAGACGTAATGAAGTCACCAAGGCCTAGCATCTGGCCATTCAGCGTCCAAAGAGGGGAACTGCCATCACCAAGTGGCTTCATGATTTGGAATCAGCTTACGACGAAGCAGTCGACTTCGACTTGCCGGAAGTCAAGGGGCTCTACCCACATTTCGCCCTTACCTCGGCGTCACTTGAAATCGACTCCAGCTTCGCGAACGATTGGGACCGAAAACTACTAAAGATCGACGAAAAGGGTCCAAATAAGCCGGATTTCAGGGAGATAGTCAAGGAGCTCAGGGATCTTAGGAGACTAAGAGAGTCACGAACATCACCTGCTCCACGCCATGGCGCATTTCAGGCAACCTTCCAAGGGAGGGATTCCGAAGGAACACCAACTCAACATCCGTGCCTTTACGGGATAAATCACAAACTATCGACTTACTACTATATTATCCCTGAAAAGCGTCCAAGCGGGTAGAAGCCTAATCATGCCATCTAATAGAAAGTCGACGATGCCATCTCAAAGCTTAGTCCGAAATCGTATAAGTTTCAGAAGATACGAAGGTTCCAGGAAGAAGCAAAGACAACCACAAGACCAAATCCTATAGCAACTCCTTCCCACCAATCAGGAAGCATAAATACTGATTCTAGTGTGGCAAAGCAGAATGGCAGATCAGGTAGTCCGTCTAGCTTTATAGTGCATAGAACCTCAGTTCGACCAATCAAGTCAGGTGCCTTCAGTATTCCAGGAGAGGCTTACGCTTCTGACTACTCTCTTCGGAATAGTGTCATTCTAGACTCCGGATCCACTTGCAATATCGGGAACTAAAGAGATCGCTTTAACGGCCTTCGGCCACCCCGAAACTACGAGGACAATTTTATCTTCGCAGGGGACGCACTAGTGCCTATCGAGGCTTATGGAACACTCAGTCTTACTATCCAAATAGATAGTTTTCCGAACGGCCGGGTTATAACGTTTAGCAACACCCCCTTTATGCCAACTTTCCACACTTCAGTGATCTCACTAAAGTTTCTAAACCGTCACGGGATATACTAGGATAACCGGTCAAATACACTCGTCTACGGGGACGAACGTGAACACTAGGCTAATATACCGATTCTGTTCGACTAGTGGGTTCTGGAATATTAAGAGGTGACGAAGGCAGAAGGCCAACTTACAGAACTTTATACAAGCTTCAAAGCTCACTCTACGCACAAGCCGAGACCATAAAATGTGGCTACGTTCGATTAGTAGCACGAGATGATAGGCCACTTATATCCTAAAGCCCTTCAGCATCTCAAAAGTCAGTGCCAAGGAGTAGCATTTTCATCAGATACTCTATTAGAACCGAAGTGCGAGGAATGCTATCTAAATGATGCTAAAAGAGTGCTATATAGGCATCCCACGTTACGTCATACGATTCCATTTTAGCGTCTATATTAGGATCTAATCTCAATACCTAATAGCTTAGGGGGCGAGAACCACGTGCTTCATTTTATATGCCCGACTTCTCGCATGCACTTTATATACCACATTTTAGGCACTAGCGAAGCTCATATTTTACCCTGCTTTAAACACGTAACCAAATACGTCGAGAGGCGTTATAGTCTTAAAGTACGTATTCTACATAGAGACGGCGAAACAGCTATCAGAATAGGTAATAGCTTTACCGGCTAGATCAGTCAAAAGGGCTTCTTAATAGAGTCATCCGCACCTGATATACAAGCCCAAAATGGTAATACGGAGAGATCTAGGGGGGTCCTAATCGGCAGGGCACGAAATATACGTAATTCCGCAAATTTACCTGAAAAGCTCTAGCCAGAGGTGTACTCCTGCGCTGCCTACTTACTAAACAGATCTCCCACAAGATTACTAAAATGGCTTACACCGATCGGTTTTATGGAACAGTATCTCGGTAATCCAGTGCCAAAACCATCTCTAAACCATCTAGTACCGTACGGATGTCGAGCCTACGCGTACATCAAAAAGCAGCCGAAACTCGAGGCACGACTAAACCACCAAGCCCACATTAGATATTTAGTCGGATACGATTCCACTAATATCTTCCAAATATAGCACCCCAAAGCAAACACCATCATTTCGACAAGAGACGTCATTTTTGATATAACTAAAAGGTATAGTCCTACTGAGAACCAATCAGAGGCTACGCCGGAAATCGTCTAGACGCTTCATTTACTGTCTTTAGAAGTCAACGATACAGTCGACGAATGGGAGACTCCTGCACCATTGCTCACGTACGAAACTACGATTAAGAAGCATGGAGACACCATTATCGTCGAAGATCAAGATAATGATCAGCTAGCAGCTCGTACGCTTCCGACTCCAAGAGATAGCCCAGAACCAAGTCAAGCAGCAACCATTTTACCTACAACTGGGCTCCAACCGACGGAAGAAAGTTCTTCCACCCCAACCGAGCCAGAAAGCACGGATATACTCGACCAAATCGATGTAGTTGAGGAGCTAATATCACGTGAACTGGCCTCGACATCAATATTAACACCAACACTTCCAAATTTAGAACGTCCTACAAACCTATTTACTCATCCCAATCAAGAATCAAAGACGGGTGTAATAAAGGGTGCCTCGACGTCCAATATCATCCAAGGAAAGCGGACTCGCAAGCCGGCGGCTTTCACATTTGAGAGGCTATTCTAGGAGCCCATAAACCAGCAGTTTGCCCATTACCACTCCTCGTTCCTAGCCGGTGCAACCTTCGCAATTCCAAAAATACACACCAAAGACCTCCCACCACCTCCTAAAAAGCAAAGGGAACTCGATACACATCTATATGGTGCCCTCTTCAAGTAAGATCAAAAGTCAGAATACGCGACTCTATGGGACAAAGGCACATTTAAGTCAGTTCCGATCAAAGGACTAACCGCGTTTATTCTACCACTTATATAGGTCCACACATATAAAACTAACGAAGATAGATACCTTACGAGATACAAATCGAGGTTAGTAGTACGCGGGGATCTACAAAAAGCGTCTTCACAAGACACGTACGCGGCCACTTTAGCTACACGAGTTTTTCGTGCACTAATAGCAATTACAGCGTATTTCAACCTAGATATTTATCAGTTCGACGCGGTAAACGCGTTCTGCAACGCCTTCCTTAATAAACTAGTTTATATTCAATATCCTAATAGATTCCAAGTCGACGGCCACTACCTTCAACTAATCCGTGCCTTATATAGTCTCCCTAAGTCCCCATTATTATGGCACAACCTCGCATGCAAATATCTCGACAAACTCGGCCTAAAACCAGTACCTGACTACCCTTATTTATATACCAATAGCAAGTTAGTTATCTTCTTCTATATTAACGATTTTACGGTCTTATGTCACCCCAATAACCAGTCAGTCTACTAGGAATTTCGTACTGAATTCCTAAAAGCCTTCAAGATGTGAGAGATAGGGGAACTAAAGTGGTTCCTTAGAATTCGAGTCGTACGAGATCGAAAAGTACGAAAACTCTAGTTATGCCAAGACTCATATATCACTAAAATCAGCAAAAGGTTCCAACGTACTAGTTCAGCTATTCGATCATCGAAAACCCTAATAGCGATTCCACCACCATCACCATATACTAGAACAGCCACTAATAACGAAATCCAGCTATACTCTCAAGTTGTTAGTTCCCTAACTTACCCGGCGTCCATCACTAGGCCAGACATTACTTTTTACACTAAATACTTAGCCCAA
Source organism: Hyaloscypha variabilis F (assembly GCA_002865655.1). Lineage (NCBI taxonomy): Eukaryota > Fungi > Ascomycota > Leotiomycetes > Helotiales > Hyaloscyphaceae > Hyaloscypha > Hyaloscypha variabilis. Next base: position 578,471 of record KZ613944.1, on the reverse strand, counting down.
AACCTCAAAAATCCAGGGCCTAGGCACCTCGAGGCCGCTTACCAATATGTTGACTATCTAGAAGATACTAAGTTCTTAGCCCTCGAGTACAGTGGGGATATTATATCAAAACCAGTCTTCTCAGCTTCGACTAATGAACATTAAAAGAGTCACGATCAAGACTCGCCACTAGTATTTATGGCCGCAAGTGATACTACTTTCGCAGATGACGACCTTACTAGGAAGAGCTTAGAAGGATACGCACTCAAGCTCTTTAATAGTCTCTTTAACTAGGTTAGCCGTCTTCAGTCGATAGTCACAATATCGACTATAGAAGCCGAACTATTGGTAATCGCTCACCTAATCTCCTAGATGCTTTGGTAGGCACGATTTTTCGATAATATCGATCTCGATATCAATTAGTCACTTATAGCCTACTACGATAACCTCTAGACTATAGGCCTGCTCCTAAAAGACTCACCAAAACTAGTGACTAAGCTTAAACACGTGGACATCCAACAGCACTAGTTACGCTAGGAAACTATAAAAGGAAACGTCCAGATCGAATAGCAATCTACGACTGAAATGGTAGCGGACGGACTAACGAAACCACTCACTATCCAACGTCATAATATCTTCGTTAAAATAATTAATATAGTCGATATCAGCTCTCGCGTCAACCGGCTGACTACGCCTAAACTAGGGGGTCAGAACGAGAGTAATAAAGACGACGAAGAGGAAAGAGAGGCATAAATAAGCTAAGAGCTCTCACGTGGTTTTGGAGCCGGCTCCAAAGTGATAGAACCGTCTCAAAAAGGCAGGAGCCGTCACGTGGATAAGCCACCATTTTTAGCCACCATCTTTTATCACCATTTTTTCCTATATATATACGACTATCTCGACTATCTTTCTCCTTCATCCTTTTCAAAAAGAGTTAACGCCACCCCATGGGGACCGAGCCCGGCCGGCGACAAGCCCAGACGGTTTTCCTTCTAATTATCTATGACAATTTATCTGATTCCTAAAACACAATTTCATCCCCCATACGGGCCGGGGGCACTCCAAAATACGTCGACGAAACCTTGACAATAAAGACGTAAATGATAAAGGAGTACGTATCGAAAATACCCCTAATTAGACGACGATTTTGCAACAGAGAGAACCACATTCCTAGGACACGTGATCTGCGAACGGATATATATACTCTCCCTTCTACCAGTTTCGCCACCCGTAAAGCTTTTTACGGAATGATCTCCGGACTAAATGGTCGGCGGCGACCGTATAGAACTTCTATTCTTTTAATCATTTTTCCTACGATTTTTACAAACCAAACCGGAACGACAGACAGCACTTCCATATCCCCATAAACATCAAAAAGCCCGCGAACTTAGGCTAATCGAAGCTTGACAATAATAAGAGAGTTGATGAAAAGAGGCTCGATTTCGATTCTAAGCCGGTAGATAGGCTGAAACCTTAAAAGAAAAAGGGACGTTATCAATAGAGAAGTTGCTATCACGTGGGCCGTGTTCTCATTATTTCCTTGAAGATATACTCCACACTCACTTGGATTTCATCCATTATCCGAGGGTATTTAATGGACCTAATATAGGACAAGAGCTATTAAATATTACAGCTTAAAAGGAAGGCCAGGCGTTATGATTCTCACTAAAGCCTAGGGGGGTCTGTCAGTTGGTATCACGTGTGTGGCTTCCCCTTGCTCTCCTACTTGAGACTAGCTCCGATTGACAGCATATAAGGCCTCCCTTTAGTCGGCCACTCTTAGTTCTTTAGATATCAGAATTAGTATCATCATTACCCTCAAATCTGACTTATCCTATGATTTACGTGACTTCGGGACGCAACCGACATATCTCTGAGAGCATTGAGATTGTGGAGTGCAAATTACGCTACTGTGCTGAGAATTGGATGTCACTATTTGCTTTGCATTCTTGGTTTAGATGTATTGCTTCATGCTACTCCATTTTCCTCAAAAAAGCTCCTCTACTGAAAGTACTGAGGGATTGAGGGAGATTCCGGCTTGCTTCGGGGGGATGTTCCGACTGCGATTAGTTCACAAAGGTGAGTTGGTCGAAGCCAGCGAGTCAATTTTAAGCCTCGCGTATTTGAGATCACGATCTCGCGATCCTCTTCTTCGGTCAAGAACAAATACAACCACCTCCGTGGCCACCAGAAGCGTCATTTTTCTTGTTGTTGAGGAACGATCGAGGATCATTCTACAGCTACAGCATTGTGCAATTGAAAAACGGTCTACGGCATCATGTCTGCTCCGTTCTCCTTCGGACGAGGACGAGGACGAGGACGAGGCGGCTCACCTTTGCCTAGTGCATCCTTTCGCGCCGACAGCATCACCACTTCCACATGGGAATTCACGTGCGGTCATATCATCAAGCAAGAGCAAGGCATCTCTTCGAGCCTCTTCGGCAGTCCCTCCACTTTCTTCTCCAGTATTCGATCATTCCAGCAAAAATGCCCACCGTGTCTGGAGGACTATGAGAAGAAGCAGCAAGCTGAGACTGCTGAGCGCGACTTGGCACGCTTTAACGCGGAGCTGGAAGCCGCAAGGGCAGAAAGAGACAAAGTGGAAGTTGGCAATAAGAAAGAAGAAGAAGAGGCTGTGTTGCTGGGAAGTCGGGCACGCCAGGAAGAAGAGAAGAAAGCTGAGGAGGAAGCCGTGCAAGCCAGAGCAAAGGAAAAGGAGCAAGAGGCTAAATCCCTCGCTCTTTACAAGAGTCAGGCTGCGTTCATCGCTAAACAGATTGAGGATGCAGGCGACGACCAGCAGACTTGCCACGACTTCACCAAGATTTTGAAGAATTGCAAACTCTTGTGGGCGAACAAGATTCGAAAGAGTACTCTGGCGGACATGGACACGGCATTTGCACAAAATAGCGGCAGAAAGGAGCTGCAGGATAGGCTGGAGAAGGCGGAGCTTATGGTCGAGAGGGCTGAGATTCTCCGGGACCAGCACGCTGCAAAAGGCGTCAGCCAGAATTTGGGTATTGATGGTGCGTACGATGAGAAGAGACGCAACCTTATCAAGCAAGTGGTGAGTTGGAAGGCTGTTGTTACGAAATTGAAAAAGGCCATGGAGACATATGATGAAAAGATCGCGCCGCATTTGAGTTTGGTTGAGGAGTTTGAGAAGGAGACCAAGGCGGCTTGGGAGTGGGCAGTGAAGTTGATGAAGGAATAAGCACGAGCGAGTGGACTTGATGCGGAACGTATGAGGAGATCGAGATGGAGAGAAACTTCTGTGGAATACTGGGCTTTGATTGTACATGTATTCTACGAACATTGAGGAGGAGTTGATTTGTATCACGCGAGAGGGAAGGCAGAGAAGCGATACTTTCCTCCTCTGCCAATACTGAGAGCACCAACGGAATGTAATGATCCTTGCTTCACCATGTTTCGAATATTGGTGTTCATATTTCTTCCTCCCAATCAGCTCCGTTGATTCTCTTATTACGATGTCTCGCGAACGCCGAGTGGGACAGAATGATATTCTTAACCATCCGACTCGTGACAAGGCACACCAAAGACAGTCTACACATGGCTTCCAACCTCGCACGAGAAGACATCAAAGATGATGCAAGATAAATCTCAATTACTCTCATTAAACAGACCTACGCCAATACCCTTAGATCCCACGAAGCCTGGCAGCTCTCTCCACCACCTTCCCAACCCATGCCCTCCCCGAAGAAACCCAAAACTCAACAATAACTCCCCACCACCAGCTATTCCACAATGTTCCCAATCTTTTATATGAGTTTAAATGCTGAGACACAAGTCAATCCCAAGCTCCGTGATAATGCACTCGCCAGCGTCGCGACAGCAAGGGTATTCGCCGTAGATGCACCAGAGGGTGCCGCAGTCTTCGGTTGGCCAGCCGCCGGTGAGGGGGCTGCGGGGGTTGAGGGTCTGGCGTTGTGTGGTGTGGTTAGTGAGGGTGTGCGATGGGATTGGGGAAGAGCTTCGGCAGGGCTGGGGCGGAACGAGAAATAGGCAACAGGGAGAATAAAGATGGGAAAGAAGGGAGGGGACGCATACTGTGTCTCTTGGGAGGGCAGAGGTGAGTGTTAGGAGGAAAGTTGTGGTTAGGAGGGCGAGAAGGCGCATCTTCGTTGGAGGCAGAGATGAAGATAGGATGAGGTTTTGTTGGGATTGGGTGAAACGAGAAGAACCGGCAATGGGTCGTGTAGGTCGAAGGTAGAGTGTGTCGGCAATAAATTTCGGTGTAGGTTTTGCAGAGTCCGACGAAGTGAGCTACAATTGCCGATGCAAAAGGAATATGGGGAAGAAGACCAGTATTTGTATCTATTCTTCATGCTGCGAGTTCTGGGAGCTCAAGCAGCGTGCATCTCTTCGAGACTATCGTCACAGTCTGGAACATCGATATTTCCTCTCCCATCATCATGGGGTGTCTATCTCGGAAGGATTTGGTGCAATCCTCACCGCGCCGAATTAAGATTTCATGCACGCTTTCATGGAACCAAAGTTTCGGTTCGTACACTATGAGGAAACATTGAATTTTGAACATGAGACCATCAAGACGAGTACTGCCAAGCTTGCGAGCACCAGTTCTGGAAATTCGTTCTGTGTGGCGCGGATGCCAAACTTCCGTTCTCGGTGGGGAATATTCAAGACTGCTACCCGTTTAAAGGAAGTGTGGGTTGTGAACGAGGTAGGTCAGCATCCATCTGCCCGGTCTCTGAGAGAAGGGCCTTATTTGGGGGAAACGGAGGCTTGACAATTTCTAAGCTGCGCGAACGCAAGAACCTCCAACCTCGCGATCCTTCTGAGCCACAAAACTTGGTGACAAGAGGGAGTTGGTGGAGTCTGTGTGCTACGAAACATCTGATATGTGACTTGACAGAGGCCTTACTGTACGGTACCTGACCCGAGGAGCTGTCCATGCGGGTCGTTTTTGTGCAACAGAAGCAAGCCCCGTCATTGACTACAGGAACTGATCAGTTCTGCTGTGCTCTACTCCGAAGACTGTCAACGTGAGAGATAATGAAAGGGGTTGGGACACGTACAGACATCGTCCTTATGTACGAGGTCAACCGGAGTACATGAGCTTGGCCGTGAACCATCGCTCGGGAACTTCTTTCCGCTTACCAGGACACAGGAACAACGTCATACCCAAGAATTATCATGTGCAGGGCCTGCTTCAATCGAAGGGGTAAGGGCTTTGGTGTGCAGCGGTCAAGAGCTCAAGTATCACAAATCATGCCTGGCAAATACGAGATCACGTTTCGTTGGTGCAACTTGCAACCAAGCTTCACCAAAACACTGATATTCTATGTGCCCCTGGTTAATCTATCCTTCCATCCCTTCTTGCATCGTCACCAAGCAGTGGATCATTCTCCAGATCGCCATAAGATTTCCTGTCCTTCCTATACAGATAAAAGTGCTGCACCATGAAGACAATATCGAAAAACATGCTGAAGTTGCCCAAAGCCAACTTCACCGGGTTCCCAGTAACTCCCGACCAGTCACCTTGCAGATAACTGTCGATTAACAGCTGACCAACTGACAGTATACCTCCCACAAAATCAAGCTGCATCTGCAGGATCGACCATCCACGCGTCGATTGGTTTCGGTAGTTCACGATGACTTGTGGCATATATTTCACGAGCGTAATGATGACTTTGACGTATCCAACAGCATAGATCTGCGCGCTATCATATCAGTACTGCCCCCAATGGAAGAGGCCTTGTAATGACTTACGACATCGATCCACGCCCAGCCATTCTCCGGATCCTTATCGTGGCTCGCAGACACAATCAAGGCCGTAATCGCCACCCCCACGAAGCTCCCGACAATTATGCCTTTAATCCAGCTAGTCATTCTTGCTCCATGCTCCCTCTTTGTCCGCTTGTCAAAGCCCCATGCACCAGGAAACGCATATTGGCTCCAGGTAACGGTCGTAATCACAACCGCATGCCCTGCGAAGGCAAGGTCGTTGATCTGCACCGTTGGGGTGAGGCCATGATTTCGCAGAGCGTATTCCCGTCGGATCTGGGAGGAGAAGAGGAATGAGGCATTCGAGACGAAGTATGCGCTAAAGCCTAGGAGGTTGATGGCTGTGAAGTCGATGGTCGTGCCAGAGGTGGATTTGCGGCGCCAGTTGAGGATAGTTTGTGGGTAGAATGAGAAGGACCAGCAGAGGAAGTAGATCCAGCCAAAGAGGTAGGAGACGATGCTGAGGAAGGATGCTGCCATGGCTGATTCGTTGTTGATAAGGGAGGCTGGTACAGAAGACTTAGGCTTGTGTATCTTGAGCACAACATGCACTACAGCCTATGTGGCTCCCACTGACGAGGTCGTTCTTTTTGCAAGCAACAGCTCTGAGGAAAAGCTGGCCTAACATCTGATGTTACATCTGGATCAATGTCGTGTGCAGGTGAAGAGATGTCGTGTGAGGTCTTGAATTGCCCCTTGTGGATTTCGGCCAGCATCGGCCTGAGACACTGAGCACGTGTCCAGTGGCGGTGACTGACGGCAGAAAATAAGGTTATCGCTTATCTATCGTCATCAAACCTTATTTCTTCGTGACGACTTCCCTTCTGTCCGTTCACTCTCTTCTTCCCTCTCACCGTCTTCTCAATTGCCACTGTCTTCTCTCATGACCTCATGACCTCATGATTGTATGCTAAACGAATAATGGCAACACTCACGTTCTTAGATCTCCCTGGCGAGATTCGAAACCAGATATACCGCCAACTCCTAATCGTACCTCCTCTCTCCGTCCCTCGACTCCTCGGTGATCCTCCAATATACCCTCAAGTCCTGTCCGTATGCCGACAGGTCTACGAGGAAGCGAGGCAAATCCTGTATAGCTGCAATACTTTCCTCGCACATCCCAATCTCTTAACTGGCCTCCCTCGGCTGAGGCTATACTATGACACCATCTCTTCAGCGACTCTCATCTCCCTAATCCAACGATACCATATCAGAATCCGCCTTGACTGCGATCCGAACTTCTCCCTGTCAAAGGCAACGGATGCTTTCACTGGTGTTGAGGAATTGACGATTGAGGTCTTCCAGGCGCAGTTTGGGAGTTCGGATTACAAGGTTTTGAGGCTGTTTGAAGGGGTGAGAGGTGTCAAGAGAGCGAGAGTCTATGGGAGCGTGACTGCGTTCCCGGAATATGTTGCTTGGTTGGAGGGTGCGATTGTTATGTCAGAAGAGGGCACGGTGGAAGTGTTTGATAAGGAGAAGGTAGTCCCTGTCCAGGCGAGACCTTATGATATTTGGACTGTGAGTACAAATGACCAATAATATGTGCACATGGCTTACCATCGTTTGCAGCATGGTGGCCGATAGTTCAGGGATCCTAGCTTGCTTCGACTCATGATATATTCCACGCAAATATTTGGACAGTTTGACGGAGTAATTAGATCAAGTGACCGATTTGGGGTTGTTAATTCACAATGACCTGGCGACGCTTGTAAATTTATAATCCGTTCTTGCAATTATTCTTAAGTACTAGTTTCAGCATTGCTATTAGATTTACGCATTCATCCTCTGTTTAGATATCTACTTCTAGTACATAAATTTTGTACGGCTGCTGAGGACAATTAGCATCACCATATTTCTCAAGTATAAAAGGCTTATCCTACCTTCTTCCACATTGTCTTCCTCCCACCCAAGTCCCAGGCTCCCCCGGATGCAATTTATCACGGCAACACCCACTTCACAAAGCTCGACTGCTTGGGCTTTACAATCCGTATGACATCTCGACCTCTCCTTGCATTGAGTCACTGAACCAGCTTCGTCTTGTGTCATGGAAGAATGGCTTCAATACTCACGATCTTGATTATCACATGTCCAGATGCCGAAAGTTTGGTCCGGAACCCAAGCCTGCCATCTCAAACGGCCAGCACCTATTTCAGAAGCAATGTTTCGGCATTTCAGGATGTACCCTCATGGATGCGACAAAGCATGACAGCATCAACATGTGGTTACTGAGTAATCTCCAGTTTTCTTCTGAAGAGAAGAAAAGACATCGTGCATTCCTCGCCAATAGCGAGGAGTTGAATGAAGAGCAGTGGGCTAGATTAGTGCTGAAATACTGGTTGTTGGACGAAAGCCGCAACGTGTCTCGAAGACAGGCCGGAGTCGACGAACGGAGCTGTCAACAGTGCTGGATTGTGTCATTCCGCAAGGGTACACTTCGATGATTTGGGAAAAGTCGCTAGAGATAATGCTCAGGGCAAGCAACTTTTGGGTGAAATTGAATCATAGCGACTAGTTGACGAAAGTGATTCGGCATACTATCATCTAAATAACAGTTTCTATTACTAATCAGTGCCTTACTTGAGTTGAATCCAAGAAGCTAGCAGAAACTGCAGGAATCAAGGGGTCAAGCATAAATAATACACTTTTCATCTCTCTGTTCCAAAACTACACTTCGCCGAACAGTATCAACTTACTAACCATATATTAAGCACAACGCCACACAGAGACACGACATACACTAATAAAAGCAAATAATATGAATAGACTCAACAGATATCGAGTGGAAATCGGCAACGACTTCCGCGAAATTCGTGATGACGTTCGTGGCTTCGGGAACCGTTACCGCAACGAGTATGATAACTTCCGTCAGAACTGGCGCCAGCAGATCCCCATTGATTACGCCAATATGCGCCAGGGTCACGCACAAGCCTTCAACCGAGGACGTGCTCATCTCGCTCGAGGTTATGGTCAAGGGCGTGACTACCTCGGGAGAAACATCCTCGGGGACGAGTACAACCAGCTCCGTTGCGTACAAAACCGAATCCGTGGTGATCACATTTTAGACCGACATGGTGGAAGGGAATGGGTCCCGCTCTACGGCCGGGGTCCGTACATGACTGGTGCTCTTCCATATCATAGCCGAGTCTGGACGTTGTAGTGATCGTTCAAAGGGTCGTGGTTGAAGGAACGCATCGTGGTGGAGATGCGACTTAGTTGCCTGGCCTTTCTAGATCAGATATCTTAGAGATAGTTAATCTATACATTGTTCTCCATGCGAGTACTTGCTTTAGTTACGCTTTACTAGCTGCAAATCATGTGCCAGTTTTATTGGAAGAAGTGAACCGTCCAAGAGTTTCCCATCATCCCAACCCCAAGAGATAGTATAAAAACATGTCAAGGGATGATAGATCCGGTTTGGAAAGGACATCGAAGGGGAGAAAATGGAAATCGACCAAGTTGTGCCACCAGAACCACAGGTTCTCTTGCCACACCGTCTCTTTGTCAGTCATAAGAAGAGGAAATATGCAGAGTCCGTATAGAAGGGGGGGGGTGTTAGACGCTAATTTTTTCACCTCGAAGTTGACGTTACGAAGTACCTATACTTCTTGCTCTCGACTCTTCCTCTAATAGATCTCGGTCAGACTTTCGAAAGGAACCTTTCTGTAGCTTTCAATATTGGAACTCAGTTATCTTATATTAAAGTAAATCTAAGACTAATAGCTCTGGACCTTCAACATACTTTTCTTTTTGGAACCAAAACTCCTGACTTGGGGCTGTACATTAGTAATTTAGAGCACTTTCTCATAACCGTTGTTGTCAGTCTCTTCATATTCTCACCTTCGTGTGGCACTGCTATGAACTCCTTCCCCTCACAATTATATGTGACGTAAGGGCATCAGAAGCTCCTCAACTTCTAATGAGTTAATGGTCTGTGAGCTGTCACTTCATGATGCACGTGATATTGTGTTACTCGAAGTTGTGTATACGGTCCAGACCTGGCTCTAAAAGGAACACACTCATGTTTGAGAGATTAGAGCGCAAATGATTCGCTGGGAATTCCTCCTTCAAATTTGATTTATTTGGTGGCTACTGCGCATTTCTTTAACAATAATGCTACGGCTTTCAGCAGAGTTCAAATATTCCCCAATTTACAACATCCAAGATTCCTTCGTATTTCTACAGCTTTGGATGTGGGGTATCCTTTCTCAGTGCTTCCCCAGTCCAGAAATCTGCGGTCGCAGGCGCTTGCAGCCAGAGGCCAAGCATTTGAGAATCTCCCTGCTTCGAGGATGACTTGTCTGCATTGACCATTAAGCTGAATATTCTAGGTATGCAGCTAGGTATTACTCACCGAGCTTCTTCGAATTTGATGCTTTATTCTGCACTATTTTGTTGGGAGGAGCTGAGTGCCATGTCTTTTGGTTGGCTTTGTAGGTTTGCACTTTTGCTGATGGGAACGGCATTGCTGTGGTCGAGGATGTGCTGAAAAGAAGACCACAGAGGATGATATAACAGTAACCTGTGCAAAGAATTGTGCTCTCACAAGGCAAATAAACAGAGTTGATATGGAATTAGATGATATTGCGTGCGGTAGTCTGCCTAGATTTATACAACAGACTCAGGACATAATTCTTCTTTCTAGCTTCAAAGTACCACCCTTCAATGCTCCAGGACATGAATTCATTTGACCACAATCCCGGATTGAACCGCGCTCACTCGTAAGGGCAGCACCGGAAAAGTTTACAAATCGATCCTTTAGGAGTTCGAGTCAGTAGCAACGTGGCGTAATTTATACCAATCGGATGGGAGGAATCGTCAGCCGCGTGGGACGGTGGGCAGAACCCCTGACACTAGGCTGTATCCAACGCCCTTGTCAGGGCGTGTGCAACGTTCGGTTCCATGGCTTCAAATTGCGTTTTACAAGGGGCGAGATGTATTATTTTATTGTTGATGCAGACATCATTGAAGTCCTTTAATGGCGGTCAAAGTTTACTCACGCTCTATGGGTCTTGATCAGAGTGTAGAGATATCAGGACAATTATAATCGTAAGTAGTATCCGTTACGCTGCTATGGAATGTGCGGTGGCCCGTGCTTATAGAAGCGAACTGGAACAGCAAATCATATCGCTAGATTTCTTAACCTAAGATCTCTGATTAGCTATAATTTTGTGGATCACGAAACTGCACATTCCATAGCAGCGTAACGGATAATCGCTTTATTCACAGTTACTCATACTGCAAACTAATATTAATACAAGAGGCAGCAGGACAAAATCCAGGACAATACAGAAATACATTTCCACCCTGAAAGGCTAGGTTTGGGGTTCAGAAAAGAGTCGGTGAGAACGACAATATACCAACACGTATCAGGACATTTCGTCAATTGAAGTCCTGGCAGTCGATGACAGCGACACTCCAAAACGAAGCTGAGAATGTTTTTCCTCAGGCCAAGCGAATGGTCTGTACAGGGCCAGAATTCTATGATAACCCCCACAATGATGACGTCGAGGACACATCTCCGGGACGGCTGAATTGGGCTCCAACACAAGATTGGACAACAAGACACCGCCACAATGATTGAACAGGCCACGAGAGCCAACAGGTCTGTAGGTGAAGCGACAGGCGACTTTCCGCGAGTTCCGATTCGCTTGCGAGATCGAGCACAGTGCTCTCTGCTGCATGGTAGGGCTCAACCGTGACTGCCTATTGCCTTATATATCCGGCAGAAACAAGTTTCAGCCTCATAAAGTCCTGACATCCCGCTCCAAAGAAGTCCTGACCGTCGGACCGAAACAAGTCCTGGCGACGTCCTGATGTCCTGACGTCCTGGCGACCCAGGCGCACCGCCCACAAAACTAGTCTTTCTGCCCAAGTCTGCTCATCCCCAACATTTTTCTTGCAGTTCGTCCGACAGACCTCAGGCTGAGCGGCAAGGGTTGCCTCGTGGTGATACCGCCCTGTAACAATTCCCTCCCTCCATCCTCGCCCGGCCCCCCATATATCATGGCAAGCCTCAAACTGGATGAATGGAAAGGCCGATGGTCTTTTGCTCGCGGAGCTACGAAAGCTACTCACAGGACCAAGGGTCGATCCATGGCTGAGCTTACTGAAGCGTTAGCTGAAGTTGACGGTCTGCTTGCTGGGATTAACTATATTGAAAAGGTTGAACCAGATTCTGAGGAGACCCATCCATTTTCTGCTGGGAGCGAGACCTCCACCAATTATTTCCCTTCAAAACCAGCGACAGCCTCTTGGTTCGGCCATCTGGCTTCTGACCTACCGCAATTAAGCGCCTCGAGCTCAGAGGATGTGTCAACGATTGAACCAAGACACCTTCGAAGTATTCTCACTGAAAAATTGGTCAATTCGAATGACGAACCACGCCAGACACCCCGTAAATCTCAATGGGCCACCATTCAAAGCTTACGAAGTGCCTCGATGCTTCACTACAACCAATTCGCAAAGGTTACCGCCGACTCAACAAACGCCGACATCCGAAAGTTGAGGAAATCCTATGTTACCGCGAAAAAATTGCTGGAAATGGGGATATTGACCTTCCGACAGGTCCTCCATCGCCAGAACCCTACAACTCTAGTCGATATCTTCGCCTTCGCAAGTCTGTCTTATGTGATATCAAAGACTTTACATGCCAAGGGCCACATCGATGAGTCGGATATTCTTTCTGGTATCTTGGACTGGCGGGAGGCTATTACTGATGAGAGGGAGAAGTCTGCTTTCGACGAGATCGCCGAGAAACTATGGCCCGAGGCAAAGGATATTATGCATTTCATTCCCCTCGAGAGGGCGAAAACAAACCCAGAAACTATTGGATTGAGACATGATGAGAATGAAGCAAGACAAACGCCATCCTTAATCCCTGAAGAAGCAGCAGATGAGGGCTCTTTGAGGCCAGATAAAGGAAACATCACATCTCGAGACGATCCGCCACTCTCTTCGTGGACTCGTACGGATGCGTCGGATCTACCAGCGAATACATTTGCGCTACAATGTCTTAGCGAAGCGGAAAACCCTCCTGGCGGGCTTCAGAATCATGTCTATGAGCTCGCTCAGGAAACAAAATCGCATCCTGAGTTTACGTTTTCGGATTGGCTCAACATTGACAGTGCCTTTCTGGAAGGATCCCTGGACGCAAGCTTTTACCAAAGTCTAGCACCAGATATTGTCCCGCAAGTTCTCAGTCCGTCGCAGACGAGGTGTACAATTGAGGCCGAATTGGCTCCCCCGGATCTAGCAAGTTCTTCTCCCCATGGCTTGGAAGAGCCTTCTCCAGGTGAGCAGACAGAGCCACTAGTCGACGACCCCACCATCCATCGCCTGCTAGATACTCCCTTGTTTCAAGTAGTAGTCCGCTTCATGATTCGTTGGTTTCCCTTCCATCTCCCAGTATCCATCTCGCTAATTGTCGTTCCAGAGATTTCCGAGATGGGGGATCTACTGAAGGTCCTTTCGGGAGGAGGCCTGACATCTGGGAAGGACGAACTAAACCCCTCTCATTCACGGCCGCCCTGGGCAACTTCGGAATTTCTTGAGCAGGCCTCCAAGTACTTTTTGCGGCCTTTACATAATGAAGCAGTTCAGATCGATCGAATTTTCAGCGGCATTATTGCGATGGCGGAGATATTCGTCAAGCTTGGTTCTTTCCAGACGGTGAGAGAAGTTGAAAACTACATCATCACTGTTGGTCGAGTAAGTTTCCATTCACCATATATGTCTAAGTCTAAGCTCAAAGCTAATTTTGATGCTCTTGCGGAATCTCGCTCATTCCTATGATCTATTTGCGATATTGGTGGAGAAGACTCTCATTCAATGCTTGTTTGCTGCCCAAAAAATGGGGTGGAATCTCCTCTATCCCAAGTGCGTTCAAGATAACGACGAATACTCCCTCCCATATGTCACCAGAAGACAAAAAGGCGAGGAGGAGTGGGCACATTCCGGATTTGAACGCCGGACCCCATCAGAGGAAATGTCTTCTCCCCCCTCGTTAATAAACGAAAATTCAAAAAGGCATTCCCCTGACGCACCGAAAAGTCCTTTGCAAGACGTGCTAGATTCTACTGCGAAACGTCGGTAAGTGGATCTCAAGCCATATTGGTTCCTGCTCTAACTTTTTAGTCGTCGAGACATCCCGAGCGCTGCTTCTCAAAGTTCGCCTTCAGGTTCTGACGCTTCGACCATCGAGCATTGCCCTTATGAAAACTGCCCCAAGTACTTTACTGGCACCGCCGCTCCAAACAATCTCTCCCGCCACGTCCGGACCAAGCATCAGAAAAAGAAGAGCTTCAAATGTCCAATTTGTTGCAAGGAGACGGATCGCCGAGACAATCTCCGTCAACATTTTTCAAAACTTCATGGGAATCATATACTACCTGATTGGATTGCGAATAAAAGGCGGGGTCTCCACGATGCGCGATGCATAGCCTAGTTGTCTATCCTACCATTAATCCTTTCCTTCCGAGATTTTCTTGCCTGGCTCACTCCTGACCAATGTCAGCTTTTACTTCATTTCTTCACTAACGTTTCCTGGGGGCTTGTGATCTGGCTTTCATCAATGGCGTTGAATCTCAAGGCTATAACGCCACATAAAATTCCACAATTATCCTCCCTCAGCGTCAATACATACAAGCAGTAAGGAAGCAATTAATGAGATCGGTAGTTAGAATTAGAGGAGTACTATTGATGACTATTCTACGTTGGTTTCAGCTTGCGCTTGTCACTCTACAGTGCGGTCTCATATGTGATCGTAAGAATTCGTACTTCAAGTACTACACATGCTGCAAATCATTCGAGAGATGAATAGGGTATTAATGCACCAGTTCATGCTAGACGTCATTTCTTATAAATCGAAGAACGATTTATGACCGAGCTAGAAGATAAGAAAATTCATATTGCAGAGGAGGAGCAGGCCTCCAATATAGATCTGAGTTGATAAATCGAGTTATATGTCATCAGACAACTGTGCGTTTGACGATATTCAGAGAGACTCTATTCGAGATAAAATAGAACATGTGATATCGGGTTAACCTGTAGGGGAGAGAATTGAAGGACCAAAGATTTACTTCAGTGATATCAGGCCTCTGCGACCCTAGGTTCCCTTAGAACACTGTCTTTGGGTGGCGCATAAATAGGGACTCTACAGAGTCCTCTGGAATTATAGCCTTGAATAATAGAAACGGAGGGTTTTTATGCTTGCTGACCAGGAAGGCTTGTTTCCGGCATATACGGGACAAATAAATACTTGATAGAAGCTCTATATGGCTTGATGGCTTCGGCCCCTAGACATTATATAGTAGGTTTTGATGGGATGGGTGGCGGTGCACGTGAAATCACGGGAGTTGGTGGGAAGAGGAAGGTCATTCCCGGAGTTTGCACCCACCGACGACGGTCACCAACTGCGCAACGAGAAATGGATTGACAAGTCATTATTTTTTTGCCTGTCAGCGTGCCGTGTCGGCAGGCCGCAGGTGGAGGCAGCAGGATCGACGTCGTGTGACCTGACTCTGTGCAACATACAGCATGCATTCGGATTCACATCCTTGCTGCAAATCTCCGTTTTATTGTCCAACACGGAAGGTGCGCCGCAACTTTCAAAATCTTTAATCGTGGTCGTCGTTTCCTCGAATGCGTAGCACAGCCTCACCTCTCTTCGTCATTTTGGTCGTTTTCGGGCACTGTGATTATAAAATGTGAAATGGATACCGGAAAAGACGTGTGTCGGCAGAGGCAACCACCAGCTTCTCTATTATATACGAAAGTCATTAGAGATAAAATAATACTTGCTACTAAGGGCATTCATAGAGTTTTATACGATTAAAGTTGATTTTTATGTTCTGGGATAAGTTTTACGTTGTAAATCCGGCCTAGAATAGCAAATAACTTGTGACTTTCGTGGAAGAGTTCTAAATTAAAGAGTCTGCCTACCAGAGGGCTGAAAAAGGATGTACATGTGAATTCTTAAGAGATTTTAGTCCCCACAACTGACACTGACAACCTCGCGCGCTATCACTCCATTCTTCATCCCAAACCACGATGTTGGGAAACTCACACCAATAAGTCACAGGGGAAATCACAGGGCTTCTTTTCCTGACAAAGGCAGTCCGGTCTGGTTTTGAGCTTCGATAGGGCACGAGTGAATCTAAATGTTGTTGGCCAACGCGGCACTGCCACAATTGATTCGAGGGGAGACAGAATTTCCGCTCACTCGAGGCGTACTCGACTGCTCACTTTTTCCCACGCGGCAGCCTCGCATGAAACAGTGATAATTTCTGCCTTTCGGAAAAGGGCCAGCTGTGCAACCTCAATGCCGTCCCCGATTCGGATGTGCAGGGATTAATAAGTGGTAGAGGTGGCAAATGCATCGTCGTGTCGTGGGGTGGGCATCCGAGGACCGACGACCGCACCAATCCTAAAAGCAACGTCGTGTTATGGTGATCCAGGTCAGGGTTGGTCATCGGAGAAATCACTCTGCCCCGCCCCCTAGGTGCGGCTCGCAATCAGCTGGAATTTGGAGTTGTACATGCCCTTGACTGACCACCACCATATATAACGGCTTCCCACCCTCAACATGTGCCAGTGAAATTTCAATACTCAGTTCTCATATGATTGGCCTTGTGAGCGCACCGCGAAATGGGTAAGAATTATGTGTCTTCTCCTCAACTCCATGGATGTTGTACAAGCACGTGGGGATATAGCCTTACGTCCAAAAATTCCTAGAAACGAACTCGATGAATTACTAGTTGAAAATTTTCTCTATCATGCTAACAATTGTCTAGTCTCCCTAGATACAGCAATCGCTATCGGTTTCGGCATCTTCAGCGCTCTCGTCAACCTCGTGGGAGTTATCATCTCGTACCTCACACTTCGAGCTATGAACACAGACCAACGTTAGTATAATTCTCTTATGATTTCAGTTTTAAACTTCTGCTAGTATGTTTACTGAAACGAAGCAGCGAATTATATAGAGCCTCATGTTCTTCACCACCAGCACACCCATCTCATTTCTGCTCCTCCACTCCTCCGACATCAAGAGACAAACTACCTTCGAAGGCGGGTATAGGCTGGATTTGACGCAAACTCGATTGCTATTGGGATCCTCGGGTCTCTAGAGCGCTGCGGTCATGTCCGCTGATCCAGGGGCTATGAGCTGTATTCTACCTTCGACTTGAGGGCGTTGTTGGGCATTGGAGTTAATTTATGGCATTTTAGATAGATCAATTTGCATGCCGTAGGATTCAATCACAGATTTTTAAAATCCTCTGGTATTTTATGCTCAACTAGCAAATCTACGGAATCTGAGTCTAGATCGTTTAGCTTACAAGTGACGACAATCTCGATAAAAGAAGATTATTAGGTGCTTGCTACAGGAAATTTCTCAGCAGATCCACCCCGACTCTCCCAGCTTCTTCTTCTCTTGCGATATTTCAATGCTTCTTAGAGACTGTCAAAAAGGATGCTCATGAAATGCCATGACCCCAGTCAGCCCCCAGTCAGCCCCCTATTCTACCTCGCTTAAGTCAAAAGACAAGAATGCGATTAAGCGAGCAGCCCCTGACCCCTTAACATGTCTCCATACAATTGCAAACCACGACTTCTGCCAACCAGTTCTCAGTCGTGAAGTGGTTATTATCTTGAAGATCTACACTTTGCTCGTTTAAGAAATTAGAGTTCAAGCTAGTGTCGGAAAAATTCAACGGAGAAATCTCTCAATGTTCCTTTCTTCCGGTGAGTTGAGCCGCAAGCGGTAATTATCCTCTTTACTCGCCTCGCGTCCACTCTCATCTCAGATATTGGGCCAGAATTCTTTTTTCTATGCTTATTTGCATACCCCGCACCGATCTGAATTCGAGATTCGCCGGTATGCGTCATCGGCAAGCCTTAAATCGACATCTTGAGGGTCCGATGCGCTTCCCATTGGCCTGTGCAGGGTCACAGCCCGATATCCGACTACTCCTGGCTCAATTGATTTCTCCGCACAGGTATCGAGGAAATTATATATAGTCTCCGGCCGCCAATATCGATTTAAGATCTCTAGCAAGCTAGGACTGAGCTGCCCCTAAGTTTTGATGTGCATGCTCGCTGGCACAATGAAGGCCATTTCGATTACGCTGGCACTGCTGCGCTGTATTTCAGCCCAGAAGTCACCCACCCCGCAGTCAGGAAACTTCACCAACCCAGTTCTATACGAAGACTTCGCAGACAACGACATCTCCCGCGTGAACGACACCTACTACTACTCAGCCTCAAACATGCACTTCAGTCCCGGAGCTCCAATCTTACGCTCCTACGACCTCGTAAACTGGGAATTCGTCGGCCACTCAGTGCCATCCCTGAATTTCGGCCCTCAGTACAACATGACTGGTAACCAGACAGCGTACCGAGAAGGAACCTGGGCATCGACGCTTCGGTACCGGGAAAGCAATGGCCTCTGGTATTGGATCGGGTGTATTGATTTCTGGACTACGTATATCTATACAGCGACGAATGTATCTGGACCGTGGGAACAGTCTGCTAGTATGCCGGGAAATTGTTACTACGATTGTGGTCTGCTGATTGACGACGATGATACTATGTATGTCGTGTATGGATCCACGAATGTCAGCGTAGCGCAACTGGCGGCCGATGGATTGAGTCAAGTGAAGACGCAGCACGTTTTCAATGCATCAGATATAGGGAGGAATGGAATTGAGGGGAATCGACTTTATAAGAAAGATGGTTATTATTATATCCTTGATGATGATAGCCAAGGAACGACGGTAGTTTGGAAGGCGAAGACTCCTTTTGGTCCTTATACTGGCAAGATCATTGTTGATAACATCAACTCACCAGTGCCTGATGGTGGTACTCTGGATCAGGGAAGTTTGATTGAGACACAGAATGGAGACTGGTACTTTATGTCGTTTTCATGGGCGTATCCCTCTGGTCGTTTGCCAGTTCTGGCTCCTATCACGTGGGGCAGTGATGGGTTTCCCATTTTGACAACAGACTCATCTGGGGGCTGGGGTGCATCCTATGCGAACCCGCTTCCTCCTCGTCCGTTGAGCAACTGGACCGGTACAGACACCTTTCAAGGAACCGAACTCGGCGTTTCATGGGAATGGAACCACAACCCCGACGCGACCAAATACGCAGTCAATAACGGCCTAACCCTCTCCACAGCCACTATAACCGATGACCTTTTCCACGCCAGAAACACCCTAGTCCATCGTCTGCATGGCGAGTTTCCAGTAGGGACTGTAGGCATCGACTTCGCCAATATGGCCGATGGTGATATCGCCGGTCTAGCAGCATTCCGCGACGTGACGTCCTGGATTGGAGTCCTCCGCAATAGCACCAGTTATACCCTTCAAGTGCGAGTCAACAGCACGCAGGATGAGTCGACTTGGGCTACCACCAGCACCGGCATAGTGGCTGCTTCAATTCCAATAACGAGTCTCAAACTCTGGCTTAGAGTTTCGATGGATGCGAGAGCCAGCGGCACCAAGCTCGCACAGTTCTCGTATAGCACTGATGGTTCTACCTTTACTGACCTGGGTCCAGAAGCTCCGCTTTCTTCGGGCTGGCAGATCTTTGTGGGGTATCGGTTTGGGATATTCAATTTTGCTACGAAGGCACTCGGTGGCTCGGTCTTGGTGTCTGAATTCACGAGCGCTTGAAAGGACAGTTGTGTAGGAATAGTGGATTAAAGGCAGCCGAGAATATGGTTACTGAATAAATATTCCCTTAGTCTATACTCAACCACACGCTTTTGGGGCTCTTAATTGGTACCCTATAGTATAATTACTATCTTAGATTCTAATAGTGGGCATCTGCTAGATATTTCAAGAGCATGCACTGATTCTTCATTGAATTCCGTCCCAAAATCGTGCGTAAGAGGCCAAATATTGAGGAGATCATTCCTCGCAGGTTTGCAGAAGGCAGTAGCTATCTCCTAAGTACTTCACAAAATATCCAACACTCTGTTTTCCAGGGCGAGGCTAGAGAGGAGCATAGTCACTAATTTGTGGAAGCTGTTATGCTGGCGGATTCAGAGATCATTGATTTTCATGATCAAGGCGCCTTGAATTGCGACGACTTTAGGGAGCCCCACACATGATGCTAAAATAAGCACCGGCTGCTCTAGCTGGGCCAGGCTGGAAAGCCTAGTTTTGGCGGCCATCGCTTGTCCATAAACCAACAACTTTGTCTTCTTATTGGCAAACTTTCCTAGGAACAAAGAAGAAAAAAAAGGCAAAAAAAATATTTTTGTTTGTCCCTCAGGCGCGAGTCGAACGCGCGACTTTTCAATTGTTAGCAATTGACTGAGAGTAATCTTTTTTGTTGTAGTGAGCACGAACCATTCCGGTGAGACTGAACATTACAGCCGGACGCTATAGGGGTTAGCAATTGTTCGATAGTGACAATATTAGGGTGCATTGAACATACCCATAAACCAACTAGACGACCGAGGGTTTGGACTTGTTTTTGCGAAAAGTCGCTTATTTTAATAGATAAAGGCCGTCGGGAAAGCAGCCGGTGCGCCTACGCTTTCGCTTAGCACCGGCAAAGTGCGGTGCAGCTCGGTCAATTAATCATCCCCTCCTACTCTGGAGACTTACCACGCACTTCATAAAGCAGCATGTCAGCTTTGGTTTCATTATTCCAATCTAATAAACGACTGAAAAAAACTCGTGATTGTTTTTTCCTTATCCTAGTCTCTTCTACTATCATATGAGCTTAGTACCGCCACATAGGCTTTCAAAATTGTTAGCAAAGAGAGAGTAGTTGAGCAGACTTGCAGCGGCTGCACAAAATCAAGAGTAAGGTATGTACGCTGTGACATACCTATATTTGATTTCTCACATGATACTCAGCCTTTCTTGACTCATTTGAATTTTAAAAAGTGGGCAGCCAGCCCCTGAAATGCAATGGACCTATTGATTCTCATTGGGGCCAGAGTCCGGGAACACTCGCTTAACAAATCTTCTGACTCTAGAGACTTACCATCGCACGCTTCACATCATGGGGGTAAATTAGAGAATATATACTCTAGCTATGATTACTAAGAGTCGAAGCTTTCGTGGTAGGTGCTATGAGGGCCAAAAGGACTAAGACTATAGGCGCTCGCTCGCGAATTGGTAGCGCAAGGTATTAAAAGTAGACGCTACCCGGCTGTTACTCCGGCTTGTCCGGGGACGCTGTGATGAGAGTTAGCCTAGACCTAAAGAGAAGAGATGTGATATGAAGTCAAAGATGTGAGAGTGAACTGCAATTGAAAAAGCTAGAAAATTTGGGGCAACTCCTTGGAGCCTAAGCCAAGCCCCACATTACTGAAAAGCGATAAGAAGGTGAGTGTCGAAACTTTCAGTAGCTCTAAATGCATCTTCCACCTTGCCCAACTAGCTTGTGATCAAGAGCCAGAAAAAGTGCTCGGCCAATTTGGGCATCACGACTGTTTCGAAGCCCAGAGCGCATGCGCCTTAACGGGGCTGGATTGGGGATGGTTAGAGACCTTGAGTGCAAGGCCATGATTGAGTAACGTACCCCGGTGCCGGCTTGACTCAGAGGCGTGCGGCGTGTTGGCTTAGAGCCCCCGTTGCCGTCGCGCAATCCCCGCAAAGCGCTGTGTTCAGGCCTTCGTAGTCCTTTAATTGGCTGCAATCAATGTATTTTACTGAGCTCCGTTCAACCGACGTACTGAAGACAAACCCTCAAAACCAGAGCTGTTTGATGTCACAAGTTTCATCTGGTCCGTGGTGGGATGGGAAAGCGGCCTGCAGCGACATGCAAGAACTCCTGTTTCGTTGAACCGGACTGCCGGGACCAAAACCAACAGGACTTCTCCAATCACGCTCCTGGTCTTATCGGAAAAGTACTTTCGTAATTTCCCCATCCAACAACGAAAAGATGGAGAGGCAGCTTGAACGAGCTTCGGAAAAATCGAAAAGACTAGCATACCAGCGTGCAGATTGAGGTCGATTGGAGCAACCGCGCTTGAAGGATGCTCTGAGGTGCTGGTTGGTGTTAAGTCAAAGAGCAATTTGTAGCTCAGTAGCTCCCAAGTTCCCAACAAGCCTTTTCGCTTTGTAATGGTTGGGAGAAGTGGGTATCTCTACTTAACCGCCGAGCAGATACGACGAAATGTGGAGAGTTTCCCAACCCCAAACCGATCGCCTTCCCCTCTCGGAAATGCCACGATCGTCACTCCCCGTTTTCCCGATTGGCTTCGTAACAGGGGGCCGCTCTGTTTGAGCTTTATCCCTGTATAGATTCTTACATGGTTCATGTTGGTTTTTCTTCAAGGTAGGTTCGGGCAATGTTACCTGACCTTAACCTCCCACATTTTTGTGCTTCATCTCTCCTTGCTTAAATAAGTTTTACCCTATCTTCTCTTATGCCCTGGGCTTTCCAGGTAGTATGCAAATAGCAACGACTACATCAGCTAGCCCATCCGTTGCAAGCAGAGACGACCGAACAAGTCAAGCCGCAATCATGAACAACGATTCGAAAGCAGCGAGCAACCAACCGACAGGCTCGATGGCTTCCACAAAAGATTCTGATTCGAATTTCATAGCTCCCGCTCTTCAGAAGACGAATAGTTGGGTCACCAGAAGCAAGTTATTATCGCCTGAGTTCAACAACATCAAGGATGAGGCTGAGCTCGGGAAATTGATGGGCGACGATGGCGAGAAGCTGCTCGCCCTAGTCGACGATATACGCAAGATCGATTCCCTCAGAAACGAAGAACTTCATATTCCCCAGGTACTCCTTGCCCGTGCGGAGTTTTCATGCCGTCGCTGACCTGATCTCCAAAGATTGTAGTTATTGGCGACACGAGCACAGGAAAGTCCTCCGTCCTCCAAGCCCTCACCCGACTCCCGTTCCCAGTCGCCGGTGATCTCTGCACCCGTTTCGTTACAGAAACCACGATACGCCGGTGCGGCCCTTCCGAGAGGCCTGGCTACAAGATCGAGGTGAAGATGGATGACCCTGGCACCTCTCAGGCTGCCCCCTTTCCACCCAAAAGCTTCGAATCCGATGATTGGGTTGAGGTCTATCAAAACTTGAGGGAGGATATCGACGATGCCTTTGATAGAATGGGTCCGATTCACCTGCTTCCACCTGGGAACTCCAAAAAGGGAAAGCAAGGGATTAGCTCAACAAGCATGAGACCTCCCCCTATGCCTCAGCTCCTGAAGCATAGATTACAGATCACAGTGCGCAAGCTTAATCAGGCTCATTTCAGCATCGTTGACATTCCTGGGCTCGTCAGCAGTAAGTCTGTCTCTTCAAATATTCTCAGACAAGTCAATTTTACGTTTGATGGCCACTTAGCGTGCAGTGAGCTTACTCAAAGTCAGACGGAGCGCCAGTAGACATCCATCTCTCAGTAGAACTTGCACGCCAGTATATTAAAAACGAAGAAGCAATTGTTCTGTACGTGCAACCCACATCCCTGCTTTCACTTCCTCCCACCCGATTGTCTGCGATAGTCACAAGCTCACACCAACAGTGCCATCACGCCTGCAAGTAACGTAATTGTCAACCAGAAGTGGCTCAATTTGGTCACGGAAGAACACGCCCTCGATCGAACCATAGGCGTGATTACGAAAACGGACAGAATTGAGGAGACGGACCACGAAATTGTTCGTATCATACCTGCTAATCTATGATCTCCTCGTCCTAACATCGTGTATCATAGATATTCAATCTTCTGCGAAACCGTGCAGGCTCCGAATATCATCTCAAGCTCGGATGGTTTGCCGTGAGAAACCGCAGTTCCAAGGAGATACAAGATGGAGAGTCGTTCGAAGCGCGTGACAGGAAGGAAGAAGAATTCTTTCGAAGTGGCAAGTGGAAAGAGGCAACTTTGGATTTCCCTGCATGGGGCTCGATCGACCCCAAGGTTCTGGGGATCCAGCGCTTGAAGCGTACTCTCCAAGGCTACCTCTACAAACGGGTAAAGGAGAACTTCCCTACTCTGAGAAACAAGATGAGAAGTCTTGAGGTTGAATATAATACCACGATCCATCGTATGGGCTTGCCGCGTGATAAACCACGGGATCAGCGAGTCTACTTGTCCGAGATTCAATCGAAGTACGAGGCAGAGGTCGAACGGTCCTTGCACGGCGACTATCGCTCCATGGACAACCCAAATCATCCATCTCGCCTGAGATATCATGTAAAGACGTGCAACGACAAGTTTGAAGAGGAGATCAGGCTCAATGCGATCAAGTACAAATGGCAGACAAACGACGATGATAACGTGGGTGACGAACACGGAATCCTGCGCTGGATCAATAACACTTGGGATGCCCACCGTGGCTCAGAAATCCAATACGACGCACCTCGCAGTCTTAAAAAAGAACTTGTCAAACAACAAACCGAAACCTGGGAAACAAAGACGGACTCGTACATCAAGCAGGTCGAAGACGCCATCAAGGCATGCAACGACGACCTGTTCATGTTCGCATGCAAAGACGATGCCTTGCGCCTCAAGATCCGCGAGAAGCTCGAGGAGCGCGAAATGAAGGCATTCGCGGACGCCAAGGCGGAGCTCCAGAGTATCCTGAAGGATCGCGACTACATCGACAGTTGGAACCCGCAACTCAAAAGTTTCATTGAGCAATTCCAGCGCCCGCGCATGGAACGACAAGTCAAGCTATCACTGGCACAACAACAAACCAAGCCGGCCACTGACACAGCCTCCTCTGAACCGTCCTCAGACCAGGTATCTGTTCGACATATTTTCTATCAAGTCAACAAGAAGGTATACGAAGAACACGACTGGCTCTATGCCTACTGGAACGTAGCGTATCCGAGGTTCGTAGATAATGTCATCATTCAAGTCGTTGAGCGGCATTTGCTGGGCCCGAACGGACCGCTGAGGTTGTTTGACCGGAGCTGGATCTTCGGCTTGGAAGATGAGGAACTCGAGGAGCTCGTGGGTGAGAATGAAGAGACGAGGGCTGCAAGGAAGGACCTGAATGAGAGACTAGCTGGGTTGAGAAACGCGCTTGAGAAGGCGGATGTCGCTCTGCGTGCAAAGGTTTGATGGGGGAATGAGGTGCATTGCTTAGACTTCTCCATGAAGAAATACTGTATAGTACGACAACAATGAGTTTTCAACATGTTTAATTCAGTGAATGGTAACAAATTTGGCGGAATGGATAAAGCGCTTGACTGCGAGATAAGCGGGTTTGGGGAGTCTTGAGATTCGGGAATAACCTCCTATAGAACTTTGAGCAATTACCCACCTTCCGCTCGACCTTACTTTTCTTCTTGGTTCTCCTTGCACTGCTTTTCGATTCTTCGCAGGTTAGCCCTTGATATCCATTCAAACTTAGGCAAGTACAGAAATTATGGCAAGAATACGACCTTGTAGAAATCCACGAGCAGAGTACAATAATTCTCAGAAGAAACGAAGTGAAGAACTTGCACACTCTTATGAAATAAATAATAAACACTATCAGAAGCCCCAGAATCCAAGAAATCAAGTCGCACATACAACACATAAAATCAAGAACATAACAGAAGAGAAATCCCCGTACGAAGAAACTCGAATTCGAAACAAACAAAGCAGAGTATCAACGAGCGGGTAAACAACCCTCGAATCCACCCCATCATACAAGAACCTTCCCCACCATGCTCTGCTTTCCAAACCAGACACCACAGCGCACCTCTCTAGCTCACAATCCCACAAACTCACGAACGCTACAATGCATCCTCCCCCTCTTCTCCTTCGTCTATTTCGGCTCCACACGATCAATCAACCCAGAACACTGAACACCCCCAGACCCGTCCGGAAGAACTCTTTATCAGCCGCTCAGTCCTTTACCCTGAAAAGCGTCTCGACTAAGCGCGGTACGAACCGAGATCTGCAAATGTCAAACGGCGAGCTGACGAATCGGTTGTGTTCCTGATATTGGGCTGGGGAGGCGAGGGGAGAGGTGGTTTAGCTGACGACTAGAGATTAGCCTCGTCTCGTTTCGTCTCGTTTGGTGGCATGGCGGCTCTAGAGCAACGTCACGGCCTGATGGAGATGGCTCAGATTGTATGTTGAGATCTGGGTATTAACGTCTAAATGCTCAGAACGCCGTCGGCATACATTACGGCAATCATATCGTCTCTGTCCAAAACGCCTCCAATGCATATCCACATACACAAACATACATACATGATCATAGATAGCTACAATGGTTCGAACTTCAATGCGGTTTCCACGTCAGCTTCCTCTCAAGCACATACGACTCAACCGGCAATCCCCTCCACGCCCCCTTGCTATCAAAGAACTCCGGCTCAAAGCTCACAGAAGCATACCCCCTAACCAGCTTCCGCCAATAACACGTCTCCGCCGCAGGCGTCAAATAATGCTCTTTAAACACCCGAACACTATTCCTGGCAATGCGTTCCGACTCCTCATCCCTTGCTAGCAACCCCTCCATCGTCTCCGCCAGATTCCCGAAATCCGCGTCGACTTCCACGAAATTTTGATTGGGGCCAGAGGAGACCATGAGATGGTGATGATGCTGCAGCCAGCGGAGCTTGTGCGAGACGATTACGCTGTTGCAGTTCTGCAGGTTTTGGAGACGTGCTGAGTAGGAGACACCTTCGGTGTGCGCGACGTATTTGTAGGCGCAGTGTTGGTCCATGGTTAGGATCTCGCTGTTGGAGTCTTTGGCGCCTTCTTCTTCCCAGCTGAAGATCTTGACGTCTGCCCATTCGTGGCCTCTTGACGCATTTACCAATTGCTCTCGCACGAGCAGCTCCATGCTGGCGCCGCGCCAGAGCAGCTTGTTGGTTTTCTTCTTCCACGAGAGTTTGGCGTCCATGGCGGTTGCTTTCATCTGTACTTCGAGGTAGGACCCGATTTTGGGTTCCGGCCAGGACCAGTACCCGAAGTCGGGCATGAGCCAGTTGGCTGTCTCGTTCGATTGCCGTGAGTACGCCCATTTGGCTTCTGGGGTGCCGGCTGCGATGTCGTCGGACATGAAGACGAACTCGATATTGGGGAGGGGCTCGGGGGAGGTGATGAGCGCGCGGTGGATGGCGTGGAGGGTGGCTTGCTCGCGCAGGTTGATTGCTACTTCTGCTACGTCGAGGATGTAGAGCTTGGTTGTTTTGTTAGCTGGATCCTCCCTTTTCACTGGAATTGGACCTACTTGTTGGTCGTAAATCATAACTCGCATATATCCTGGGACCTTCATGATCTTGTCGAGCTCTTTGCTGGTGACATGATCCCCTTTCCTTACCTCGACCGCACGGTTAATCTCCTTGTACAGCTCCGGGAACGCCTCGTCGCACCGCGCATCCGTCATAAGCAGATTCCGCGCATCTCGAACAAAATCCCAATCCTCCTTTACAACCTCTTGCTCAGGCGCGTTGACGGGTCTCGGTGGAGGGTAGAAGACGGGCTGTTCATGAGGCCGATTGATCCAGAACCACAGGAACAGCAACGACAAGCCAAAGGCAGGCGCTGCATAGAAGATGCCCGGCCGTCGCCGATTTGTCGACCCCGTCATGAATGCTTCAACCCTCGAGAGCGCAGCCTTCATGCCTCCCTCTTATATATTCATACCGCGAACCAACACACCTCCGCGCAAAAAAAGTAAAAATAAAATAACGATGTTGCAATAGGTTGGAAGAAGGAAAGAAGAAGGGGAGGCAGAGGCTGACATCTTGGACGAGCAAGGCTTAAATGAGAACGGACGCCGCCCCCCGACTGAGACCTCTGCACCCTATCACCGCCTCCTGATAATGGGGTTTCCTGCGCCCCCCTAGGCATTTATCCCACCCTTATCCAACGTCGTATCCATTCAAAACCCACTTCTGGAAATCAGGAAAGCGAGCACTGAGCAGAGAAGAGGCACGGCTTGGCGCACTTGCACCACCACCGCGCCCCTTTTAGGCGCATCCCCGTCGGTGGCCACCAGTGAGAGATGACTGGCTGTAGTGGAACGCGGTATGGATGAACTCCCTGGTAAGCGACGGCGATGTGCTCGGAAGAACAAAATTGCAGAGTTTTTCATTGGGTGTGGATAGGGAGGGAAATATGAGAGGGTCCATGGCGCTATGCCCACTTTCTCGATGCGGCGTAGCTTGGGGGCGTTTAAATATAACTCTAACTTGTTGTGGGACTTTGTGGATTTCATAAATAAGATGGTGCACTCGCACTTCAGGCTTGGAATGACTCTGCTTGATACCAAGCCATTAAGGCTACTGTAGGTTGCTTCTTGAAATGAGAGTGCATCACTTCAGGCTTGGAATGGCTCTGGCTATGGTCTAAAGCCTACAAAGCCGTGGAGGCTGTTGTAGGTTGCATCTTGAAACGAGAAGGACAACGTTGGTCTTTGGAAGATCGATTGGCTTCACTCCGCTTGCCATCCGAGCAGGCCGATGATATCTACAGCTTCAGAGGACAAATTCCTCTGATAAAATTGCACAAAGCCATCCTCTCGAAGCAAACACAACCTGAACTCCATTTTCCCTTCCCAGATCTTCACTTTATATCAACAGAATCTCACTACCTCTTCCCTGCTCTCCTCGCCTTCCCAGGCCGTTGCTTCGCACCACCCGTCGCACCCTTCATCTTCTTCGCCGAGAAGCCCCTCAGATCCCCACTCGACATCGCATCCCCACTCTTCTTAAACCTCTTCTTCCCACCAAATCCAAACTTCTCGTCCTTCTTGGCGCGTTTATTCGGTCCCTGCCTGTCTTTCCTCGAGGCTTTCGAGTCTTTGATCTCATCATCAACCGCGACGTCGAACATATCCGCCTCGTTCGTCGCCTCCGTATCAGCACCTTGACGTTCTTTCCAACCATTAGCAATTATCCAAAACAACACAGGGAGGGGAGCATACTTCTCTTCAAAACCTTAATCTTCTCCATTGTCTGCTTGCGCTCCTTGTCCCTTTCCTGTAACTTCGCAACCTGTACCTGCTTGCCAAACTTCTTCAAATCCCGCTGTTTCCTCGCCTCAGCACTAGCCTTCTTGCTGGCCGCTTCATCGATCAGCTTAGCTTTGATCTTGGCCATATGCTCGTCCGCCTTAACCATCTCTGCAAAGTAATCCGTAGGTCGCGTGAATGGGACGACTTCTGCTTTGAGTGATTTGCGCGCCTCTTGTACTGCAGACAGTGATTGTGCGTAGAATGCCAGCTCGCGGTTTAAATCGTCTGAGACGTCGGGTATAGAGACTGGTTCTGAAGTCGTGACGGATTGGTGCTCGGAAAAGGGGAGTTTGGAGAGAGGGAGGGCAATTCTTTTTAGTGCTGCGGTTAGGGCGACGGTGTTGTTGATTGTGAGGCGTTGGTGTGGTATGATGTCCTCTTTCTCCTCGTCGTCGAGATCCTCGAGGTCTGACATCGGGATATCCTCTTCATCTTCCTCTTCTGACTCGTTATTCTGGTCGTTCTCGCCCGCTGAAGAATCGCTGTCGCTTTCGTCAATGCCCTCGAAATCAATCTGTAGAAATGTTAGAGCGAGATGTAGAAATGCGCAGGGAAGCATACCTTCATAGGACCATCGACTTCCTCTTCACTGCCACTACCATCTTCACCCTCCACTTCCTCCTCAACATCCTCCCACTCCTCCTCTCCCTTCTTCCCATTGGCATTCCCATTCCCATTCCCATTTACCACCTCCCCCTCCCCACCACCCTTCTTTCCCTTCACCTTCCTGGCAACCTTCTCCTTTTTCTTCAAATGCAACATCTTGAAATCCGTGCCCTTTTCGGCAGCCAACGCCATCTTCAGCTTACCTTTCGTAACCATTGTGGCGATGTGCTGTTCTTGAACAATTCTCGTAGACCAGAGCTACGGT
This sequence comes from Hyaloscypha variabilis F, assembly GCA_002865655.1. NCBI lineage: Eukaryota > Fungi > Ascomycota > Leotiomycetes > Helotiales > Hyaloscyphaceae > Hyaloscypha > Hyaloscypha variabilis. Next base: position 548,912 of record KZ613944.1, on the reverse strand, counting down.
AGCTTGGAGGAATTAATTTTTGTTGCGGGAGAACTTTTTAGTTCTGCCGCGCTAGGGTGACCGCCTTCCCGAAAGGGATTTTGGGGGGTCTTCATTTCCACCTCCTGCTGTCATGGTTGCAAGAACACCTAAATGGTTCATGAATGAACCGATTTTGAGTAATATAAGAAGCTGCAATTTGTGATATATGTTAAGCACTTGATTTTTAAACGCGCAGGCTCTGTTCGAACAAATCATATCATGATAGGACAAGAACTATGCATACACATTACTTGAAGGTTTTATCTTATTATAAACGCCATTCCATCTTGGCTGGGTATCTGGTCTACACACGTGCTACTCGACAAGACGTCTTCTAAATCGTTCCGCACGCCCTTCCCTACCCAGCTTTCAAGCTTCCATTCCACCACTTTACTCATTCTCAATCCCTATCTCCCCGTCCTCGCGCTCGCCCTTGCGCTCGCTCTCAGGTGGACGTGAACGAGGCTTGTTGACAACACTCGCAGGTGGTGAAGAAAAGAATTTTCTCCTCTACCCTTAGCTGCTCATTACTGCAACGATGATGTTGCCGATGACCGGCCGACTATGGCGATGAGGCTAATCCAGTCTGGCATGTGTAAAAGATCCCTGAACTCTCTCTTAACATACTCAGTCGCCACTGATCCTTGCATGCCTGAAATACTTCATGCCCACCCACGCAACGACAACCCATACCCAAGCCATTACAGCCGTGAGAATAATCAAAGCAGGATAGTATCCCACAATTGGCAGCGTCGGATCGTCTTCTAACTCCGGTGGAGCGTAGGGCGTCTCTCCCACATCCCACGCCCAGCTCCACACCCCAAGACAAGAACCCATACCAGTGACAAAGACCACCCAAGTCACAATCAGTACGACCCATCCCCACCACGCAGTTTCCGAGTAGTCCCACTCGGCATCAGGCACTGGCAGGGGACTCGCAGCAAGGCCTCCGAGCGACAACGGGGACTTGGCTTTCTGCGAACGTCGACGAGCCAGAGAGCCGGCTCCTTGGGGGAAGTAGGAGTCTGATCCTGATGAGGTTGAGGGTACACGAGGCGGTGGTGGAAGGCTATGGCTGGGAATACTGAGAACATCGTCCTCGTCGGTCGAGGTATAGGTCAGCGTCGGGCTTGTCGCTGTAGTGGGCGAGGATACCAGATGATCGTCTGTCCCCATTGGAAGGGTGTTAATGGGGGACAAAAGAACGTTGTTAGCGCGACTTGCATATCCTTCCATGGAAGGCCGTGGCGTTGCTTCAGAAATACCCAAGCCGTAGCCAGAGGTTGAAGGTAGTTCCTCAGGTGAGGTTGGGCTGAGAGTGCCATCACCCGCGTAGCTAATGTCATGACCTGTCTCGAGAGGCGATCCTTTCATTTCTCTTTTTTCTCGCTGTGCACCACGACCGAGAAGTGCTGCCTTCCTGAGGGAGCCTTTCCTCCTTCTAGTTTTTTGCTGCTGAACCGCCATAGCCATAGCTCTGCTAGGTTTCTTTGGAGACGTCCGATCCTCGCCAGATGCAAAATCGGGGCTCAGGGGGCCTCGTTCGTGGTTTCCATCAGAGCTGGTTCTCAGAAATGAGAGTTTGGAAAGCAAGTTACCAGATAGACTTCGTCTGTGACCAGAGGCATCACTGTCAGGAGATGGCGTGGTCATAGGACGGTCATCTCCATTTTGGAAACTGTTGCTGCTCTCCGTGGTGATGTAATTCTGCTCCATTGCTTCTGATTGCACTTGAGTGTATTGATCACAGAAACGGTAGCATCATCTCAGACCACGTGATGAAGGATGTATTAGAGTTTGGAGGTGATGGTGGATTGCGCTATCACTCATATGAGAAATAGTCAAAGCGATGGCTGAGGGTCCAGATAGTTGGGTGAGTGACAAACAAGGAGGACTCGCAATAAGGCCGTCAGGAGCGGGACGTGGAGGTGGGCTTGGTGTGTGATGAAACTTCTGAAGCGCAAGAAGCAACTCCAGTGTTGATATTCTCAGTCAGAGAAAATGGAGGAAACAGGAGTGTTGTTTGCTAGCAGGACCATGAATATTCTGATATTGACTGGTGTAAAGTCTAACACCTCCAATCCCAGACCAATACCAGGCCACAGGCTTTCAAAGGTCGATTATGCAGCGTTTGAGTGACGGAGTGGAGGTTGTGAGAAGGTGGATTGTGATCTGGCGATGGTCTTGCAGAAAGGAGACACAAGAAAGGAGTGAGATCTGAATAAAGCGCAAGCCTCGGCAACGGCGTACCTGGCCACTTCGGGAGACAGTCGCGCGCTAATGCAGCTTCCCGCAACGTCAACACCACCGCGGCTCCCTCGAGGACGTCCAATCTCGCCCGAGACTTCTTGTACAACTTTTCATTGTCCTTCGCAGACCTTCATATGCCCTCTTGAGACCGTCCAACAGCTGCAATGGCGTCAAGCCTGCCAATTCCCGCTCCACCGCGGACGCCAACTCCCCCAACTCCTATCCCTGAGGAGACAGAGGAGGGGTTGGGAATCGACGGCACTGCCCAAACGGTTCGCTCAACGATCAGCTTCGACCCCAATGCTCTGTCGCCAGCGGTGGACAGCATTTCCGGGCGTTTTGGATCTATGGCATCACCAATGCCACCGTCTACGGGGTTGAACACCCCCTCCTTGGGCAATGATGGGATGATGGCACCCCCACCTCCGACAGGAGGGCAGCGGAGTCCATTTAATTTTCAGACGCAAGCAATTAAAGACACCCCAGCAATTTCAAATTCAGTATGGGACAACAATCCGTTTACTTTAGGTGACAGAATCAAGTTTCCAAATGCTAACACAAACCCAAAGAACATTGGCAAACGTCGAGGCCACAGATACAAACACAGCAGCGTCAGCACGCAGCATCAGATCTTCACCGAACCACCTCCTCGAGCACCGCTTGCACTCCCTGCCTCGCTACCGATTCCCACCCTGAAAGAGGCGTGGACGAGCAGATCGAAAGAACAAACGAGACGTATGGCTTGGTGTGCTTGCCACGCTCTTGTAGCGATGTACGTTCTGTACTCTGCCGCTGGATCTCTTGCTCTTACCGCCCTCTCCCACCTCATATTCTTTGACGCCATATCTGCCACAATTTGTGTTGCGGTCGACGTTCTCTGCAACTTCGAAGTGTGGAAACGCTCCTCGATTCGACACCCCTTCGGTCTACAAAGAGCAGAGGTTCTAGCTGCCTTCGCCATGTCTGTCTTCTTGCTCTTCATGGGCTTCGACCTCATATCCCACAATCTGAAGCATATGCTGGAAGGACTAGGCGGGCATGAAGCTCACCACCCACACTCGCACCAGCGTGTTTCGCCAGGCTCGGTCGATTCCGCAGCCCTCCTCTCCATTGTCGCAACACTAACCTCAGCATACGGTCTGAAAAATCACGCACGAATAGGCAAGACAATGCGCTTCGCATATATATCCTCGCTCCCCAGCATCCTCTCGAACCCTTCCCACTTCCTCACTCTTTCGTGCAGCACCATCATGCTACTCCTTCCCCTCCTCACCATCACCCTATATATCTGGCTCGACCGCCTTCTCTGCACCCTAATTGCCCTCTCGATGTTCTTCCTCGGTGTCCACCTCGCCATCGCCCAAGGTCTTATGCTTCTCATGTCTTACTCCGGGAAAGGCGTTGGCGAAGTTATGTACGAAGTCAACAAGGAACCAATGATACTACATGTCGAGGAAGCTCGGTTCTGGCAGGTACACTACGGACTCTGCATGGCGAACCTGAAGCTACGAGTCCGCGGTGATGACGTCTCCCTTCAGAAGTTGAGAGAGCGTCTCAATTTCCTGATTAAGAACCGACTAGGAGGTGGGTATGGAAAAGGAGCAAGCATGAAGTGGGAGGTGACGATCCAGTTTACGATTGAACGATGATGGTGTATGATATGTTGGACTACTCGCGGTTCTTGTACAGCTTGCGTTTGGGTGGATTATTGATGCATTTCTGCGGAATAAGGCATACATATGGCATCTGCATGATGACGGCGTTTAGGGTAGGTGATACATTAGGAATACATGAACGATTGAGACGGTATCGTGGTCTTGCTTTTAATATTACTGCTAAGTGAGTTGAAGTACACACCTACCAATGGACAGAGGAAATTGGATCACCGTTCAGCCACGAGCCAACTTCAAGCCTCGCTCGAAAACCACAGCTTCGCGCGCATAAAAATCAATCATAGGAACCAGAGAGGCCCCGCGCCTAGTCCCTCTTGTTCAGAACGTCGCCAATATCACGGTGATTGGCTCAACTCATGCCTTTCATCCCCGGTCCGCCTTTTCTCCCCAAGTTATGACAATAAAAACCAATTGTCATTCCGTCACCCCCTCGCCTATCCTCCTTTCACCTCGCTCCTCTACCTCACCCCTCCATTACCAAACGAAGCCTCTCCACTCACTTGAAATCCCTGACCCGCTGACGCCGTGTGCAAGTCAGAACTCACCGCCAGCTCCCTCTCGCCGGCTCTGCCATAGCTCTTTGGGTGATTGGAAGCTTGAGATTCGGAAACCTGGGAGCTGAGCTATATAAGTACTTGTTCGTCTTCGTTTTCGGCTTTAGGATTTCGGTCTTCGAAGTTGGCTACTAATGTTACCAGTCTTTCCTTGTGGATAGGGGAAGATGGGGATGTTGGGAAGGGAGAGTTGTAAGTTGTTACACTGTAGAGAATGCGGAGGTAGCAGGGAAAGCATCAGAATTTCAGATGACGATGGTAACGATGCAAGCGGTTACCAAGAGACTGAAGGACAACCAATCAAATGATCGTTCGACTTCGCAGACGCGCCTACCACCATGACTGTTCCCGCCGGTGGGCTTGCTATATAAGGTCGCTTGTGAAGCTGAGGAGGGTGCGACCAGCTATCATGAGAATTCTGGAAAAGCATGAGGAACCAACCGACGAATATTAGCTGAGAAGTTGCGAGGAGATGTTACGAGGCCAAATCTACCGATGCGATGGCTAAGATGCTGTTTTGGTGTAGGAGTTATGTGGAAGTTGAGCCTCTAAACTTTACTGAGAGTAGAATATTGGATTTGTTGTCAATGAATTCCTCATTGACATTTGCATGCATGACTTCATCCGAACATCTAGTCTCGGGAGTTTGACAACAAGAATTGGATCAGCAGGCATGGAGGGTGCACCCTTGATTCTGTATTCCTCCGCTAGCTTTTCCTGGGCCTTCGACTTGGCCTTCAAGTCGCCCATAAGCTCGTTTTTCTCGTTGAAGTATTGAGCGCGAACTGCCTTAGCATTCCATGTGTCCTTTTGAGCATCGGCAAGATCGTTCCCGTGTTGCTCTCGAAGAGCGTCAATATTGCTGATAAATATAGAATTTCCGTCGTTTTGGAGTAAGCCCTTCTAGCGAGGCAAATGGGAAAGGAAGAGAAAAGTGTTGTGGGGAGTATCATACAATCTCATATCTCATAACCAACCTCGCTGAAAGCAAATATACATCTACACCATCGTATCGCCCAAGCAGACACGCATCAAGAAGTGGGGAAGTAACAGTTCTCCGGTATCTCGAATCCGAACGCCTATCCCTTGCTACACCATAAACATCATAATGCCTCCATTCCTCCTAGGAAACGAATTTAGAAAAGACTCCACCCACCCTTCCTCTCTCTCCCCTTCTCAACCTTCCTCCTCCCGCGTTCCTCAACGTTCAACTCCCGCAGGCCATCCATCTTCCCCAGCACCAGCTCAAGCAGCTCTTTCCGTCTAATGACCTCCAAGTGACCTCTAACCCTCGGGTCCTCCTTCGCAAATCGCTCTACTTCTTCTTTGCTCAGTCCCCTCCCCAATCTAACATCCAGCTCCCGTGGGAACTGATAGAAAAATTCAGAAAGTAGCTCTACGTTCAGAAATAAGACGGCGGTGGAGGTTAACTTCGTGGACACGACATCGAGGAAGATTTCGGGACAGGCGTACTTGGCGTTCGGGTTTGCGTTCGGGTGCGAAGTGTTGCAGGGAGGTGATTTGAGGGCGGAGAGGCGGAGGCGGAGGAGTTGTGCGCGGTCGCGGAGGAAGACTGCTTCTTTGCCTGTGAAAGCTTGTCAATATTGAAAGGCGGAAAATTCAAAGAGGAAAAGGGAACTTACCTCTTTGTAGCAAATCGCTCGAGAATCCTCCCGCCCCACTGGCTCCATCACCGACAACCTCCACCTCTCCTTTCCGGGCTTTGTCCACAAAGCCCATCACATCCTTCAACTTTCTCTTCCCGCCCACGGTCTTCTCTACAGCCTTCACGGCATCCTCGCAATCCTTCAACTCTTTCTTCAACACACCAGCCACGTTCTCGCGGCCGCGAGTCCACTCCCCATCTTCGACATCAATTTCAAATTTGTAAGGCTTGATGCAGTTTTCGACTTGGTCGGATGTGCTGTAGAAGCGCTCGTTGAGGATTCCAGATGCAGCGTCGGTGATAGCTTGTCGTGCGAATGGGTGCGAGGCGAAAGTACTTTGGGCGATCAGACGATCGACGTGTGCTTGAATTGCGTTTGCTACTACTGTTGTTGCTAGACGGCCAATGCCTAGCTTTGTCAGAGCGGACGTTGAAGCATCGAGCTTGCGGTGCCAGTAAAGTGACTCGGGATCAGCAGTTGGGAGATCAGCGAGGGAATCAGGCTCCGGCGGAGGTGGTGAGAGGCTCGTGACTGGCTTGTTCCAGTATCGCGATGCCAGCAGATCTAGGACCTTTTGATCTAGTTCTTCTTTTAGCAATTCTCGTACCTGAGGTCGACCGAAATTCTCTGTGAATTCCTTGAATGAGTGCTTGAACGAATCAAGGCTCTCAGCAAGGTATGATTCTGCTGACAGAGGCCGATCGTTGTATTGGACCTTGAACTCATAGGTAGCCTCCTCCAGTTCTTGCCGGATGGCATCGCCAGTGCTTTGAAGGCTAGCAGCCATCGTTTGCTCAAGCACGTGCATCAACTTCTTGCGCAGTGTAGTTGTCCCAACACTGACTCCAGCTTCGGGACCAAATTCGAGCGGGTGAGCGGAGAAATAAGCATGTTCGTGCTTGGAGATCGCGGTGGCAATATTGCCATTTCCTCGCTTGAACAAGCTTGAAGTTTGAGGTGGCACTCGTGAGACTACTCCAACATAGCCAAGCCTTAAAGGATATTTTCGATCATTCAAGATAGAGGCTCCTCTGGGCGCATCAACGAGGTCCATCTTTGTAACAACGCCAATCGTTCGTTCTCCTCTTGGGTCGACCCTTCGACTTGCTCGGAGAGCTGTAGAATTTGCGAGATCCACATCTGCGGCTGAGATAGCCAAAATCACATTCGGGGGTTGGATATATTTGTCGCAGAGATCAGAAATCTTCTGCTTCAGTTCCAACGGCTGGTCATGACCCACAACTTGGATATAACCCGGGAGATCTATTAGTGATAGATCTGGGACATGTGGAGACGAAATAGTCAATTGGATAGGGTCGTCCGAGACACATTCTGAGTCTGGAACTGCCAAGTTGAGCTCCGTCAACGTCCTTTGGATGTGGGAAAAGTCTGTGATCTTTCCTAGACCAAGTGCTGGGAACTCTCCGTACTCTGCCTGAGCATCAGGGGTATTGACGAGGGTCAATTCAATGGGCCGCCGTGTAACCATGTTGGATCCCTTAGGTAGAAATTCGTGTCCAACAATAGCCTCCAGTACCGAACTCTTTCCTGATGATTGGGATCCAATGACAACAATTGAAGGCAAGGTTAACGTATTGGACTGTCCAACAGTCTGCAATATGCTCCGAATCTCAATCATCTTCTTGGTCAAAACCATCATCTGGTCGTCCCGAGCAACCTCCCCGTCAGTTCGGGTATCCTCTTCCGTCGATTGATCGTAGCCGTAAGCTGCAGCGGTTCCTCCTGCGGCAGCAACTCCCATCCTGCTTTGTTTGGGCGGCTCTCCTCCAGGCCCCCCTTCACCCCCAGTGTTGCCTTTCCCTTCGCCTATTTCTTCATGAATTCGTAGTATCTTCTGCATCCAATCTGGCATTTCTACCTGCTCCTTGGTATTTAGCCATCCTTGCCGTGTCTGGTCTGCTATCTCTTTTGCGCTCCCGAAGAGTCCACCAGCTACACCAGTCACCGTTTCAGTTGTCTTATGGAACACATCGGCTACATAGTTTCCCGCCTCTGCACATTGTTAGCCTTTACACCCTGGACTTTGCTTTGAATGACAAACGTGTAGCTTGATATTGTACATAAGCCAAACCAGCAATCGTTGCTCCACCGAATAGAGCTGGTATCCTGGCAAACTTAAGGAGCAAATTTGGCAGTATTCGCGCGAAAGAAGCATTCCGGACAGCCACTACATTCGAGAAGGGGGTGTATCCAGCAGGCCATATCCGTCTGCGCGCTGCTCGCACAGCAGAATCTGATCTGAGAAGGCCGCCGGCAGACGAAGTCGTGTGGTGATGGAAGTGACGCGCTGCTTGCGTGTTGACTCGACCTGCCAGAGGCGGGAGCCTGGCTGACAAGAGCCGCCCACTCATGGTAGCCAGGCGTATATTAGAAGCAATGTGCTTGCTGGATCTTTGCTATTCATGGAATTCGATTCATGGGTTGCTGAGGTTGTTGATAGAGACAGATGCGGGTTTCCGTATGGTGCACTCAAGAATCTTGAAAGTGGCGTGCATGAGATGTGGCTGGTGGGTTGTGGCGCATCAAGCACCAAGCACCAAGCACCAAGTGGAGTCTAGCGCGGCTTTCGACATCATGGGACGAAACCAACAGCCTTGAGCAAAACTATGGGAACACAGTCAGATGGTACCGTATTTAGTCTCCTTTCCTGTGTAACTTTGGTAATTTCTTTGTACTCTGCAAAAAATCTTCTTCACATCTGGAATGCGGAATTTCGGTCGTTCCTGCCGGCCTTCGTTTCTTTTTATCCTGACTGGCCCGGATTGCGCCATCCAGCTCCTTCAGCCTCGCTGCCCCTGGATTCAATGATTGACTCAACGTCAAGCTACTTCTTGAGAAATTACTCTCGGCCCATCTCACCCCCATGAACACACACTGAAGCCTTCCGTTCCTCTGGTCTAACTCGTCCTATTTCGTAGGAACGTGGAGGCAGCGCAATTTCGAAGATGTGTCGTTTTCTGGTAAGGACAGAACTGACCGCTCCATGCATGCTCTAACAGTGGCCAGGTCTACAAAGGCTCCGACGAGATCTTGCTATCCAAGCTGATCTTAGATCCTGCTCACTCCATACTTATTCAATCCTTCGACCCCAGGCTTCGTTTGGACATGAGAAGACCGCACAATGGTGAGCGACCTCAACCATCACCCCTGAGCCTGGCTGACCGCTTTGAGGCGATGGATTTGGAATTGGATACTATACCGAACCAAAGCTGGGCCCGGACCCTTGCATCTTCACTTCCACCATTCCTGCGTGGAACTGCGTCAATTTACAACGAATTGCCTCCAAGACCGCCTCTCACCTTATCTTCGCCCATGTCCGTGCTACTACCGAAGGCTCCCTGAGCGATGATAACTGCCATCCTTTCTGCCATGGAAGTCTGATGTGGATGCATAATGGAGGATTGGGAGGCTGGAAGTATATCAAGCGGCGTTTGGGGGAGTCATTGGGAGATAGGTGGTACCTCTCGGTGCAAGGAGGAACAGACAGCGAATGGGCATTCGCTCTTTTCCTCGACACACTGGAGCGCTTGGGTCATAATCCAAGTTCTCCACCCCCGACTGGATTTGGTCCCACGGTTCTACGTCAAGCCATGCTAGAGACAATCAAGCGGACTAACGACTTTATCGCCGCGATACCGACGAAAGTGATTGAGCAGGAGCAGGTAGATACCAGAAGTTTGCTGAACTTCGCTCTTACGGATGGGCACAGTGTCGTTTGCACTCGGTATGTTCGCAGCAAAACAGATGAGGCAGCAAGTCTGTACTATTCGTCCGGGACTAGCTGGGAGGACAAGAGTCAGAAGGGCGAATTCCAGATGGACCGAAAAGACAAGGGAGCAGATATCGTCTTGGTTGCGAGTGAGCCTCTGACCTTCGAAAGAGGTAATTCAACACTTGAGGTTTACCCAATGCTCTGACTGACAGTTTGCAGAAACCTGGGTGACAGTTCCTACCAACTCAATCCTCACAATCCATAAGCAGACGGTCATGGTTCATCCAATAATCGACGAATACTACAACTACAACCCGTATCACAAACGCTCGTCCAAGCTTATCCAAGACAAAGGTCTTGTCACGAATGAGAAAGGCAGCACTCCAACTACCCCCGGCCTTGTCAACGGCAAACCCACGAAGTCAAAGGTCTCGTCAAGCCTGCACGAGAGCTTAGCAAGCACTCTTGTCCCAGCTATGCGCTCGGCACCCTCCGCATCACCAATGCTCTCCCCTTCTCAGGAACATACACCCCTCAGCGAACTCCGGAACGTCATCTCAAACATCTCAGCCAGCGCTCGGGATCCCACGAAACCACAAGAACTAGGTAACACCAAGAAGAAGCGGAAATCACTTTCCAGTCGTACTCCTCCTCAAACCACACAAGAGGAACCTGAACCAGATTCGCCGCCTCAACGGGCCTCTTATGGCGATCCAATGAAGATTGCACAGTACTTTCCAGAGCTCACTTGAGTTCGAGTGATGGCGTGCAAGGTGCTCAGGAGCGGTGGTTTAATGATTCTCGGTAGAGGCGTTACTTTCTTGGGGCGCAAAATTAGCACGATTTGGGGCGGTGGTGTTTCTTCAATCTTCGATTCGAGCGGGCTGACAGCACTGTGTAAATGAGAATTGCCTGCGATGTAAAATTACTTGAATTAAAAACCTTTCCATTCTAGCTGAGATCTTCAGTTGAGGCTTGAGAAGTGTGCTCATGCTCAACAGCGAGCAATAATTGAAGTCCACTCGATGTTACTTCCTGATCGCTGCACTTCACTTTGCATGGCACTCTTTTATTGTTCAATTTAATTTATTTTCTTCTAGATGAGGCGTGAAGTGGCGCAACGAAAAAAGGAAAGAGCATCGAAAGGCATGTAGAAAATTCTAGACTTACTCATTCTCACCGTGTCAGAAGCTGGCCAGCAGCATCGATTCCTCCTCGTCCGAACCCTCAACATTACCTACCAGTGTCTGCAGGTCCTCCATGGCCAGTCGCATCTCGTGCACACTGGGAGGGTCAAGAAGCTCGTCGAATTCTTCGTCATCGGAGGAGTCTTCATCGTCGAAGTCTTCACCGGGGATGATTGGGGGGTTGACAGTTTGGTGGTCCTCGTCGAAGAGGCGATCGAAGTCGTCACCCTCAACCTCGAACTCTTCATGTCGGTGAAGGGTTGGGCGTTGTCCGAATGGGTCGAAGGGGTCGAAGTTGCCAGCGAAGTGGTCTCGATGTGGGATGTGTGCGGGATGCATTGGTGGTGGGTGTGGTTGCCGCAGAACCCAATCGAGGAAGGGATCCTCGTCGACACCGTCGTCTTCACTGTCGTGGTGAGCGTCGTCTCTATCATCGTCGTCAATGCGGTCATCCCTGCGAGTGTCAGTAGGAGAGATTTTGAGACTGTCGTTAACAGACCTGGCCGCATCACGCTCTACAATACGTACGTCCTCAATCGGCGAGCCCGGGACGTAAGCCGGGTCAGGGCCCTCGAGTGCTCTCGCTCTGACCTGCTCCGGCAACGCCCTCAGACTCTCAATCAAGAGCTCGGTATCGCGAACCGCAGTTCGGATATGAAGCCACTGTTCGGCAGTTGGCTCTCGAGACACGTCCATGCAGGAATTCAGCATCAAGATCGAACCGGACAGTTTCCCTTCAGCTCTGCGTCAAAGTGCCGCGTTCTCGATGGAGGAGATAAAACGTGCGAGCCAGTTCATCACGCTCTTGAGCTTAGTGGTGACTGGGTCGTGGCGTGGAAGGCCTTCGAGCTCGCGGCGGTCGCCGCGAGCCCACCAGTCGCGCGCCATGGTGAAGCCTCCTACTTCTGCTGCGTCCGCAACGCTGGCTAGGTAGAGTACGTAGGCGTCGCCTTCCCATGTGAGGGTTGATGTACGATAGCCTTGCTCTTTGAGGCTGCGGGCGAAGTCCCTGAGTGACAGTGGTTGGCTGGCAGAATTAGTGGTTCTGGACTCGAAGTCCTCTACGTAGGCAAGTGACAGACGGCCGCATACCTCTCTATGCTTCTCGTAAACTGGAGCAGTTTCTGGGAAGCGGGATAGGTAGTGCTGATACCCGAAGAGGTCTGCACGGAGAGCTGAGTCGGTGTTCCTGTTGAACTCCCGGTCTGCTGGTGCCAGGGGAGAGACACACCACTCTGCGAAGGTCAAAGGCACTTCGTCTGGACCTGCCATTTCTGGAGCTGGGGTATCAGCAATTGGAGCTTCAGCTTCTTCAAGGTATGGACGCTCTAGGCCGTAAAGATGTCGTCTTCGTCCTGTGGCGACTGTGTTCCGCCAATCGTGGAACGCCTTTGCGTCTCTTGGGCAGTCTCTCAAGTAACGGGCGTAAAGATCGAGAGTGAATTCGAAAGACTCAGCCATAGTTCTTGGCGTCACGTTCTGTTCTTTGGCTTTGATGGCGCGAAGTCTGTCCATTGACCTCCAAGATCTGAAGCCCATTCTCGCCTCTTTGACATCCTCAAACCTGAAGACCTTGCAGTCCATTTCGTAGCGCTCTGTATTCGTGGCGTGAAATTGATCACACTCATACTCAAAGCCATATGTCTCGAGATACTCTTCGTATCCCCGACAGTCGAGGTTGAGCATCTCCGACTCAAGCTCGCCTGCATTTGCAAAGCGAGAAGTCCACTCTTGGAAAGAAAAAGGGGCCCGCTCTCCAATCCCTGGTGGAGCAATGACAATGTAAGGTCCAGTACCGTGGCCAGAGACCCGAAAGAAACGGTCCCTTACACCCTCGAGCTCTTGTACCTTCGCTTCCTCCGCTTTCTTGAGTCCAATTAACCGGTCAATTTCGTCGCCCACGTCGTCTTCCTCGGAGTCGTACTCAAATTCCTCAGGAGTTGCAAACCTCTCGATTTGGGAAGCCAGCTCCTTAATATTGCCGCGAGCTTCCCACAACTCGTTGTTGAAGCCGAAGAGCTTTTGAGCTTGCTCGTTCCATGCCATTACTGTCCCAGCTTCCGCGAGGGGGTTGTCAAGTGATTCGGGCGTGGCACGGCAGAACCAACATGTGGTGCAAGTTGTGGTTGGGCCGGTAATCGTATGGGCAAGTGTGTTGCGGGTTGAGCAACGGTGAATTCCGGGCAGGAGGTAGACTGTTGGAGTCTCGCACTCGTTGCATGTGATGGTAGTTCCGAAACACATTTTCGGGATTCTGTTGGTTGTTCTGTGGGTTGTTGATAGTTTGTATCAATTGCTTCTAGGAGCAATGCTTGTAGTTGGTGTTAAGTAGTTGCTTTTGCTTGTTTTGAGAAGTGAGTAAAATAGAATCAAAGATGGCTGAGAGAAAAAGCGCGAGGATAGCAAGGCTGGTCTTTCTATTTATGTCAGGGAATCCGTTGTTTGTTCTGCGTTCAAGTGAGAAAGAGCTTTGTGCAGTTTACACAGAAGAAAGGAAGCACAGAGATTAAAGGGTTATGACAATTCATTATCAGGTAAAGAAAGGACCTGATCGAATCATGTCAAAGAAGACGAAAATAGTTACAAAGCAGCTCATATCGCGTTCCCCTCCACCTAGTACACCTGTGAGTGTCCTCTATAGGCACATCTCTCCAGGCGACTCTCCATATCAATCTCCTCCAATAGTACACCTGGGAGTGTCCTCTACAGGTACCCCTCTCCAGGTGACTCTCCTCATACATTCTCTCCAAAGAAAGCATACACACAACAGACTCGATCTCCTCCATGTCAGAAATCACTTTTCTCTCTCCTCAACAACAATCCAAATAGTACAGGGTATCAAGAAACGAAGCAGCTTGCTCGCCTCTTTTATTGAGAACGAGCGCTCAGGCTTGGTCGGTAGTAGATGACAGCAGCAGAAAAGCAGGCAGCAGACCATCCTGCAACTTTCACGATGCTTCCGAAAGCGAAGTCAACCGCGTTGTAGAATGAATTTGGTGGCAAATCATGAGGTCGAGGTTTAGACGGCCCGCTGCTTGTACCATCCTCATTCAAGCTTGCAGACGGAGAAATGATAGAGAGGTCGCCGCTCCAGGTATAGTCAGGAGCATACTTCTTTCTCTCGGCCCAATAAGTTTGCTCCTCAACGGTATGAAGAGACTGGTTGTTGGCTTGGTGCCAAAGGCTGCGAAAAAGCTCAGATGGTTGAGCCAAGAATCCGAAGCCGAAGATGATGGCCAATGGGGAGAATGTAGCGAGAAGGACCAATGCCATAATGAGAGCCTTCTTGATCGACACGTGGTCCTTGGCGTCTACGGCCGTTGTGCCAGAAACCGCATGGTACATTGAGATAGGGCCAGATTCCGAAACAGGCGCCATTGTACCGGGAATATCAGGGTACATTGAGGTTGATACGGATTCGGAAATAGGCGCCATTGTACCGAAGTTGTCGTGATACGATGAAGCCAGAGGGGATTCGACATTTTTCGTCAATGTACCAGCTTCATGCTAGCACAATGGAGTAGGTGGAACAGCGGCATCAATTGTCATTGTACCGGCATTGTCGGGGCACAATGAGCTCGGGGTGGATTCGGCATCGTTTGTCTTCAATGTACTAGCTTCGGGCTGACACATTGAGATACGATCACTCTCGACATTCTCGACCTTCATTGTAGCAGCAGCTCGAATGTCAATGAACTGTTGGTGAAGCATCTCGAAGGCAGCCTTCATATCGTTGGCGTTCTTGCCCATCTCCAGAATCTGGCTATTCTGCTGATCAAGTTTCGTCTGCAAAGACACTTGATCTTGTCGCAACAACTTTGACTCATCCTTATGCTCATTAGACTCGCGTCCCAAGCGGTTGATCTCGTCTTGAGCTTTGGCGGAAAGCTGCTGGCTCGGCTCGAAGGCCCCCAACTTCACTCTCAGCTAGCTTCAATGACGTCTGAACTGCAGCCAAATCGGCTGTAAGCTCTGCAATCCGAAGTTCTGCATTCTCGGCCCGAATTGTAGCTGCAAGCAGAGCAGCTTCGGACGATTCCTTCTGCTCAGCCAATTGTGCTCTGAGCTGGCGCGCTTCATCTTCGGCTTTGTGGATCTTTGCTTCTGTGCGTAAGATTGTCTTTGCTGACTTCTCGATCTCGTAGGCGTCGAGTTCAGGAGTTTTTCGAGCCTCCGTCAAAGACTTCTCTTGTGCAGTCAGCGAAGCTCTGAGCTGGCGGGCCCCAGCTTCAGCATCTCCTGCTCTCTTCTCGGCAGACTTGATCGCATTCTTTGCGTGATCAGCCTGAGATAGTAGTTGGATCTTTTCTGAGTCGAGAACAGTGATCTTGCTTTCAAGTTCAGCTACTGATTGCTTGCAGACGGCTAGTTCTCTGGCAGCACTGTAGACCCTGGGACCTTTCATGTCCGGGTAGGTGTCGAAGTGTTCGGTTAGGTGTTGATATGGTTGGTTTCTGGGGAACATCCTGTCGGTCTGCCTGTCAATCTGCTGACTCTGTCGGCGTTCATTCTCGACAGTTCGACAGTTTTCGCATTCTGGCTCGATGATCTCCTTCGTCAAGACAAGTTCCATCCGATCAAGGTACTCTTGAGGCAGATCTCGCTTTGTCAATACCCGCCTAATATGAATCTTAGAGGCTTCGATATCCTTCATGACCTTGTCGCAGAAGCTGCATGGGTCATCAGCGTTTCTGTTGGCGAGAGCGAACTGTCCCATCTTGGCCATGAAAGGGGGATCGGGACGCCTATCGGGAACGCTGTAGCTAAGACAAAAGTTAGTTATCGCTTGAAAATTGCAGACAGTGAAGACATACGTTGATGCTGCCAGGCCTCCTCGGAGGGGATCGGATGGTTGGTTGGTGGCATTTGAGGGGTCGGCTTGAGAGGGTACGGCCGCCAATGTTCCAGATTGGAACTGTTGATTGAAACCCGGTGCATTTGCGATGCTGCCAGGTGTAAGAGTCATCGCATTGGTCTGGTTAGGTTGTTGGTTGGCTTGGTTGGCTTGTGCAAATTGGTGTTGGTGATTGCGCGGTCTGAAGTCGTTGCGACCACCTCGCGGAGCCTGATTCATGTAGCCGCCTCGCTGTCCTCCTCGAGCTCTGTAAGCCATTGTTCAATACGATTCGGTACAATAGAAGAAGCTTTATTGTACCACAGTGTTGAGGAATGGTTGGTGTTCGTGCTCGAGGTTGTTGTGGGACGTGGAGATTGAGGTTGTAGGAGGAAGAGTTGCTCACGACCGGAGATCGAACTTAAAAGCTTTTTTGTGCGCCAGCTTGTGGTAAGCGAGACTCAACTTGAATTCACGTTTTCGAAATTTAAGGTTTGAACTGATAGAGTGAATACGTTGATTCCTTGAGGACTGCTTGTCTCCGATGATGAAAATCACGTGACTTTCCCTCGCTTCGTTTGTTGACTTGCCCCTGGGCACGGCAGAGCACACATACTTGTCAAGAGAGGCACTTGATCAATGTCCGACATCGAAGCCGAACAATGAATTTTAGAACATTTGAATGTCCCACAATTTCGGGGACATTGGTTGACATCGAAGCTGATCATTGGCTCCAAGGTAACATATTTGAGAAATCTTGAATGTCCCCTTATGTTAGGGTCATTGATTCTGAATTTTCCACCTCTTTAGGGAACATTGATCCTAGACATTGGGCTATTGACAAATTTGATATTATGTCAAAGTAGAGAGCATATTGGGGTTTCTCAATGTATAAGATAGAGAGGGATAGTAGGGGATTAACAAGTTTATATGGTTAATTGGATAGCCCGAACTATTAGCTAAAATCCGTACATTTCACTTATTCGGGTCACTTTATTCCGAATAATTAATTCCAATGACGTGATATCAAAAATATTGCTTATAAATCTTTTATAACTGTTAGGAAGGGACTTGAGACATTGTAATTTGGGATAAGAGGTTTGTATTACTACTAAAGATTACGTTAACGCTATGTGAAAAAGGCAAAAAAGGATGTATGTAGAGTGCCTGTACTAGGCTCTCAATAGAAGTGTTAGGAGAAAGGAAGCCTAGAAGCAAGGCTCTTGTCCACTGGGACTACCCTCACTCCTGCAGAAGCCAATTTGCCATTCTCACCCCAGACCAGGGTCTCAACCTGGTGAAGTGAGCTGCGGCTGCGTAACAAGCCGCCAGCCCCTCCAATAAAAGCGGGTAGATCTTCGAACAGACCTGTCGCCTTGCGATAGGTTTTCCCGTATGAAATTTCGATTTCCTCCCACTCGCTCTCCTTTACACGCCGCCTAGAACTCACAGCGGACGATAAAACCCACAAAGTTTGGTCGGCGGATTGTCTGACCTTATATTCGCGCCCAATTTTCTGGGCTTGGTTGATGAGTACTTCGAACAGGGCAATCACCCACCGATAATGGTTGACTGCAGTATTGGCTTTAGATCGCAGCAAGCCGCTCAGCTCACGACGATCATCAGCGATATATGGAGCGCGAAAGTAGACTTCGAAGTCTTCAAGGTGGAACGACCGGTCGCTTTCCACGCCCGTATTTATGAGGTACTTGGCGTATGAATCCCATCCCCTCTCGAGAATGGCCTCGTGTGAGGTCAGGCCAGTATCTGAACGAAAGAACTCTTGAAGACTGAGGCAATCATCGCGAGAATCTCGCCACTTGCCTGAAAGATCGAAGTCTTTCAGGACACACTCATTTGTGTAAAATTCTCCCTTGAGTGGGAAGAAATTTGCCATTGTACGGCGTCGTTCCACATTGTGGCGCAAGTTATACCAAGCAAGAGCTTCGGGAGTCTGGTCCAGTGGCTTGATATAACTATTTTCATAGCTCTCGACGTCTTGTCGAAGAGCCATTTCATCGGACAGCATGATACCTGAGGTTAGCCTTTGAAGTTTCTGGTCAGCGGACCATTCCGCGAATGTCTTTTGCGGATTGACTCGGGCATCGAAAGACTCTTCTTTCTGCTCTGCCATAGTATCGGGAGTTTGAGAATTGACCATGGTTACTGATTTATTTTATATGGTTCGTTTCTCGAAAATCTGGACGTTTTATTGGATCTTTGAAATAGACTGTTGGGTAGAGAATGCAGAGAGGCGATAATACTAGTGGACTATTAACGTGATCACGAATTGTAGTCTATATATACTCTCTAGATATACTGTTCAGATGTTGTAAAAATAGTGTTTGTAATAAAACAAGGCAATAAAGATAATAGGTTTAAGATGTTTAGATAAAGAGTGCTATAATAGACTATAATACCGTTTTATTTAATAAAGGGCCGAAGTCCTTTCTTGTTTTATTTTCTTAAAGGAAAATAAGAGTTTATCACCCGGTAGGAATAGGACAAGTCCGAATTTCTAGCGTAGAGATATATGGATGCGGGAGTGGAGCTAAAATAGATAGCCTGTCCTCACATAATTTCGTATATCAATAGCCAGGTATGAGAGATGTGGTAGAGAAAAATACAATTCAGGCAGTGGGAGTTGTAGAAATTTAGGATTCCCGGTGTGAAGCCTTTTGCAAGTTGCATAGCTCAGGGCAGAAATACCCACCTTATCACAGGTCGATCACAGGGTACAAGTCATATTCTGTTGTTAGTTTCGATATTTTAATTAGGTTCAATTTATTGCATTAAGTCTAGCACGAAACGAAAAGAAGGGGATGACAGTCAAACTCTCACCTCAAGAAGGCGGGTCGGGGTAGACGGGCCCGTCAGGCGTAGCAGCAGAGCGGAGCTCTTCCTCAAGAGCACGTCTCACCATTCCCGCAACCGTATCTCTGACCCTCATGAAGCAGTCAAAATCACTATGCACTGGTCTAAGCAGCTCCCCGTACGCAGCAACAGCAACGATATAGCGGTCCCAATCTTGCGAGTTCGTAAAACCCGTCGATCGCTTCTTCGTCCTGTTGCACCACTCCCGGACCGTGGGCACTCCAGGTCTGTTGACTTCGAAGTTGAAGGTGTCGATCTCTTCTTGACGAATGGATTCAACACGAGAGTTGAATTTCAAGAGGTATTCGAGGTTGAAGGCGTAGTCGGCGATGTCGAATCTTAGGGCTGTCTCGGCAGAGATACCATTGTTTGGAGATCGAATATCGTCATTGATGGATGTCCAGTCTTTGAAGTTGAGTGGAGCTATTTCGCCGCTAAGATGCTGGATCAGGGCTTTTTTCAATACCTCGGAGTGTGAGTAATTGTATGCCATATTTTCTGTGGGATTTGGTTACTTGGTATTTGTTGGTGGGTTTATGAATTTCTCTCGATTGAATTCTTTAGATCGACGTTTGATGTAAAGGTGCAGTGCGAGATGTGGAAAGGTCCGTGTGAGTGGTGCGGAAGAATTGACTGAAGCCGATATCAATCGTCGAATTTATACTGGAATCATAATGGCTGTTGTGAGGGGCTGTAAATGTTAATAAAGGAGTTTGGAGCATCCTGTTCCTTCAAGTAAAGGATGCTCAAGCTTTCGAGGCTTTATTGAGAATGCTCGCAGAAGGAACAGCATCTAAGCCAACCCTTTGCGCTTTCTTCTTATGGTAGCAACAGCTGAAACTTGGGATGGCGTATTAAGCTGCATTGAATGTGCATGTTGTTGTGGAAGGAGCGATTCAGCGTCTCAACTAAGAGGGAACCTGCCTCGAATTGAGAACGCAACAATGTGCTCACTAGGGTCCCAGGGTCCCTCGACATCCTTCGCATCAGTCGCCACGACCTACCCGCACATATTTTAAGCCACTGCAGCAATACTCCCGCTACCCACGCATTTTCACCCTTCTTGGATACTTATCCAGCATCAATCCAAGATGTGCATCCTCGTGGTTGACATTTACCCCCGATGCGGACACAAGCGTAGGAAAAACAATTGACAAAAGAAAACATCGCTAATCTGGGTCGTAGTGATGTCAAGAGACTCGTGCTACGCCAACAATCCATTCTGTTGTGATGACCCAATCGCTACGTAAGAATCGAATCCCTTCCCTTTGGCCTTATCGACGTCGGCATAACCTCTGTCAAGGCCACCTCGTAGCAGTTCAAACGCCCATTCTGCTCTTTGCCGCTTCTTTTCCATTGCTTTGCGCAAATACTGACCACGCAACCTCTCCCAGGAGCAAAACCGTCAAAGGGAAATGCGGAATGTGCAGAGAGAAGGATCACAACAACTTCATTAAGAAGAAACAAGCAGAATTAAAGTCAAAGCGAGCTGCTGAAGCGTTACAAGCAAGAAAGGAGGAGAAATCAGAGATAAATTTGGCTGTGCAAAAGCTCAAGAAGGAGCTCGATTCGGAGCATGCTGCTGATGACATGACTGAAAAGACATCTCCAACTGTGAAACGCCACCGTCCTACAAGTCCTCAACGCGACCCTCCGATCAAGGTTGAGAACGACGAGACGCCTTATTCTTATGAGAAATTGATCGAGTCTGCGAGAGAGGCTGGAAAAATTACAAAAAAGCAGAGGAAAGGAGAAGCTGGAATTGGTGACTGGATTCCAGTCAAATGGTGTGCTGCCAACTCGACAGATGCAGATGCAAACGTGGTGGATTCGGCAATCAGTGATGTCGACTCGGACTCAAATTCAAAATCAAAATCAGGTGAATTCACCTCTGGGAAGGTTTTAGAACATCGACAGTGAATTAACATCCATGGATATCTAGTCATTTCTGACCTCCTCTCTGAACATCGCCGCGCCAACAACCATCTCAAAGGAAAAAACGGACGCAAAGCATGAGAAAAAGAGGTAGGTACTCGCCACCATTGACCCGAAGACTCGAAAGCCTTGTCCGATATGTTGATAATAATCTTGTAGCAACAGACAGAGACCTTTTGAAACCGGATGAGCTTTCGAATCAGATCGTACATTACACCATTGCCAACTTGACAACTTCGTTGCTTCTAATTCACATTCACCAATAAACCAACACTTTCAGTAAGATAAACATCGAGGGCCCAGAATTATTTCAACAAACATCACAATACACCACACCACACACGAATACGAAGATAACAACAATGTGTACTTGCGTCGCTTGGGTTTGTAAGCAGCCTTGCCTGTACCCCAGTATACCTGTTCCTAACGTTTCCCAGATGAGTGTGGCCACAAGCACATCGCCCGAGTCGCGCCATGCCACAGACACAACTTCTACCTCTGCGATGATGCCGATATTACGGTCGAGCCATGCTTTTATGACTGCGATGACTGCGTTGAACGGGAGAGGAACAAGAATACAGTCGTTGTTATGGAAATGGAAATGGAAATGGATATCCAAGATTGCATCGTGGAAGATGCCAAGGAAGGATCTTGATATTGCGATTGCGGTCTTTTGCTTTCCTTAGGCGCGCTGTTTTCACTCCTTTGCTTGACTTGCCGGGAATGACAAATCATGGCAGAAAATAGAGAAACGAAAGATATTTCAGTCAATTTACTTTCCCAAAAGATGTGATGTGCCTTTCAAAGACTTCCTCGTGGCTCTTGAACATTTCTGAGGCCTCGAGAGAGTCACCGGTCTGGACCTCGAATATATAATCACGTGACAAAGCAGCAAAACCTTTCAGGCACAGCAGGAACTTCCTGGGAATGCGAACGCATCGTCTTGAGATTAGCCACTCATGAATGCTCATTGCCTCACTTGGGGCTCCCTGTGTGGATTTTGAGAATTGGGAGAGTGAATTCGGCGGAAGGGAGGAACTGAGGTTGACATAAAATTACACAGCCCAGGCTATGCTGAGATATGCGCACTAAGCTTCAAGCCGTAGATCTCAGAACAGAAGCCTAATCTCAGACATATCTTAGTGCGACAACCCCAATCTCACAACGACGTCAATTCAGGGCATTTATGTGGAATCTTTCTCACAGCCGTTATGTACAGAGAAAAGGAAGTATTAAGTCAAGTCCATTCATCAGATCTCCTTCCAGATCGGCAAGCACAAGAAGACAACGACCGCCATCGTAGCAAAAATGGCACCACCAAGCAAGCTCTGGAACACGACCTTGTGCTGCAACCGCCTCAAATTATCGTCTTTCACCTTCAGCTTCCTATCAAAGATCATCAACCTCGACACCAAGCGAATGAATTTATTCTTCTTCTTCTCAGCCTGCGAATTGTCCTCCTCGAAGCGCTCCCACGGCAGCGGTTGACGGCGCGAGAAGAGCAGTAGGAAGAAGCAGCTGCCTCGCAGCCCGGAGAGAATGAGTCCAAGGCCGGTAGCCCACATAGGCCAGATACCGATTCCTCTCCAGCGAGAGCATTGGCGGAAACCGGGGGACTCGAAAGCTAGCAGCAGCATGGCCATGATGCCGCCGATAGTGAGGACAATGCCGAGGGTGGTGGCTACGCAGATGGTCTCGAAAGTACCATTTGAGACGCCGAGACGGATGAAGTTCCTGTGCGAGCATGACTTCAACAGCAAGTGGCAGTGCTCAGCGACCGGCGCGAAGATCTCAGGGTCGGTGGAGAGGGTGATGGCGTCCAGCACCTTGCGGCGCATAGGAGAGGGGATGTTCAGCTCTTTTGGCGACCCGGGAAGCAGGAAGAGCTTCTTGATCGTTTCAATTTCGGCACGGCGCGCAATCTCTACTTGGTTGATGGGATTGGCGGGATCGTTTTCTTCGGCGGCGCGAGCTTTCTCTGCGAAGGACCAGGGCCGGTTGTACAATGGGGAGGCGGTACCGCATCCATTGCCTGCACTGCAGAATGCGGCTATGCGGGCGAAGAGCTCGGCTGTGATGTGTTAGTACGTGTCATATGTGGAGGGCTTATGAGCGAAGGGCTTACCATTCTCGAAGACGTCGTTGTCTTGGGCTTCTGGATCGCTTACAGAGGTTTCCGAGGAGAACTTCTCTTCGTTTCCTGGTTTGGCCAAGCTCTTCTCCGAGTCGCTGAAGGATTTCCCATCAATGGGAGTCACTGCCCTTGGAAGATCTGGGAATGCAGTCAAGCGGCCGTTCTCGTAGTTCTTGAACCTGTGGATGGTTAATAAGCATTTGCTGGTGTTCATTGAGGTGTCACATACCAGACATAGAACTCCAAGTTCTCGGACGAGTGCTCGATGTATTTCAGGTACATATAAAAGTCGTACAAGGACATCGGGCTGCCTGTTTCTGAAGTTAGTGACAGGCGGTCGATATGGAAGTTACTGGGCATACATGGCTTGTTCCTCAAGATTCTGTCAAGACTGAGTTTCGTTGGGACCTCGCAGGAGCGTCGACTCGACTCGCTGCTGCTACGACGAAGAGGTTGAGATGTCGAGGTCATCGAGCGAGACCTCTCATGGACTTTCTCCGCCTTCTCTCGAATACGGTTGGCGAACTCATTGACGTCGACATAAGACGGTTTCTTGTACCACGTGAGCCAGGATGGGAACTGCATCTTGAAGTCTACTTCGAGTTTACTCGTATGGAAGTTATGCAAAAGCAGTGGCACGCAGAAGAAAAAAGGAGTTGGAAAGTGTCCAGGCCTTATACATGAAAACGCCCTGCCCTCACTCCTTCCCGATTTTTCTTCTTTTCGACGCCGAATGTTATCGTCCCGATTCTGTCCCGCATCCTTCGGATTTTTCCAGCCAAGAAATGATCACAAGGACTATCTTGCACGAATTTGTCGATCGCTTTGATCTTTTCTGTGCTGCACAACCCCTCCGAATGATTAAAGTGGAACATCAGGCCCAGGAACGACTGCCACGAGCTGGCGGGGTGTTCGTAGATGGATCGTGGAAAGGTCCGAGCCAGGCACCACCCGAGAACCAGGCTTGCGCTTTGACAGCAAATCGGTGATGGCGAATGATTTGCGCTGCAAGATAGGCCATCGGATGGCCACCAGATACGCGGGGCAGGCGGTCCGTGCCCCCTGTAGCAAGCCCTTGCAGCGCCCAACAATACCGAGCAGCACCAACCGCAGACCGCCTTGGACTCCACAGCTGTCAAAGCTGTCCAGCTGTCTGTGCTGCCCCGTTTGTCAACGCATCTGGCCAATCTGATGGCTCTGATCATTGTTAATCCGTGAATAGCCTGAACCATCACCGCTCCGCTCGAAACTCGCCGTCCCATCTAGGCAGCCCGAGTCAACCAACGATGCGGTGTTCACTCTTGGACCTTTGCACAACCCGCCAGTGCTCGAGCTCTTACACACTGCATTCACACACCCGATGACAAAAGCAGTAGTCATTCCCGTTTGTGGATATCGATTCCTTTCATTTGGCCGAGTTCTTCTGCAGCATGTGCGCGGCTTCGTTGGGCTCTGAAATTTCTTCTCCGCCTTCTCAGTTCGAGGGCGGGTGCGAAACAATCGATCTGCATGCACTTTCAACAAAAGCGACGACTTGTCAACTTCCAAAGAGGAGAATAATTCGGGCAATCGGTTAGCCTCTGCCCTGTTCTCCTCTTCTCCACAAATGTAAGGTGGCTCTGATGACAACTTGCAATATCGAGAAGCCGCATGCAGCCATTGTCACATCACAAAAGTTGAGTGTTCGCAGAATGCTCGATCCTATGCACATCGAATCGCGGATCCTCTGATCCTCCCTTTTCCCCGAGCAGAGCACCGATGGCGTTGTGCGTTGAATAAGTAAAATATGACAGTAATCTTGAAACGAGACAGAGGTCTCAGCCTGGCCCCACATCTATGTCCACCAAGCCCTCCGCAAACCACGCCACCCCTTCATACATATTTTTGCACTCCGCACCCGTCAATTTGCGCGTCAAAAATAGCAATTCGGATGACTGATAACGTAATCAGAGTGCAGTATCCGTCCATTCTCTTGCTCAGTCAAAGCGGTGTTGCATCCGCAGCCAGGAGAACTTCTCCGCCCCCCGCTAAAGGGTCTGATCCTCAGGGTTCCCCACAGTTACTGTGACTCCCAGATGTTTCCATGCACAAGGGAAGACCTTTGCAGATCCGCTGAGAAAGTATTCTTCGGCGGAGATTTGTAAGAGATTGAAAAGTTATTGGGACTCTGTCCAACGCGAATCCCACTGATGGCTGATCCGCCGACAGATACGACTCTTTGATATTGTTCTGGTTCTCGAGTGCTTAAGAGTTCTTCCATAGTCTTGTACTTTGTGTCTGCGACTCTCTCCATTTTATGTCATTGGTCTATTCTTGCTACCTAGGCGTTTCATGTTTTGAAATGATATGCGGACGCTAGCATTGGATGGGAAGGTCCTAACTTATATGACGACCTGCATGAGATCTTCTAAGGGGGATCGCAATATCTGACGAAGAAGCCGAATTGCGGGAAAAGCAAGTTATCATCTCTCTTTTATTTCACAACCTGACAAATAACTTCAGCATGTGATGCAAAACATCTCGGTACCGATTATAACTGCTCCTCAATCACATCTTCAATTCAAAACGCTCTGCTGTTATTCTATTTGCTTGTCTCCCACTCCTCTCTCGTGGGAAAAGCTCCCTTCCTTTATCTTGCGCTTTATTACAAAACTATAGCTCTATTACTCTCGTCCCTGTTTGTCTATAAACCTCTCGTGATGTTGAGGAGCAGCTCTCACGCCGGAAGGTCTTTGGACGTCAAATCGTTATTAATGTACAAGTTCCTTTTCATCCATGGAAGTAAAAAATAAGTGAGACCTCAGGCAACACTGTTACTGTACCCGAGTTTCTATCTCATAGCCGGCGCAGAATTAGCCAAAGTCATACCATGGCTATATACCACGATTCGAAGGTGCCACGTGCTCCCAACACCCATTCCAAAATTACCCGCCAACAGCGTCTTATTCGTAAACATGTATCCTTTGCTGATCACAGCTGAATCACCTCCAGTACCGTCTTCATCGACATGACATTCCTCATTCCCAATATCCCCCTCCTACTTTTCGCTTTAATGCCGCTCACATCCGCCCTGGTCCCGAACGTGACAGCAATCCCCATCGCCGCAGGAACCTGCCAAGGCTGGCCAGGCTACATGCCCGAACCGATCGGCAATCTTACACAACAATTCTTTTTTGAACCACGCGACACCTCCAATAGCAGCCTTGATGGGCTTCGAAGCAGTCTCTCGTCTTCCTCTTCCTCTTCACCCTCATCAACCCAATTAATCACCAACACTGACCCGACTGCACCTTACAATATCTTTTCATGCGCCGGTAATGGCTCAATATTTGATATTCATGGAGGACCAACATTGGTATTTTCGATGAAGGAGCAGGATCAGGAATTAGGGATTTCAAGTGAAAGCGGAGGAGGACCAGGGCTAAACCCGGAAGTGTATAACCATGAGATTGGCGGCGTCCAGCAGGATGGGTTGTTTGTGGGATTGGGGAATTTCACCACCTGGGGTTTCGAGCTTGTGTTGGGGCAAGGCGAGGCGGGTAGTATTGACTATTATCGGATGAGGCTTCTGGGTCCGAAGACGAATTTGAAAGATGGAGAGATTGACGGATTCTTGGGGATCGTAGCTCTATAGGGAGAGAGAAGGAGGCTGTTTAGGTACCAGGAGCCGGCTTCATCTGGAGAAGGAAGCAAAGGCCGCTGCTCCAGCAAACTATCCACGCGAAGAAGCAAGGCCTGGACCACCTGAATTGGAACAACGTGTATGCCAGGGAAGGATACACAGATTCATAGATTTACTGCAAAGGTCAACTGAAGGACTATCTCAAGGTGATCAGAATGGAGAGAGCTTGTGGGGAGCACAAGATTCGATTCAAACTACTTCTCCGTATCCACCCCAAGCCTGTCCAGTAGCATCTAATTTCTCATATCTTCAAGGAAGGCCTTCCTTTCCCAAAGGGTCTTGCTGTTTTGGAAGCCGTCTACGAGAAAATCTTTTAGCAGAGCTGCTGCTTGCTCACTAGGAATGCCCACGTCTTGCACTACGAAATCGAACAGCTGGATCACGAGGTGAACTTTTCGAAACCACTAAACATTTCAGAAGCATGAGGCTTGTGATTTAGAGGCGGGATATGCAGAGAAGGCGTAAAGCCTAAGAAGCAAAGTAGTCAAGTTGGGCGCTTATGCTGAAGGAATTAGGTGATATCTGGAATTTATAAATAAAATTCAAACTATATGTTCAATACCTGCTCGTTGGTGCTTCGTGAATACGGTTCGCCATCCATTCATTTTCTGCGCTCAACTCTTTTCTGGGTTCTGGGGACACCGGCATAGATGATAGGGGTGGCCCATATGAAGCATCGCTGGAATTTTTGGAGCGCTTAAGGAGGAATACGATAATTATGGCCGTTACACAAATTGCGACAACCCCACCAACAACACCGCCAGCTATGGCGCCGACTGGCAGAGGAGTGGGCGCCAAGGTGGGACCCGATGTATTTGTGGAGGATGTCGTTGAAGAAATTGATGTCGTTGAGGTGGATGAGGCGGTTGAAGAGGAGGAAGGTATTGGATATCCTGGTGGGTACTGTGTGCCAGTGCTAACACCACGGCTTCCTGTAAAGAAAGGGAAATCAATAGGTCCAGTCTGGCCGGCAAATGTCGCAGCAACATAGACAGTCGACTCTGAACCATTCCCGCAGTTAAATCCCACAAAAGCTGATGTTCCAATATTGTAGTATTCGGTCCGACAGTAGTTGTAGACGGTACCGCTATTTATAACCGAACATGTTAGTTTAGGTCGCAACGAGTAGAGCAGCCGTAGTAAAGACAGTACCAGAAGAGTATACTTTCAGAACACAAACCACTGCAGCTGAAAGTGCTAGATTTGTCATTGTCGATGCAAGACGTGTAGTACGGAGGGCCAATAGCGCTAGCGTCGGTGTTCCAATAGCATGTAAGAGAAGTTCCACCATAAACAGCCCACGAATCCGCTAAATACGGCAGTTAGTCTCAACAGCGGCCAAAACTGGAGAAACTCTACGACAGAGGTACTTACTATAGCCCCCTTCACTGACCCAGCCGCAGACTGAAGCAGGGATTTGCTGATCGCGCTTCAGTAGGTCAGGTCTCGACAGACTGTCTGGTCCTTCCGTGGGCACTGGACTCCATTGTAGTGCGGAGCTGGAAGTACTGCCTTCTGCGGTTTGAGAGGCTCCCTGCCATGGAACAGCTTGTGTTATTTCCAAACTACCCAGAAATAAGATAAGCAAATTGATCAGGCCAGACATAATCATTGCTTGCAAGAATAATTTATCGAGGAGAGTAGATGAATGAGCTGCACGACTTTACTCATCGAAGAGCCCGGTGCGGGGCTCTCGGCTTCCTTATCAAGAAAAAGCAGAAAAGTGCTGACTCACCTTCACACCACTTGCCTCTCTTTGTGTGATCGTACGACACTTTGGCACAAAGCCAATGGTATCGAGCAGCGGTGCCGAATTTGGAAATGTCTTGTCTAAGTCACTAGACCATGATTGGTCACCTTGGCCAAGCTGAGCCGTTGGCTTTAGGCGAACCTATGCTTCCTTTTTCAATCCGCCACAATAGACTTAGCGGGCAACGATATTGATGCCATAGGATAATGAATCTTACTCAACCTCGATGGCTTAAGCCAACAAGGCATGTTTTCGGATGTAACCGCGGTCGGCTGATCGTTTCGACCCCATCTGATTAGCTCTTTTTGCCGTGAGGCAGCCCCGAGCAGACCCGAGCAGTTAGCCTGGCCTGAGCCGAGCCTGAGCAAACTCGGCGCTCTTCACCTGTGATATAGGATTGGGAAGAGCAAACGTTCTGGTGGGAGAACAAGATAATCAAAGGCAGGATCTTGCGCCAAATCCGCTCCCGTTTCGGGCACATATTTAGAAGCCGAGTTGCATTTCTTGATAATCACGAACTCATGAAGTCCTTCGTAACCACGTGCAGCTTTAATCCACACAAAAGGAGAGAGGACCAGTGCAACCCCTGTCAAGCTCGCTACGCTATCCCAAAATTGTAATTTTCACCCAAAACGGACGAGTATAAGGTAAGGTTTTAGTTTATAGTCTTTTATTATCTTCTAGCATACTATAATATAGAGTTAGCTTACAGTCGCTTTCTATCCCCCTAGGTTTCCTAGCGATAAGAAAGGCCGATTTCTAGCTTTTAATCGCGAAGTAACGCCTTTTTTCTCGGGTACGTTTCAGCCCCCGGCGCCGTCTACGCCTACGCGTACGCACGGTCTAAATACAACTCCCTTTCCTCGTAAGAGAGTATATCCCAATTCCTAGCGTCAAGTTAAGGGCTCTCAGCTACCACTCTCAGCGCCCAGCACTCTCTCCCCAGCCTTCTGGCTCCTTACTCCTTAGTACTCTCAGCACCTAGTACTCTCTCCTTAGGGCTCCCTCCTCGTGCTCTCAATCCCCTTATCGTATACCCTAACTAGCTAAATATCTTGAGCCGAGACGGCATAGTCGGCGCTACGGACCGACTTAGCTATCTCGGCCGCTTATTTTTAGTTCATATACTCTACTCCCTAGAAGAAAACCTCGCGCAAGAACTCCCAGTATTAGCAATACCTCTAGTTATTCTCCCAAATAGTAACAAATACTTGTCACTGACCAATACGTGGTCCCTTTTCTTCGTCTACAGTTCCATTGTTTCTCTTGTTCCCGGACCCGACTTTTACTACCATCGAAAAATGTGCTTTTAGACGATGAACAATTCGATCATACAGCAAGAAGATCCCAACCACGAAAGTTGTCAACGCAATAGCGACAACCCAAAACAACCAGAATTTGTCCTCCCCTGGAGCGAAGTTGCCTTGGATCCCCAAAATTGTTGCCACTGAAGAGAATGGCAGAAACACCATGGCCAAGAGACTCAGCCTAGCAATTCCGTGGTTCTCCACAAGGCTCTGCTTCCCCTCCCCAATCGCCACCAGGGCCGTGAGGAGTCTAATATTCTTCTCCATCCTGAGAGAGGTAGCATGAAACCAGTCATGAAGGTTCACGAAATCATCCTCCCAATCGCGAGCCTGCTCTGCAGCAAGTGGCGAAGCGAGATCTCGAGGCCAAGCTCGAGGTCCCCGTTTCACACATTGTTCCTTGGTCTCGTCTATGAGCTCAATGTAACGTGTGATCCGACGACGATGAATGTACAACTCCTTCAAATAGGTCTCGAGATCTCGAAACCCTGGCTCCTCTCTCTCAAGTTTATATTCAATGGTAGTTATTTCTCGGTTGATGTACTCGTTGATCACCATCCAATTCGAGCCCGCCAGCTGATAGAGATCGCCGAGAACGAAGAAGCAGTCCGAAAGTGCTATTTTTCGGAGAGAGTCGCTGGAAAGGCGCTCTTTGAGATGGCGGACGAGGGCTTCGCGGTTTGTTGCGTGGGGGCCAATATCTTCGATAGATGGATCTGCCAATGTCGGTCGTCTCATGAAGCTGCGGTATACTGGAGGTCCACAGCTTGCTCTCCCTGGGGGAAGCTCGAAAGGGGCATCGATGAGAAAAATAGCTGAAGAGTTTTAGCTCCATAGACATCCAAGATGATCGCCACTTACCGTTCCATCCTTCATCCTGAGATCTCCGTTTCCCAAACCACACGGTGATGCTCTGCTTTGTACAGAGAAGAAATTCCAAATCATCGTTATTTCGAGCCAGCGGTGTCAATTTCCCGGCTTTTCGAGGTAGTCTTGTACTGCTCTGGTCGGGAACAACATAATCAAGCAAAGGGTCTTGCACCACGTCTGCACCGGTTTCGGGCACATATTTAGCATCCGAGCTGAAAGTAGGGACCGGTTTCTTGGAAACTGTGAGGCTTTGAATAAACCGTACTTGCAAGAAGTCGTGCCACTTCTGGCTCGAGGGTAAGGCAGGGATTTTATCCATCAAATCAGAGTCCTTGAACCAATCCCCATTCTTGACATGGTCCGCGAAGAACTGTGGATTGATGTCGAAAAATCCACCCAATAGAGCAATAGTTTCCAGACAGATATTTTCAACCAGAAAAATGTTGCAACTACCGCCTTGATCTTGTAAATGAGTAAGGTACTCAGACAACTTGGCAGTACCCTCGAAAGGTCGAATGCTGGTGCTGGATTCGCTGGACTCCTCTTGTTCGTTTGGGTTGATAGTAAAGATCGTGAATTTTGGGGCTCTTTCGCAAGTATCGTTCTTGATATTCACGAAGTCATGAAGCCCTTCGTAGCCAGGTGAAGCTCGTTTCAAACGATAAATCAGGGCACGATAGTCCCGAGAAGATTGAATCAATGAACTGGACATCTTGAGCATAGGCTTTTAACGCGAAATGAAGCCGTCCGGCTATGTGATAAAACATGTCTTTATTGAACAATGGGATTTCGAGATCTGCAAACCAGAAATAGAATCTCCACGCGTGTGGCGTCGTGGGAGCCTCGACAAGGCTGTTTAGGACACCCAGAGCCACTAAGCGATTGAAGCAAGAATAAAAAGCAATTGAAGTTGTGGGGGGCCACATCTCGGCCAAGTACATTACGTAAAGATTTTGCACGTGAAAAGAGTTATCTTAATGTTGCCTTGCAAGGCGAGGTTTTGCCTCTCCAAATGAAAAGCTTCTGATTCGACGATTAATAACTCAAAATCAAAGGGGCCCAGCAAGATTCATATCCTTGAGACGGATGAAAATCCTCCTAAACTATCATTCGGAGCAATACTCCGTCAATAAATCAATCTATCGCTTTCCTATAATCACTGCTCTATGATGAATTAGGAGGCTTGAATAACGTTGGTACAAGAGTATATACATTGTCAAAATTGTGCTCCTGAGACTTGGGACATTGAAAAAATGTCAAATTTATTGGCAGTCTTTTGACGTCGATTCAAGAATTAGAAAATAACCGCAAAGAGCAGCAAGCGTACGGCGGAGAAGCCTCGCCGTTCAGTCACAGGGCCAGCGCGCACCGCCCCTTTTCTCTACTCGACAAGAAATACTGTATAAGGTTTATATGGGTTTTGATTCATGTTGTGGCTTCTGAGGAGGGTCTTATGATTATTTTGGTGAGAATAGAGCTTGAATGATAGTCTCCTTTTGAGGCATTTACCAAGGTGAGAAGGTGTAGGCCGTGGTGGAGCATTGAATAGTGAGTGTCATCAAATCGGTATCGTTGAATCGAATTTACATAAGAAGAACGGGACGTCTGTTGGCTGGGAAAAATAGTCTTGCGACTAAAATTTGACTCTTAAATCGTTGCTTGACGGGAATAATGAGACCTGTGGGTGGGCGAAGCTCACCCTTGATGTCGGGACATTGTGACCAATGTCCCAAAATGCTTTGGAGAGTTCCACCAGGATTTGGAGGGAGTTAAAAACTTGAAAAGATGTTCATTTGTGGGATTTATCGATTCGCGTTTCCAAATACCTAAGGCAGATCTACAAAGTCTACCCGACTGTATGTTCGGAAGAGAATCACTATTTGGAACTAAAATGTGTGTTCTCTCCTATATGCAGTGATCAGAGCCCCCAAGTTCATGTAATTGACAGAAAATCACCACTCGTGGAAAGTATCAGGCCCAAGGTCCTGGTCCCAAGAGGTTTGAAACCCAGCTCACGTTTCCGGAAGAAAGTCCAAATTTGGTCAGATCTGGCTCGAGATCCGTCTAGATTCTGTCAGCCATACAATCACAATGTTCTTGACTTGCTTTATGGAATAGAGGAAATGGAATAAAAATATGTGATATACCTTCTTCAACTTCGCACCTTCGACGTACGTTCTGCCAAAGTATCTCGGTTTAGTTTTCTTGGAATTGATATCTAGTTGCACACCCTGGGAAGTGAGACGGCTCGGATCTCGGTCGTGGAAGTTGAAAGGAGTAAACATCACTGATGATGCTGCAGTGTGCATCAGTGTATTCGGTATGTCCCCTGAATGCGGGACATGGTGCATTCCTAGATTGAAGAAGACGACCCTGGAAGAATTATTAGCACACGTTTTTATCTCATACTGAGAGTCTTACAGATCATCCTGCACAATATCTTCATCATCCACAAACTTGCTGAAATCCACCAGAGGATCTAATGGATCGAGGTAGTTGAGCGAACTTGCACTCTTGGGCTCGGTATCCTTTCTTTTCAGGACCCACAGGTCTTGTGATGCCCACGACGCTGACTTTCCCAATGCTGTGGAGTTAAAGATGGTGAGGTGGATGGGACTTCCAACACCAGAGCCCGGCTGAATCCGATATCCTCTCTTCTCGCCCCACTCGTTTGTCTTATTTTGATTCATGACGATGTACATCTCGCCTGAGTTTCGAGCCCAGTCAAGTCCTGTCTCTTTCTCAACTAGTCGTTGCACGAGATGCATGGTATTTCTCGGTCCGGTCCTAACATCGTCCCAGGGATATTCCAGTGTAATTGGTTCAATGGCAAGTCGCACCATAGTGTTATCAGTACCAGCAACATCTAGGTCGGCTTTGAAGTTGAGGACGTGGTCATGCATGCTACTCGCTAGGGCATCGTGAACTCGGAAACCATACTCGTCCTCATTGGCTTCGTTCCCTGTCCAGAAAGCTGCAAAAATGAAGCCGCTAGCTCGGATTTTCACTTCAATGGTACCGTCGAGGTAGAAGATGTAATCGAAAGTGTAGTCGTAATTCCAGACAGTGGAGACGAATCTGACAACCAAGTACGTATTCCGGGAAACTGAGACTCGGGTCGCAGAGCTGTGTCGTTGGATGGGGTAGTCTGCTGTGTGCTCAAAGATGCAAATGCTATTTTCTCGTACCTGTGTGTCTTCCCCAAAATGGTAGCTGGAAGGTAGGTAAGTGGCGTACGCCGGACAATCATATCCTGGTACAAGTTCGGACATCAGTCTTCCCATGTAGAACGTTCCATCCAGAAACTCCAGGCCGCCTTGAGTTGGATCGTCACCTGCGTAATGCGAGAGTGCTTCTTGAAGTCCAAGTTCGTAGATCACGCTTTCTCCGTTGAATTTGATATCATGCAACGTAACTCCGGTGTCTGATGAAGTCCTCATGAATAACTCAAATCCCATCCATGATACGAATTTTTCTTTCTCATCAATTTGATATCTCCCACCCATGGGCTGCACATTTGTTGGAGGGGGCTTGTTTCTGTCATGATGGCCCTCGCTGAAGTCCACGGTCTCTGTCCATCGTCCATCGGTATTGAGTGGTGACTTTTTGAATCCAGGTGTTTTCATCGCTTTGCGAAGATCATCGACCGAGTCGTAAAGGATGTTGTTGTAATACCATTGCAGAGATCTCCAGTTCGACGAATCTCTAGTCGATAAATCTTGGAAAAATCAGCATTGCCAGCACTGTCGAGAGGGAAAGCTATTGACTTACCTATTTGTACATAAAGACCCTGTTTCAAGAGTGTGCTTGTACCACCGGTAGGGTTGGAAAGTGAAAAATCTGCCCAGACGATCAAAGTGCCCTTCTCATCATAAGAAATTCTGGCTCCCGGAGAAAGACCGTTAGGGTCAACCGGATTTAGACTCTACAAATATTTCAGTATTTTTGATAGCTTGAAAAGATGGACTAACAGTTCCAAGAAGCTCCCGTGTAATGTCGGACACGTTCATGAGCATGTTTATAGACCATAGCCGTAGCTCTTCCTGAAATGGCAACGGATTTCTCACATAACTTCTCCCCGAGCTGTAACAAAACTCTAGGGGCAGTATTTCTGTAGTCTCCCGTATCGGCAATGGACCAATCTATCAAACTACTCGTCAGTAAGGATGGAATATCAAAAGTCAAACAAAGACCCACTCTGTAGTTGACGAACTGAGCCTCCTCGGTGGCACTTTGTACGATTACAACACGGGCCCAACGGGTCGGAGGGTCGGAGCTGCCAGCCAAATAGTTCAAAGCATCCGTTTTGTTCGGCTGGATTACTTCTATGAGGAGAATCTGATTGTCGTTGCTAGTAGTCTTATCAGTATCCGGTGTGGAAATAAAGTGGGGTGACAAACTCTCCAGCCAAAGATGACTTGGTGAGATTGAGGTTTGTCTTCTGAAACAGGAAGTCCACTATGTCTTCCGCCTCCTTCGTACTCAAGTCGGCGAATACGTTCACCTTTGGCGATCGGAACGGCGTGGCGTCATCATCTCTCGAGGGGAGCCAGCTGGCCCTCGCATGCTTAATGAATGGGAGGATCGGGGTAGCGACAAAGAAGATAAAAGCAATTGAGGCTGAGATCAGCACCCAATGCTTCTTAGCCGTGGAGAACATTGCTTCCGCTGTAATTACCAATGTTGGGAAAGAAGGAGAAATGCGGTTGCCTTGCGCTTGCTTATCTTGAAGTACAGGGGGTGTTCTCCTAGTTGCTCGCTAACAAGGTATATCGGAGGACAGCCAATGAGGAAGAGCGAGTTCAATTCGGGATCGGCGTTAAGCCGGTATTTGACGGAGTACCCTACTATAAGTGCAAGTAAAGCTTCTTTCTCTAACCGAACAGTCAGTCAGTGTCACATGTTGTAGTAAGCTGCAATTTTATCTTCGATTTCGGACCGTGCACTGGAGAGTTCGAATAAGAAGGAGAATCTTATCTCCTTGTGCATCTAGACTTATGAGAATCAGCAGAGATGCTCGGGTTTTTAAGCCTAAAACTCACGGTGTGGTTTAAAAAATACATCTTTTCCTTTTCATTAATGGAAAGAATCTTCGATTTCGAGGATGATCAGAGAAGCTATGCGGCCCGCCCAAGCTAGTATCCATTCACAGGTGGTAAGCGCTTCATCTGCAGAGCTTTCCAGTGTAACTCTTCCGGGATATACGTTACTATTATACCCTCCTGAATTCCAACTTCTTAGTAGAACTAAAAGTACGATCCAGCTCTCGTGTACACGCTTGCAAATAGTTGTGGGGAGGGGTTGGCGAAATGAGCAGTACTTGCCTATTTTCCAGTTCTGTATAACAAGAGCACTTCGTTCGACCAAGCGGCTGGGTTCAATAATTAATCCGACAGTGAGAAGGCGTCTCAGTAAGCATGCGCAACGCTTACTTTGATAGATGACATCAACTGTGATCAATACGTAATGTAAGTTTTCTTAACCCGGGAGTGTACTATAAATCCAACATTTAGCCTTGACGCCAACTGAAGCGTAGGATGCCAAAGCAACTTCACTTGAGAATACAATAAAGGGGCTGCTTCCCAGAAAAGATTCACCTTCGTCTGCTTCCTTAAGAATATTTCCATTTACTGCAGGCTACAAATAGCTTCATTTCTCTTCAATGGGCAAATATCAGCGGTTCTAGACCCCCGCCTTGTAAAATGCCATTGATTTCAAATATTACATTTACTTCGATGGCTGCAGCCTACCAACCTTCACCTCTAGCTCACACAATATCATCAATATACCCAACTATCGTGAGCCTTCGTCAGGCTCACAAATGTCAGATGCAATAGCAACGCGAATTTCGACGTCAGTGCCAGTGGTCAACATGATGAGCATTGCGGACCCGTATCTAGATTTCGATTATCGAGATCTCTCTATCACATTGGATAGCGCAGCTAAAGCACTTAAATCGTCTTGTATTGACGTTTTTGATTCAAGCTATGCCCGATTTGTGGCTTCAGAGTTCTCGATCGGAGCTATTACAACAGGAGGATATTCTACCTGCAATTAGAGAATTTTCTACTTCATTTGTCGAGACAATCATAGCTTTCTACGTGAGATAGAGCTTGAAAGTTGAATTCGGAAACTAACTAAATAAAAAGCAAGTTAATATATGTAACGACAGTCTTCTAGGTATAACTAGCATGCGCATGATCCAAGTGCTCATCTCCTTCTCTGTTCCTCTATACCCTTAGCCCTTCTTCTCAAAGCTAAGTTGCATCTATTCTTCTTACACCATGTTATCTTCATCCTAAAC
Organism: Hyaloscypha variabilis F; assembly: GCA_002865655.1. Classification (NCBI taxonomy): domain Eukaryota; kingdom Fungi; phylum Ascomycota; class Leotiomycetes; order Helotiales; family Hyaloscyphaceae; genus Hyaloscypha; species Hyaloscypha variabilis. Next base: position 512,137 of record KZ613944.1, on the reverse strand, counting down.
ATTTATACTCCCCTACACAAATTGCTTTTGCAGACTGCTGGTGATAAGAAATAACCTTATCTTCATATGAACCCAAAGTAGTTGCGAGGCTAGACCCAACAATTGGTGTAAGCTCGCGAAACTCAAAGATAGGGACAAGTTTTGTCGTTCCTAGGATGTCTTCCATCTTGTTACCAAGACCTCCGATCTGGCCGTGCCGCATCGTCTTGTCCATAAGCGTCAGAAGATCCATTTGGGGAAGTGACTTCTTTGCGATCTTGTCGTACCCTTGCAGGTAGTTCAGGAATTTAAACACCGCCAAAGTTCCCGCCTTGATATCGTCCGCCTTGCCGTCCCAGTTGTCCTTGATGGGGGTTACTGTCCCAGTTGCCCATTTGAAATTTTGGGTAGCAAGGCCGGAATTTGATCCAGTGACTGCTTGGATAATATCATACAAGGATGTCGTTTTATCGGAAAGCTGGTCTTTCAGCTTTGCTGCGATAAATGTGTTATACTGAGTAACAAAGTCGGTGCGAGGCATGATTGGAATTAAATGCTTTGGACCTTGTTTGGGGTCACTTAATTGGGCCAAAAAACAATAAGATGCCAGGATGGAGAAGAAACCAAGAAACTCGTCATCGATGTCGCTTGCCTTGATCTTGGAGAAAGACTTAAAATTATCCTTCGTGAGTATCTGGATCTTGTCCGCATATAGAGCCCCAGAACTAGCAAGCGGATTTGTTTTGCTTTTGCTTTTCGAGTCGCCGAGAATTTGCAGAACAGCTTCCAAGGGCATCGCAGTCGTTACTTGTGAGCCGAAAGTAAATGTGGCAGGGTTCCCCGCGTCTTTTGGCCATAGGACTGACCATGGACCAAGGTCGTCAAAGCCTTTGATAGTAACTTTGCAGTTATTGCTCGCGCATGGCGCCCAGCCTTGCTATGAAAGAGGATAAATCAGCAAGTAAGAAAATAGGAGGGGTAATTGAGGGTAAACATACAAAGTATTTCAAAATCTCTGCTCCAATGCTTGCTGTCGCATGGCCTCCAACCTTATTTTTGGTACCATCGACAATGGCCTCTGGAAAGATTGGTTGGCCAAGCTCGGCAGTGAGCTCCCAATCAGTCATTGGCCCCCCAGCGAAGCCAATGGGTATCATCTGGGCACCCTTTATCTGCTCTCGTTGCGCCGGCGTTAGATCCGCCTTGCCCTTGATGACGATTCTCCCCGCTTCAAGTTCGACGCCGAGTCCTGGAGAATTGTCTGCACGCCGAGGAAGTCCACCGTCGAACACTTGTGGAGGTAGGGCCGACGCTAGATCAAGGAAGGTTGTGAATGCAAAGAGCACCCAAAGAACAACAGTGGCTCCGAAGAGTTTCTGGTCTCCCATTTTAGAGAGCATCTCTATTGCTGGAGTTGAAGTGGATAAGAGAGTTTTGGATGAATAACTCGATAAATTATACCAAGGAAAGTAGTGTTTCTGGCGTAGTGGAAAAGTATGGTTATGAAGTTGAGAGAGGAGGTTATTAGAGCCTTATATAAAGAGAATCTCAGCGTGCAATTAGGACCATTGTTTTACTCACGCTGCTTACATATAACTCTTGGCAAGAATGGTTTGGGAGTTGAATACGAGGACAAAGGAGCAATCCTTTGAGGCTGAAGCAGTAATCTTATGAGGATAGAGGAGTAAGTCGTGATGATGAAACCATAATTTCTTAGGGGGTCGAGGTAAGGTAGAGGGAGTAGTCGCCTAACCCTATTGAAGAAGAAGTATGTTACAGTGTTCCAGGGATTTATTTGACCGCAATCAAGATATTGCAGGGCACTTTTGTCTCACTTACGACTGAGTACTAAACGTCTAACAGCATCTTGACCGGTGTGGCATTTGCGGCGTTCACTTCGCTCTTTTTTGAAAGATATTTCAGGATTGAATGTTTTGTGATCTATCAAAATTATACAGTACACAGTCAGGCCATATTCTTGGACAGGATTGTCATTTCAGGACGGTTTCAGCGTTGTATGTGGTGGTACCAAGTCGTCAATCAATCCAGAGGGAGGAAAGTAAGTTGGTAGGAAGGAGGAAAAGGATGAGGACTCAATTCCTTAGGGGCTTGCCAAGATATCTATAATGGATAGGTGAGGCATGTCTATTACTATTTTTGCAAGCAAAATAGATTAGTAGGAAGGAAGGATGAAGAGTTAATTTAGGCTTTCAGGCCTGATGTATAAGGCTGCAACTGGCTGGCTGGCGCACGACTGGAGTCTGGAGCGGCCAGCATCACAATATTACCGGTCGCAAAAAAAACGGGGTTTTGTAAGACTATAACATCTATTGCCCTTCCTCATGAGAAACTTTAATAGAGTTTCTCTAACCAATACGAGTAGTCGTGATTTGTAGTGCTTGAAAGGTTTTGGTGTTCTTTCTTGGATGAGATCATCTGACACAGGTAACGCAAATGGCAAAACCGTCGACATTTCCCGGAAACAAGGCTAATTGAGTGGAACCTTGAAACCTTGAAACCTTGGAATGAGGCACATCACGCCTAGGCGACAATTTGCTGTCGCTACTCCTCCCACTGACATCGTTCCTAATATCATAAGATAAGAACTCCTACTCCTGCCATCATCCCAATTCCTCTCGGCTTCCACGAGCCCTCGCTGTGCCTCTGCCTCTGCCTTCCATCCCATGCCAAGACCCAGGCCTTGGAGGCATCGTCAGCTTGTTACCTATCACCCCGCCCGCTGGTCTTATTTCGAGGGACTATCGATTTACCACGCGGCAATCAGTGATCATGATGTCGGCTTCCCTCTTCTCGACCCTCCCACCCGAAATCATCTGTCGAGTCTTCGAGTCTGCGGATGACTTCTCCGTCGTGGCCGCTCTTGCTCAAACGGCACGTATCTTCTATCAAACCTGGCGAGAGAATCCGACCTCCATCTGCCGAGCCGTCGCTCCTCGTGTGATCTCGAACCTCAACGACGCTGAGCGATTGCTTGACATGCAAGAGGCAGCTGGATCTGTGAGCCAGTCGCAAGAGGGCCCCGAGCAGAACTCCATCATCCGAGCCAAGCGTCTCCTGTTCAATGCTCGCTGTGCCTCTGCTGCTGGTGCCTGCTGGGTGAATCTCCTTCAGATTCACGAAACTTTTGACAGAGGAGAACACAGAGGAGAAGATCCGCACATGAGGCCATCCGAACTTGCACGCTTCGAACATGCTTTCTATTGTGTCTGGACTATTGGGGTCATGGGAAGCGCTCCGCACCTACAGGATCAAGCCTCGGCGTTTCTTGACGAGTGCAGTCCACGAGAGCTGTGCAGGCTCGAAGAACTGGCAGTGTGGGCCACGTCCTACAACAACAACGATTTCGGGTCTTCAGGTCTTGACCTCGAAGATGAAGTTTGGAAGGCTGGCTGTGATCTAGTCTCGAAACGCTGGATGGCTTACCGCGATGGGAAACAGATAGCAGCGCCCGATTATACACCTCTGTATTTTTTTGCCTTCTTTGATCATACTCAAAGATTTATCGACATGATTGAAGACGAGTAGGAAAAGAGGCCTTCGAATCCTTTTGTTTACAGAGGTGGTAACACTTTCAACGCGGGTCAATATGATATTTCGCTGCGAAGATCTCCCCACATTCCAGATCAAGCGAGCTTTAACTCCAAAATCTCCACCAGACATAATCATCAAATTGCACTCCCCTAAATGGCCCAGTTATACATCCTCACTCTCTCATGCCCCAACTGGCCAGGCATGTCCACGCCGTCACTGGCTTCCTGGTGCAGCATGATTTCAACATCATCGACTCACAGAAATTGGGCGGTCCTTCCAAGACGTCTTTCATGCGTGTTCATTTCACAGGCACTGATGTGAAGGGGTTGACTACCGAAAAGAGTAACGTTGAGAGCAAGGGGTAACTGCTGTGAGGTGGGTAGTTGAGAAGAGGGAGTGAAGCGAGCAGAGAAGGCGACCCGACTCTTATGTCCTTATGCTGCATAGCCAATGGGTATAGATATTTCAGAAGCCCTGGGATAAGATGGATATTTTGGGAGCAATAATCAAGGATCTGATTAGATTGATTGTTCGAAATCTCCTAGGATAAATTTTAGGATTAATAGTTACTTAGAGAGGTGCAGAAGAGTAATTGCTCTAGCTCTTACCTGTGTAAAGCAAATAGTTTCGTGCGCGGGCTATCTTGCCGGTGACCTCAACTATGTCATTTCACTTCGTCCTCCTTCATCGGCTTCTCCCCCTCCACTCCAATGCCTTTCCAGTTGAGTTCGGACATCCCATCCAATGCATCATCAAGAGCAAATATCCAGACCATAGATGGGAGGACAAATGTTGAAAATCCCAGTACTGCAAGCACCGGCGTCCATAGCAGCTTCAAAATCCAACACATCCCATCACTTCCCGTTCCTCCCAGCCACTCTGCATTAGGATCAAATGGCAGCAAGCCTCTCCAAGGGGAATTCAGCTCTGTCCACACCTGCCACTGAATGGCAGTAGCGAACATCGTTGGTAACAAATTCTCAACACACCAGACGACTCGATTGCTGTATGCCTCTGCCGTGAGACCCAGCTTGATCCTATTGTCCCGTTTCTTGGCTTTCGAGATGGTGTTTTCCGGTTTCATTAGATCTCGAGGGTTGGTGATACAGAAGATGATGTAGATTATGAGGAGCCATGGATAAGGGGCGATGTAGAAGAGGACGTAGGGGATTAACCAGAGGACCGAGAGGAGATAGCTAAGCAACCCTGATAAGGCTGAGGGAGGAGAGGAAAACGACAACGGGGTGCCGAGTATCTGGTAAAGGATGATGGCGCTTGCGGCTGTCGTGGTCGCGAAACGTTGCTTGCAGCGTGCTGAGCTGCCACGGAAGGCCTGCAAGAATAGGTTAATGCGCATCCTAGAGACTTCCATCCACATAGAATTGCAACGTGGGAATTGAGAAGGTATGAGAGAGCTTTGCAAGTGCTGAAATTGCGCGGGTTTGCATAAATGCAAGAGGACGAGATAGGCCTAGTGGCTTGACGGGCTCTCTTATCCTATCAAATGCGTTGCCGGCGAGGAACTGCGGAGGTTGGAAACTTTAGATGAATAGTACAACTTTCAAAAGAAAAGTCGAAGGATAGGAGAGCTGATGTAACTGGTCAGGAAGCCACTCTGTGCTTAGAAATACGCGGATTGACTTAAAAGGCTGGGATATTTTAGGCTGCATATGAGTAAAGTAGAATGGAATTTGAAACAAGTCTGGAATGAGACGGTGGAAAGGACAAAAAGCCCACGCTTAGCATCTATTACGTCCAAAAATTGTTCACGCCATGAGGGAGGAGGGCATGGGACGTCAGTCAAAACAAGTTGAAGGAAACTGTCCGACCTTGGATTTCTGGACACGCAAGTGATGAAGCCTTGAATGGACATCCTTTCCAAAATGCACAACTTCATCTCTTTTGAACTGTAAAATGAACCTCCCCGGATAAAACTCTTCCACTATTCTAGCACGAAGCCATTTCAAGCTGCGCCGTTACCTAGACCATCGTCTGAAGCTGCTGAGCACCCTCGACAGCTTTTTCGTACCCCGGGCGACTGCGCACGAAAAACTCAATCTTCACAGGAATGTCGTTCGCTCCATCATTGAGACTCCCCGCCTTGACGCCCAAAATGCGGGGAGACCGGGGCGCGTAGTCACTGTAGTGTCATTAGAGGGCGTAGATTGCCGAGATATCCCCTGTTGTGCCTGACTTCTCACCCGGACAATACTATGACGTATAGTTTCGTGTGCTACTTGTGGCGGCATGGTGGCTGAACATTGTCGATTGTTTGTGTTATTTTTCGGTGTTATGTTACGCCCTTTCCATCCTGCAAGTCCGTCAGTCATATTTTGGCTATTGTAGGGAAATGTGATTCCAAACCGGCGGCGGTGTAAGCTTACCATGCAGGGCCCTATTGGCCGTCGTACGCCTTCCCGAGTCAACAAGATACCTTTCTGAAACCGTCAATTCTTGGAACGGACTCTGTCAAATTGTAAGTCACATTGATTCCAAATAATTGCATTATAACGCACAGTGATTGCTGCCCGCAGCATCGGGTCCGAACAGACATGCACCTCAAGTACCGATAGAGCGATACGATCCCAGATCGGTTAATAAATCTGCATATCTGCTACTTTGCAAAACATCACGATACCAAAGCCATTTTTTTTCCCCAATGAAGTCTCCGCAAAAATAAAAATAAAATGGCAAATGCCTAAAACCGGACACAAAACTCTCAAAAAGACGAATATCGGACCCTTTTCTTTCCAAATGCCAAATACCGGACTCTGAAGAAAAGTGACCTACTTTTGTGTGGGAAGCCATAGAAAACCAAGTACCTACGCTTCCTGCTTGCTTACATTTCATATGTAGAGCTCGCCGAATTATTCCCAACGCCGACTGAAGAAAATTCAAATCTACCTATAGGCGCACTGCTGGCGAATTGCGTGAAGAATTGGTTGGACTGAACATCATATACAACGATCGAATTAAGGGAAGCTATGTCGTCGACGCCTCCAGCTACACCAACGCCGCCATCTGATGGCCAATAACCCCCGGAAAATATGTTCACACCCTGCAGTCCAAAATTAGGGACATATTGCCCCTACCCACCGATGTAGACCTTCGTAGGCAGCGATTGGGCCACAGATTGGTTGTTCCTCGTCTGGTTGGCAAAATTGTAGGACACAACCTCATCCACCCCAACTTCAATGACATACGCAACGGCAGTGCCACTCGAATTGTAGTCTCTATGTCCTCCCATGCAGAGCGGGCCACTGGAGGAGACTGCCGCTAATGGAGCGATCATCATGTTGTTGAGTAGAAAGGTGGCAGTTAGTCCAACAGCCTAGAGCTCCCAATTAACTGCACGGTGTGTGTTTGGCTCAAACCCTAAAAGCTGGACTTCTTGGCTGACATTGAACCCCCCTAACCTCTCCAACTACTACATAGGGTTCACCTCCTACTGTATATACGAGGTTTGCTTGGGGATGGTAGGAAAAGTTTGGTATTCGCATCGGTGACATCGCGGCCGTTTTGTTCGTGGCTACAAACACAGTAGAGTTGATTGTGTTGGTATTATAGTCAGTGGTGAGGTCAATGAAGAAGGTATGGGTATCTAGTTCGCGTTAGGCTTTTGTCATTCGAAGATGAGGCAATCTCGCTCGTAGTCCACCATGCGCTTGCCAGTGAGGCACTGCCACCGGATCTTGCCCAGATTTCGCCTCCATCTAGATACAACCAGTCTCCCTACAACAATGGCTTCCAAAAGTCTGCATTGATTGACGCGATGTGGCTAGATGTCCTACAGCTTTGCCATATCGAACTCGCGAAGTTTTGAGGGAGAAACCCGGCATCTGAAGTAAGTAGCTGCCAGTGTAAGAGTAAGGACTGCGATGGATAGCCTCGAGAAGCAGCTCATTGTGCCCATGGAAGCAGGAAGGAAAGACAGAAAAGAGTGGCGACAAACGTGAAAACCCATCTGTAAAACTAAAAGAGTGAAAAGTAGATCAGGGCACAGAATGCAACGTCTATCAAAACTGTGGGGGCTATGTGCAACCCCACGACTGTGCCTCATGATCCTTGATCCCATTTGCTTGTCCGTAAGCTGACAAACCTAAGAATAGCTTCACATTTTTCACTTTAATTCAGTATTGGCCCTTTCAACGAGTCCGTCGTTTAATTGGTACAAACCCTGCTCGATTTACCCTTTTAAGGATTTGGGGTGCGTGCATCATGATATGCACAAGCGGTTGGGGCTGAAAAAGCTGCGCCAAATACAGTAATGCGGAGTACTCGAACCCGAAACAAGCGAGCTGCAATGGGAGGGGCAGGGGGAAATTGTGACGGAAATCCGGGGGGGAGGGGAGAGGATTGAAAGCTTTAAGGGCGTTGTGTGCTCTGGTGAGGTTGCGCATCGTGCTCAGTGGAGGATAGACTTGGCATTGTTTGAAACTCCAGGGCATCTTTGGCTTTGTTCAGTACGTTTGGAAAAAGGTGATAATTAACTTGATACTCACGCAAGCCTGGGCTGACTTGTCTGGACTTTGGTGCTATGTTTTTTTCAGTTTGCTTCGCTTTGAACCATATGTACATTCTTCCTGTCAACACAAGGACAATGACTATGAGAATCTCGATTGACATATATCAAAACTCTTCTCTCAAAGAAAAATACTCTCGTTCGCATATCATCTAGTCCTGCATTGCCGACTTCTCAAGACTCAAACTGCAGGAAGCACCCAAGTGGTTACCGAATTGGTAGGAACGTCACCACTCCATTTCTGTCCACTGCTAGTACTCACCGTGACGTAGACATCATTACCAAACGTGTTCTCGATGACAACAGTGCGAGTTCCATCTGGGTTCAATGAAGCCACAGATTGAATGCCTCCATCCGAAAAATCGTAGCTTCCGGAGCCAGAGAGTATAATCGCTCCCTTTGGAATGAACTTGCTGAACTGCGCCATGACATAGTACGCCTGTTGAAAGGTATACTCGCCATCGTTGATAGTGACCAACCCCGTGCAAGTAGCACAGCCGCCCTCGGTCAGATGCGGACCGTCCTGTGCATTGGTGCCGAGAGTCCATGCCGCAACACCTGCTGCCCAATTCTGGAGAGGGCCCATGGTGAAGCCAGCGACCTGGTTCCAGGCGCCAGTCGACGGAGTCCAGCATTCGGTCATGTATTGCGTGACGCCAGGGTTGCTTTGCTTAAATTCCGTCAAGACGGTCCAGTTGACGTTGGTGGCGTAACAGTGCCAAGCTACCGTGTTGACGTACTGACCGGCACCATTTATGACAGCCTGAGGGAATGAAGGCACATCTGGAATGAGTAAGCTCAAACGATTTCAACCGGAGCTGCTAGGATATTACATACCGGTGTTGTGGTCATATGCCCAGATTTTTGTGTCTAACCCCGCATTTGCTAAAGCAGGGCCCACGTAGTCCTGAATCAGGTCCGCCTGCTCATAATCGAACATATACATAGTCGGATATCCGGCCTGGCTGTTCAAAGGCTCATTCTGAATGGTAATAGCGTCAATGGGAGCGCCTTGAGCTTCGTAAGCCTGAATGTATTTCACAAAATACTCTGCAAAAGCGCTAGAATCTTGCGGCCCGTTGTTAGTGAGATAGCCATCGTTCAAGTTGTTATTCGTCGTGTCTCCATCAATGGCATTGTTCAACTTCATCCAAGCAGGAGGACTCCAAGGAGACCCGAAGATCGTTAGACCCGATTGCAGCGTCTTCATATGGGCAAGCATTTGGGCCATGGCATTGCCTCGGTCTCCAAGGTTGAAACCCGTGAGATTGGGGTCGGCGGTGCCTCCATTGTCGTCGTAGGTGTAAACCGGGTCTGCAGATAAGTCAGAAGCTCCAATCGTATGGCGCATAAGGCTGAAATCGGCTCCGGCAGAAGTCATTAGCTCGTTAAGTAGAGCGTCCAATGAGGCAGTAGATAGAGTGTTGAATGAGGCGACCGTTGCGTCAGTCACGGCTGCACCAAAACCATTGATTGTCTGCTTGTAGCCGGAAGATGTATCGTCAATGCTGAGTGCCCATGTTGATGATGACCCAGGAGTACCGGAACCTTGGACAGGAGCTGCAATTGACGATAACTGGAGGCTACCATCAGAGTTTGTGGCAAAAGCTGACGCTCCAGCACGAGCATTGAGGTTATTGCTGGAAGGAAGAGCAGCGACCAGCGAAGCACCGAAGCTGGAAAGTATTGGGGCGAGCATCTTGACTATCTTTCTTTTTGAGCTGCACTTGACTTGAGAAAGTTGCAATTGAGTCGCAAAGCACACTTTTGTCAATTTTTCTCTAGAAACCGAGGGAATAGAAGATATATCAGCATCCCCGAACTGCAGGTAGCTATAGCTTCGTTTTCACGGCCCGAATCGAATGCGCAGGTGATAGAAATGCAATCAGGTGATAATGCTATTCTTCATGGCTCGCGTTGGACGGCGGCCGATAGACGTAAAGTAACAAGGGACTAATGCCCGAAGACAACTAGAGGGAAATCTAGCATCGGAGCCTTTAACCATGCAGGATTTGAAATACGGGGGAGGCTGGTTGTGGAAAGGAAGATCTTCGAAGGAACGATACAGGGATCACAAGTGTTACCATCTTTCTTTATCCACCCCCGGGTGACATGGCTTAAGGTAGCTGTAAGAATTGCTTCATCTTTGAAGATTCGGCCGTCACTGAGGTAATTGCTATTACCTCGTGACAACCAGCCTTGTAGCCTCAAGAACGCAAAACAAACAAAAAACTGATTAATTCATCAGTGATTGAAAGCCAGAAAGAAAGCAGGGCTTTTTAAGATTGCAACGTTCCCCTCCTTCTGTAATGTACGTAAGCCACGTGGCGGGGTTTGGATTCGGCCCGCTCCTGCAAGGACAAGGTAGGAACGAAAGCGAGATTTACAAGGGCATATTCTGATCCTTCCAAGAGAAATGTAACGTTGACCCTGGATTGGTCCGCGGATTTGCGGAATTATGGTAAGAAACAGGTTGGCGAATTCGTTGTAGCGTGTTAAACCCGTTTCAAAGCCGCTGCATGAAAAGACACCTCGGTCAAATGATGATCCAGGAGGAAATGCGGGGTTGCTGGGGGTTCTAGCATGAATTAGGAAGGAGGGAAGAGTGTTGCCAGGTCCGAAGGCCGAGAAAATGCGAAATGGAAGATATACTTCGACGATTTATGCTCGGTAAGATGAAGTCGATGCTCCTCGTGGTGCTTGATAGTTTTGGGGTGCCATTTCGCAGCTGCTTGGAGGGTTAACGGCAGGCCTGTTGATTGTGAAGTGACAGCTGTCTACTTTGACGCGACAAGTTCAAAGAGAAGCCTCCGGATCTAATGTATGTCGAAATGAACGGTGGGAGCTGTGATGATCTGCTACACCACTTGGAGTTAGGTGACAGTGTTCTGGCGAATTCTTAGGCTCAGGGGCTGCAGATCGATTTGGCGTTGTAAGCGAAGGAAATAGGGGCTTGCTTAGCGAGCGCTCCTACTCTCGGGAAGGAAGTGCCTGCGAGTCTGCGAAGACTTCATAAAGGCACTCTTGGGTTGGTTTTGTGACTAATAGGGTTCCGACTCTTGACCAATTCACGTGTGAATAGAATTTGTGAATAGAAACTGTCTACGTTACAGGCTTGACGTACTATTAATAAGCCTTCAGGCTGTGACGGTTTAGTGTTTGTCGAGGTCTGATCGCCATCGTCTCGACCAAACGATGAACCGCGCTTCGTGCACTGTCAGTGCATTGATGTTTCTCCATCGAGTATCCTGGGAAACACATTCAGTCGGAGACGTCGATGAGAGAAAGCCACCAACGGGAAGCATTCCTTGCCGACCCGCAACGCTCCCGTTTTCGCCGTGCGCCGTGGAGAAACTTCCGTGCATTGAGCTCTGTGTACCGGGAACTCAATGTACGCGCCATCGCCTTCAAATCTTGGGTCTAGTCCACGCTCTACCTCCCGTCACTATAACTCCGACTGGCCAGGCTTAGAAAAGATTTTTGTGGCGTAAGGCTTACTAAACATGGCGCGCTCAATGATACCCACAGTGTTTCCACACCCTTCTTAATGAACTCAAACAACACCCAAAGGCTGACGGGAATTTATTAAGTGATCTCGACTTCCCCGGAAACTGGGTTTCGAAAGGAAAACTGATTGCCGAGTGTATTTATTATTCCACCTTTACGATGAGAAAGCTATTATGCGGAGTACTTCTGGGGCTGGTCTCGATGACAGCAGCACAAGCACCTGAATCTCAAGCGCAGCTTCTTGCTCAACTTCCAACCTGCGTTGTAAGATGATAATAAGCCCCTTGATCACATGAAAAATTAATCTTACGGGTCCTATTAGCTACCATGTCTTCTGGAGGGGGTAAGTGCCTCGGGCTGCTCTCCCACCAACACAACGTGTATCTGCGGGAACAATACTCTGCAAACAAATCTTGTCGTTTGCGCACAAGCAGCATGCAATGCGACGGATCTTTTCAGTGAGCTTTTATTGCCACAAAGTCTATAAAACGCAGAGTTGCTCACAATCTGCAGAGGCCAGCGCGGTCAACATCCAACTTTGCGCCTCTGTCCCTACAGAATCGCAGAGTAGCCAAATAAGCCGGATCGCCATCGTTTTGATGTGCATCACCTTTCCAATCGTTGGGTTGAGAGTTTACTCAAGATTGCGATTTTCGAAGCAGCTCTTTGAAGATGATTGGTTTGCTTTGATATCTGCTGTGAGGAGCTATCCCGACACTCCATTTATTCCAGGCTAATAATTCTAGGCCTTGCTATTACCAACATCGATCATTGAGATATTGAGTGCGCTTCCTCCTCTTCTAAAATCAAACACTTGAGTTAAGACTGCGCAGCTGTTTACAAGGGATTCGGCGAACACCTTTGGAAGATATCTCCGGACCAGCTGCCTAGAGTTATTGAGGTATTTTTCAACTACTGCTTGAGCTCAATTGATTGATCTATCTAATTGCGGTATAGTTCTTCTACATCACCGAATGCTTTTACGCAACCCCACTGGCTTTTGCCAAGATCTCCGTCCTCCTCCTCTATCTCCGAATATTCATGGCCCCTTGGCTCCGATTCATAGCCTGGGCCACCATCGGTGGTGTCGCTGCCTCAGCGACTATTACAACGGTGATTGCAATCTTCCAATGTATACCTATTCAATCAATATGGAATCCGGCACTTCCTAAGAAGTGTATCGATGTCAACACTTTCTCCGTCGCCACTTCAGCGGCCAACACTACGCTGGATGTTATCATATTTATGATTCCGCTGCCAGAACTGGGAACTCTAAAGCTGCACTGGAAGAGAAAGATTGGAGTTTTCGTCGTGTTTCTTACTGGAGGCTTGTTAGTAAACCCATCGTTTAAACGAGCAAGTCTCACACCTTTAGTGCGACTGCAACCAGCATATCGCGACTTTTCTTCTTGGTCAACTTCGCAACTTCTCACGATGCAACATGTAAGTGAATTTGTCGCCTCAAGAGTCAAGTTTAGGGACAATGCTCATCAGAATTCCGCAGTTGACAACGCACCGACCGTAATATGGTCAATATTTGAGCTCAACATCTCTTTAATCTGCGCCTGTCTGCCAGCCATCCGTCCTCTTCTGGGCCATTACTTCCCAAACTTCCTGGGTAGCACAGAAATGTCCCTGTCCAAGCAGCCATGGAAAAATTCGTTTGGAACGCCACCTGGAGGCGAAAACCGATACCGAGATTATCCTAAGAGACAGAATAGATATTATCAGAGTTTCATCACGAGTAGTAAGCAGGGTCGAGGTAAAGATATGGTTCTGGAGGAAGACGAATATGAGTTACAGCAGTATGAGGGATGGATATGAAGTCAGGTGTTCACTGATATATTTTTACTTAGTTAAATAATGAACTGTTCAAAACAAGACCCATCGTCAGTCGCAGTGATGCTTTCGAATATGAAGCATCTGTATCCAATATTAAATGCTCGGGTGTCGGTTGGCTGGCAGAGTTTAATGAACATCAGTCGTCTAGTTGAGACAGTGTTGATGGCTTATCTGTCTACGACTGCTGCTTTTGCCGCCACCTTAGAGAATAGCAAAGTTGGACGAGAGGTTTTCTCTTCTGTTGCTAATGACAACGTAAGAGTGCGTGCCATTAATCTGTGTACACCACATCTTCTTTAACGAATTTATAACCCATAGAGTGTTCCAAGAATCCTGGAATATTCAGATCTACGACACCTAATCTTGTAGCAAGCTTATTGTCCAGTACGTTCAGAACATCTATATAGGTAGTGGTAATATTTATAAGGAGAGAGTGGATTTGCTGTACGCAGAGTAATTGCAGAGCTCTTAACAATCGAGAACCCCTTTAAACACAAAATATCAATGATTTTGTTAGCTTTACTCGACTCCCGTGTTAGGGTAGTATTTTGTGCCCCGGAGTTCGCCGGTCAACATCTCCCAAGTCCAATTGAGAATAGAATAACCAAAGTTGGCTTTGAAAAAGAAGCATCATTGCACCTATATACACTCCCGTCAACTGCCTGTCCCTCCAATTCTCACTTTTCAACTGCCTACTTCCCAATCCACATGATTTCCGCAAGACAAGCCAGCCACCAGCATTCCCTAGTTAACAACCGCACTTCAATCGAAGTTAGCTAAAACGAGATTTTCTCGTCACCCCGGACAAAGAACTTACAAACTGCCGATTGCACAACCAGGATACGGGACATAGCAGTTCGTCCCCTGCTGCTTAGCTGAATAGTTACCCTCGCAATTGATATTGCAGAACGTCACGACACCCACTTATCAGATTAGCCTACACTAGAAAAAGATGCTGAATAGGAGTAACAAACCTCCGGATCCAGTGGGGAACAGCACATCGATTTCGAGCCTGTTCCAATTGGTTCCAACGGGAGCGCTGTTGCAATAGAGGATTGTTCCCTGATCCCTATCCGCTATTTAGTATCTAAGTCACATAGTAATGGAGGAAGGAGCTCACGGGCTCTGGCTGTCCGGAGGGTAGGTGTAAGCATCGCTAGAACTATGGTCACAGCCTCCGTTGGAATCTCATTATTTATTAGTGAGAATTTCTTAATTGGAAGAGGTGGAGGTACAGAAGCGATATTGATAATCATAGAGAGCGGAACTTGAAGAATTATCGTAAGGCTTGTAGGTGAGCTCCTCCGGGATAGGCGCTGGAGAGGCAGAAACCGAGATGGCGGCCAGTGCCACCAAAGCAATCGAAGGAAGATTGAGAAGCATACTGGCGAATGATATGTAAGAGAGATGGAAGATGATAATCCTTTTATCAAAGTCTCTGCGAAAAATTTCTCAGGCGTTGAATTATCCAGAAAATTCCTGTGATTCGATGTCCTTCGTATAACTTTTCAAATTCTTTGCGCTGTAAGCAAATGTTGGTATAGTTTGTGGTCCAGAGATTGATTAAAATTCTCACTACAGACAAAAAGCTAGTCAGTTAAAATGATGCAGTCATTATAAATTCATCCTAAAACTCTAGATGCTTCTTTCTGTGGTCCTCTTATCTCAAATTGAATGGGAGTACATGTTACTTACTCTGAGAGTTTGATGTAGAATATATGGCTTCCTTCGAGGAGATAAATAGCTTTGAACAAATTGAGGTAGAGACAGGAGGCAGAGAAGATCTAAATATGAGCTGGTCCCTGCCATTGTAGTGCGGGGTACAGATTTGAGGGATTTCAATAGTAATTCCAGGGACTTAGGCGCCACCGAGGAAGCTAGTAGTCAAGGGTAAATCGATGCAACACCCCTATGGAGCAAAACAATATAGGAATTAAGTTGCGGGGTATAGAAGCAAATTGTTCTCAGGCAAATCGATGTGGCGCAGCATTATTCGCCTAGAACAGCCGCGAGTAAAAGGAGGCCCTTCTTCTCGGCTATATTCTACATCTAATGAGATTATCGCTTGATTGAGCATGCTCAATTCCCGTATTTGCTTGGAACTCAAGGATCCCCTTCATCCGTTTGATTCTAAAGCAATATGAAGCCAATACGCCCGAGATGGCTGACGCTACCTTTTATGTGAGGATCTAACATTGCCAGAGATTGACGGAAGGGGTAAGCATGGCGTATTGTAGGATCGTGCCTCTATCTATGATTCAATATAAATTTTGTACAGCCTAAATCAAACAATATGATTCGATGCTTCTATCATAGATCGGGGAGTGTTCCGAGTTAGCCCGTGCCCAATGCAAACAATGAGATCTAGACTTTAAATAAATTTTATTGAGATTTCATAGATCCGAGTAACGCATTGTCTTCAACGTGGTTCTACCTAGTCATTATATCGCGCAAGAATATCTGTACTTCAATCTGCAAGTACTTCATACTGCATCTTGTCTTGGATGCTAAATAATAAATTATCCTTCTATCCCACGGTACTCCCTCAGGCCCAAACTGAACGGCGAGTTCCAACCAGAAGGCAAATTTTGTCCGCCATTGCATTTTGTATTGCTACTGCAAGTCGTATCCAATTACAATCCAGGACTCTTTGCTTCATGCTCCTTTTCGGGATGGTATTCTGAAACAAAAAAAGCAAACCACGTGCTGAAGATTTCTCACAAGGAGGTTCCAGAGCAAGGACCAACAGTGCCATCTCGTGGACGACGAAGAGGTTGTGTCGTAGTAATATCTGCTCGTAGCTTTATCTGTGCTTATTGATGAAGCTCGGGTAACATATCAACTAGGAAGGTGGTCGTCTGTATCTGCTGCGAGAATCGAGCTCGAGGTGGTTCCCATCGAGATGTGCTATCAGCTTCCGAAAATGATGCGCTGAAGCCAAAGCGATCTGCTAAAATGCCGTTCGATCCGCCGGAGTGGTTGCCTCGAGTGAAGCCAAGCCCATCAACCCGAAGACTATCGCCACATTCTCCATTCTTGTCACAAAATATGTAATGATAATGGCTTATGTCTCGATTTCCGAATCAATTAACGATCTTCTAAAGTATTAAAAATATCTCCGCGGAGTCGCATAAAGGGATTGCACCACCTTAAGCCTTCACCTACCAATGATACAAGTTAGCCAGCTGGTAGGAATTATTTCCGCATCCTAAGTCTCTTGGCATGTGCGCCCTTATTAGGACATCTATAACCCAGCCCCAGCTGGTATATAAAAATTTCTTATGCCTACTGATGACTGAGCCCGCATTGGTTTCTTGGCGTGGAAAAATGGGAAGTGGTTGAATTTTATTGGTCGAGTACGAAAATCGCGGCATAAAGTCATGCAACATACTTATGCAGCCTATGCTGGAGTTATACTGATGGTACGCTGCAATAACCGATGCTACTCTATAGCGCCAAGTGCCCTATAAGCCCCTGTAACTTTAGTGGGTCATCGGCAAATTACAAGGTCCTACGCCCTGTGGCTATAGTGCCTTATAGGGCATCCAGTCACATAACTCCCCCCTCCACTGCACTAAAGATGCCCCTGAAACAGTGACTGGCTCGCTAGAAGTTAGGCGATAAAGCCCCCGACTACAGGGGCAAGTGCCTATAAATATAGGGGAGGTGGTGGCGTAGCTAGTTACAGGGTACCATCCACTGTAGATCAGCATAATTCTAGGCATAAAGGCCTAAAAGGGTGTTTCATGACCTTATGCCGCGATTTTCGTAGTTATACCGTGCTGATGCTGGCGAAAATCAAAGTCTTGAAGTCTTGGGGAGTGAGTCATGGTTTCCAAATTATTGAACCCCGTAAACCTATGAAATCGTATTTAGGGGTAATAGCATGGAAGAAAACGGCGTGAAAGTATAGATTCGTCCAAGCTTTTGACCCTAATGCTGTGCAACCTTGGGATATGTTGCACTTGACACATTTTTATAGGTGATATGGTTTGTGTGATGACCGCTCGTATGTTGTACGGCATAAGCCACAACACGATGAAAGGGAAATCAAAGTGGGGTGGTCAGACTTGCTCATAAAACGAAGTCTCCCCTTCCTCTAGAGCGAGAACTCAGGGAACTTTCAACATCAGAGGCATCCCTCCGTCGTGAAAAGATCTGTCATCCAACAGGTAACCCCGTCTTAGCTCAGCCCAAACGTGCTCCGTCAATAGATATGTCTTCAACAACAATACCGACCCCCATGAAAACACTCATTCAACCAAACCCAGCCTCAAAGTCCATTATTCTGGCCATAGTGCCAGTGCCAGTCCCCAAGACCAACTCGGCAGAACACTTGGTCCGCGTACACGCCGTAGCACTTACAAATGGCGAGCTTCTCTGGCTGAAAAACTTCCCAGCACCGCCATCACTATCTCAAGGGAAGGAGCCTGTCCCCTGCTATGACATGTCAGGGGTAGTGATCAAAGCCCCCTCAGACTCACCCTTTCAACCTGGCTCAGAAGTTTTCGCTCGTACGAACTACTACCGTACCGGTTCTGGTCGAGAATACACAATTTGCGAGACCTCAGAGCTCGCTTTCAAACTTAAGAGACTGTCCTTTGCCCAAGCTGCTACGGTGCCAATGTCTGTGGAGACTGCATATCAAGCGCTATTTGTCCACGCGCAACTCGTGCCAGTCGCCGGAGCTGGAGCAAAAGGGAAGCGTGTGTTCATTACCGCTGGATCTGGGGCTGTTGGAATGGTATGTTGAGACTCGCTTTCTTACCCATTCTTTCTCAAAACTCAAAATATTACTCTTGGTCGTGAAAACTACTAATCTCAGGTCCTGCAGTGGATTATCCAGCTTGCAAAATGGGCTGGCGCTGAAGTTGTGGCAACAGCGAGCAAGGAAAGACTTGAGTTCGTGAAGTCGCTTGGGGCTTCAGAGGCATTGGACTATCGGAACTCCGATGTTAGGAAGTGGATTGAGTCCGACGAAGGGAGAAAGGCGGAAGTTGTGATTGATTGTATTGGTCAGTTCACTGATGCTTGGTGGGTGGTGAAAGAGGGCGGGATCTTGATTAGCATATTTCAGCCACGGGAAGGGACGAGACCAGCTGAACTTCAAACTAAAAATGTCAAAGACTTGTTCTTCATTCAGGAACCAATTGGAGAACAAGCCGGAAAAGTGGGGAAGCTGATTGATGAAGGCGGATTTGTGACGGCGGTGGATAGTGTGTGGCCGTTGGAGAACTTTGGAGGCGCAGTTGAGAGGATGGAAAGTGGGAAGGCGCGAGGCAAGGTTGTCATCGAGTTTGTGCCTCAAGATTGAAAGCGTATCATACAGCCCAGGATACCAGAATTCTGGCAATTGTTGAACAGAGAGGTGTTGCCTTGTGTTGCACTAACTATGTTATGAGGGTTTATTTATATCCTTAGAAGGGACGTTTAAATTATTTCAATTGTGGAATCAAATTCTTCATCTCTATGACCATGAATACTTTAATTTGGGAGAGAATATGGATTTGTGATTGTGAGTTTACTAATACTGGAAATAATATGCAAGAGGTATATTCATCTACCTTCAATCCTCGGGAAGAGAAGTAAGAGCCTCCCGACGACATACGGGACAGTTTGCAAGACGTTTTTCTAGAAGCCATCTAGTGATACATTGGTTTCCAAACGTATGTCCGCATTGAAGCCTGACTGGATTCTCTCTTTCCTTTGCATCTTGCTCGTATTGCCCATACGCTTCACGACAGATTGAACATTGGCGGTCGTTTTCCAGGAGGTCTTCGATAGGCACGGAGGCCAAAGCTCGTGAGACTCTGTCTTGTTTGGGTGAAACACATTCAAGGACGCCCGCTTCAATGTAACGCTCGAAAAATTCATCAGTCATAGTGTCTCCACTAGCAGTTTCGTAGCCATTGTGCCAATCGTCCCAAGGCTCGCCAGGGGATCGTTCAAGTGCCTTTCGCCACGTCCTCTTGCTATACGCATATCTTTCGATAAGTAGCTTGAGTCTCAACTCGAATGGGAGGATGCCATCCGTCGGGGTTGCGTTTTCGAGTTCAGAGCCTCCATCTTCAGGGTCTCGATTTTCGGATTTTTCTAGGAGCACAATCTCAGATAAAACTTTGGTTTGAACTCCTATCTGGGCCATGAATGCTAGCATCTTTGCTTTCAGTGCTTCAAGGTCGGAAAAGTGGTCCGTATATTCCTCACGTCGGTCATATCGGCGACGGTACACAGAACAATCGAAAGTGAAACGTCCACGTAGGATTTCCACGTGATCGAAGCGTTCATCTAAGGATAGCTCTTCGAGAAGGGCTGGTGGTACACCCAGGATAACCTTTTCAAGTTGCTTCAGGCGAGGACCGGTCTGACACTGTTCTCTGGAAAGGAGATGGTGATGAAGCTGGTAATAAAGAGTATGAAGTTGGCGAATCTGTACCAGAGTCAGAAACTCCGGCGTAACATTACACAACTCTTCTTCAAGAGGTTTGTTGTGCTGATCCAGCTCCAGGAGATACTGCTCAGCTTGTGCTTGCAAAGTCAAGAACTTGGCTTTCCGGCGCTCGCGTTCTTCTAGCGGAAGAGGAGATGGCCTCATCTCAGGCCTACTATGTCTGCATTTCGAGCAGGCATCGTCCAAAACGCTGCACCTACTTGGTTGTGAGCAAGAAGTTATGGCCAACATCCAAGCGGGACCGCCAGCGATGTCATCATTTGATTCGTGGCCGCACCTGGAATGAAAAAATAATTCGGAAGCCATAATGTGTTGAGGCAGTTGAAAAATATTAGTTCTCTTTTCAGGTAAATGTCTGTAGTTGTATGAAGTTTGAAGCTGAGTTGGGGAATGAAGACGAATTCCTCTTATTTAAGAAACATAATGTGATTGTTCTTGCAATGAAGCTTGATACATTACGACTGTTTCTCTAACAATGTACCTACTAAAGGAATAAGTCGCATAGTAAGAAAGGCTCTTTGATCGAACAAAGAGCAAAGTCAATTGCTTTGTTATTCACATCAAGAGCCAGCGAGCAACCTTTTGGGCGATTAAGGCCGACACGAGTAAATTTCTCTTATTCTGAAAATTTATTTGTCGTTAGAATACTAAAAGTGATTGTATAGACCTCTTGAAAGCGACTTGCTCCGAATCCTGGCTCAGTTTGTGGAAATTCTGCGGAGACGTGAATCACCAGTGGTGGCTGGTAGAATTTTCTCTTCCTTATCCACCGCACGATTGATTTAATATCTAATCTCCACTCTAATGTCTAAATATCGTTCAAAATACCGGTATTCTTCTAGAAACTTGACCAGGCAACCTTGTTGCTTGCTCCCAGCGCACTCAGACATGTTACGAGTGCATTCCATCTGAAGAGTCTGACCCTAACATTTGCACGATGAAGCCTCGCCTGTAGACCATAATTCCCACCCATATGTAAATGTCCCCCCTTATTTCTGATACGGTGCAGCCTCTCCCAACTTAAAATGATCGAACTCATTCTTCGCTTCAGCCACCGCACCACGATGCATGCTGTTCGCCTTGTGGTACCTCCAATCCATAATCGACACAACAGCAGTCCAAGCCGCCACAGCACTATTCGCACCAAAGTCAGCCTTCATTCCCTCATTCTCTCCTATCAACATAACTCAGAAAATTTTTGACACATACCTCAAAATCCCACCCAGCACACAAACAACCCAACTTAAAATACAACTCGTGCCCACACAAAACTTCACAACCGCCTGAATCATCATGAACACAACCGCAGCCCAAAACAACACTTCAAGGGAGTTGAGAATCATGTTTGCTTTTAAGCTTGCCCATTTCTTGCATTCTGCGTGTGTTCGGTGAGGAGTTGGTAGGCGATAATTATTAAGGATTTTGCTCCCTGTAAATAGAAATTTGTTAGTTGAGGGTGGATGAATGAAGGTTAAGGGAGAGGGAATTGAGAAGAGAGAGACAAACGATTCCTAATGCCATGGTGTTTGCTCTACTTCTTGGTGCGCCAGGGACCTTGAAGAAGAAGAGCTTGATGACTGAGACGCCGATTGCGGCAAGGGCGAGCATAATTTGGATTATATGGACGGATAATTTGTAGCGAGGAGAGAAGAAAGACATGTCTGCGAAGTATTCTGGGGTGAATCCTGATAATGGTAGTGTATTAGTGCTGCTTGATCGTGGCTGTGGAACTTGTGCGGATCAAGCAACCGTCAGAATCTGAGTTGATAATAGAGAGCACAGCAACGGATATTGTGAGGATAACTTCTCTTGAATTGGAAAAGAGCTATGTATATGTGATAGTGCAACACCAAGATATTGCTTTCATTGCTGAAGTTGCACCTAGTCTGTAAATAAATCGCACTCGCATAGCATTCGCATTCGCTCGTATCCGGTACTCGAATTAGAGTTTAGTTGCAAGTGGCTTGGACACGGAACTTCTCTAGGCATAGGTAATTGAAGGCCAATCAATCAGCTGTTTCAGAACTCACCAAGTGTACCAAGAGATGCCAAGGCCGTTGACACGCACGACGATCATCCTCCCGAATCTTCGGACTGGTCGATGAGGTGGTGTTCTGGAACTAAAACTAGAATAGGATAAATAAAAAATTGCACGCGAAAATTTGGACTTTGATGTGCGATTGATAAGGCTTCGCCTCTGCACGATGAGGTATCGCGAACGATAATAGTGAATCTAGAACCACGCCTAGAATTTGAAAGGTGCGTCGTGCAGCAATATTCAAAGTACGATTACACGAAGTATCGAGTACTAAAAATGATGCTATTAGCAATCCATGTACGTTGGTTGATTTTAGCGGGAGCTTCGTGTGCATCTCTAGGTGTGGCAGAGTGGAGTATAAAGGGGAATTTCTCGCTTAGGCGAGAATGCCCGTTTTCACCTTTACCTTAATGTAACTTTATTCTACCTATTACTACCGCTCCTAAGAATCACGTGAATTTGTTGCACATCGCAATCCTAGAGTGCTGTTTACTTCCTAATCCAGCCTATGAATCTATCCTTCACTTCCCTAGGGTTTCCTCTAGCCTTAATTAGCCCCTTTATTCCTACCTTTACCTTACTTAACGCAACTTCACTCCACATATTACCACCACTCCTACTATCACGTGCTTTTGTTGCACATCGAAATCCTAGAGCGCTGTTTATTTCCTAATCTAGTCTATAAATCTATCCTTCACTTCCCTAGGATTTCCTCTTCCCTCGCTTAGCCCCCTCTACTCTCTTACCTACTTAGAAATCAAATATACTTTTCACACCCCTTTTCTTATTAGTATAGTGCTTCTATATTATCCGATTCTCTACCACAAAGCCTAAAGTCTCCTTGTTTTCGCTTATAAATAGGATATGAGGATCCTTCTTAAGCCCGGCTCACGAAGGATTTGTTTATTGATTGCCTATTTGGGTATATTGAACGATAAATTTCTGTATGCGATGTGCAACAAAAGCACGTGACTCCCCTTTACTTCCCTACCTAGGTATATTCGCTACAGAGAACTAGGTATACTCCTCCTCATCCCTTCCTTCTCTCTTAAACCTCCTCTGTCTCCAACACCCCACCCCAGCCACACTCTCAAATCCTCGCCTTCTCCCCCACCTCCCTCCCAAACACACCCTCCAAAACCCTCTCACTCTCCCTCCTAAACTCCCACCCATAAACCCACGCAAGATGCCCACTCGCCCTCAACCACTCTCCCTTCTCCCCCTCCTCTTCCAACCTCCTTCTAAACCCTTCATCTCTCCTCTCCCTCTCCTTCCCCTCCCCAAGCGTCTTCCACCTCCCACTCATCTCCGCCGCCTTTTTAACCCTCTCCGCTCGCCCTTTCATCACCGTTTCGTACGCTTTCGTCGCTTTCTTGATTTCCAATGTGGAGGAGGTGCGTGCGAGGCACAAAGACAACACGCCGCCGTCTTCGATCGAGATCGCAGCGCCCTGCCCGAGATGCGGGGACATAGCGTGTGCGGCATCACCTAAGACGACGATTCTGCCTGAGGAGGAAACCCAGGTTTGTAGATCAGGGAGTTGGGCTACGTTCCAGAGTTTGCAATTCTCTTCTGGGATGAGGTTGATGAATGCTTTTATGCGGTCTTCGTATGGATCGATGTTGGAGAGAATGTGGGAGATGTCGCCTTTGCGGTTGTTGTCTGAGGTTCCTGAGTGGACGGCGTTGGAGGATGAGGTGTGGGAAGGGGAGGAGGAGGGTAAGGGGGAGGAGGGAGAGGGGTGGATGAAGAAGGATGCGGAGTAGGAGTCGCCGTTTTTCGTGCGGCCGCAGATGAGGTGTGTGTTTGGTCCCCACCAGGATTGCAGGCCGTGTTCTTTGATGAGAGGTGCGGTGAGCGGCGAGGAGAGCATTAGGGAAGCGGGGATTGTGCATTGGTAGCAGGTGCTGTTTGGCTGTAGGGCGATGTCGCCGTTGAGGATGTAGGCGCGGGTTGGGGATTTGATGCCTGTGAGTGTTAAGCGGGTTTGCTGGGTAAGGAGGAAGGGACGTACCGTCTGCGCCGATGATCAAGTCAGCTGAAAGAACTTCCCCCGTGCTCAACCTAACACTGGGCCCCCTTTCACTCTCCTGAATCCCCTCAACCTTCGCTCCAAACCTAACATCAACACCCTCTTTCACAGCAGCCTCATACAAAACGCGTTGATACACCGGCCTTGTCACATTCAACATCCTACCCCACACGTCAGCCCTATTCCTATTCCTATTCCCATCCCTCACTCCTCCCAAAGTTCCCACACAGGTAATCTCTCAATCACTCACTCAAACCCAAACACCCTCCCATTCGCTCCATTACTCAGGATATCCAATACCACACCATCATGTCGAAAAACCGTATGGTTCTCCCACCGTTCCGATACCTCCTTCAACCTCCCAAGTAATCCATACTCTTCCAGAACTCGTAACGCATTACTCGAGATCAGTAACCCGCCACCGAAAGTCTGTAAGCTCGCACTTCGTTCCAATACCGTGATGGTGTGCCCGGTGCGCGCGAGGCCGATGGAGGCGCCGAAGCCGGATATACCGCCACCGATAATCAGGATGTTGAATTTGGGGTTTGTTTTTAGTGTCATGGTTATGTTGTTTATATATATATATTTTAGGGATGGGGAGAGGATGGTTGGGAGGGAAGCTGGCATGGGAGGTGGGGAGATGAGGTGAGATTTACCTACTTTCACGTGTGAGGATGATGAGGAAAGTACGAACGCGGAGCGGGGCTGCTGAGTCATCTAGAGATACCCCGCGCCCCTTTTCATGAGACGTTTATAAATGAGGCGGATCCTGGGGTTTTTATAGTGGAGGTGGACTATGAGCGTTGGGAGAGATTGGATAAGGTAGTTTGTTGCTTGTCGTGTCGAAGTGACTTCCGCTAGGAAGGAGACGAAAAGGCATATCTAGACAAAAGGCTATACAGCCTTACACCACCCCTATCGAGCGCGCTAAGCTATCCAAAAACTATTGCTTCCGCCCAAAACGGACACTTCCAGCGTGGACTTTGATTGATTCTCTTTATATATCTATTTATAGAAGGCTAGAAGATTTTCATCCCCTCTTCGTCTCTTCTCGCGAAATACAGCGTTCTATCGCGGCCACGTTTCGACCGCTAACACGCGCGGGCCTTTCCGTAAGCTTAGTGGCGACATACCTTAATTCTCATCCCTTACCCTCACGTGAGAGAGATTTTATCCTTGATTTCTAGCGTCAAGTGAGAGTCCCTCCGGGCGTTCCCTCTCCAGTACTACTCCTCTACTCCCCAAAAGGAAACCTCACGCGAGAACTCTTAGTATTAGCGGCATCTTGGTTTTATATTGGAAGTGGGGGTAGAGGTGGAGTGTGCATTTAGAGTGGATTGGACGGTTTGCTGACGCTGTATTGGAGTGAGGTTTGCTGGGAGGAGAGGGAAAGTGGGGAGGGTAGAAGACAAGGGGAGGGGAAGACGATTTAGCTGCAATTTGTGTTTCCATTCAAAGCGAGTATATACATCTAAACGCCTCTATCCCACCAATTCCCAAGAAATATACAGAGAATCTATCATCCCTTAACCAATCATCTCACACCATTAGTCTCCGGCGGCGGCCCATCGATCGTAATCCCAGGCGCCTCCCTCCACCTCCTCTCCCTCTCCCGTTCCCTCTCCCCCCTCGTCGTCCCCCCCTCCCCAATCAACGGCCCCTCCTCCTCCTCACCCCCCTCATCCCTCAACGCATCCCCATCAAATCTCTCCACCGCCTTACTCAACTCCAACTGCGTCCTCTCCTCGAAACTAACCCTCCCCCCAAACACCCTCTTCAGCTCCGCGCACGCCTCGCTATAAATCCGATCCGCGGCCTTCGGGAACTTGACCGGGTTCGGCTTCTTGTCGAACGCGTGCGGCACCGCCTTGACCTCGCCTCCATGCACGGTCTTGCCGACCGCGTCGGATTTCAGCCGCTCGCCGAACGCTTTGCCTTCTACGTTCAGCATGTCGTATTCGCAGGTGTAGAGGATGATTTCATCGGGTAAGGAAGCGCGGAGCTGGGCGTCTGAGGCGGCCATGGGGGAGAGGTATGGGTCGTTCATGTCGACGAGGGAGTGCGGGTGCATGTAGGATTCGTCGAAGAGGTTTGTGAGCATTGGGGGGAGGTTCTTTTCTGGTGCGGGGTTGGTGGCGCGTTTTTCTTTGCGTGAAGAGCGGAAGTCCGTCGGGGGGTAGAAGGAGATGATTGCTTTGATGGTTAGGTCGGGGACTTCTTGGGCTATTTCTAGGGCGGTGGGTTCCAGGTCGGAGAGCTTGAGGACGCTGGTTGAGGACATGGCTTGCTCGAGCTTGGGGCGTGGGAGGGAGAGGGTGGAGGAGAAGGCGGAGGTCGAGGGACCGAGGTGTGTTCTTAAATGGGAGCTCGAGGGTCGGGTACTGTGGCGTGAAGATGGGCGGACGGGGCTGGGTTCGCGGAGGCTGCGCTTCCCCGCGTCGATTTGTAGGTCGTGGAGCATTAGGGGAACTGTGAAGGCAAAATTCCCTCCGGCACTGAAGCCAGAGAGTGCAATCCTGTGGGGATCCAGACATAGTTCTTCTGCGTGTGAGGCGAGATAAATGAGCGCGTCTGTTCCATCTTCTACGCCAACGCTGAACGGGTATTCAGGTGCAAGTCTGTATTCTACTGATACGAAGACTGCGTCGACTAGGTTGACAACCGTTGACGCCCATCTTGCATCATCTGTTCCTGTCCCAAGTGTAAACCCCCCGCCATGGAAATTGACAACCACGGGGAAGCGATATGCATCTGGTGTGGTGAGGTATGAATCGGGTACGTAGAAGACTAATTTAAATGTCCCTCCACGGGGTGACAGTCGAGACGGGATAACGATCTTGAAGTTTGGATGAGGCGGCCTCGGCTCAGCGAACTTGTGGAATTTCATCCCAACGGCCATCAAGGCCCTCCATATTGCAGCTTTCATGTGGAGGAACCAGCGAGCAGAGAATATGCCCATGGTACTCCGCGTCGATAAATAATGCAGCAGGGGCAGATAAGGACTGGACGGCGGGGCCTGGGCCTGATATGTAAACCAGATCTTGGAAGACAAGTCGTGGACGATTGGGGCTCAGCTGCAGCTCAGTAATCTTGACGCATGCAGGGCAGTAGCCTACTGGGCAGACGCAGACACACACGGGTATATGAGAGGGGCACCGAGGGGGAACAGCCACTCAGACCACACATGGAACGTGACATAATCTGGAGCGCACGAATCAAGAGGAATTCGAGGTTGGGTTTGAGACGCCGCCACGGAAAATCGGTGACTTTGCGACGTCACCACTGGCATGCGGGCCCGAGGTCGGGCCCATGCCTGGCAGCCTGGGAAAGTACACTCAGCAGGCGATAATGGCCTTGTTCTTGAGGCGTCAAATCAGGTACCCGCCTTCGCATTCGGTTTTGCCGTAAGCACTCTCTTACTAAGCAATTTGCAACAAGGTTTGCCAATCACGGACTTGAGCTCCGGCTGCTGCGGAGCGGCAAGAGGGGTTCCAACGCCACAAGAAAATTGGTGTGACGTTCGATCGTCCATGCCGCTGTCTGTCCTTGATTTTCCCACTGCAAGCTGGCAGCAACCCTGCATGCGCGAGCAACCGGGATTCTGATAAACATTTTCTCCATGGCAGCTCTCTCCTGCCCACTCTCTCCCCGGGACCTGCCAGCACACGTGAATTCACAGCACCAAAAACGCGGTGTGTTCAGCTCAGCCGTCTGCACGCGGCGCGTCTTGGCAGTGCTGCCAGTCGATCAGATATGTGACATCATACCTTCGCTGTGGGGAAGGCAATCTTATCGGTTGACGTACAGCTTGCTTTCTCCTTCTCCATTGACAAAAGCTTTTGTTTTCCCCCTCTCAATCTCGTCTTCTGACTCTTCTCCGCTCGCTTTTCACTCAAATTTGTTGGCTCCTTCCGCACGCACGCGCTGTGGGTGGTGCGTTGATTTTCTGTTCTTAGCTCTTGGCACCAATCCGAAAGTTCCGCCTTGCCAATCCGACGCCCTCAGAATACCGGTGTTCCGTAAGCAAGACCAATTTGGCGTGCATCTGATTTGATCAGCCGCTTCGGATCTCTCTAATATTATTATTCATCCTCTCGCAGCCGCAGCTACCCTTGCGCTCCCGGGTGCTTAAATAATTCAAGCTCGCGCGCCCAACTCGGCCACCCAGGCCTGACTGCTTGACTGCTTGACAGCTCGACTTACCGCCAATATGTCGTTTCTCAAGAAGCCCTTCCAGAAGCTGAAGGAATTGAGCAATAATAATTCGACCCTCGACAAATCGAACGCAAATGATTCGGTTCCGAGCAAGGTTGAGGGTATCAATAGTGCCACTGGGTCGGGAACCGAGAGCCCCAATGGGAAGGCCAATGGGAAGACCAATGGTACTTCGACCCCCATTACCAACGGCACCTCGACGCCGAAATTGAATGGCGATTCAAAACGCCAGAGTCGCGAGATCCTCCAGGCGGAGAGAGCGAAGAAGAGTATGGATCGTGAACGAGCGAAAGTGGAAACGAAGAAGAGGGAGTCAATGGCCAGAATAGAAGACGAGAGGTTTCTGAAAGAGGGGCCGCCGGCGCTCACGAAGCTGTACAGACCGTACAGCATGAACCAGAGCAAGCGCTGGACCCATGAGGATCGGCTCTTGTTCAAAAACTTGGATTGGGAGAGTAAGTGCCCGATTTTGGGGAAAGTGGAGCTCTTACTAATCGAGATGCAGAATTGGAAGGGGAAATTGTTACCTTCCGAGCTCGGATACACACTCTTCGCCGCATGAGTGCAAAACTGGTCTTCATTGTTTTCCGGCAGCAAACTATCACGATTCAAGGCGTGCTGCAAAGTTTCAAGGCTCGTCATGAACTCGCAGGTATGTAACGAAGTCCGTTTTCGTGGGCAGAAGCTAACTTGTTTGCAGCGGGAGAGGAAAATGAGGGGACAATCTCCGAGCAAATGGTGCGAAGTGTCGAGCACTATCCGAGTGAAACAATTGTTGTGGTCATTGCGAGAGTCCGAAAGGCTCCGAAGCGAGTCAAGAATGCAACCATCCATGACCATGAGCTTGAGGTGTGGGAGGTACACAGGGTTGGGGAATTGACCGAGAATGTTCCTTTCACCGTCTACGACGCGGAGAATATCAATAGAGATAGGGAAGATATTGAGGATGATGACGACGAGAGCGCAATGGCGTCTCTGTATCCATCGAGCGGAGATACGCCGGCAAGCAACACACCAAAAGATACGCCAAAGGTTGGGACGCCAAAGGTTGGGACGCCCAAGCAAGGATCTCCCAGGACTTCGACAGATCTCTCAAGATTTTCACTTGACCGATTTAGCAAAGGCCGTACTTCTAAAGACGATATTGGCAGCCGAAGTGAGTATTTACTTCAAGATTGAGAATTTTGCTGATACCCAGATAGCTAGCATGGATGTTTTCAGACAACAACGATCACTGCCCCAGCGAGTCCGCCTCAACAATCGTATCGTCGACCTACGAACTGCGCCTGCTCAATCAATCTTCCGAATTCAATCTGGAATCTGCAATCTCTTCCGCTCTTATCTTGATGGCCAAGGCTTCATTGAAATCCACACCCCGAAACTCCAAGGCGGAGCTTCTGAATCAGGAGCTACAGTCTTCGAGGTCGATTATTTCGGACGCCCAGCATTTCTAGCACAATCCCCACAACTTCCAAAGCAAATGTGTATTGCAGCAGATTTCGAAAGAGTTTATGAAATTGGTCCAGTTTTCCGAGCAGAAGATAGTAATACGCCTCGACATTTGACTGAGTACACCGGGTTGGATCTGGAAATGGCCTTGGAAGAACATTATTACGAAGCTTTGACAATCATTGATGGAATGTTTAAGAATTTATGGCAGGGAATCTACGACAGATATCAGAAAGAAATCGACATCATCTCCCATTTCTATCCTCACGACAAGGTCCAATGGCTGGCAGAAACGCCAAGAATTCCATTCTCGGAAGGAGTCAAGATGTTGATAGAAGATGGTTGGGTTGATGAAGACGGAAACCCACCCTCCGAGCTGGAAGACTTGGCCACACGAGCAGAAATCCGTCTTGGTGCCCTCGTCAAAGAGAAATACAAGACAGACTACTATATCCTCGACAAATTTCCTTCTTCGGTCCGTCCCTTCTACGCCATGCCCGACCCAACCGACGACCGCTTCACCAATTCCTTTGATATCTTCATGCGAGGGCAGGAGATTCTTACAGGCGGTCAGCGTATCCATGACGCTCGATTCCTCGAGAAACGTATGAAAGCTAAAGGCCTCAAGCCAGAATCCATGACCGAGTACCTTGAAGGTTTCCGCTGGGGCGCACCACCCCACGCTGGGTGCGGTATTGGCCTCGAACGTCTCACTTACCTCTTTCTCAACCTAGGCAACATTCGCCTCGCTTCCCTCTTCCCACGAGACCCCAAGTCCCTTCCCGCACGCCCACCAACCCTCAAACTCCGACACGAAGAAGCCTCGACCACAAACCCACCTTGGGAACGCACCGACCTTGAAAACAACCCAACAGATGGCATCACTGAGCGCGAGAAGCAGCTGCAACCCCTCGAGAAGCTCATCGCCAACTACGGCGACGCAGCCAACACCTCCTGGCTCGACAAACGGTACCACGTCTGGCGGCACGCCTCCACTGGTGCAGCACAAGGCTTCGTCATCTCGCACAACTACGCAATCGCCGTCGGGGAGCCGCTCTGCGCAAAATCTCAATACCCGCAGATCGTCTCCGCCTATCTCCAATTCCTAAAAGACGAACACAAGGATCTCAAACCATTGTGGATGATCGTAGGTCCCGACATCGAAGAGTACCTGGGCGAGAAATTCCTCTGGCGCACACTTGCGTGCATAGCAGAAGAGCGCGCCGACCCACGCAACAACCCCGCCTCCAAGGACAAAGACCTCGCGCGTAAGCTCCGACACGCCGAAAACGAAGGCATGAAAGAAATCGACCTTCCCGTCGGGCCCGTCGACGCTGAACTGCAAGCCAAAATCGACGCGCGGATTCAAGACTGGCACAAAAACCGCAAAGGCACGCAAGTCCACCTCACGCAAATCCGCCCCTGGATCGACTGGGAGCATCGTCGGTACTACTACTCGCAAGGCCCCGACGGCACCATCCACGCCATCTGCGTGCTGCACCAACTCTCCCCGCAAAACGGCTACCAAGTGAAATTCAGTCTCGAGTTCCCCGGTGCGCCCTCGGGCACCATCGAATCGCTGATCCTGCACTCCATGAAAGCGATCGCCGCCGCAGACCCAGAGTGCAAGCAAGTGACGTTCGGCACCGGCGCGATGGGGACGTTGGAGGGAGGACGCAATCTCGGCAAGACGAAGGTGCGGGCGTTGAAGAAGGCGTATGAGGCGATTAATCGCCAGTTTAAACTCACGAATAAGAGTGAGTTTCGGGAGAAGATGGGGGTGAGGAATGAGGCTGTTTATGTCGCGTATCCGAGGGGGGGACTTGGGGCAGGCGGGATACAGGCGTTGATGGCGTTTTTGAAGGAGGATGGGTGAGCGAGTTGTGAGCGGATGGTGGGGTCTGATGAGAGGTGATGGAGAAGAAAAGGGGAATGAAGAAGGGAGGAGGTGGTAATGATGTAGATATGCGTTGCACACGAGTCTGAGATTCTGGCGTTTGGTGGAGAGGTATTCACTTCGATCCAATTCGGTTTGGCTTGGTTCACTTCAGTTAATTTCGGCTGGGAGCGAGAAGCAACGAAAATTGAGACAGACAAACGGTTGTGCTGAGAGATATAAATAGTTAGATACCTTGAATACCTTGAATATATGTTTATATCAAACCTTTAATTTTATTGAGATGTGATATTCTTTGTCCCCGTGATTATAATATGAATTTTCGATTCCATATCTACGAATTATCTAATAACCACGATTTCAGGCTTCCATTCGACTTGAGTCCACAGAACATAGTACACCTCTGTTATGGCTACCCGCTCCATGGCACCTTCAACTTGGTCAACTAGGTAACAAATAACCGATTTGCCCTCGCGGCCAATCATAACGAAGTGCAGGACATCAGGTTTAGACTCTCTCCATTCTCCATCAAGACGAACAGCGCTTGGCCTGTCTAACATGCCACTGTATGTTCGACCTCTGCTGGTCTCCACGACGTTATAGTAGCCATACTCGTCAGGTTTGCGCGCAACAGGCATGTCTGCCCCCATTGTACTCGCAACCAGGCAATGAGCTGGATAAGGCTGTGACGATATCCTTTGCACTAGTTTAGGGTCCCTCATGACCCTAGATGCCAGATCTCCGCTTTGGAGAAAAGCACTATCGGGGAACTCGTGTATCTGAGAAAGTAAATCCGGCATAGCGTTGCAAATCTCGAACAAGCGAAATCCTTCTTTAGCAGAACTGTGGGGCTGAACGCCGAGAAATCCTATATAGGAGGGGAAAACGAGCATATCGGACCAGTTGTGTTTGAATTCATCCGGTTCCCAAACCCAGCCGGCCCACGACCACGATGGACACGTACTACGACGCCTCGGGACTGGACTCTTTTTCATATGGCGCTGAGACCAACAAAGGCAACGGCCAAATGACTGAGTGGGTAAACCATAGTGGAGCTTTCCAACTTTTTCTTCAACCAGAGACGTGACACCGTGAAAAGCGACCAAGATCTCGGACTCTAAGGTCGTGCGTCGCTGCAGATACTCAGTGACCCAATTCATGTAATGTTCCTTGAAAAACTGTGCCGATAATTTGCCTAAGGGTGCGTTGCTTTTCCCAGAAGGCAGCTGCACGAATTTCTCGTCATAGTGTCCAAAAATTCGGCCTTCGGCATTCAGGCCTCTATGAATGTGTTCAAGGGCATAGTCCTCTACCCATATCGACTCGCAACAGTGATAAACAACCTTGTCGGGAAGGAAAATGAGGTGCCGTTTGGAGAAAAGCCACTCTTGAAATGTCCAGGCCCTGTTCGACCACATTGAATCTTTCAAAGACTTCAAGAGGTCGTCCGAAACAGAAACGTATTCCTGGCCGCCAATGGTTCCAACGAGCTGCATCCCTCTGCTCTGAGTTTCGAGGATTCCGGGCAATCCTGCCTCAGAGTTCTCACCGGACGCTGCAATTATCACTAAAGCCGAGCCGCCGTAGATCTCATGCATCCTTGGCAATTGACTTTGCTTGTCGGCGTTCGTCCACATCCCATCTTGGGTTTTGAAATCGTCGTCTTGCAATATGGTTAGACAATCAACCCACAAATATCTTTCGCCCAAGCGTTTGCAGAGCTCGATGGCATTCAGGATTGTACGCGGAATGCAAAGCTCCTCCAATTCCTTTCTTAGCTCTGGTGTTACTGAGGAAGATAGGTTGAGACCCTCATGAGTAATCGATCCAGGAGATTTAAGCAGCGCTTCCGAACTTCTTTTCAGCGAGACGGGCCGTATCTTTCCCCATACATAACTCAAGGCCAGGTACGAACAGCCTTTAGGGGCATCGACGACGCAACCATTTTGAACGTCGATGAGCCGCATGTTGAAGTCAAAATCTTTGGAAAAGTATAAAGGTTTGCATTGACGGTGCAACTTTTGGCAAGTCTGCACCCATCCCTCAACCTGGGTATTGTCGAGCAGTGGTGGGACTTTCCTCCCGTGGAATGTTTGACGAGATATCCGTCCATGTAGTAATCTGTAGATGGCGGCAAGTCCTGACAGAATCCAGGTCGGGCCATCAGCGTCTATTCTCAGCGTTGTTGGCGTGGTAGGAACCAAAGCAATCCTTCTCTTTAATGTTTCGTCACCCTTTTCGAACAACACTGTGCAATGCGGTGCCCAGCTGCGCTGGAAAATCGCACAGCAGTGTAAATCGATTCCGGCATTATTGGGGTCGAAGTTCGGGTCTTCCGCGAATCGCATGTGAAGCAGAGCACACAGCTCACAAACTTCGGGTTGCAGCAATTCCAATTTGGTCGGTGTCCCATGCGGCAGCTCGTGAGTCGCATCGAACTCATCGTAATCCATAACTGGGGTGTAAATCAAATATTTTTCGAGTTGTCCACATGTTGAACAGAGCTTGGCCGCCTGATGCATAGCTTATTTTCCCGACTGGTCTGAAAGACCTCGTGCAAAGAAATCCTGAAGGCTGAAGCGTCAGATATGGGGAGCATTTAAATGTTATTTTACAGCGTTGGGGCCTGGGGGATCCTTGGTTTCGACGCAGCAAACTCGAGCAGGTCAGATCGTTGGAGAAGGGAATGACTTGGATATAATAAGCTGGGATCAAATCCAATAGCCAGTTGGTTCCCCAGATAAGGAGTACACCATATCTCAGCTTCAATGGATCCACTCCCGGCCTTATCAGGCTGATGATTTACGGCCCCTGGTATAGGCGGTCACCTGTCGAAGACCTTACGAAATAAATGCATCTTTCTAAATGCGGGAATGCTTGCTTAAGCCCCTCGGCTGGCTCTGTAATATATTTGGTTGACAACGCTCGGCAACGACTTTCCGGAAGCCACTGCCACGTCGCCCGCAGCAAGTTCGCTATCACAACGCACAACTCACGGCCCACATTTTCCCAAGTCACGAAGGCTCTCCTTAGCCAGCCTCCAATCAGCACGCAGGGTTGCCATCCATCAGCACGACAGGCAGGGGCTGTGCCTAGTTCGACGAGTCTTGAATGCCGAGCCCGAAGCACTACAGTGCTAAAAGCGATGCGATTCGTGTAACCGGACAATACAAATACGGAATGCCGAGAAGAGACTCTGCAGCAGAAAATAGCGCCTCTAAAGAGGGAAAAGTGCTCTTTGCTTTAAAAACATCTGGCCTCGGGAAGCCCCAGTTGGTTTTGCCTAGTTTTGTACTTCCAAATTGAGAGTCCCGGTAACTCATAACTTTTATACTGAGTTACAAGGGCTCTATCTAATGAAGTCTCGCAAATACCTTTATTTTAGTAAAGCACGTACCAGCTAACGTTAGCCTTAACTAGAAAAGTAGCTAATAATAAATTAACTAATTCCTAAGTAGCCTCTTAAATAGTCAAGCGAAACACTCTGACTGGTCGTATCTTTATAAAAGTAGCATAATGATATGAGTTACCGGGACTCTCAGTTTAGAAGTACAAAACTAGGCAAAACCAGCTGGGGTTTCCTGGGGGCAGATGTCCCTCTTGGAATATACCCAACACTCGACAGCCCTGTAGCTGCGGGGCCGTGGGTTAGCGAGTAGTAGAGTAACATCACGGCACTACCCACCGAAAAGCGAAAGCAGATGCATAGATAAGCTAAAGAATGAAGACTATTGGCTGCATACACCCGCAAACGGCGTCCTCAGCTCCGCACCTGGGAGGATATTGGGAGGGCGCAGGCAGGTGGTGGGCTCCTATTAGCTATAGGTAGCTTCTCGGGACGGGACGGCAACCGAAAAAGAACCTTCCACCCCCGCGGCTGAGAAGAAGGTAAGCCGTGGCTACATCGATTGTCCGACAGCAGTGACTGTAGCTAACTACGTGCAGAAGGAGGGCTGCTAAGCGGGCGAAAGAGAAGGCAAGCAGTGCTCCTCCGCATCCAGGCGGCAACGAAACATCTACATATGGTCCGTATTAGCGAGACGGCTGGCTCGGTGTCGAAATCAAAATCGCTGGGTCGCTCCCGCGTAGCCCAAAATATTTCGTGAATATGGCTCCATTGTGGATGCATCCAAAGCTCAGCCCTGGCGCATCACAAATTGAGAGCAAGTTTTCGATTGATTCAAGAGCGGCCACGAGAGCTGGGGGCATAGCTTCTTGCTCGAGAAGGGGCTCCATTGTGACCGGGGGCTGGTTAGCGTTCACGCTGGCAAGGGCAGAGGTGAGGACAATAGCAGGTGAGAATCTGAGGCTGATGTTCTTGTGGAACTGAGTAAGCACGACTGAATATGAAGTTGGGATTGGGGGTGAATAGCTATGGCGTTGAGATGAAATTGGCTCGCCGCCGAAATTGAATTCTTGTCGCCATAGTAAGCTGTGCTGATGTGCTCTTTGGAAATTGCTGTCTAATTTACCCACCTTCAGTTGTCACATCTGGGAGTATCCACTTCAAGATTCTAGATATTTCCTCTTGTTGAGTATTTCGTGTGCGCTGCCCTGTTACGTGACTCCAATCGAGCCTCAAAATGCTGGCAAGGGTAACGATATAGCCGCAAAACCTTTTACCCATACCCCCATGCAAATATCCATGTTCACTGGGCTCTTAGTCAGACCCCCGCATTTCCCTTTCCATCGTATTTATAGTAGCATTGCGTCCAAGTTTGGAATATGAGCCTCTGTTTACCCCCCGATTTGGGGTGCTGTAGAGGCGAATTAGTCAGTTGCCGAACGGATGGCTTAGTGACTGGTTACACTACCAGGGTACCAGTAGAGTCTTAATTTTCTGGGGCCTTTTTGTTTGGACCGATGTTCCGGTGTTTGACAGCACTGCCGGCCATGTTCTCTTCGACGTTTTCGGTCCGAGATATGGGATGGAGGAAATGCCGAAGTGTTGCTAAGCACTCGACGTATTTTCGGAGACTCAGGTAAGGAACAGATTTAGCTTTCGAATGGCGCAATTGTGTCCATGAAAATTTGATTTGGGCAGGAGGCACTTGAATATAAAAGGAACGAGATATCTCAGTAAGAATCCATCTCATCATCATCTCGATCAACTTCATCTCCTCTTCAACAGATCTCACAGAGCCTTCTCATTGAACTTGTTTTATCCAAGTCACCAACACACTCAATCATATTCTTTATACCTTTACGAAGCTACCAAGCTACCTAGCACTCCTTAGTAGATTCACCCGTTCTCTCTTCATGCTTATAATCACTAACTTCCTCTAGAAATGCCTTCCTTTTCAAAGGTCCTTATCCTCTCCACCCTGTTTCTCTCAGGGGCCCTCTCGCTCCCCGTGGCGCATGATGTTGACTTCATCCCCGCCATTCTCGCACGGAACAAGCGCGAAGCAGCGCCAGGTCACGGCATCAGCGGTGGTCTTGGGCACAAGCGTGAGGCTTCTCCTGAACCTGAAGCAGCACCGGGCGGTTTTAGAGGCGGTGGTGGGCGTGGCAGAAAGCGTGAGGCCTCTCCTGAACCTGAAGCAGCACCAGGTCATGGTGTACGCGGTGGTCTTGGCCATAAGTGAAACGTGGATGGGGAGCAATTCTAGGTTGTTCCTGAGCCGAGCATCGATGAGTTGCAGTAGGCATTGGGTTTCTTGGCTCAGAGGCTGCTTGTTCAATTCTTCCAATATTATTTGGAGGGTTTTGCGCAAACTGTATGAGGCTGGACTCGGGCGAGGCTGGGTTCTCTTACTGTGCATAGATTGACATTTTTAGTTCATGCTATTGTACTTTCTGCTTCGTAACTTTAGGATTGGATTTCCGGGGGGTGTATGGTCCTGAATATAGTCGTACACATTACTTTAACTTCAGTTCTCTCTCATCTTACATGAAATCTAATCCCATATGTCCATGTTACAAAGTAAGGCAGAGTTCGAGGGGACTTTGTTGTCAATTTCTGTGATCTTCACGTGGTTTGCTCAAGATCGCATGGAACATTAGAGGCTATCTCCTCTCACAGGTAACGAGCTTGGTAGACCTAGCTGGGGCATTTTACGAAGCTTGATTGCTCAGATGGAGCTCTACTGGAGACAAAAGCAGAAAAGCGATCCCGATCCCTGTTAACGCCACGAAATCTTTCCCAAACCAGGATTCCCCTACCAGATGCGGCTAGTCTAGTACAAAAGCCGTGTCAACTCTTATTAGTATATCTTCTAGTAATCGAGGAATGCCTCGATAACGAGAGGGGTTTGTGGGATTCCTTAGCGTTCCCCTACCCCCTTTCCTAGGGCGACCGATTTTATGATTTTTATCGTGAAGTAAGACCTTCTTCCTCGGTAATATTCTAGCCCTTAGCGGGCGCACGCACGCATACGCAAGTGCACAGTCTAATAAGCCGCCCCTACTACTAGCTAGTACTCTACCTTAGAGTATATCCTTAATTCTAAGGGTCACGTGATAGGCTCTCTCTCTCTCTCTCTCTTAGCGCCTCCCCCCTCCCCCCCTATCCCCCCTACCCCTAATACCGAGCGCGCACGTACGTACGTGAGACTAGAACGCCCGCCCGAGTCGCGATTACCTAAAAGTATATCCTCAAAAAGCTAAAGGCGAGACCTGGAGTTGGCCCGAAGGGCCAACTCCAGGCCGAGCCCCTAATCCCTAGAAGGCCTACGATCCCCTAGGACGCCCCCTAATCCCTAGAACGCCGCCTTCGCTTAAAACTGTCCCTAGAACGCCCAGGTCGACTCGTCAACCTAGTTTCTTAGAGAAAATTTGTGTCCCTAGAGTAGTTTTTACTCTTAGAAAAATAGGAAGGTGGAACATACTCGGTGCTCATTTTCATATTATCATTTTCTGAGGACCGCCCCCTTTTCATGCCGAATGGGCCTTGGTGTAAGCGTCGGACAAAACCAGTCCCGATCGAAGCGTTACCCATGCCTTGACTTCGTATCAAGCCTTGTGTGGCTGATAAGCGCCCAATCACCTGGCCTCATTATGATTATTCAATTTCGCTTCGAGCGCCGATCCCGCTGTTTGTGTAACCTTCAGACGGCCCCCTTCGTATATACCTTCGGCGTTCACCTATCCCCATCATTCGTCATGAATCCCAATCGCTGGTATAGATGAGGACGAAATGCTTCGTCCTGTATTGTTCTTTTCTTGTCTTGTCGGGGCTTACGCCCAGGCGGTTAGTGCACCCTGACCGTGCCCTATTCAAGGTTCGTGTGCTGATTAGCAGGCAGGACACCAACACCCTCTCTATTGGGTATATGAAGACCGGCAGCACTTGTTAGTTTCTCTATAAGTGTACATGAATACAACTAACTTTAGTGACTTAGACGTCTCCGCAACATGTCCTGCCACTACAGCAACATTCGTGACTTCGGGCTCATATTGGGGTTGTTCCCCATACCCATCGGCAGGTCTTGGACTTGTAACTGGCTGTACTTCGGGAACGCTCTTGGTTGGTGGTACTAATGAATATTTATGGTGAGTATTCATTGAAAAAGTTCAATGCTAAGCTAGCCTCCCCAGCTAATTGCAATCTTGCAGCGTTCCTGGCGACGAATGCAACACCGGATACCTGTTCAGCGACCTAAGCGACCAATCTCCACTCACTGAATACGGGTGCTTGCCTGGTGCTGGCACGACCTCGTACTATAGATCGTTACCGGCTTCGGTTCTCGCAGTAGTCACAGGGTCAACCTGTAAGTCTCGAAGCACCCCTGAAATCTTTATTCACTAAACAATGCTCAGCGTCAGCATCTGCATCTCCAACGCAAGCATCGTTAACTACAGGATCATCAGCTCCAGGCGTATCAAGCCCAGTCTCGTCGTCTACAGCCCCATCCGTTTCGACCCAAAATGGTCACTCATCATCCAAAACCTGGATTGCTGGTGCCGTGATTGGCCCGATCTTTGGACTTGCCCTGGTCGCACTTGGCATCTGGGTTTGGGCTCTTAAAAAGAAAGCAAAGCAAAACCAGCGCACTCAGCAGCAACAGCCGGTTCCTGGTCCCGGCCAAGGTACTACTTCTCCTCCGGGCCCCGCAGAGCTGGAGGAGCAGAAAGGCTCGTGGGTTTTCGTTCCTGCTGCGTCCACACCACAAGCGCCTCAAAGTGACGCGCACCAACCGGATTCTTTGCCTAGGGAAACGGAGTTACCTGCTAAGCCCAGAATTTCTGAGCTACCCGGTGGGCAAGTTCCAGTAGAGCTGGCCGAAGCTCGGAAGATATGACGATCCCACATGTTATCAAATACTGCAAGATCAAGCAACAGGAAGTAGTTGCTGAGGCACATACGTCGTACTCAAAGGGGTTGAGAAGTAGTTAGAAGCTCTCATGAGACCAAACTAGAACTCAAGGTTGATCGTAGATTCCGCCTTAGTATTCCGTTAAATGAGAGATGTGGGATCTTTGTAAAATACACCCGCTTGGTCTACTATGACACAACTCTGAACCAAGAAATTGACCTTCTCTCATCTATATTCGCTTCGGAGTCAGCAGGACCTACGGCCCTTCGATCACCCCACAGCAGAGTAAGAATTCGTGGGTATATAAAGCTAAGCCCTGGTAGGAATCAACTGCTAGGACATGCATATATCACATTAACCCCCGAAGGAAGGGAAACCACACTCTTTCATGCTTGCTTCATTTCTCACGGCTTCTACTTGTGTTCCTTCTTCATGCCTCATCTGTGTACAAATTCTATTTCAGCAGGAGTGGTCCCATCTTAGAGAATTTTTTCAGTTAGAATCCGGAATTGCAAGTTAGGTAAAGTTTGCGAAGCGATTCGTTCTAGTCTGGAGCAGAGTTCCAGCTTGGAGGTCATCTCCGAGAGACGAGAAGCGCAAGCTATGTCATTGAATTTCAGCTTTTTATATCAAATAATTTCCCAAAATCGACACCCGCAATATGAGACTTCGAGGTGGTATACTCTTTCACCCTCCTCCTCCAACTTATAATCTCGTTGAATGCTTTAGATCATCTAAGCACTAGTATCTTTCTTGCTCTCCCTGGGTAGGAGATGTAAGCTAAAGCTATCAGGTTTTGAATCGAAGAGTGTATGGCAGAGTTGTATTTTATTCCATCAGAATGGGGAAAAGCCGGGCAACCGTCGCAGCTTGGACGCTGGTTTAATGTTCGGGGAGATTGCTTACTAAACCCGGGGCATTCCCCACTTCGGAACCAATAGAAGATATATCTTTCTGTTCAACAACAGAATTCTCATAGGAAGTTGAACAGTAATCTATGTTTCAACCCTAAGTTACGTGTATTCCGCATTCAAATTCCACGATTCTCTTACTCAAAGCTACTGCATCAAAGTACTCCTTCCCAAAAGGAACGCCACATGAAGTATTCGGATTCCCCAGAAACCCGGGCCCGCCCCGTCGGGCTTCGAAGTTTTCCGACGCCGAAATGCTATGTGCAACAAAACTTCTTTCTTTCCTAATCTCAACCTCAGTTATTGGTACGGTAAAGGGCCAAGATTAGCGATGAGGTGAGATTTGGGTTAGCTTAAGATCGAGGTGCGACTGTGCGAGACACGAGGGGCGGCGGCGGCTGACGGAGCGGAAGTCCGGAGCGGACAGAGGAAGTATTAACAGTTTTGTTTGGCGCATTATTGGACGTGAAGTGTTTCAAGTATTGGGTTTGCGTGCGTAATTTTGTTGAAATGGTGAACTTCGAGGAGCTTTTCGGGAACTGCGGGGTTGGACTTATCCCCCGCTTCCGTCCCCGATTACTTAAGTCCCGTCTCCGTGTCTAGTCCACAATTTAGTTATCTCTTATCTTGAGTAAAAATGAAATGTTGGTATTTACAATTTCTCAATGTAAATACCGAAGGGCACGAATAATCGCCGATCCGTGTGGTAGAAGAAAAGGCCGAGCCGCCCGGAGACAAATTGCCACCGCTCGCCACCGGCGTTATCTTCCCAATAGCCCTTCAAATTGCTAATGCATCCTTTCGGATTCGTCGGCAATACTTCGCCTTGGCCAAAACATCTCCGTCTTGGTCGACTGCAAGCATTGCATGTAATTCCGGCGGCTCGGACTTATGGATGCGATGTGCAACAGAACTTGTCTGAGTAATCACAATTCACAATTCAAGATAATTGGGGCGAACTATCGGCCGAATCCTATACTTTCTATGCTTCGTCAGCTTAGGGAGGACTCTTTGTCACTGAATTATGAGAATTTGTTCTCTCTTGACCCCAATGAAGGAATTATTAGATTGCTTGAGAAGACAATCTGGGTGAAAACTAGTGTCTGTGTAGAACCCCTATTTTACTATGAGATTGGAAGAAATCTGATTTCGAAGTATATTTACATAATATAAAACGGCATGGCTTGGGCATAAATTTGTAGAAAGTGCAGCTTTCAAGATGACTACGTCGCTAATCAAAGCTGGCACTCAATTGTGGGCTCCTAAAATTGTCTTTGTGGTAGGGTAGCCTCCTGGTGACATTTTATTTGGCTTAATAATTAAAACCCTCTTTTACCTTTCATTCGGTCCCTAACAATTTGCATCCTCTTCACAGTTTTCCTTTACATGTCACGTGAGGACCCCCCTATTAAACCTACCTTAGATCTCGCTTGAGCTGCCTCGATTAGCCGTTGGTCAGTTTCATATCGTCTTTCCAATTCGGAAACGGTCGCTCGTTTAAGGATACTTGAGGCTTGAGCGGTGGGTTTTCTCATTGGCAGCTGATGTGAGATTGAGTGTCAAAGTAAGCGATATGCAAGGGCGGCTGCACGAGAGGATGCGTGCTGAGACGGCTTGCCCGATCTGAACCACAATCCTTACGACGTTGTAGTTGAACAGGGCGCTTCCGTTCATGGGTTTCTAGATTGACATGATTTGACTGGCCAACGTAAAGCATCCTGCAAGTTGAATGCTTGCAAATTGACATCTAGGACAAGTATAACCTTGGATCACATCCTGAAATGGATTGACGTTAGCTCGGCAGTCTTTGGAGCGGAGCATCATCCCTTTTGATCTCAGTTGCAATTTCCCGTACTATATAATTGATACTTCTTTTTACCTTCCCCCAGGTCCCACGCTTTGCTTTAGCTTTGTGCAAGACTTACCCTCTCCTTCTCAACTACTGCCATCTTCAACGTCGCCGCGATGTCTTCCTCAAAACCAGTTATCATTCTCATCCCCGGTGCCTGGCACACACCAGAAGGTTTCACTCCTCTCATCACTCTCCTCTCGATCGCCGGCTACCCATGCATCCCGATCTCCATTCCCAGCACAAGCGCACATCCAGGTCACCCCGACTTCTCCCAAGATGTCACCTACGTTCGAAACACCATCACCGATCTCGTCGAAGCTGGCAAAGAAGTCATCGTTGTCATGCACTCAGGCGGTAGCATCCCAGGCAGCGAAGCACTTCCACACCTGTCGAAATCAGAACGCGAAAAGGAAGGCAAGAAGGGAGGTGTAGTTCGACTGGTTTATATGGGCATCCTATTGCCAGAGGCTGGAATATCTATGTTTGAAAACTATTACAAGGTTATTCAGAGCCCGGATCTTGATCCCGACTTTGTCCAGGATGAAAACGATGATTTTCATGTTGTGGCTGAGGTAGTCTTTCCGAACTGTGATGAGTATTTGAGAGACATCTAACGAGTGGAATAGGATGGCACTTCGACTATCACAGATGGAGCCACAAGGTTCTACAATGATCTCCCACCCGAGCAGGCAAAATACTGGGCCAGTCGAATGACTTCTTCTTCTTTGGGGTAAGCACATCCTTGGGTCGTGCAAGTCCTGACTACGAGAAGCAATGCTAATGCTAGAACTTCTAGAGCCCTTGCAACACCCTTGAAGTATGAGGCCTGGAACCACATTCCATCTGCTTATATCCTCGGGCTACAAGATAAATCAATCCCGCTCAGACAAGTTCGCCAAGTCATCAAGCGAGCAAATATTGAGATGGTGCTGGAGATTGATTCAGGTCATTGCCTATATCTGAGCCAACCAGAGACTGTGGCGAACTTTGTCAGGAAGGCTGCTGGTGAAGTGATTTAACGCTAAAGCGTGAATTGTGGCATTATGTGCTATACTGCACTTATGCCACAAGTCTTGTGGGAATACTCTGCCACAGTCTAGAAATTCTTCTCGCCAGATATCCTCTGATGTGCCATGCTAGTATGTCTACAATAGAATATACTGTCCCACTCTCAGGGTTTGGCTAGATAACCTCGAAGGCCATAGCCATTCCAGTCCCTTGATGCCAAAGTACGAGACAGTGAAAAAGCCAGATTCCTATATTATCTGTCTTGATTCTCAAGATCACGTATCCCCTCCTCGGTATTTGAGCAGTATCTTTGAGTGGAGGATTTACCACATTTGGTCTTGGATAAAGAACTTC
This sequence comes from Hyaloscypha variabilis F, assembly GCA_002865655.1. Taxonomy (NCBI): domain Eukaryota; kingdom Fungi; phylum Ascomycota; class Leotiomycetes; order Helotiales; family Hyaloscyphaceae; genus Hyaloscypha; species Hyaloscypha variabilis. The sequence continues at coordinate 468,270 of KZ613944.1, read as the reverse complement.
GTCCCATACTGCTGGAGGATCAAAAGGGTTGTAAGTGCGATACCCGGCTCGACGGGGAAATGCGTGCCGAGTGAGCACGTAGAAGTCGTAGCCATGCTAACGACACTTCAGTTCTTGTACCCACTACTAGGAGCAATAATAATTGATAGAGAATCATCTAGAAAAGGAACTTACCAGGTGGAAGGGATGCCCCTTGTCGTCTCTATTATTAACAACGATATCCACCCACTCTGAATTTCCCTTGATCTGGGGAACGAATTGATGCTCATCCCATTCACTTCTAGGTAAGTGAATAAGTGGCTCTTCTTGTGGGACCCAATTTGTTCGATTCATGAAGCCCATTGGTATGTGATCAAAGTGTGCCAACATTTCAAGATGGTTGTATATCAACACCGTTTGATTTGCATGTTCCTCCATCGGAGGAGAAAATATCTGGCCACGAGCGGTAGCTAGATCGAATTCTGTTATCACGGTTAACTCACCCTGCTTACTCGGTGATTCAACTATGGTCCCAGAGGATGTGACGGGGAATGTTTGAACTGAAGTGAGAGCTTGGTTTTGAAAGACGAAATTCCTACCACATCATAAGCAGATATACCAAAAGGAACACGGATACCTACTCTGAGTCAAGTGAGACTGTCAGGTTCGTGATTGAATTACTTGATAGAACTATATCCATTCGCTCTCCAGGGTAGAGAACTCCAATTGAGTTGACGGAAGGAACGGGGTCGATCCGATTACCACCATCGATTTGAATCAAATTCATTTCTCCGCCAGGAATCGAGATGTTGAACCCTGCTAGAGCTCTAAATAAGAATCGGCCAGGAGTTAGAGTTTAGTAGTACACGATTGTTGTAACGAGATCTGACAAGGAGATTTCCCACCCAACATTAACAACTCTAAGCCTCGTCCTTCCAGCTTCTAGCCTCAAACTTGGTTGCTGTACGTCATGACAGTCGACAGGACGCGAGCGAATAGCCATAGAGCAATTGAACTTCCCACGGCCATTTATAAGCAGTGAGTCTGGAACTGGCTTGTTTAAGGCATCAGCAAGGATATTGAAAACACGATAAGAGTGTTGATCTACCTCATGACCCGAGCTCCTGAATGTGAGATAACTTGCTTGCACTTCTTCGGCCGTATAGTGATACCAGTCACCAACAAGGAGAAGCTGTTCTTCATCATAGCCATACTCTTCAGCTTCCCTTGTACCTTCAATCAGCGGATAATGAACAACAAGACCCCCGTAGAGACCATCGCTCCGCTGAAGTTCTGAATGAGAATGATACCTGAAGAGCTTGTCAGTGCTGCAAATTTTAAATGATGGCAAGGCTGCGCTAACCAGAATGTTCCAGCCTGTTTACCTGAAATATCAAACTCATAAGTAAAATCTTCGCCCGAAGGAATTGCTTTTTGAGTGACTCCAACTACACCATCCATATCATTCGCGCCTTTCATGTGTAATCCATGCCAATGAATAGAGATACCCTCTTCCTTTTCCAGCTGGTTTGAGACAACCATAATAAGCTTGTCTCCTGAACGAGCCTCAACGATCGGCCCTGGAAATTGACCTGATTAAAAGTTGTCAGTGAGGAAAAGTAAGTGTCCCTGTGGTGGAAACATACCATTGATTAGGTATACCTTTTTGTGCACACCGTCTGGTGATATATATCCTTTGGTAATGTTCCAATAATGGACAATGGTTGTTGCTGCACGGCGATTATGATTTTCCGGATGAAGCTTTATGGTGATGTCGCGGGAGCTGCTGCCTGGCTTTTGATGAAGCTCAAACATGGAGCTTGCGTCACCGATCCTATAGTTCCGATAGGCGAAGAGAAGTAAAATCGTGGAAGAGATCAAAAATGAGATTAAAAGACAAAGCTTCGTTCTGTCATTTCGAGGCCGGAAACAGCTCGAATCGCGCAGTGCCATGATTCGGAGGGGTTTATACAGGCTTGAGGATCATCTTGATATCACTTTTCGGTACAATCCACCTCCTTAGTTTTTTGCTTAGTCGTGTGGAAGAGATTTTCTGCTTCCTTGATTTGTGCTCTTGACGGACAGACCGAGAAGATGTGACCTCGAGAGTGGGATGAATATTCGTGTTACTGTCCTCAAGTACGCACGAGTATCTGCTCATTGAGACGAAGTCTCATCGTCTAGGATTAACCTTTCTCATGAAACATTAACCGGCATGCATATATTGCTGCAAATCTAAAGGTGGGAATCTGCAAAAACTCAGGGGTGGCATCCGTCGCATCCCCTATAAGTCTTAACGCACGTGGGGTGTTGTTGAGCCTATCCAAAGTCTCATACCCCAGAAGATCCAAATTGTTCCACCATCTCACCTCCCCGTTTCAAACAAGCTTAATTGATAAGGAGCATTGAACCTTGTCCATGTAGATCGACTTTCGTGCGCTACTACTCCGGTTTGGCAGCTGCTTATGGACGTGCCTGTTCGGACATTTCTAATTGGTCCGGCCATCTGCAGGAACCAGGTACCACAAATTATGTTCAACGACCCTTTGCGGTTCTTTCTACAAGAAACCTATTCATCCGGTCGCAACGTTACCATAATTAAGCCGCAGTGTACCACTTACCCCTTTCTCACTGCCGGTGGGTGTGCGAGCCTCAATACGGAACTATTCCGACTCGTCCTCATTTAAACTCAAAGCCAATGGCAGCCTCATCTGAAAGTCATGCTCAAAATTATAGCAGTGAGCCTAGAGAGTGTGAATTAGCATTTCAATTTTATATTTTCTTTCCTCCACGAGCCATGGTACTGGAACAGGATTCGCTAACATTACATACTTCTTATTGGTATAAGTGAGGGTTCATTCTGCTGTTTGGGCGAAGGGTTGACTTGTACAACTTCATTGTTGTGACTTAGAAAGGATGCAACAATTCATATTCTTTCGACTGGTTGCTCTCTTCGCCTTCGCCGTCGGAGCCTTGGCGGGCTCTATCAAGGATATCAAACATGTAGTTCTTTTCATGCAAGAGAACCGGGCTTTCGATCATGTGAGCTGCATCATTCCTCTCAAGAACGCGCAAATTTGACAATTCCCAGTACTATGGTACAATGGCTGGCGTTCGTGGATTTTCCGATCCGAATGTGCAATTCAACCCTAGCACGAATCTCACCACCTTTCAGCAGTAAGCACTCCACAACAACTGTGAACGCCCTGACCTAAAGTAACTGCACAGGAAAGTCAATGCTGGGTTATCTCCCTTGGCTACAACCCTTTTGCCATTTTACATCAATTATCTAGGTGCGAATTGGTCTGCTGCTTCACAATGTGCAAGTGGCGGAAGTAATTCATGGTTCAACAACCATCTTGCTCTGAATGGTGACTTGAACGACCAATGGGCGTGGGATAACACAGCCATGAGCTGGACCCATTTTCAAAGACAAGATCTGCCACTTCACTTTGCTTTGGCTGAAGGTTGGACATTAGCCGATATGTACCAGGAAGGTGTTATTGCATCTACGTCTCCAAATCGAGTGACTTGGATGAGCGGGTCTATCAACTGCCCTGGTGGCCCTCAAACACCGGAGCAAGGTGGAATTGTTACAGATAATAGCGAAGGTCCCGGTCAGTGAACTCGCTTCTTCGCTCTTTACCCTCGGATTGATTGGTATAAAGGTTGCGAGGCACCTGGCTTAAACTGCGAGCCGCTGTACTGGAAGACTGTCCCCGAGTTCCACCAAGATGCGAACGTGACTTGGCAGGTTTATCAGGACGTAGATAATTTCGGAGACGATCTTTTGATTGATTCATTCGCTCAATATCAGAACGCACCAGCTGACTCGCCTCTGACAATCTACGGCTCTTCTTACCCTGGCTTACAGAAGTTCTACGATGATGCTGCAGCTGGGACACTGCCAAGAGTTAGCTGGATTGTTGGACCAGCAGAGTTGAGTGAGCATGCAACTTACGGTCCTCAGGACGGAGCTTGGCTCCAGAGGCAGATTGTTGAGGCTGTTGTCAATGGAGCAGCGTACAATGAGACGGTGCTCATGATTTCGTACGATGGTATCTTGATGTCCAAAACTTTGGTAGAATTTTCTTCTAGCTAATGCAATGCAGAGACTGGAGGATGGGGAGATCATGTAACTCCTTTCCACTCACCATCAGGAACTGCCGGAGAATGGATCGAAGACCCATATGGGGCAGTCAACTATACTTATACCGGACCTGGTAAGCTATAACCCGTGCTTACTCGCAATAGCGAAGACTGAACTCTGGCAGGATTTCGAGTACCATTCACGATCATCTCCCCTTGGACTCGTGGAGGTCACGTGTTCACGGAGCACGCAGACCACACTTCTCAAATTCTCTTCATGGGTAAGGGCAGACCTAAAAACTTGGATTAAATTGTTGAAATATTAGCTGATATGCGTGTACAGAGGAATGGTTAGAAGCCCTGGGCTATGAAGGTGTCAGAACCACAGAAATCCCCGCCTGGCGTCGTGCTCATATGTCGAATCTTGTCAACGCTTTCGACTTCGATCATGTAAGTGACCAGAGCTACTATTTCCACTCCTCTAATTGACATGCCTCCAGCCTGACTATTCAATTCCTTCCCTCCCTGTCATCCCCACCCCACACCAGGACGCCAACGGCAACTGGGACGGCGCTTCCATCTGCGAAGCAGAGTACGGTCACTTCGGCCCACCCATCCCTTACGGCCCAGCCAACGAAGCTTTGGACCCCTCTACTCTTTCTGAAGATGGGTTCAAGAATGTCCGTGGCTACTTGACTGAAGGACGATACCTCATCTTCGAAATGAACGGCTACGCACTTACGAACCCAAATCCCACTGCTACTGATTTCACCGCCACACTTGCTACCTCAACCCATAATGCTAAGACTCAACGGTGGGTGCTCCATGCCACAGGTGGAACAGCTACGGATGGAGGTGCCGGTGCTGGGACTTTCACGGTGACTAGCGCTTTGGATGGACGGTACATCAAATCGCATACTTCACTGGGCAAGGGAGTTTCAGGCGCAGAAACCTATACGATTGCTGACTTGGGGAGTGGCCTGGGGTATACTTTGGTCAAGGAGAATGGGAAGTACCTCACCATTAACAGTGACGGTGTCATTGATATCACTGGCACGACACCGGTGGGTTTCCAAGTATATAGCGTTACTTATCAGCAATAATCTGTATTCGTAATCCCAAACAAAATCCACAGAATGAAGATCAACCCCCTCTACTCTTTGACTCAACAAAAACCGCCTAATGTAATTGATGTACAGTTATAACCCAAGCGACGAACCAACAACGGGCCATCATGTTGCCACCAGATCCCTTCCCCTTCCATCCCTATGTTGTCGTGTGCGGCGCATACATTTCCACCGGCTGTTGCTGATACGTAGGTAATTCCGACGCAGGTGTGTAGTCAAACTTCGTACCAAGCTCGGGGATATGCGCTTGAAGTTTTGATCCCCCAACTGCAATAATGCCAATGTCAGAAGCATTAGGTGGTGGTGGTTTGAAGTCTTCCAACATGGGAGCTCCAGAAGGATCAGGTTTGTTCTTTCTTCTAGTGAGCCATATTCCGCTGACGAAGGCTGCGACGAGTAGTGCGAGAGCACCGGTGGCAATTCCCGCTATAGCACCTCCACCGAGTGAAGAGGAATTTTTCGATGGCGTTGAGACTGAAGAAGGCCCTTGGCTGCTTGCCCCTGGAACTGAATTCGACGAGGAGGATGTTGGGGACAAATCGGACGATAATGAGGACGAGGGAGAAGTTGCGGAAACGGGGGGGCCTGGGGATTCGGTAGTCGGCGGTGCAACATTGGTGGAAGTGGATTGCGATTCCGAGTTTGCACTTCCTGTTGGTGTTGCTTGTGAGCCGGAAGATGAAGTCGACGGTGCTGCAGATGTTGAAGTAGTTGTAGAGGCACCCGGCCCAGCGTTCGCAGCGTAGACAGTTGCCACTACCGTCTGGCCTTTGGTCAATGTCGCTCCTGGCGTCGAACATCCGACTCCTGCACCCGTCACCCCTGATACAACAACAGGCTCGCTCCAGCAGACCCAATTCTCCTCACAGCAGAAGCCTCCATCATTTCCACCGCACAGTTGCCATGAGGGATCCGCGCACTAAGAAATAATACAAACGTCAGCATGGCGCGGCGCCTCCATGGCTTGTAAGTGGTTGATAGTGAGGAGAACTTGACAAGTGTGCAAAAGAAACTACCTTTGGCGCTGCGACAACCTCACTGTAGCAGTCAGTACTATCTGGACAACAGACAGAGGCTTCGTCCTTCACGAAAGTCTGATCTGCTCCACAGCAATTCTGCTGAAAAGTGATCTGGCCAGTTACACTGCCGGCAGGACATCCACCTGGTGTTCGAAGAGGTATTCCGCCGACATATGCGTAGTTGAGACTTGATTGTGCGTTAGCTCCCGAGCGGCTGAAGAGGACGAGCGCGGTGAAAGCAAGGAGAAGAGTCGACATGGCTTGTTCTCAGAGTGGAAGTCTCGGGCTGCTGTTTAATTTTTTGAAAGGTTTATAGATGGAAAACGTAAAATAAATACTTGCACATCAACTTCAGCAAGAGAGGAAATGTTATTCCGCTGTCATGCCGGAGGCTGTGCCATCCTCATCGTATTTTAGATCCTCCCTACGAATGAAATCTGGCTCGGATACCTAGTACGGACTCGAACTTTCCAAGGGGCTGCTGGTGCAAGTGGCTCGCTTACCAGTACCTATTTCCAGCTGAAAATAATGTCGAATCAAAATTTGCAGGCATGCCGGAGATTGTAATGTAAAGAAGCGGATCGGCCGCCAAAGCGTTTTACTTTCAAGCCATTTGTCGTGTCCCGTGACTCGCCTTTCTCTTGTCAAAATATTCTCGGTAATCTTCCCCCGATGATCTTCTCACAACTGGAACATCATCCTCCACTTATGAATCGCGATCCAAAGCAGGTCCGATGTGTTGACATCCGCCAGAATTCTCACCAATCGCTGTTGCTGTTGTTCCGTGCAACCTGGAAACATTTAGCCGAGAAGTCTAAACGAAGAAAATCGTGTCGGCAAGAAATCTAGGGACGGACATCAATACCTGGTTCAATATAAGGCACAAGTTTAGATACCCGACTTCTTTATCGAGGTGAGGAGCGAGAATAGGGGGGAGGGTCACGTGAGAATTTAGACCTTCCAATCGAATAAAAAAAGAATACCACGCGTAATTGATTCATGGAACGATCCAAACCCCATACCATATTTTGCTAGTTATCTGACCTCACGTGTATCGCTGTGTCCAATTGGTGGAAGTCTCACAAATTGCTTCTTTTTGAATGACCCTTCTCGCTTGCAAGTGCGAATCATAAGCGCCGCTATTGTGTTTCATATTTAGCCTCATCGACTTCACCGCATCTCTTCTTCAGACTGGCATCAATCCCGCCTACGAATCACAAGCACATCAATCCAACTCTATCTTCGAAGATGTCCCGTAAGAAGTCCCTCCTCATTGGCATCAACTACACTGGAAGCCAGAACGAGCTTCATGGCTGCCACCAAGATGTCGAAAATGTGGCTCAATTCCTCAGCTATCGAGGGTACTCGGACGACCCCCGTTCACAAGTGATCCTTCGCGATGATCTAGGCGGGAACTATAACCCCACCGGACATAACATCCTCGTATTTCGCCCCCATGCCCCGTCCCAATCATGACTGACCCGTGCAGGCAGCTATCGACTGGCTCGTAAGTGAGCCTAACACAGTCAATTTCCTGCACTACTCTGGACACGGCGGTCAAGTGCAAGACCCTACTGGAAACCACCCTTCAGGCGTACTAGATACCATTTGTCCCGTCGACTTCCAGAGCAATGGACAGATTGACAGCGACATGCTGCATAAGCACGTGGTCCGAAATCTTGCACCAAACAGCAGCCTTTTCGTGATCCTCGATTGTTGTCACTCCGGCTCTGCCCTGGAGCTGCCACTGGTGTACAGGGGCGACGATGATGGGAATGTGAATCTCGTTGACAACATCAAGCAAGGTGTTCACTTGCTCGGGGAAGCTAATGATCTCATTCAAGGGGGCAGCTTCAATTTGGGTGAAGCGCAGGATCTGTATGCAGGTGCGACGAGCTTCTTTCGCAGCTTCAAGCATATGGGCGACCAGCAGAGCAGCGGGTTGCAAGATGGTGGCTTTCAGGAGAATGTGGGAGAGCAGAAGATGGTCACGATGTTCTCCGGGTGTAGGGATGATCAGACGAGCGCGGATGCCAACATCCAAGGGACGAGTGAGGGGGCAATGAGCTGGGCATTCTTGGAGACTATGAAAAGGAACCCAAACCCGACTTATATCGAGGTAAGGAAATGCTTCCTGTGATTATGAGGGAATACAACTAATGGCCCTTCAAGACTTTGACGGATACCCGGGCTTGTTTGAAACAGTCTGAGTATACTCAAGTTCCACAACTTTCTGTCGGGGAGAACTTCGATCTGAATCAACCCCTGGTTTTGTGAGCTTTGGATCGTGGCATGAAAACAGCGCTCAGTGTCAGGATTCTAACTTCTTTATGCCAATTCAAAGACATATTTATCCTATGTGCACGTCGATGAAGCAAAATCCCAAGCACAGGCGGAGCCTACCAACTTCTTACTAGAGATATCTTCTTATATAGCATGGTTTAAGAAGCAAACAAGCTCTCCACTGATATATGAGACTACGTAAAGCCCGGAAGCGAACCCCTGAGCGCGGCCGAAAATTACCCCTCATTGCCCGTTGGTTTTCATCTTCGGTATATATTCTTCTATACAAATTAAGCTAACTTGTATACGTTATAAGGTAAAAAATGAGTACCTATTAGGAGTATAGTATCCAAATCTCGATCAATTCTTGAAGATAGTGTCCACTACGGGGTATCAAGTTGAAATGCGGTGTACAGAGCGTATAGGCCTTTAATTCTCGCAGCATCTTCAAGCCTACCAGCAATGGCTGCTCCTTAAGCTAGATGAACGTCCTTGAAATAACATCGAGAGAGAATAGAATACCCATATGTCTACATATTTCCAGGGTTCAGAGTAAGAAGTCAGATCTAGGTAAGATGGGGAGGTGCTCAGTCACGTGATGCAACCCCTCAACGCGTACTAGCGCGTCCCAATGAAGCTTTCTGACATCCTTCACCGACTTACTTCAATCAACTTCCACAACTTCTCTCCAAAACTAGGTTGTATCTCCGGGCTTGAGTCTTCGAACGAGCTCTGCGTAATACTGCTTCTTGTGCATCTGCGACCCCAGAATCCAGCGTCAATTCCTTCTCCACGCGTCCACGATCGACAAAGTCGCGTTTGCCATACACCACCCACCATGGCTCCTCCAACCTTTCCCAATGGCTTGACTCTCTATACTATTGGTTTTGCCGCTCTCAGATACCCAGCTCTACCACCTCCACCGATCAATGTTCCCCTAGGAAACATCGTTGGCGCACTTCAACTCGTTCCACCGCCAGCCCAAAATCATATGGTCGCCCAAATCGCCTCTCAATACGTCAATGCTCTCATTGAGTATCAGACGAGCGACGAAGCTACCCTCCACGACCCCTCCCTCCCACAGTACTACATGTCGACGGCCCTTATACTCCTCAACTTCCTCACCGGCAATCCAGACGTCTGCAAACGCGCCGCACAACACCCCGCCCTCCTGAACGACGTCGTCGAGAAGCTCCTCGCACCCGACTTCGAAGATCGAATGAAAGCCGTTGTTCGGCCTCCAGGTCCCCGCGGAATCCCGCCCGCGAAGTTCGATGACGACTTCGGCACTCTCTTGCAGTTCGTGTCTACGATGCTGCTCTACCGCGCCGAGATAGTGGGCCTGCACCCTCGAATCAACGAACTCATACCCAAGCTGCGCGAGTGGAAGAGGACGTATAGGAACAGCCCAACAAAGACGATCAAGAATGCTTCAGAGAGGTTGGTAGACCAGATTCAAGGCATGGATCCAACCATGGTTGCGATGATGAGGCGAATGCAGGAGACGGGCTTGGTTTGCGGGGTCACCAGTTGTAGGGTCTCGGGCGCAGAGAGGCTGACGGTTTGCAAAGCATGCAAGATTCAGAGATACTGTGGGAGAGAACACCAGAAGGCGGATTGGAAGTATCACAAGCACATTTGTAATAAGGGGCTGGTGGAGTCTACTCTGGGTTAAAAATACGAGTCGGGACGGGGAGGTGTGTATGCCTGGAGTCAGGCCCCTCTTCATGGTTTCGCCCTGTACACATGTTCAATACATCAAAAAGCGCACATCAATTTATGGGAAATATGGAGCGTGGGTTTACTTTGATTCTTCCATTTGATCATTCCCTTTTCTCAGGACGGCTGAAGTTGTGGCACGCAGCCATGCAGCAGACGGGCGCCGAGTCTGCTTTGGGTCTGGAGACTGACTCGTATAAGTGCGGGAGTATTGTCGTCTGTTCAACTATCATTCAAATGCTCTGGCTGCGGATTTCTGGCCTTCCTGTACAAGTGTACTTGCCAAGGCCCTTGCACCCGTGCTGCGTGGAAGCGATACGTTCTGAATCGCGCAACGTACAACGAAGCCAGGGGCACGATCTGGATCTTCTTTGCCTTTACGCTATATCCTAACATAGAAGGAACTGACCCTTACACACCGTGGCTGTTGGTCCATCCGGAGTGTTTCTTTTATTTTGATTCTATAGCTATTCCAGCGCCTGCGTAGTAAGATGCTTGGTAACCATCCTTGTAAGGGGAATGTGGCAAGCGGGGGGGGAGGGAAGAAGTGCGGGGTAGGGTTGGTTTATTGATTCCTGTTGTGATCTAGACTACATCTTCTTGAAGATGCATTTAGATGTTCGAGGCAGCAGTTTTCTCTTAGTTTCTCGCTCTGATTCGTATATCTCTTGGAGTACATTCAGAGTTTACAGAGGTGTGGACTCCAGAGATAGAGTAGAGCCATTCTTTATGCTCCACTGTCTCCACTTCTGATACATTTACTTTGAATTGCCTGCTTCATTTCAACCTAGATCTTGAATTTTCTAGAAACAAAATCCATTTATATTGTTATCTAGCATCACACAATCCATTTTACTCGAGACCTTTTTACTCACTATAACCCTGATATCCATCACCCTTCTTTCCAGTATTTATCATCATCCACCCTCGGCAACCTCAACATAAACCGGCTCTTATAAACCCCCCACCCCATATCGCCACCCCCAGCACCCGCGACCCACTCCTTCAAATCAATTACTACCTCAGCCACCACATTCCAGCCCAAACTATTATACAACGGATACCCAGCCGGACTGGCGCCCAAAAACAACGGCACATTCTCCTGCGCTGCAATTCCCCATCTTAATATCCCGGTCCCGATGCCTTTCCCCTGCCACGCTGGGTCCGTCATCAAGACCATGAGTTCTATGTGCTTTACCCCCTTTAACCAAGTCTTCTCAATCACCTCGTTTTGCGCAGTGATGTACTCTTGCAGCGGGGTTTTCTTCTCCTCCTTCCTCGCACAAACCAGCGTGCCTCCCATCCCTGCTCTCCTACAGACCGTCTCGCCTCCATAGCTCTCGCCCCCTCCGTCTTTATCCGGATACCCCTTCTTCCAAACTCCGAAAGCAGTGACGACGTTCTTATCCTTCCAATCAACAGCCTTTATGACCGTCGTATTGGCGTCGGAAATCATGAGAGACAGGAATTCAGCAAAGTGCTCGCGGAGCGTAGCCTCATCCGGTGGGGCAAGGACGCGATTGAGGAGATTAGGACCATTGGCACGCAGCCAGAGGTCTATCATAGCTGGGATGTCGGAAGGCACAGCGAGATGGAGGGGTGGCGGTGGGTAGCGGGGGCGTTTGTTTGTGCGCACCATTTTGGGAATAGATGGGTGTGTGAGGAATAAATGTGAGCTGAATGTAGATTAAGAATAGGAGAGTGGATGTTGAATGTCTCTGAGGTGGAGTGAGTCGGGGCTTAGAAGCTGGATGGATGCCTGTGCTGCGCCGCAGGTGAAGTGTCTCCGACGTCACAATCCAGGGTAGATTACCCCTCATCCCCCACCTTCCTATTTAGGACTCGAGATATGAGTTCTAGCACGCGGTATTGCATGGTGTCTTTGTAGAGGCACTCTGGGAATGGCGAGACATAGAAATTGAGCGTCAAGTTGTACGTGGTTTCATAATTTACATATAATAATTGCAAGGCTACGTATGAAGAAATTTTCGGTTACGAGTTGCTTTCTAGCTTAAAATATTATCATCCCAAACGAGCACTAGGTGTATAGCCTTTAACTTAAAGCTAGGAAAATAAATTACAACTCCGTCAAAGAATCTTAACCTCTCTCCCATTCGGGCCTGGTCTCGAATAGAACTTCTCAGTTTGTATCTGCGGTCCTCTTCCAGGCTTTCGTTCTACGAGAAAATGGTCCTGACGATAGCAGTGCCTGATCTGCTCGAAACAGGCTGGACACAAGTCAAAGTCTCCGGCGACGCAAGTGTCGCAATGGAAAACATGCTCAGAAGTTGGTACCCCGCAGCTAGAAGAGTTGAGAGTCAGCGAGTTTTCGGCCGTAGAACAAAGCAGAACAGTAATAAGTAGGTACGTAATTGAGTGGATAAAAGTCATCCAATGATCGAGGAGAGGCACTTACAAGGTGCATACTACTTTCACGTCAATATCGCGAACAAATATACTTAAATCTTCTATATCCTTGGTTTTGAATGAAAGTTGTACCGCTTCCAAGCTGGCGGCTGAATTCAAATTGCGAGGAAATCTTTGCAGGAGTTTCCATGCTGGAGGACGTTGACTTGGATCAGGTTTCCGGCAATCGGCGATTATGTCCTCCCAATATTGAGGTATTTCATCGGATAACTCTGGAAGAGCAATAGGGTCAGTGTGCTCTTCTCTGCAATCAGTTGAATTGTAGCCGGCCTTTTGACATAGGTATTCTTTGCTCAGTATTGGTACTCCTTCGGCAAGTAACCAGAGAGTCATCCCCAGATGGAAAATGTCAGTGCGAGGTGTGGCATCGACTGTCTCCCGAAGTGGTCTGGAACACCCTCGGGATATACAATTGGTATGACGATACTCTGGGGGCATAAAACCCTTGTCTGTCTCGCATATATCGAACTTGGTTCTGAAGGTCCATATCATAGCCCTATTTGTGGCACCATCAATACGTACCGCAGGAATGTTCCGCCCCCCAAAAGCAAGCGTCTATCCGCATAGGTGGCACATCTTCCAAATGTTCCCACTCCTGTCAAGCGCACAAGGTGGTCTTCACAATACCTTGGACATCCCAGATCGTTCTACTGAGGATGTCCTGGAAATAGGGTGGAGATCGGATTTGCTTGGGGGGTATCTGCGATTGTGGACAGGCGTCGTACCCGAGTGTCGTGTTCCCTTCTAAATATATAGTAAGATGCCAGATATCCCGAAAGTTTTCGATTGTGGAAAGGAATAATTCCACTCCTTTTCTAAGTGATTCTGGTAATTGTACACTTTGGACCATCACAGTTGAAACTTGTAAGCAATTCCAATATGGTAAACTCTGACTTATCACCACCGAAATGAAAAGCCGGCACAACTGTCGTGAGCCCTTCGCAAAGAAACCAAAATACGAGTTGACACGAAAGAAGTTGTTGGAATGCTCTTCGATGGCATAGAAAGTTTGAAGTTTTCGGTAGGGTAGAAGGTCGTTCAAGGTGTAAGATTCAAGGGCGAAGTTGGGGGAATTCTCCAGCAGGCCAAATGGAGTTGGTGTTTGGCATAGATGTGACGCAGCCTGCGTGGCGCTAAAACAGTCTCTGCTGGAATTTTCAAGATCAAAAGCTTCGACTTGTTCTTCTTCCATGAATTCCCCTTGCTCTAACGCTCGAAAATCATATAAAGCTGTATCGAGAAATCGAGGAGGTGAGGTTCCCAGATTTGCTGCTACTTGTGGTGCTTGCAATGGTAGATAACAGCCACTCTTTCCATCCGAATAACGCAGCAAACGATTTGCGATATGGGTTTCATTTTGGATAGCAAGAGTCACAGCTAAAACTGAATCTAGCTTTTCATCAATTGCCGAAGTTGATTTGCAGGAAAAATCGATTTTCTGCGATATCGTGGACAGACTGGCATGAGCCTGAGTTGCAAAGGAACTTTATAATCCATTAGCTGGCTTTAACTATGGCAATTTTCACGTACGAGTTGTTGGCACTCAATGCTGCTACCAGATTCTCTTTACTTTCCAGGATAGCGATGCGGAATTTCTGAGCCTTCGACTTGTTTCTTCCCCAAGCTCGTCGGCGAGCTCTCGCTGTGCCTCCATTGATAGATGTGAGTAACTTAGCTTTTATGAATTGATCAAGCTGCTGCACGGTTGCTTGTGCTTTGGATAATGCGTTGCGGACTATCGCACGATCGCTATGGACATGGAGGCTATCGGTTTGCTGGACTAGGTGTTTAAAATCTTGAACTTTCTCCTGTGTCAAAGTTTATCAGCTATGAGACTCAGTTACTTCAACGTAAACTAATATGAGTAAAGGCTACGAGCATGCTAATACCGATTTTCACGTACCTGTAAGGCAGCCAGTTCTTCCGGAGCATGATAGAGTGTTTTCGCAACCTCTACACCCTTCGCTACAATCTGACATAAGCCGATAATACTGCTAATAACATCCATTTTGACAAGTTGCTCTACTAGTGCCTGCAGGTAGGTTCAGAGCTTTCGCGCATATCATTGAGAGATGAGAGCCTTGGTTCACTGCCCATCTAATCTTTGTAGAGAGGTATATTCAAAGTTCTTATCATGGCAGATACTATTTGATGAGACACGAGTCAAGTGGGGATGGCGATAAGAATGTTTCTTTAGTCAGTCTGAAATAGTGAGGAGAACCGAGAATTATTGGGCAGATTTGAAGTGAGGCGTGCGAGAGCCTTGGGCAACCAACCAGTTCAATTGACAGTTATTTATCCCCTCGTCCGGTGAGACGTTACCAGCGTCGTAGACAAGTGTGGCACCCAATGAAATCGCAGAAGTCAGAAGTCATCTCTATAATTTCATTGGCTGCCACGCCTGTCTTGCGACGCTAGCAATGTCTCACCGGACGAGGGGATAGTCTGTTCGAATGGAACATAAACCAGCCCATGAGGTGGGGAAAAGAATCTACTACGCTATCATCACGAAGACTAAGGAGTAAAGAAGATAGTTGTTTGAATTTTTAGACAACTAGATGTCAGCCTAGAATTGCCACTTTTTCCAATTTTCTTTTACAAAAGAAATTTAAAAACTCATGCAAAGGGTCTCAAATATCTATTCATAATCCTCCAGCTCCTCCTCCACAGACCTAGCCTCCGCCCACATATCAGCAGCACGTCGTCGAATAGGCTTATTGACCAGTTCCGCCGCCGTCAGAGTCGTGGTTCCCTCAGGGCCGCTGGCAGCAGGAGCGGTTCCAGTTCCGCCCGTGAGATCTACTGCGACGTTGACACCCGCAGGACCGCAGGCCCCCGAAGTACCTGCGATACTGCAGAGGGTGACTTTCTTCGTTGCCTCACTGAAAATTCGCCCGTTAGAGATTGCACTTTCATAAGGATGATTGTATTATGAGTGCATTGACTCACTTGGTGACGCCAACCGTGAAGCCGTCTGTGAAAACGTGCTTGACGCAGCCGAGCTGAGAACCCTGTCCAGCGGGTGTGACTGAGTTGTCAATGTGTTAGATTTTGTGTGGTGAAAGGATGGGAGTGGGAATGGGCACGCACTATGGGCACAGCCAAAGCCATTTCCAGTGACGGCTGAGGCTCCCGCAGCGGTGTATGTGACCTTCTGAGGAACATTATTTGCGGCTTGAACGGAGGCTGCGATGGCCAGAAGGAATGTGATGGAGGTATACATTGCTGAGATGCTGATTTCTGAAATCAAATGAATGAACAAAAGAGTAAATGCGAATGAGCTTGAATAAAAGAAAGTCCTGCTTAGAGAATCGGTCAACAATCTGGACTGAGTGAATGAAGAGAATGATGTAGGAATGAAGAAGAGAATTCATCTTGCTCTTGGCCATCTTATATACTTGAATACTTCAATCCTGCCAAGACGTTCTGTTCGAGGTCGCGGCCTGCAATACGATAATTTCAGACGAAGAAACTCTCAATCAGACAGCCTCCTTGCCTAATTCATCGTTGTTTGATCTTATCAGACGATCAGTTAGTTTCAGAAGCTCAGTCAAACAGCCAAATTCCTCGTGATCGGGGAAAGCTACGCTCCATGTTTCACCACTCTCGACCTCCCCGCTTCGGCTGCGAACCGAAGGCACACTACTTACAGGAACGATTAAATGCCTTACGACCTCTCAAAAGCCATTGAATCAAGAGGAGATAGAATTAAATAACTACAAATTACAGTCCTACCAAGTCAAAGCTGGGCTATATTACAAACTCTATAGCAAACCGATAAAAATGAGATATATGTTTGCAAACGACTGAAGAAGTTAAAATTCAGCATGGCTATAAGCTAAACCCGTTCTAAGCACTCTCGGCCGAAGTTTTTCTGAGCGTCTCATCTCATGCCTCGCTTGGGGAAAGCCAGACCTTAGCTTCAGATGATTCCAAAGCCACGGATCTTAGCGGGCGCTACCCGATACTCGGCAGCCCGTGCATTGAACGCCACAGGGGCATCTCGATCTCTCCTTGATGTTTCTGCCTCGAAGATCGAATCTGCATATACGGGGGAGCGGCTCTACATTTGTGCTAGCTTGGATGCAAGTTGTGCCGGTTTGTAACCTGAATTCTCCGCAATCTGCGGCATGATTAGATTAGACCGATCCAACTGGTTGGGGGAGGCCGCCGACATGGGGCTTTCCCGCCAGCGCCAACATCAAATGAAGCTATCGATCCAGACTTTGTATCAAGAGTGTTGTCAATGCTTCATACAGATGATCAGATCAATTACGTCTCAGCCCGCTTACATTTCGTTGGGGCTGCCCCTACGAAAACACAGGCGTATATTGCAATTTCGAGCCAGAGTAGCTCAATAAAAAATGCCTCATAGAACTGCTGAATGCTCATGCTACGTGCCAAGGCTAAGGGGTACCATTGGGATATAGAATGAGAATAGGCCGTTTGACTTTATTTTTTTTTTTTTAGCACGCAGCAAGAGCGATTTGCAATTTTGCTCTCGTTGTTTTTAGAATAGGGGTATTCAACTAGGAACACGTTAGGGGTTTCAGTCAAGGTGCCTCAACAAATTAGGAGCAGAGATTTGGAGGAACAGCTGCTTGAGCCTCATTTGGGAAGACATTTTGAATTAACACTTTGGCCCACGTAAACTTCAGGAGGTGAAGTTATTCAGTGGGGCGGGCACGACTTTCGAAGATCTATTGCTCCGGTTTCTACCGCCGCATGATTTTTGCTGTTGTAGTCGTTAGGAGAAATGACCATACTCGAACCGTACAAACTGGCCATGTTGCAACAAGCTCCACAAAACTTTCTTTAGCACATTCCAATACCAACCCATCACCCGCCTTGAACCTTTCCCCCGGCAGCGTTACTCATGTCGACAAACCTTGTTCATACCTTACACGATCAAAGAAATTTGGCGGCTTGAATGCCGTTGTTGAATTGAGACGAAAGATCATGCACTGTTTTGGCGGACCTGAACTGAGTTTTTCTTTCGTAACGAGTAGCATCATAGTACCTGAAAACAACTCCAATAGGTGGAGGGAGACTCAACACAGCACTGAATACCCTCCACGAACCTTCAACTCTCTTTTGATAATCTGCAGAGCTAATATTGAGCCAAACGATGACAATTACAACTATGAATCCTCTCCTTGCTGTCCCCCGACGATGTTGCCGCCGAATCGATTGAAAGCTTACACCCCTTTAAATCGACACAACGCATCCTCCATTGATCTGCGAGAATGAGAAACACCGTAACAGGTGCATCTCAAGCCTGCTATTACCTGTGATATATACGACCTTGTCCAACAACGATTATCCGCCAGCGTCTTACGCTGTCCATCCCTTCCCTTCGTGAGAATCTTCTTCGTCGGCACAGGCAGCGGATACAAGACAGGACGTTGATTGCACGGCAGCAGGAAGTCGTAGAGGCTGTACAAGGAATTCAGCAATGCGACGGAAGTTGCGGGCGGCGCGGCGACCTATTCTGGCGCGGCGTCATCGAGGTTCTGCAGGGTTTTGGAGTTGATGTGATCGTTGACGAATGTGCTATTGCGGGATTTAGAAAAGTCTCGTTGCTCGATAGAGGTCGAGGAGGACGATGAGATGCTATGATAGCTGGTGTGCTTTGAAGAGGATGGATACTGAAGAGTGTCGCTGCTGTGAGGCGTGGTTAGCTGGAAAAGAGGTGAGAGGATAGGAGAATCTGCTAGAAGAAGTGGATAAGAATATAAACGAGAAGAGTGTGAAGAGAAGAAAATACTCTCTCGTAGAGCCGCCACATATCGATCACAGTTCTGCCACTTTTACTGGTGTGATTGCACCGCTGGCAGGAGGTTGTCAAGGATGACCTAAAGTGCTCGAACTGAAGGGTGCCTGCAGCTGACAAAGTTTCCTTCCACAAAGTGGCGAAGGGACATCCCGCAGAGAAATACGAGGTACTGCTGAGTCACCTCTTCGACTTTGATCACCGGGAATAATAGAAATCATCACCATCTTGACATATGCAGAGTTCGGTTAACGCATTAGCATGTGTACGCTCTGCTCCCAGTGTTCTCATATCCCCCTCCTTTCCTACCCCTATGAAACCGCCCTAGAATAGTTTAGAAAGCCTCGGAAGGAAGCAGAGAACGTTTCGGAAGAGGCGGTAAACGTTACAGTAAGGAGGAGGAAATGAGAAAGCATATTGTTCCTTACCCAACGATATTTCGCAAGAAAGACCCTTGAATAGTGCAAGGCAAGCATCCCGATAATCCCATCTCACAAACTACTCTGAGTCAAGTTTAGGGTCGGGCAGTAGTTACTATCCACTGGGTGGTTTGAACAAGTTAGTCCCAAAACTTCCGAAATCTATGTACATCTCCATGTGCATTTCACGCCGCCAATCCAGAGACTTCCTTGATACTAAAATAAACCGGTTTTACACTCCCTACTTCCCACAACAACTTCCGACTACCACCTCCTTGTCATCCTTCGGCACCAATGAACTTTGATTAACACTCTGCCTGCTCGCCGGCATATCCAGCGCCGGATTTTTCTCAAAGAAGTGGCTCGGCTTGATCGCAACCCTGAACACCTCACACGGCATCACAGGCCAATCCTCTGGACGCGGATTATGCGTGAACCCAAAGTTAACCCACGCCACCCCCTGACTCTCCAGCTTCTCATTTCTGGCCGCCCATCCACGAACGCCGTCTCCACCCATCGACTGCCAGGGATAGTCACCAGCGGGGTACAGCTCGTCCTCGCACTGCTTGGTGAAGTAGAAGTGGTGGTCGGCGAACTCGGCACGCGAGGCGTGCGTAGACGTCGCATGTGACAGCTGGAGCTGCGTTGCCGGGACATGGATCGCGTACCCGGGATTCTTTCCAGTCACTGCATTGACCTTCTCCTTGTTGATGAACTTGACGATGCGGTTGCGGCTAGGTTCGAGATCGAGATGGCCGGAGCGGTGGATCTCGTGGGCCTCGAGACCGTAGGCTACGCCGAAGGGGTTGCGGGCTTTGGTTACGGGCTTGGCGATCGATTCGTTGTAGGTTATTGTTGAGGTGTTGTAGCCGTCGATGGCGGGGTCCATCCGTAGGCAGAAGATGTGCTGGTGGGAGGGCGCCATCACGCCGGGTGCCACGATGATGCCGTAGTCCAGGTCGTGGTCCACACCCTGGCGCATGGGAACTACGGACATGATTCCTGTGGCGCGAATCTCATAGTGGATAGCTGCTGCTGTGTCGAGTGTCCAAATGAGGATATACTCGTAGTTTGAGATGGTCATAATCTGGGGAAGTCCCGGTCAATAATCGGTCTTTGTGGGTGTAGAAAGACACTTACTGTTTGAATGACTAGTTCTCGAGATCGAGTGACCTCGGCACGCATGTTTCGGTAGTTTGTGTGTTTCCATCCTACACCAGTATCGACTTCATGCATACAAATGCAATTCTCGCGGATCTCAGGACGCCCTTGAGAGTCATTGACCCAGCGGTCGAAGTACCGAATGGCACCAAGACAATCACAACCCAGTGCGAGATTGTTGGCTGTGTTCCCCACACCGCCTTCACCGAGATCGTAGGCGCTTTTTCTGTGAAATGGAGGTCTAGGATCTGCATACGGGACGGTCATTTCAGCAAGTGCTAGTCGGTAGAAAACAGGTCGTCCATCATAGCAGACGTCGCGAAGCACAACGCCTTCTCTCCAATTGAAGTCCATGTGGAACTTCCATTTCTGCCAAGAGATAACTTGATCATCTTCCACAGTGAAACTCACGCCTTCCGGCTGAGAGATGATGATACGCTTGACATCCTGTCGTAGTGATGGCTGGAGTTCAGAAGCATATTCAGCATCCGGCTGAGGTTGATAGACCTCATCATCCGTAGACTGAGAATAAAGTCCCTCGCCCATGGGTAGTCTATCGATCTTGACCACTTTCTTGGTGACATCATCGACGATAGCAGAGAAATCCAGTGGATGAGCGAAGTGGTTGGACGACGGATGAGCGCGATTCTTCGGATCCAGAGAACCAAGGAAGAACCACACTTGATACTGCTTCAAATCCGCCTCGTTGGTATCCTTCCCATAGGGCCACGCTTCGGGCACAACTTCCGCACCCTCAGGGAGCTTGAGGCGTGCGATCTCCGCCTTCACAAGTTCGTCTTCGAGGACTAGCTGTTGAACGGCGAGCATGTCATCTGTGCCGGCTGGCGGATGCACACCCTTCGGCAACTCTTTGTGGAAGACGACTTTCTCAGCTCCTAAGTCGATGATATCTTCGAATGCCTCGGGTTGCCCTTTGAATTGGTAGCTGACATATGTGCAGCGGGGAACGTGGGGCAACGGTTGAGATGAACGTTCGGCTTCAAGGAATGCGACGACCAGAGAGCGACGAGGCTCTTTGATGGCGATGATGCGGAATACGATATCTTGCCCGGGGTAAGTTTGACGTATGATATCGGAGGTAGCCGTCACTTCCTGCGGCTGCAACGTGAGGAGGGGGTGAATTGTTTTGGGCGATTTGGCGATCATGGTTGTGGGTTCTCAAATAATACAAAGTCGTAAGATGTTTGAATGAGATGATGGCTGCGTATTTCCAGCTGGTTGGCAGCTTCTTATATGCAGATGGTACCCGAGGCAGTGAAACGCGTTCCCGTGAAGTTTTTCCGGGAGTGTTGTCTACCCGGTTGATAGCCGGAGCGTACCCGTTATCTTGTCCATACCCGGCCGAACTCGGAAGCGGCTTTAGGCGATAAGGCCAGCACTCCATCATCGCGGAGATGCAAAGAACACTGTAACCTTTTATCGCCCATGCAATTCGATTTATCTTAAATTGAGCAATTGACGGCAAAAAGTGCTACACGTCACGTGCTCGAAAAGCTAGACAGCCCCTGGAAGTGGGATAGGTCATTATGCATACGTGGGCAGGGTTCAATCGTAACACGCCGTTTTATGGTATGAAAGAAAGCGGCTTTGAAGGAATATGATGCAGCGTCAAGTGGGTGGACCGCCGCGTCGAAGACGGTGAAAGGCGATGTTGAAATGACGTTGTGGTTGGAACACGTATACGGTGAAGTGGTAAGACGAAGCTACTCGAGACTTTTGTGCTTGACGATATCTGTATTCTTCGTATACCATCGCAGCTATCCTACACTTTGATCTCCAAGTGTCCTCCTAATACACTCACCGTCTAACCAACCCTCTCTCGCCCCTCAATGCCTCTATCCTTCCCTTTGCCAACCTAAATGTTTGGTAGGTTCTGCCCCAGCCCCGCCGTGAGAGGACGAGCTTTACGGCTACCAAAAGGCTTCTCGTTAGGTTGGAAAGTCTCATCTCCCGGCATCTCAAATGTCTTCGACTCGCCCACCATCTCAAATCTCATCCCATCGATCCTCATGCTTTCCATTCGTCCTCTTGTCGCACCCGGATCTGTTGCACTCATCGGACTAATATCCATCTTTTCATCCCATCCATCCTTCGAGTCCAAGTTCCAATCTTTCGGCTCAACGCCATCAAGCTCAGGTGGACCGCGGTTCATACTTGTTCGAATGCCAAAGGCACCCATCACTCCTCTACCATTGCTGGCACCCATTTCACTGCGGTACGCTCCATTTTCGTTATTGTACTCTGCGGGCGGAGCTGTTGTATATGGCTGGTATGTATGTGGTCCAGTGGTAATAGGGCCAATCATCGTGTTGCTGTCGCTTGAACTCCAGAACTCGCTGCGTCCAGTTCCCATCGCTGAGCGTTCGGACATGTTTCTCTGGATGCCGGATGGGAGAGTGTCACTGATTGCGTCCAAGAGCGGAGAAGGAGGAGGCGAGTATGCCTTCCCGAGACGGCGTTGACGCATCATGCGACGGACGAAGTAGATGATCCCTCCTGTCAAGGCGAGGGCGCCAACTATTTCATTTGTTAGTACCTGTGAGTGCGAGTATGGGGAAGTGTTGACATACAAGCAATAAAAACGAAGCCAACAGCTTGTGTTGTCTTGTCCATCGTGGAGTGATTGGTGGTCGCTGAGATCCCACTACCGTTTGCACCATTTACGTCGTTTCCTCCTGTTCCTCCGGGACCGACATTGCCTGTTGAACCTGAGCCGCCAGCTGAACCGCCAGTTTCGCCGCTGGGGAGACTATCAGCTACCTGGGTTGGTGTAATTGATGTCACAAAAGTGGTTGGACGGTTTTGCTGAAGTGATAGTGCTGCTCCTGTGGACTCTGGCAAACTGTCGGATAGAGCTGGAATCTCGGTAGATTTCAGAGCCAATGGATCATTAGCTGCAGGTGTAAACTTGGCGGTCCCGACATTTGTAAATGGAGCGAGAGCAGGTGGGAGAGAAGTTGTTACACCTACGTTGGTGAAAGGAGCGAGTGCTGGTGGGAGAGACGTGACCCCTGGTGGGGGTGAAGCAATAGAAGTCGCTGAGGTGGCAAGATCAGAGGCTTTGATAGTATCCGCTGTGTTATCTTGTATAGCTGTAGTTTGAACTGCTGCCGGAGGAGGCGATTCGGTTGTAGAAGTGGTCAACAGATCGGTGTCCGATGTCGAGGTCTGAGCCACAACATCAACAGATGAACTTGTTGATGTTTGTACCGCAACTGCATCTGCCGTGGATGTAGATAATGTCGCCAAGTCGACTGAGCTAGTCGTGACCGCTGCTGGTGGAGGGGGAGCTTCCGTGCTGGTAGCAAGAGCGCTAGATGAGCTCGAATCTACGACCAATGAGGTTGAAGTTGTTGCTGCTGCTGGCGGTGGCACGGCTTCTGTCGTCGAAGTTGTCAAGGCTGGAGGTGGAGGCGCTGATGTCGAAGGTTCAGATATTGCAACTTCACTAGTTGTTGCTGCCTCCGTGGGCAAGCTAGTCGGTTCAGCAACTACAGTCGTTGGCGCGGCGATCTCAGATGTTGAAGATGGAGTTGCGACTGGCGGAAGAGCCTCCACCGGAGTAGAGGACGGAGTTGTCACTGGAGGGGCAACGACTGGTGCAGATGATGGAGCAGCCTGAGCTGGAGCAGAAGTTGGAACTTCAACCGGTGGAGTAGATGCCTGGATTCTGTCAGTCAAGTGCCTCTCGATTCATATGGGATGACTTACATTTGGTGTTGGCTGTACTTCTTGTGTTGGTTGAACAGCTTGCGTTGGCTCTGCAGCCTGCGTAGGCTCTGGCTCTACCTTGGCTGATGCAGCTGGCAATGCCTCAGACACTGAATCTGCTGGAGCTGAAGCAATAATTGGCACCGGGCGTCCACCGCCTTGAATGCCACCACCTTCAGCGGCTGAAGGAGATGGATCACTGCCATTCGTGTCTGCATCGTCAGAAGATGATCCTTCAAATGCTGTGCCAGTTGTCCCTTGACTTGAAGAAGATGGACCAGATCCTGTACTGTCACTGCCTTGGTCTTTGGAAGTTCCTTCATTCGAAGAACTGGGTTGACTTGAGGATGTTGCTGCTGCTGCATCCGAAGTCCCTTGATCGACAGATGAATCTCCAGATTCGGCCCCTGTTGTTGTTTGACCAGAAGAAGTGCCATCATCTGCTGAAGTCGATCCTGAATTCGAGGAAGGATCTTGTTCTGTTGAAGATCCATCCGATCCATCGCTTGACCCATCATCCTGCCTCGCAATATTGCTTCGCGCCACCATATCCGTGGACCGTTTCCTGGCTGCTTCCTCAACCGCCTCGGACCGCGCGATTACAAGCCCTTCGAAGGGGCTTTTTCTGAAAAGACCGAGCCTCATACTAAGAAAAACAAATTAAAAAACAGAGAACCAGCTCACACCCAAGAAAGAACGTAAGGCCCCGCCTGGGAACGAAAGTCAATCAAAGATATTCATGAAGTGTGTAGTTGAAAGAACAATGGAGGAAGGCCGGACCCAAGAGGAGAGGCGGGTTCCCATGACAATGCCAAATCATGTTAAGCTTGTTACTCGTGAAACCTGTCAGATGTATGGCATGAGGACTATTGTCGTGATCGACGCCAGCCCTGTCATGGGGGAACATGGGGCCAGCGGCGCAGTGCCGTCTGGCCGCTGCATCGTGAGCGGGATGCCCACTTGGGATGCTTGGAACAGACTTCGGGACGATTCTTGGAACAATCTTATCAGATTGGCCGTCATGGAAGCACGATGGGTGAAGTGAGGAATGCTGAAACCCGAGCATTGGGTCTGTGTGGCGACACATTGGGGAAGCGTCCTCGGATGTGGTTGGTGGCCGGGCTCGCTTAGAAGTCTGCGACATCAAGGGGTGCAGCTCAACCATAGCGGGTTTGAGGACTACATGACAACTTACCAAGTTTTCCGAGCCGGCCAGTCGAGAAGCGAACGTTGAGATGGGTTCATCCGAAGATGCTTAATTTTATGAACTCAGTGCTCGGCGCTCGACACTGGCTTTCTAGATCGATATTTTAGTGGGTCAAAGAAAGTGACTTTGGGCTTGGCCAGGAATGAAGCACGTAGGCTGACTGTGCTCTACGTCTATCAAAAACAATCTTTTTCATCCGCATTCATTCCCAAGAATTCAAAGCATAACTTTCATAAATGGGGATAGGCATTTAATGCGGAGGATCTGCAGTCTCGAGTCTACCACTTTACCATGAATTGCATAAACTCGGACAGAAACGTCACCAATGAACTACTTAGCGACAGGTAGCTACCACGCATTCCTGACCACGGGAGACCGAAAAACATGTATATATTTCTAAAGATAACTGCCGTTAAAGCGTGGTCAAGTCCCATTTTCCCGATATTACAAAACGTCCTGCCTTCGCTCTGCAAGTCATATTTTTCAAGGTCTCGCCCACCATCACACTCTCAAAGGACCCATAATCCTTGTTGACTCTTCATTCAAGGACGAGATTAGGGAGATCTTGAGTGGATTAAAGTTGCCCATATGAATTCCCGCTGGGAACTAGGCACTGCTGCCTTCGCCGCGCTCATGTCATTTGAAAGCCTGGCTACTATCAGATGCTCGAAGGACGCGTAACCCTTGCCCAATTCTCTTTCATCGTTCAAATAAAAGTCATCACCACGGCTGTGAAAATATCAACATCTACATACGCTCCAGTGTCAGAGACTACTGACGTTTTGGTTTTATTGTTTTCAACTGCCATTCTAGATCACGTGCTTAACTCCAGGTGGCTGAGTTGGCAGCCGATATCAGCATGCAAGTACTGATAAACGACCAAGCACCAGTTCTTGGTTATGTAATCTTTTGTCAGGATATAGCGTAAGGGAAATTACTAGTTCCTAAACGACATCACAACTTAATTGCATCACGTGACTTTCCCCTGATTTCTCTTCAGCCACATCAGATTCCCATTCATTGAGCGCATTGGCAGTCTGTTCAGGTCCACCACCAAAGTAAATAATACAAGAAATTGTAGAGCACGAAATCAGGTGGAAGAGTGCTTATGAATATGAGATGGCTTTTGGAAATTAGAGTCTATAGAAGCTTTGATCGAACGAGCACCACTAACACTTGTCTACTTTCATATAAATCAAGTCTTCACATGATATAAATACGCGAAAGTGAAGACGAGGTATTAACAAAGATGATCTCTGAAAACAAGTGTTATGAGATTGGGGTGGAGAGGCGCTACGATTTTCGTTGCTTCGGAGCACAGCTGGAGGACGCGTGCAGGCAGACATGAACAAAGGAGAATAGCACACCAGTTTGCTTGCACTTGCTAGATTCATTTATGATCATTGTCATTGTTGTTTGCGCCTTCATGCCGATCAAGCAGGCTCTTTGTGACTCGAGACGCATGCGGATTTGCTAGCTCTGAGGAATAATATCATATCTTTGTACTCGTTTAAAAGTCCCTTCACACAAATTCCAACTCTTTGCAAACTTGACAATTCATCTACAAACACTAGCAATGTCTTCACAAAACCCACCACCTGCTCGCACTATTGGCCGAGTCCTCAAGCGGTCGGACCTGACTACAGACGAGCAGGCTAAAATCTCACGTGTACAATTCAAACCTTTGACTGGAAGGCCGAAACAGTTATGGGAACACTGGTCCCGACTTATGGCACATTCTTTCGAGGATGATGCTGCAGTAATGAAGGTGCTTTGGGACACACCATTTCTCAAGAAAGTCCCGGCTGAGCTGACTTGGCTTGACATAGCATTTATCTGCTATACAAAAATTAGCGAGGAGGCAACACAAGCCCAAGGGCATGTGGATGACCCGCAGATATCTAAAAACGTGGTGTATTCGTATATTCGGATGATTTGCAGGTACGTAAACGATGTGAGGCTCAAGTCAAGGAAGGAAGAGGCCCAAAACCAGCAGCAGGAGAAGTTCCCCGTCAGCTGTGGTCTTGTGAACCGCAGCCTGATCCAAAAATTATCTGGAAAGGTTCCGGATACCGAAGAAGAACTCACGGCCGGGATACCAAGCCCTGGGGATTGGCCTAAAGAAGACATGCTACAAAACGACTACATCTTTGCACCTAGTCTTGACAAGACTGGGTTTCACTTTGCCCTCATGGGCATCGCTCCGAAGCAAAAATTCATCTTTACCATGGATAGTGTGGCATATGATCCGCGATATAACAAATGGGAGTTTCCATCACAGAAGTTGTATAACCTCTTGCTATTCCTCCTACCAGGCAACTTGGATGATAAAAATAACGAGGTAGAGGCAAATTGGAATGTGTTTGGACAATGGGCTGAGAGGGGACTTTCAAAACGCGATGAAAGTCCGAACTGCTGCAGGCAAAGGGACGGCTACAATTGCGCGGTTTTCACAATGACGAATGCAATGTGTTTGGCTTTTGGGTTTGAGTTGCTGTCCTACAGTGTAGAGGACTTTGAAGACGGCAAAAGACCACGTATCGCAGCGGAGTTCGACAATGATGGATTTGGGGGAGACTTTGCGTCTGACATGTTTGATCTTCCCACTGGGAGAGCAGACCGTGTTGGAACAGCACCTCCTACCAGAGCGGACTCGCCAGCCTCGCCGGTTGAGGAGACCGTGCATGCAATTGGCAATCCACTCAAGAGAAAACACTTGACGCGCCCGCAGCCCGGCAAGGCAGGCGATGGTCGCATACGTTCTGCTGCCGAAGCTTGGGCTTATGAGCAACAATTGCCCGAGGACTTGAAGCCGAAACCGAGACTGCCTGAAGCATATCCGCCGCAGTTTGACTCGAAAATTTTCTCCCAGGCTGGCTTCCTCTATGCGATACCAGAGAGCATCAATTTTGACACGAAGAAGGACTATTCTCTCGAGGAGTTGAAAGACGCTTGCGAGCTGTTCCCTCTCGTGGGCTGGGCAGAGTGGTCTACTAAGCCGAAGAAGATCTTCACGTTGTGGATGTTGAATGAGATGGGTGCTTTTATGTCCCGGGCAAGGGGCGATCCACTGCTGCCGATGGAAGGTCTGGCTCTCGGATTTGATGAGTGGAAGAAAGAGCAGGATGCTGCGAATGGCCCGAAGCGCTCGCCGAGAAAGTGCCGGAAGGTGGTGGTTTCTGAGGGGAATCCATCTTTGTAAAGACTTAGAAACGCCCGCTCTGTGCTTTTCAGGGGAGTTTTCCATTGAGGCGGAACGAAGATTGCACTAATGAATTGTGAGTTGGCTGGCAATCTAGATAGCTCAAGGTAGACTTTGGCGTAATAATCATATCAATTACAAAGAGCGAAGAAGTCTTTCCTGTAACACGATCCTCCAACATTTCCCGCAGCAGATGGCTTCCGGTTATTTGATCACTTCACAATCATCGTGATACATTTTCTCTGGGAGGTTAGAAACGATATCTCCGATGCCTGCCTGCCCAGAGAATTTAAATCTCGATTGGAAAGCAGATCGGATTGACCAAGTGGAGTGCACCAGCCATCTCACTAGAGACCAGGAGCACTCATACTTCGAGCTGTTAGATTCCCATGCCCTCTAAACCACAGGAATGAAAGCATGAATAGAGAATCAAAAGATATTTGCAAGTATATGAAGAAATGAAATTACGAAGATAGTAGAATTGACACTTGCAAAAGTGACCTGCGTCTTTCAACTCCGCTTCGATCCACAAAGCTTCCTGCAGCGACCTGCAAGCTGACGGCCTCTAGTCAGATTCGCATCACATGCAACACATGCATTATATCTGAACCTCAATTGCTGATATTTTGTCTTTTCTCTGTTCCCAATTGCCAACGATTTGAACATGAACACAGAAGCAAACTCTCATCTCAAGTTTCGAGATCAGATGACGTATCTCCGAAAAGCCCCACTAAACAATTAATCAGCATCACACTGAGTATAAACGCACCTCAACTCACCCTAAACATTTCAATTTCCATTTCTCCTTATATCCGTAAACGCTCTTGGTGACAGAACCATGCTCGCTCTCACAAGCACGACGGGCAAGCTCGGCGGAGCCACCCTCAACGCGATCCTCAAACACAACCTCATCCCTCCCTCCCAACTCATAATCTGCACCTCCTCAGACCCCTCCTCCCCCAAACTCTCAACCTACAAATCCCTCGGAATGCAAATCCGCAGCTTCAACTTCGATCACCCCGACCCCGCCGCATTCGCAGGTTGCACTAAACTCTTCCTCGTCTCCACACCTGCCATAAATCTAGATTTTAACAACGCACCTCCCGGCCAGGGAAGAGAGAAACATCATATCGCGGCCATCTCTGCCGCGAAGACCGCTGGTGTGAGACATGTGATCTACACCTCTCTTGCATTTGGGAGTTTTTCTGGGGCGGGGGTGATGCGCGCCCATTTGAGGACTGAGGCGTACCTGAAGGAGTTGGAGGAGAAGGGGGAGATGAAGATTACGGTACTTAGAGAGGGGTTGTATAATAGTAGTTGGCCACTGTATTTGGGGTATTTTGATGTGGGGAAGGAGGAGAGAAGTGAGATTGTGATTGCAGGGGATGGGAAGATTTCTTGGACGAGTATTGAGGATTTGGGGGTGGGCACTGCGGTGGTGCTGGCTGATGACACGGGAAGGAGAGAGGGGAAGAAGTTCTATCTTGCGAGTGGGAGG
This sequence comes from Hyaloscypha variabilis F, assembly GCA_002865655.1. Lineage (NCBI taxonomy): Eukaryota > Fungi > Ascomycota > Leotiomycetes > Helotiales > Hyaloscyphaceae > Hyaloscypha > Hyaloscypha variabilis. The sequence goes on along the minus strand of KZ613944.1, from coordinate 438,635 downwards.
AATAGGAGGACGTTGAAGGAGGTGGCGGATATTGTGGCGAGTGTGACGGGAAGAGAGACTAAAGTGAAGGTTGTGAGTAGGGAGGAGTATGTGGAGTTCTATGTTGGCAGGGGAAGGGATAGAGCGGCGGTTGAGTGGTGGAGTAGTACCTATGAGGCGTTAGACAGGGGTGAGTGTCTGATTGAGGATCCAACTTTAGACGGAGTTTTGGAGAGACTGGGATTGGAGGCTAAAAGTGTTGAGGAGACGATAAAGGAGATGCTGAGCCACTAATGAGGTGGAATGATAATGGACAAACGTAAATGAACGAATAATGAACGATAACCTGGCAATTAAATACTTCAGTCAGACGTTGAGGGTGATGGGTGCCGTGGGTAAGAGAAGATGAACTGTTTTGAGGCCTCAAACAAAGCTTTGAATTGGAGAGCTACCAAAATAGGAGCAGGTCTCTGTGATTGGTATTCAATGTAGACGACGGCGCGAGACTTCTCGACCCGTCCTCTTTCGACCCTTCTCTCGACGAACTTCCAGAGCCTTGATGAGTCTTGAATGAGTTCTCGGCGTGGGGCTACGAAAACATTCCTAACTTCGAAATTCACCCTCCACTAGGACTCAATGTACCACAAACTTCCAGAACATTCAAGCGATCTGCAACAGAAGGGCTTATGAGGCGATTTCCTCTAACGACTTACCAGAGTCTTGTTGTCCCAAATCAATTCCGCACACTGGGCGCAATATGCAACAGAAATCGTGTTCACTGGTGGAGTAACTCATTTGAGATGCCACAATGATCATGCATAAGGCAACAAACAACAGCTGGGGTATCTTCAACAGGTAATCTCCAACATCTCAGGCCTCGAACTCACACAATAGAAGTCCCAAATAAGCCAAACATTCGCTGCCATCGCTTTCCATTCCCAGCGTCGGCCTTCGCAGGTTCTTCTTCATCAACCTTTACTCCATATTGTTTAATACAACAAGTGAAAGCTTTATTCTTCGGCGCTAGATTTGCGTTTGACTTTTCAGCTTTGCCACTAGCAATCTGTGACTTTGAGGTGTTTGAGTCGCGTTCTGCCAGGACAGATGATTTCGAGTTCGTCTTCGATTTAGGCTGCGACGGTTCGTTCTCAACGTCGCTATCTGCGTCAGGCATCGCGCCTGCTTTTCGTAGTGGCGAAGACGTTGGAAGATCTGATGCTAGCGAGGATTGAGGCACATCTTTCTCCATCTTCGCCGATTTTAGCTCTTCAAGGTCCCCCCACAATTTGAAGAGCTGCTCTTTCACAAGACCCAAGAGCTCCGGATCTTGTCGTAGACTATACCAATTAGAAACGTATCGAGCGGGGACAGACTCAACGCACTTCGTAGCATCGTCCTCGAAGTTCAGCAACCCTTGGGCGGCATGATTATCGACAAGCAGCCATAGTCGCTCCTTGGATTCTTTCGAGCTTGCATCCTCTACCTGCAAGGCGAATCTCCATTCCCATATATGTTTGGCGAAGCCTTTTCCACTCTTGAAGACACGCAAGTCGTCCTCTCGATCGGTGTCCTCACCTCCGCTGTGATCTGACAATATATCAAACTCGTTTGGTCGGCGGCCAACTGCGAAATCTTGGATTTTGTGTGGAAAGAAGTCAACGACCTTGACGGCTGCACGGTACTTGGCACAAGTGAACGGCGACAGCTTTTGTTGGCCATCTTGGTTCTTGCCCAGAGCTCGAGCTTTTAACATCTCCGAAAAGCTCACAATCGGCTGCTCAGGGTAACTGCATCGGACTACGACGGTTAGCATCGTTACTGCAAGCGTACAGGCATGCGTACTGTTCTGGTTGAGATCTAGCCGTTCCATTATCTTAGCATCCGCAGCTGCAGCGTTCTTGAATGCCGCCGCACGTTTCTCCTCCCGACGCTTTTTGCTGTTTTTCTTCGTTAATCCCTCGTCACCATGCTTCCGCTTCTTTCCCGAATCTGGATTTTCTTTGAGTATGGCCTCCTGGCTTTTCTCGAACTTCTTCAAGTAATCAAACTTGCGCTGTACCGCATCCTTAAGATGCTCGTCATCTATTTCCTTGCACCTCGGATCTCGACTTTCCTCGTCGGCTGGGTCTTTCTTCGCTATTCCAGGAAGCTTGACAATGCTGACGTTCAATTTCTCTTCGAATCCCCGCATATATCCTTCCAACACCCCACCAGTCTTACCGTACTTGATCTGGACGTTCCTCAAGCGTACCCATGTACCCAGTTCCATGCACTCGCGCACAAATTGTGCGTGCTCGTCGAACAGGGTCAATTGAATCGTCATCTTTCCAAATGGCCCAGGCCAGTCTTTTACCGACTTTGGTTTTATGTAACCGTACTCGTCCCCATTTCGGGCTTCCTGGTCGTCCACCCCCGATCCCCAGACATAATTGTGAAATTTGGTATTGTAGGTGTAGTCAGACAGATACATGGTCAGGTGGCCGACTCCGTGTTCATCATGAAGTTTGATGACTTGTCCAAGGATGTCGTAGAATCTATCGGGTTTCACATCTTTCAATAAACTGAATTTGTCGTTGCTGTTCAAAGCTTGGATCTTTCTTTCCTCGAACTGTTGCGTGGCAGGAAGGTCGACTCTGTCGACGTAATTACTCATCCAGAAAATGTATTTCATCTCAGCGGGACTTGGAGATCGGCCCTTGCCTGCAGGATACCACACCCAGGGAAGATTCGAGTCACCAGAGACATTCTTGGGTATGCTCTTTAAGGCAAGGAAACGGAACTCGGTAGAACTGTGCTTCAGCAGCGACACGTTTCCACGAAACATTTGAGCCTAGATGTGTCAGTATACCAGACGGCAGGGATCAGATAACTACCTACTTTTATATCACGGACAATAACCAAATCGCCAAGATTAGGCAAGGTTGGCATGTTCTGAAGATTCTTTTCAAAAAAATCGATTTTCATCTCGCGATAGGAGTGATCCATGATTCCAATTGAGAATTTGAAGTCTTGGGGTTCGTGACTGTTAGCAAAAGGCTCAAGAAGCATACCAGAGCTCCATACCTGTACCCGCAGTCTTGATAGGGGGCTGCACATCCTTCACAAATCCTATGACACTGACCTTTGGCATGGCCTTGAGGCGGAAAGGGTCAATATCCCGGATTTGTTCAATGGACAAGAATCCATTTGGCAGTGGGACTTCATCCTGGGAAGAAGTCGGAGCGTTGGCCATACTTGATGGTGAGAGACGTTTGTTTACTGGTTCGGCCGAGGCAGAGAGGTTTGTTCGTCAAGCCGTGAAGGACCGCAGAGAACAAATACGGCTTTCCTTGAGCCAAAAGCCTTCATCCACGTGTCTTCAAGGATACTGTGGCTAGCAGTGAGAGGTGAACGTGAGATGGTCTCCAGACAATTTGAAGCCTACGCGCCTGATTGATGGGGAGACGCGACGAGCCAAATTAGCCCCACGCTTAGTCAGTTCGCTAGAATCACGTGCGCTCCCGCCGAATGGAATGAACGTCCTTCTGAGCTTCTTCAAAGAACAATCCCCCTCCACCATCCTCCTTCTGCCGACCTCAACTCTGCAACACCAACACCAGGAGTTGATCCGCCGCAATCGATACTCTCGCGAGAACACACTTTACTCCAGCCACACTGAATCGCATTCCGTAATCATGGCCGACCGCTACATCCCTGAGCATCGTCGAACCCAGTTCAAGGCGAAGAACACCTTCAAGCCTGATGAGCTGAGACGTCGTCGTGAGGAGCAGCAGGTCGAGATCCGCAAGGCCAAGCGTGAGGAGAACCTAGCAAAGCGACGAGGTATCACTACCGGAGATGGATCTCGCCCAGGGGCATCTCTCGGCGCGGAGCCAGACAGTGACGATGATACCGCCCCAACAGAAAGCCAGGTAAGTTGATCGCATGTTTCCTCAAGTTGTGCACAAGGCGATGCGCCGCTGCCTATGCTCCGAAAGCGACAAAACGGCAGCCTCACAGCCATCCCGTTTGTTTACTTGCTTGGTGGGGTAACTGCCTGACGAAATTATTTCGCCTGTGCGGACTGCGGAGCGGCTGCAGATGATGGTCCCACTCTTCAACGAGCCGCAAAGAACCATAGTTACTTGCTAAAAAATACAACTCCAAGCGTTATGCTAACAGTCAATTGTTCTTTAGTTAAACGAAGATCTCCCACAAATGGTTGCCGGCGTCTTCTCCGATCAGATCGACCTCCAGATCCAAGCGACTACAAAATTTCGAAAGCTCTTGTCGAAAGAGCGGAATCCGCCCATCGAGGAGGTTATCAAGACTGGAGTTGTAGGCCGATTCGTCGAGTTTCTTCATTCGCCTCATACATTGGTGCAATTCGAAGCTGCCTGGGCTCTCACCAACATTGCCTCTGGTTCAGCACAACAAACACAGGTGGTTATTGAGGCCGGAGCTGTTCCCATATTTGTTGAATTGCTCGGCAGTCACGAGCCTGATGTTAGAGAACAGGCTGTCTGGGCTCTGGGAAACATTGCTGGTGATAGCCCATCATGCCGGGATTATGTTTTGAGCTGTGGTGCTCTGAAGCCACTGTTGAATCTCTTGGGTGATAGCCGAAAGTTGAGCATGCTCCGCAATGCAACATGGACTCTCAGCAACTTCTGCCGTGGCAAGACTCCCCAACCTGACTGGAACACCGTAAGAGCCCCGCCTACCTCACCTTTCATGATGACAAGCTTACATTTCCAGCAGATTTTGCCGGCTCTCCCTGTCTTGGCTAAGCTTGTCTACTCCTTGGATGATGAGGTCTTGATCGATGCCTGCTGGGCTATTTCATATCTGTCTGACGGTGCCAACGACAAGATCCAAGCTGTCATTGAAGCTGGTATTCCTCGTCGTCTTGTGGAACTGCTCATGCACGCTTCGACATCAGTTCAGACCCCTGCGCTTCGTTCTGTTGGCAACATTGTTACCGGTGATGATGTTCAGACTCAGGTCATCATCAACTGCGGCGCGCTCCCGGCTCTCCTGTCCCTGTTGAGCTCCGGAAAGGACGGAATCCGCAAGGAAGCTTGCTGGACCATCTCCAACATTACAGCTGGCAACTCTACCCAAATCCAAGCTGTCATCGATGCCAACATTATTCCACCGTTGATCCACCTCCTGTCCAATGGCGACTTGAAGACACGCAAGGAGGCTTGCTGGGCTATTTCAAACGCTACCTCAGGTGGACTTCAGAAGCCGGAGCAAATTAGATACTTGGTCAACCAAGGCTGCATCAAGCCCTTGTGTGACCTGCTCGCCTGCCCAGACAACAAGATTATCCAGGTCGCCCTTGATGGACTTGAGAATATCTTAAAGGTCGGTGAAATGGACAAGGATGCTGCTGGAGAAGGACAAGAAAGCATTAACAGATATGCCCTGTTCATCGAGGAATGCCACGGCATGGAAAAAATCCACGACTGCCAGACCAATGCCAACGAAGAGATCTACATGAAGGCCTACAACATGATTGAGAAGTATTTCTCCGATGAAGACGACGCGGGTGATGAGATAGCACCACAAGTAGAGGGTGGACAAGGTACCTTCGGATTCGGTGCTAATGGTCCACAAGGCGGCGCTGGATTCAACTTCGCCAGTGCCAATGGCGATTCGATGGATATGTAAACTTGATCTACAAGTTTCACTGTCCTCTGACTTGCTTCCGCAAGCAATCCCCTTTGTCACATCACGACATACAGCATTCTAATCAAATTGCCGAACACTCAGCCTCGCCCCGCATTATCACAGCACGACCCCCTCCCCAATTTACCTCCAGCACGAACAATTCCCCTGCGAAAAGGCGCCTTCCAGATTTCAGATGTGACCAACGATTAGCGAAAGATTCACCGTCATGTAATTTCTTTTCTGTTCACCACACCCCGGCACATCACAAGGCGTTCTTTCTGATAATTCTTTCGATGATTTCTGCGAAACGAAGATGAGGCATGGTAGCTTTAAAGCTCCTGGCCTCTTAAGACGAAGATTATATGGTACATGGATTGAGTGGAGTGTGGTAGCTTGAAAGCTCTGACTCCGGTATGCAAAGCGAGATGTGGATCGCTGGGTTGATGGAGGCGCGCGATGACTGGCGTGTGGATAGAAACTTCTACAACCAATGAAAAGAAGTCAACGAAGAGTTGTTCCTACATGACGTTGATAAGTGAGCCTGCCTTGTGATTCATCAGCAGCGAGCACGCACTTTATATACAGTACAGGTGGCTGCATCGGAGCATGCCAGTGAGTGCACGTGACATCCAAAGAATGAGTTGCAAAAGTGCACGGCTACAAGGTGTTGCTATTACATCACACCATGCCTGAATATTCTTCTGTTGAAAAATCGAGGACCCTCACACATAAATACGTAGAGCTCCAATCAATTTCTCCTTCAAATCACCACGTGACTCAACCACAGCTGCCTGCCTAGGTACCTAATCCCACCTATCCCCCCTCTCTCAATCCGCTCTACCCACACTCATCTCATCCATCCCACCTCTCACCACTCCCCTTACCCCCAAAATGACACCCCAAACATTTCACCTCTTCCCCAACCTTCCTCCGGAACTGCGCAACAAAATCTACACCCTGACACTCACCCCTCGTCTCCTTCCCATCTACTCCACCTCCACACCCAACCCTCTCCGCGCCCCGATCCCTTCTCTCCTCCACACATGTCAAGAGTCGCGCCTCGTGCTCATCGCCTCTGGGTACCGCCTCGCGTTCTCTTGTCCGATTCCCAAGGCCGGGTCTGAGGAGGAGAATAATGGCAAGAGTGCATCCTGGAAACAATGGTTCAATCCTGAAATTGATACTGTGTTTCCCGTTGAGCTAGAGACTGTGTACGAATATTCACCTCAATTTCATTTACGGCGGGTATTCGATGATACTTGGTTCGAGACGAGGTTTAGTGTAGAAGACGCGAAGAGCGTTCGCCGGCTCGCGGTCTTGGGGTCATGCACGCCGCAGCTGGCAGCAAATCGTGCTCGTTGGGATACGTTACTTCGGTATCTGCGCTTCTTTGGGGGGATTGAGAGTGTGGAAGTTGTGGAGAGTATAGAATTTGTGGGTGTGCTTGAGTGGATGAATAGTGAGAGGGATTTTTTGGAGAGTTTTAAGGGCGTGGAGTTGAGGTGCATGGAGGTTGGGAGGGAGGAGGTGGGTGGCTGGGTTAATGGGTTGGCTTCTGGGGTTGTTTGTAAGCGGTTTTCGAGGGCGGTGAGGGAGTGGGTTCTGGGAGGGAGGGAGGAGAGCGCGTTTCTGGGTCATTGTTATGGGAAGCTGGAGACGGTGTTGAGGGCGGAGAGGGAAAGAGAGAGAGAGAGAAGGCGGAGTGGACGGTCCCGAGTGTGAGGAGTGTGCAGGTTGTTACGGGGTGGGGTAGGAGGATGATTGAGAAGCATAGGGAGAAGTATTGGGAGTTTAAGGCTGAGAGGGAGAGGATGGATGTTATGAGGAGGCACAGGGATCGGCCGGCGAGTCCGTTCACTGAAATGTTTGAGGATGAGATGGAGGTGATTTGGGCAATGTCTCCAGAGAGATAGTACGGTGATTATTGGCACTTATACAAACATTGGAATGGAAAGGGAAATTCGGATCACAGTCAAGTGGCTCTCTGTCGTAGAATGATGAAAGTATTCTATTTTGCTTACTGCTCATCGTCTTTATACATTTCCAAATATGTAGCCTTCAGCCGACTCATCAAGTGTTCATGTGCTGTAATTGCCTCGACCCCGCTGTCCCTCTTGCCAGCCAAAGCCTTGATTTTCTCACTTGGCACAGCCTCTAGAACCGTGTCTCCAATCGGATGACCAAAATACGCAATGCTGTACCGATCTTCAGCGGCCTCATTTCCTCCTCCAGGGAACACCACTCTATGCACCGTAGACTTGAACAGATTGTTCGTCCAGTATGATAGCAAATCACCGATATTGACGAGGATTGGAGGAGATGGGTCAGATTCAGTGCCTGGAGGAAAGACGGGAACAGGTGTCCATTCAGAGGGTAAGTTGTCAGGGGAAGGGGGTAGGATCTCGAGGCCAGGCTGGCCCGGGCGCTGAAATAAGAGGGTGATGCTGCCATAATCCGAGTGAGCGCCTGCTCGGATGTCGACCTTGGGCTGGATCTCGATATTTGGCGGGAGAGGTGGGTAATGTAAGAGGCGGAGGGTGCAAGGGGTTGGCTCTGGGCCGTGGCGGTTGGAGAAGTACTTGGAACCCTCAGTCGGGGAGTTTACCTAGAGTAGCGATTAGTTCGAAAGCGAGTGATAAATTGGAACACTGCTACCTCTAGGCCAATGGCGAATAAGTCCAGGATTTTGTTCATGAGAGATTGACAGTCCTTCTGGAACGCATAGAGCTCGGCTTCGTGGTCTACAAATGCAGGTGGAAGAGGTTGCTGAGCTTTACCATCGAGGAAGCCTCCCAAATTCATAGCTCTAGGGACTTGTCAGCGTTTGCTGCAGAAGAGGCAAGGTTTCAGACTCTTTGAAATCGCCAATCTGGAGCAAGGTCAGTCAAATGACAACACCAAATATGAAATAAAGGAAACATACTCTCTGGGTCTTTGGATCTAGCGTCTCAGCATGCATACCAACCCATCCTCTATTCTAAACAAGGTTTAGTAAGAGATATTGGGATTCGAAAGCATCCCGCCATACATTTTCCTGGATCTTACAGGGTTCCTTTTCACTCAGGGGAGAGGAAAAGAACTTCTTTGACTGCTTGAATGTTAGCTACCTGCAGCTAGGCTTGTCCTTTCATGCATTACCAGTGCAAACGTGTTGTCAATAGCGTCTATAGGGATGTCTTTTCCCAAGCTTCTGATGTAAACAAAGCCAGAAGTTGCAGCAGCATCGACAAGCGCTTTTGCTACTGTCTCTTCATGGCCAGATAGATCAATCAAGGGAATCGGTCCAGCTTGGCTGTTTGTTGACGCCATAATTGCTTGAAAGAAAAACCATGTAGATGTGACATGGAGTGGAGGGGAAAGTGAGGCTTGATAAGACGTGAGGAGTCCTTATCGTGTCATCACGTGCTGATAACCCTTGCAAAGCCGCTAAGCCCTATGAGTGCTCCAGTACCTGGCTCGGCCTGCTTCGCGAGGCTTCAAAAAGACAACCACATTTTACAATCTTCTTGCACAATTGGCACCATACAAGACTCGCTCGATCTCACTGGCCGTATCGCATACTTCAGCTGGCATTCCCATACCTCGCCTTCTTCTGCAAATCCTTGCGAGCTTTGGCCACAGTTCGCTCCTTCTTGGGCGCACAATTCCTCCTGCCATCAGCCTAAGTCGATCTTCTCGAACCCTCCTTCCTCTTCACCCACCAAAGGCGCACATATACAAAGCAGAATTGGGAAGGAACGAGTAACAGGATACATAGCCTCCAAGCTTTCTGCCCGTCTTCAAGATGCCTCGTAAGTCACCATTCCGATTTATTCTGTGTCGCCAACAACCTCTGCTCCCCGCGCCATGACTAGCGAAAATTGGATCGAGAGCAACCAACCTCTGTGGTTTGCTGCTCCCAGAGGCTCCATTGCCCAGCAACTGGCCAAACAGCCTCGACCCGATCGTCATGAGCACTCTCAGAATCTACCACCGGACCCGAATTTCAACTTTGCTCAACATCCCGATCAACCCCTCCGACAGGACTTGCTCGACCTCCTTGAAGCCAGCCCTCTCGCCAGATTCTTGCAGGGCCCGTTGCTTATTCGGGCTCTCGATGCACATGGATGGTACGTCCTCAATGACCGGAGCTTGCTGCCCGTACTCGACGCTTTCGGACGATTCTCGGATGGCAACGAGCGAGTCCTTGGAGGAGTGGTTGAAGCAGATGGTCCATGTGAAGCATCGACACCTTCACAAGTATATTTGTTATCTCCGCAAGAACTAGGGATTCTCAGCAATCTCCCTGAAGTCTCTCCGAAGAGCGGATCGTTCGTGGCGAACCCTTGGTCTCAGGTGGCTGGTCCCGAACTCGCAACACCAGTATCTACAAGCGCTAGTCTTGCCAGCGGAGCAGAGACTGTGGTTGCACAATCAGAATCAGATTTTGGACACCTAGACGGTACTAACTGTGATGTTTCTCCAGTAGCTGATAGGAATTTTGACGTTGGCGTCAAGCCATTGTAAGCATGGTCTCCTACCTTTTAGATTCTCCAGCTAACACGCCTTAGCTCCCTACCCTTCGACAGCGACGCCGAAGCAGTTGTTGTTCTTGGTGTCGAAGCAACATCCTACCTCCAACAAATGATTGACGAACCGCCTTCTCATGAACCACTACTTGCCGCCCTGGGAGGAGACCCCATAGGCTTGAAGCAACATATCGAGACCGAGCTGAACAGATGGAAGGACAACAGAATGAGACCGATTTTTGTGTTTGATGGCTTGAATGTTGTCGGTAGAGATGAAATTATCTTAGAGGGAGCCAAAGCTGCACTAGACAAGACGAGTCACGCTTGGGGCCTGTACGGCGACAATGCTCCCGCAGAAGCTGTCTCGGCTTTTGGGCAAGCAGGTATGTGACTAACATCATGTTTAATTGTAGATGCTGATTTGAACAGGTGCTATTAGAACATCAGATTTATATCGCATACTCCAAGAAGTTCTCAATGAGCGAGAATTGGAATATATTGTTGCACCGTACAATGCTGGTCCCCAGGTGGGTCTTCATATTCTACAATTCTTGGCACTGGCTGACTCGAAAAGCTTGCGTACCTCTTGGAATCGGTCGACGCTAAAGGAAATGGGTACATCGACGGCGTTATGGGATCAAAAGAGCTTCTTCTCTACAACATCGAGCCGTTAATTTATCCCATAACTTCAACTAATTGGGAGAACAAAACTTTAACTGGAATCTCCAAGGAGGAAATTTGCGAAAGTCTCAGCATCGACCTCCAGAAGTCGCCAGAGTTCCTGGAAGATGCTTTACTAATGGTTGGCACCTCCTTCTTGCCTCCTTTCCCGGCTCTCCTCGACACCGAAATGTACAGGCATCCGACAACTCTCCAAAACGTTCTTAACCTCTTGCGAGCCCAAGAAAAGTCGGTCGACAAAGCATCACGCTTCTTCGAGGCAGACTTGAAGCTTCGAGATCCCAAGTGGTACGATAAATACATGAAGGCCAAGATGAGTTTGAGACATCCTGTCACCATCACCCTGGATGGTATCATTGCTACCAAATCGTGGGACAAGCTCACCGGAGACAATAACGAATACCTTGGCTTGCAACTTCCTCCGGAGCTACACTATTACCTCTCAACAGCTGTGGTTGGTCCGAGAGTACTGAATTGTTTTGTATCACTGAACTCAATCGTCTTCCCAACACTAGATGGCGTCGTCTCGGACGAATATAAGCGCTTGGTCACACGCGCGTTAGTGCCGGTCAAGGAGACCACAGCAGCTTTGATCGGATCACGCCTCCACCGTGGACTCCAACACAACGATATCGTGATGAGATTCTGGTTTGATGTGGACGCCAAGCAGACTTTAGTCCATCGCAATCTGCATATACAAGTGAACCAGAAGGCCGATACATGGGGAGTCAAAGACGCACTACTGAATTCCCACAAGAGCGTCGGTGGTGGCCCTGGAACCTTATCATTCGCTCTTCTCTCGCTACAGATCAAAGACTTCCCTAAAAGCACAATTACTGCCAGCAAGGTCACGGGACTCAAGTCCAAATCCGAGGTTATCTCCAATGCATTGTGGCGCCTTCTTCATCTCCGAGCATACATCAACGACCAGCACGAGTTGACCAATTGGGGCCAAGCCCTCGCCAAGACCATGAAAGTTCTGGGTCCAACCGTCTCAAAATATAATGACATCCACCATCTTGAAGAAGCAGCTTTCTTAGCCTTCGAACTTCTTCGCTTCGACAATTTAAACTCCCGCAATCGGCATACCGAGCTTATTGGTGGCCCATTACGCGGTTCAGATGAAGACAAGGCAAACTGCATTCTCATTGGCCGAGCCGCTTGCCTTCTCAAGCTGCGACATCTCAATATTGGTTATACTGGCCCTCTGAGCAAGAACTTTCTCTCATTCCACTCGATTATCAAGGCAGTCCGAGAGATTGATCGAGACTTGCTAGAGGCTGCCACAACATCAATGTTCTTGAGCAACCAGGCCTCCCGTGAGAGATCTGATAAGCCATACTACCAGGACTTGGGTCGCAGGTAAGTCGTTTTCCGTTTTGCCTGAGCTTGCAAGCTAACTTTCAGTAGCCTTCAATTCTCGAAAGACATCGATACAGCTCTCGGAATCGCTGTCAAGACCTATCTCGACGACTTTCTTAAACTCGAATGGTCTGCGGAGGAACGTGAGGCAAAGAAAGCGGAATACGTCCAGAAATACCTTCCACATAGTCTCAACTTCAAGGAAGATCTCGACGTTGCTTTCAAATTCTTTGATGCAGTCTATGAAGGTGTGCAGACACTCGGAGACGAGATCAGCAATGTGGACAAGGAAGCTTGGACTGCTGCGAAGGCGTATCTAGAGAAGAGACGCTAGGTAGAGGCTAGGGTTGGGCGGTATTTATTCTTGCTGGAGGACGTGGTGCCGCCTTCCAGTAGTGAGCATCAGTTAGATGGGGTCACCAAAGTGTAGCAATATACTTAGGTTCCGCTGGACTTCATGCCTCGAAGAGGTCCGAACAAAGGCGATAGGTGTGATGCAGAATAAATGTCGTCAACCCGAACTCTCTCTATTCCTTATCGTGATTCAGAAGTAAACCTCGCAAGTGCTGCATCCTCTCGCGATGGAATGATCGCAGCGCTGTTCATTCACGTCTCTCCTCTCTTCTCCGCTGTCGCTCAAAAACTCACAGGTAACCTACGCTTTATTAGAATCCCCATCCATCTCAAAACCAAACTTTCTCCCGCCCACACTCAGATCTTCACGAAGAAGAGCAAATACCAACTCTGCTCACAGAGTGTAAACACAAAACAATATGCCTTTCTCTCAGCCCGATCATCAACCAAAATTCCCTTTCTTTGATGAGGAGATTGGGACGCAGCTAGATCTGTGGGCTGTTCCGTGGCCGGATCCGGACGATGATGGTGGAGAGGATGGGGAAGAGAGGAAAGACATAGAGATAGGGTGTGTATGCTGTAAGAGGTGTGAGAGGTGTTGGGGGGAGGGAGGGTGTGGAAGAGGAGGGCCGGAGTGGCCTGATGGGTGTGGATTGTGTGATGAGTAGACTGCCTGAAGAGATATTCTGGTTTAGGGGTGGCTGGTAAGTGGATGAGGGGGTACATTGGTTGAGGAATGCCAGGGCGTTATCATGTCCCAATTCTTCTTTATTCGAGTGATTCGGATTCACAATTACTAGTAAGCAAGATTCACACTTTAATCTCGTGACTGTTTTCTTCCTTCTGTGGGTGCCAAGAGCTTAAGACTTCAGTTGATCTCAAGATATTTCATAATCTCTCAGATCTCCCAGCACGACGCTCTCACAAATCACACTTCACACGTGTCGCCTGCAGAACAAACCAAGCAATTCTCGCCCAAAAACACCGAAAGAAAAAGTTGAGATACCCTACCCAGGCTTTGCCTCCGTCGACGAGGATTACGATGGCATGTATGAAGAGGTCAAGGAAACTTCAGCTGAAGATAAAAGCGAAATTGAAGAATTTGAAAACTGCCTGCTTTATCCTTGTAGCCCGCCTCATGATGAGAGGGGCAAGAGTGCTGAGAGCGGGAAGGCTGGCTTTCTTGATGGGATTAGTCAGTGGGTAGGTGGCAAGGACAAGAAGGAGATAGTAGATGAGAGAGGAATGAGATACGAGGATAGTTTGAGTAGGGAAGAATGGATTCGTCGGTGTTAGAGAGTGGAATCGAGCGAAGTTTGAAATGCGTGACAGCTTTCTGGCATGAAGTGAACTTTTTCTAAAGTCTGGAATCTCTTTCACAAGGCATGTGCTACTAGGACGTGTTGAAGTAACAATAACTAATAGCTACATGACCATCACGCGCATCAAGCTCCAAATACGAGTTCTCTATGCTAGTTTTCTGCGCGTCTTCAAACAGTAAATATAATCAAAGACACGTAGAACTAACGTAGAAGAACAGCTCAAACTCTTTCAAATCACGAGAGGGAGGAGATCATATTCTATACTGATTCTTATAATAACTTTGATTAATACACCTAAGAACACTATAACAACTCGTTACTCGCCAAATCTTTTGTTATTAATATAGAATGGAAGGGACTGCAAGGTTTATTTGAACGTTTGTGAATCAGAAGAACTTTCCTTCGATGATGACTTCTTCCTAGTCCATTAATATATCCCCTCTTTACTCTCCCTTATATCCTCTCGTTCTCCTCGCATCTACTCCCCAGAACAACCCTGCTTCCAAATATCAGAGACATATCCCCGAAAAAAAGTTTGAACAAACACTAGGAACCATAAACCACACAAGCACGATGCCATACTCCGACACATCCTTCAAGTGGAAAACTGCAAGTTCGTCTAGCGGTTCGGACTAGTCCGAGATCTGTAAGAAATTAGACAGCTTGGATCCTTCTAGGGGATACAAGAGCTGGAAATGCGCTGGCGAATCAGACAAGGCAGCCGAGACTGCAGTATCTGGCGACAGTTCATCTAGTTATTCTGCTAGTCATTGGCGCAAGAGCGAATCCTCGTCACCTTGATACTTTGTTGGATCATCGTCCTCAGTCAAGGGATCCTCTAGTCTTGCTGGCTCTTTCCTCCTAGGAGAACCTTGGTCACCTGCCTCCTCTGCTGGCTCATCCTCTCCAAAAAGATACTCCTCTCCAAAAAGGTCATCCTCTCCGAAAAGGCCGTCCTCTCCAGAAAGATCATTCTCTTTGAAAAGTTCATCTTCTCTTAAACGATCATCGTCTCTGAAAAAGTCTTCCTATCGCGATGGATCATCTTATCGCCTCGACACACCTTTATTATACTGCGTCTTCCGAACAGGCTGCGTCATCCAATCTTGCCAAATCACCCTACCTTGTCAATTCCTCCCAAAAGACTGGACCGTCTATTTCTGCTGTATCGTCCCAGCAGAGAAAATCTACCGATAAAGGGTCTCGACTTGGTGAAAAGAAGTTGGTGACAGGACCTATACCTAAGAATCCAACGCAGAGTGCTAGCGAAAAGCAGCGGAAGATAGGGGAGTGGAAGACGAAACCGGGGAAACAGAGGGTAGTCTGGCCAACAGAGCAAGCTCAATGACAGTGGGTAACCAGAAAATATAGTAATCAGAAATCGACGCGATGGCATAGCATTTTGTCACTTTTTTTTTCCTGCTGACAGGGTCAAAAACTATGGACCCGGAAAATTGATCTATCCCGTTTTGCAATATGATTCCCTTCTTAAATGCCACGATATAATTACACGTAATGTGCGAATCAGCTTTGCTATCCTATGCTCTGCATATTCTCTAGACATACAATCGGGAGTTCTATAGGTTAATAGGATTTCAACGAAATAGGGTGATTGTATAGGTGAGTTAAGATGAAGGCAATGTCCTCTTCACAGGTTTCTTCTATATCCAGAAAAGTATAACTGTACATCGATCTCTTATCTGCTCACTCATACGCCCCATCTCCCCTATACGGCCCGTCTCTCCCATACGGCCCATCTCTCCCATACGACCTATCTCGCCCATTCCACCCATTTCTAGCTGGTCCGACTTCTCGAATGACAGAACAAATTCAAGACACAGCCATCGTCAACACTATCAGAACACAAGATCACCAAATTACAGGCACTATCAACAATCCAAAACTATGCCAACTATGAATAGACAAAACGGAGGTTACCCTTATCAGCAAGCACAAGTTGTCACAAGTCCATATGGACAAAATAACATTTATGCATACCGGCAACCCCAAGCTGTGCCAAACACGAGTGGACAGCATAGAGGTCACCCCTATCAGCACCAGCATACGGTTAGAACTCCAGATGGAAGAAATGGCATCCATGTATATCAAAGTGGCGGACCTGGGTTTCAAGAACCACTTATCGTCATTCCTCGTGGTGGGCGTCCTCAAACTAGAGCAACAGACAGTCAGCAGCCAAGAAGTGAAAAGACAGAGTTGAGTAGTGTTGATCAAGAGAAAACGCAGCAATCGAAGACGGAGCGTGAGAGAACAGAGAGTAGACAGTCAAGGAGCGAGAAGTCAGAGCGTCGAGAGACGGAGAGTGAGAGGTCGGGCCGGAGGAAGAGGGAGCATGAGAAGTCAAAACTGGGGATGCGGCGGGTGGCATGGTTATCGGAAAAGGTCAGACAGTAGAAATAATGGTAGCTCGGGAATAATAAAGGGTGCTTCGAAGTTAGCAACGTGATTGTGAGATGATGGTTATTTGAGACCATGTCATGAATAACTCACTGTTAGTGACTGCACAAGACTTTCGGTTTACTTCTGATTACTTCTTTCGACTCATGTGCATAGATATTTCTATATCTATGTGTTTTGATGCTTTCATCTCGCCCCGCAACTTGCGACTTGGCTACTAAAATTCCAGCTATTGGAGAAATTCTGCCTCTCAAACAGGCCACACAGTTTCAGCAGATCCAACTCTCAAGAACTTCATTCAGTATGGCGCACTTCATCGTCGATACCTCGGGTATTATCTATGAGCACGTTGGAATTACTAGCATCTCATGGGATTCCGACGACGGTGACCATTTCGCCGAAGCCTTTCAGGAGTTCGAGTTCGAGGCCAAGGAAGAAGATCTATGTCTGGAGTGTGGACATTCAATCCCAAGCGCTCGAGAAGAAGAGAGGTTTTGTGTAAAGTGTGGAGGGTCGTGGGACGCACATGATGAGATATGCATGGGGTGTGGAAGGCCTTATGCTGAGCTGGGTTGAGGTGACCAATGAGATTCAGCAGGGGAGAGCGGGATGCTGCTTTGAAACTGGCAGGGACGGGTGAAATAGAGAGAAAGCTGGATGTTCTCAGTTGCAGCACCATGCTCAGCTCCATCACTCTTCAATAAATCAAGAGTTGTTCCCTGGAAGAGTTTCCCAATCCCCCTTTCACGTGAATCACTCTTTCTCTCGAACAATCTAAAAAGACTTTTCATGTACTCATAAAAGCTGTACTGCCCAGAGGATGGACCTGGTTACCCGTATTGTGACATTCATAGTGATTCTTCATGTTGGGAACAAGAAGGTCAAAGGAAAATGGAGAGCAGAGAAAGTTAATCAAAAACGAATCTTTTTTGCTAAACTTTAAGTTTCAGTCTGCTCTACGAGAGACTTCCCTCGAGAACTGATGCTGGAGTCCAAACAATCCCATTCAACAGCAGATAAAAAGAAGCTTTGGATTGCAGAAAACTATCTCGTGAGACACAAGCAGAGTTTTTCAAAGCAGACCTTAACTCTATCGCCAGCTCCGAGTGCAAACGTCAATCGTTCTTGTATCTAGAAGATCGAAGTAATTACGTGCTCCCATGACTGCTAGGTCGATAGAAACCGAAGTAAAGTAAGCAAGCATCACAGACTGGTCTTCTCCAAAGCCTCCGGCATACGTTCGACACCTTCCTCACACTGCTTCAAGACCTCCTTCTGTGCTGCTTTCAGATGTCCGTTCACTGTAGCTTTGAAAGACCTGCCTTCCTCGATCATGCAAAACTTCAACCTAGTGACCTCCTCCCAACACTCATCTTTGACAGCAGCCTCAAGCTCAAGGAGGTATTTGTTGGCTTTCCACTCCCAAGAGTACTCGTGGGCTCGCTTTGTTTCCTTCTCTGCCTCTCCGAAGATCTTCTTGATCGGGCCGGTCAACGTCAGAGTAGCGATGAATTTCTTGAGCTCCTTGTTGGCTTGTTCGGCTTTCTTGGCGCTCGTTGCGTGGGATGAAGGTTGGTTGGCGCTCAGCTTTGCTTCGACCTTGTTGATCTGGGCGCTCATTTGTGCCGGGGCGAGGGAGGGATCACGGCTTATAACATCGGGAGGGTTGAAAATGGAGTCGCCGTCCGAGTGGTTGCCATCATCTTCCTCGTCTTCTAGAGGTCGGGGCGAAGCCTCATTTCCTCCTGAAGCGCTGTCCCCGTCTGAAACACCAGAAGGAGAGCATTTTGGGCAAAGGTCATGAATCGTGTGCTTCGTCTCACCTCTTGTGGCACAATGCACTTGGCAACCAGGCGTCTTGTAAATGGTTATGACATCATCATGTCCGCAAGCAGTGTATTTGCTGAAAACCTGCAAGCATATGCAAAAGTCCGAAGACGGCTTGGCTTCACCTTCCGTCGCCATCTTGCTATCGACTCGAAGTAATTGATGGACCTGATGATGACTTTAGCAGCCTTTCACAGATAGAATGAAGAGGAGAGCACATACAGATGAAGTGTTGATGAAGTCTCGAGTAGAGGTCCTCGAGTTGGTGGTGTTGTAGAAAGAAGAGGAGCCTGCGTGGGGTTTTCAAGTTTAAAGTTGAGGTCTCTCGTGCGAAGCGGTATTCACTTCCGGCTCACCTTCAGATCGCTGTCCTGGTATTTTGGCCGCAGACCGCGCTGGGAATTAGCCAGAACCTCGAGAGTGGTTTTCAGATAAAAGAGTCGATGACCCTGAAGGTGGGTAAGTGTGGGCTTGTTTAGTACAAAGAGGGGAGGAGACTGATTAAAGCTTTGAAGGAATGATGCATGCATAGGCACAGGATTGGAATCTTGAGCATCAGTGACTTTTGAATTACGGTTTCCGAGCTTTTCATGAATTGGTACGGGAAAGCTAAGTCTTGAGAGGCATCCTCTCTCTGCTCAGCCGGCTCTCCATCAATGGAAACAGGAAATGAAGCTCGTCATCTCTCTCAACTCAAACCCTATGACCAGCAAATATTACAAATCGCCAGCTAATATCGCTTCTCACGGATGGCACCCCAGGTTCAGAATATTTCCCAACCAGAGCCGCAGATTTCAACAGTTCAAAGCAAAGTGTTTAGCAACTTCTCAACTCCCTCTTCGCACTTCCTAATGACCTCATCCTTTGCGTCCTCCAGAATTCGATCGACAAGCATACCACCCAAAAACTTGCCGTTGTCCGCAAAGCTGGCTCGCAAAGCCTGGACTTGCGCATCTCGATCCTTCTTTAAAGCAGCCTTCTGCATAGCGGCAAGATGCATGGGAGCCACGTTTGCAAACCAGTCCTCCAACTTGATCTTCTGCTCAGCTTGAACATTTGCGAAAATTGCTTCGACTTCTCGTGTGATAGCTAGTGTGATGAGAGTCTTCTGCAGCTTCTTGAACTTGTACGCTTCTGCATCTAGTGCTGGCTCCTCCTTGATCGTCATGCTTGTGGATCTGGAAGGCAGGAACGGGACCTTGTTTCGGCCAGAATCGTTGCTAGCAGATCTCTGACTGTTGCGTGGAAGCCCGTTATTTACATATTGGTAAGCTGGGGATGACTTATTGCGATTTTCATCATTCATAGCATTGAACTGCTGCGTATGGTTGGTTCCATTGGTTCCATATGCAAAGCTCTCGCGCTCGAGTGCTGGCGAAGCTGATTTTTTTGCGTAATTGGAAACAGGACCCAACACTACACGAAAAGGCTTTGGTTGGTGCTGAACGCCATTAACGGACTTTCCCTTGGATTCATCGGACTCGGGCTTGTCAACTTGCGAGGCGTTCGTGTTGTTCTCTGCATTGGCAGACGCTTGCTTCCAGAACATTGGTGGAGTATACTTCGTCTGCTTGATGTTGTTGGTGATTTCTTCTGTGCCCTCAATATGCGTCAAACCCAGAGGCTGGAACTTGCTGCAGCTGTCCCCGATGGTGATCCGCTTTTGGTTCGACAGAAGGGGCTCCATGGTAACTTCCTGTTGTGCAACATTGATAGATGTGCCATTAATCTTGATGCCTTCGTGGGTGGTAGTAGGAAGAGTGGTCTCATGGCTCTGATGGTTGGCTGCTGCTCGGGTCGGGACGAAAGGCGGTGCAGTAGCTTGCAGCTCTGTAGTCTTGGTGGATCTGTGGCTCTTCTCGGACATTGCATGCTTCGATACTGGATGGTCGAGCTTGAGGTTCTCATCGTTGACCGGAGTCTGGACGGAAGCAAGAAGCTCAACAGACTCGTGCTCCTGTACTGGAGAGGCTACCTTCTCACCATTGACAGAATTTTGGCGAGCAAATGGATTCAGCTCTTCATCCTCGGGGTCGCTTAGGGCTCCGGTGCCATTGTAGTTTGAAGCTGGAGATGAATCTCTCGAGCGTACGCGTCGTGGGGATGGCATTTCATCCATGCCGTCCAAGTCGGCCATCTCAAACTCAAGTTCCCGCTGAATACTTGCAATCTCCGCAGGGTCTGAGATAGTAGATTGATATTCCAACTTCACGTCTCTGTCCTTCTCCTCAGATCCTTCATCCTTGGCCTCCACGTCGACCTCAATACCAACACCGCACTTCACACAAGCAACATCAACCATCTCAATCACCGCCGAAGACGGATCGCACTTGTCATGAGCGCCACACAACGTGTTCCACGCCATGGTTCTGGTCGAATGGCCACATTTGTATTCGTACAAGGTAACGCCGCACTTGCCAGCCTTGGTATCAGTCGCAATCGCTTCGCCTTTCGGTTGTGCCTCTGCAGCTGGGGAAGCCATTATTTCGACTGGGCTGTTGTGTTGTTAGAGGAGGATTGAAGGGTGAAGTGGGGAGGAGAAGACTTACGAGGTTATAGACATTGTGATCTCCTGATGGCTTTGAGATGTTGTTGTTGGGAGGAGGAGGTTGTTGGGGAAGAAAGGATGGGGAGGAGGAAGGAAGGCGCGAGGTGATCGAGGTTGAAGAGATGTGGGCTCGCTTGGAGCAGATTCACTTCCGCATCACCTTTGACAGGGCCTTCGCTCAGCGATCTGAAGGCATCATTTTGAAAGTGAATTGCTGTAGCTTCCGGATTTTGTGACAGAGTTGAAAATCTAGGGAAGGGTTGAGATCAAGGAGAGGATTTTGTAAGTACCTGAAAGCTGATTCTCAACTCCTCACATATAGGCATAGACGATTGATAGAATTTCTCTTTGACGGACTATGATGAAAGGGATCAAAAGCTGATCTAGCAACTGATTTCATCCAGTTGAGAAAACCATGGAGGGCCAGAAGCGTAGCATGTACACTAGATCAAACAGCAGCATTTGCAAGCACCAGAGAGCAAATTGTCAAGATCTCACATATAGGCACATATGATTATCAGAATTTCTCATTTAAAAACTATGATACAACTTCGTGAGAGAGACCTGATCTGAAACCTATCATAACGTCTGTATTTCTATTTGCGGAGCTGAAACCGTGATTCAAACTGCGAAAAGCTCCTAAGCAGGAGCCACGGCAGCTGAATGACCTCAGATTTACATCGATAATGAAGAAACTTTGCCGCATGAGAACTCTCCTCTCTGGTTCAAATGCTCAAGCACAATGATCTCGAGTACCACCGTGACGGAAGCACATTATCTTCTATGGCACCTTCCTCGCAGTCTCGCAGAAACTCAAACATAGCAGCTCCCTAATCCCATACAGCATCGCCATTCCCCCATTCAAATCTACCCCGATAGGATCGCCTCGACATCAATCAAGACCTGAACCATGCTTTCACAGTCCTTCAGTGCCGAGTTGATGTCCTCCTCCTCCACGTTGATGTTATTGCCGATCCAGTCAACGAAATTTCGATAGCCATCAACCAACTTGCTGAAGTTCAGCTCTTGAGCACACTTGAAGTTGTGCTTGACTTGCTTATCAAACCATTCATCCAGGTGATCCATCTTGACTGCGTCTTTGAGGGTAAGGAGCTTGATCGTCAGCTGGGAAGAGAACGAGATCGCGGCGACGTCGAAAAGCTGTTTTTTAATAGCCTCTTCGGCAGCAGAAGGCGCTTGAGGTTGTGGTGCTCCGATTTGGGCTCCATCAGCAGGGGCTTGGGCACTGACTTGAGATTCAACGTAGGGCTGTAGTTGAGTGTTGGCGTTGGTATTGCTGTGTTGGACGGGGGTAGCGAGATCGGGAGCGCCGCCTGCTGCTTGTGTGACGGGTCCGTTCAGGTACTCATCAGCTTGATGTCTGAATACCGGGCCTTCCAGAGCATTGAAAGCTTGCTTTGGTGCACTCTTCTCATCCCTGGGAAGTGTGGGAGTTTGACCCTGCTTGGGAGGTGGGACTGTCTCGGGCTTCCCGTTCTTGACCACTTGAGGCCGAGGGCCTTGATTTGGTAGAGAAGCCTTGCTTTGTGAAGCATGTTGTCCATCGTTGATAGGCCCACCATTCTGTGCACGCATGTCTGGCCAATGACCGACTTGGGAGCCCTTGTTGGCATTTTCTCGATTGCCTTTGATCGACTCCCGAACGTCGATGAAAGGCTTTGCCGTCGGTAGTGCGTTCTCAGCATACGGGCCAGAACCAGTAATCCGTGCAAAATTCGGGCTCTGAAACTCGGAAGATCTTGTGACAGTTGATGAGCCCGAAGCATACCCGCGCTGAGTCGGCGTATCGCGCAGCATTACAACCTGGGCCTGGAGATTGCCGATCTTAACGCTCTTCTCGACCTCTCTCAACCTCGCAGCCTCCAACTTCTCTTCGAGCTGCTTGATTTGGAGCTCGAGGAAGTACTCCTTCCCGTTCTTCTCCTCCTTGGCTGCTGTGCCGAAGAGGCCGCTGCCCAGAGTACCGGAACTTTCACCCTTGTTCTCCATAGCTCGTCCGAAGAGAGCACTACCGCCCGCCTCACCCTTGCTCATGTTCATGTTACCAGATTGTTCGGCGAGTTCCTTCTTGTGCTTTTCGTATTCGCTTTTCAAGTAATCATCAGGGAGCATAGGCGTCTCTTTCTTGACCAACGCCATATTCTCCTTGTCATCCTCTGGTTCTTTCTTGATCTTGACGGCAGTCTTTGATTCAGAGTTGCTGCCGTTGGCTCTCAAGTGACTTGGGAGTACAGGCGGCTCTGCAGTGGGATAGTAATCGATTTGTGTGCACGATGGACACGTGCCTTGCTGCAATAGCGAGTTCTTCGTGCAGTTTCCGGGGTGCTTGCACCATGGCTGATGCTGGTAGATGGAGTGACCACACGTCTCCCACGTAGTGCCAGTGGTAGTGCACGACGGAGGCATTGCGATGAATGCAGAGGTGAGGTGATGGTCTTTGCGGAGGCGATCAACAAAGGGATGTGGTTGGGGGATCGTGGCAATTGATGTACGCAGTGGGAGGATGAAGTGACAACGATGCTCTCTCGTCCAGTAGTCGCGGGAAACCGGACGGTGCTGGAAGAATCGAGAATTGCTTGGGGAGAAGTTATCGAGGATTTAAAATCGAAAATGTGGTGGTGTTGGCAAGAGACCGACCTAAGCGAGAATTGCTAGCTTCCCCTGGATTCACTGTTTACTTACTTCACCTTCGCGTAACGCTCCACCTCTCGAGTCTGCACACTAGTGGTTGCAGTAGAACGCTAGTGGTTGCAGTAGAAGTGTTGAATATATGGTAATTTCTTGATTTAGATCTAGCCTACACATGAATTGGAACTGGAAGTGTTACTTATTTGTAGCTTCCTGAGGGAAAGCACGGCTGCCGAGCCAAGCAGCACAGATGCAGAATATACATCTCCATCTCACTGTCCAAGCAACTCCTTGCAAATTGACACATCTAACCTCCTTATGATCTGCAAATCCCAATAAACCATGATTCAGAACATCACGCACACCTTACAACATCGCCCCAAGCAATCTCTGAACACCCTCCTCACACTGTTTGATGATCTCCTCCTCAGCCTTCTCAATCCTCTCTCTAAAATCGTTGTCAAAGGTTTTGGCAAAACTATGCGTCTTTTCATGAACCGCGCGAATCTCCTCCCAATCATTTCTTCGCACCGCCTCCCCCAACTCCGCGAATAGTGATTTGATGAAGGGATCCCATTTATGCTCTCTGAGGCCGTGTTTCAGGGACGAGAAGCCGGAAGCGATCGGGTTGATATAGCCCATTGTTGCGATTAACTTGAGTTTCTTCTCTTTGATTGTATCTTGTTGATTGGGAGTCTGTACTGGGAGAGGATTCTTCGTGGGACTTCCGAGGGGCTGCAAGTTCGGATTTTGTACGGAGGGAGCGAGAACGCCGTTGCTTCGAAGTAGCTGCATATTAGGGTTCTGAATCGTAGTGTTCTGGATTTGTAGCGGCTGCTTGGGTGGCGGATGTGGTGCTAGAACACCATCAATGATATACCCACCATTGAACTCTTCGAAGTCTTTGACTTTCTTTCGCAGGTCCCCCAGCTCCATGCCTTGTCGATAGACTACTGACTTTTGCTTCTCGACCTCAGCTTCATTTGCCTTTACCAACGCAGCGAGCTTTTTGACTTCTGCCTCTTTATCTACTCGATACATTCCTTGGCTGAAGACTTGGAGATTGATGTCACCAGGTTGATATTCGGAGGCTTGGCGAAGTTTCTTAAGCTCCGCATCGTCCTTTGCGCTCTTTGCACGAAGCCGCTCCAGCTCGCACTCCTGCTGGTTCATCCTGCGACTGAAATCGTCGAGCTTGACCACATAGTTGTTGATCTGACCTCGAAGCATGTTTGTGTGGATATTAAGATCATTGCCCTCGAGTTCTCGGCGAGATTTGCAGTCTGAACAGAAAGTCGGGAGGTGCACTGATGGCATTCTGCCTGCCTTGAATTGATTGTAGAGCTCAGGATTATACCATCCAAATCTACTGATCGTGTGTCCACACTGGTAGTGTCTTTGATAGAAGTACTCCGGCGTGTCCTCGTGAACATCTCCCTCCTCAGGATTTGGTCTGGCGCGTTTCGACATCTTCCTCTCTTTTCCTTCACCTTCCCAACTCTTCCCTCCTCCAAACCTGCCCAAAAGCAATCAGCATCCACCCCCCAAACCCTCCATACGAAATCTACTCACCTTGTCTTCCTGCAGTCCTCGTGGCTGTCGAAGAACCCGTAGAGTTCGTGGATTATCGCGGTTGTTGAAAGTTGTGTTGAGGAGGTGGTTGTGGATGGAGGGGAAGAGGTGTCGAGATCCGGGGGGGGGGGGGGGGGGGGGGGGGGGGGGGGGGGGGGGGGGGGGGGGGAGGTATTCACCTTTGTGGATTTGGGTTGTTGTCGGGTTCGGAAGAGGGGGCGATGAGAACGTTAAGATTGCAAGGAAGGGAGAAAAAAAGATGCGCGAGTTTGAAAATTAGATAAGATTATATTTTCTGGAATATTGAGAAGCCTCGTTCTATGTTTGGAGAGGCGATGTTATAAGTATGATTGGAATGTTTTGCAGGTTTACGCAGCCACCAGCAGCAGCTACCCAGGCATCTTCACTTTGATAACTCCGCCGCCTTTTCCATCATTGTCTTCAACCTCGTCTCGAACCCCTCCTTTGAAAATTTGTCATAGTCTGACCGCAAATCATTGATATCATTGATAAGCTTACTCCACACGTCCGGGAGGCCATTGGTATGGTAACGCCCACCAAAGATATTTGGAAGTCCCCAAGGATAGTGACGTGCTGCATGCTCAATGACTTGAAGGTTGTCTTGCAACTTCTGCACCCTCACCGGAAATTTATCATCCTCAGCATCGCCTCCAGCTTTTGCCTGTGCCTGCTCCTCCACGAACATTTCCTTGATCTTCGCTGCTTGGCTCTTCAATGAGTTGTGATAGCACTTTGCAAAGGTATTGCGGAGATCCATATCAGCTCGCGCAGCCGGGCTATTGCCTTGGAGTTTGAGGAAGTCGGCGTGGGCTTTATGCGCATCGATTGCCTTTTGAATCTTCAGAAGCTTGGCATTGGATTGTTTTTCGGCCTCGTATGCCGTATATTTGCACTCGGGGCATTGGTCGAGAGACTCCTTGCGGTTTTTGGACATCTTGTTTGGTGTCATGACACTGATCTTCTTGGATTGCTCGGGAACCGCCACAAGAACGAACTCGTGGCCGCAAGAGAACTTGAAAGAGTCTCGAGGCATGATTGATGTGACAGCTGAAATATGATTGCGAAAGAATTGGATTTTCGAGTCGATTTCGATTACTGAGGTTGGAATGGTCGACCGATGTTGTCTTCTCCAAACTCTCAAACCTCCCGATCTCGTGCCGATTCCTTGTTCCACCCAAACGTGACACCCAGCCTGCTGCAAGGCAAGAGTTTCCTCCAACCTGTAGACCCGATGCTTTGATCTATCACGCAACCTCGAAGAAAAATCCTGCTCGCTTCAATCTCGTGGTGTGCGTGTGACTGCGAGTCGAAGTAGGATGGATGTTCGTTTGGGTTGTTGTTGTTGGGAAGGGGGAATGAGGGTGATGTTGACGAAGACGCGAGATTTGGAGTTGGTATGAAGAGGATCTCACTATGACCAGGCACAAGAGGAATCTGCTCGAACTTCAAGCTTGCGCTCGATGGTGAGTTGAGGTTGACTAGATGCTGGAATCGGTGGCTATTGTTGAGAAGAGGGAATAAGTTCGACGTAGTTGACGAAGACCCGTATATCAGACCTCTCGTGAAAACAAGCTCAATCAGTCCCAAACCGAATTCAATTCACCTCTTATCGCAAGCTGGCGCCTGATGGTGAGGTGAATACCGCAGGATGCTGGACTCGGTGGCTGTTATCGAGAAGAGAGAGTGAGGTCGATGTAGTTGACGCGTTGCAGTGGAAAGCTGCGATGACCTCTCTGAAACTTCGCAGGGCTGCGAAGGGTGGGGTCGTTGGTGTTGTTAAAGTGAAGGACGAGGAGGATGTAGTTGTTCGCTTTTGGGGTTGGGAGGGAGGGGTTGGGAAGATTGATGAGTCTGGGGAAGTGGAGTTTGAGGAGAGGATTAGAAGGTGATGAAAGAAGACGATGCCTCTATGTTAAAGTATGAATAGCCAATGAAGCCTGCTCTAAATTCAAACATACAATGAAGTTCACTTTCCCCACGCAGCGTCGTCCTCTGCAATCCAAGCATCGAACCTCCCTCAGAACTTCATCTCATTGCCATATCCACGGCAGCCTCCTCCTCACGTGCTCCATCTCTATCCCGAGCGGTGGATAAGTACTCAAATAAGCGATTTCCCCGCCAATATACGGTCATAAGAGCTGCGCTTAGATGTGGCATAAGTTGTCTAAGTCGCGGTGCCTAACCCGCACGTGTATTCATAACCAACAAAGTCGCGCGAGACTTATGTTCGATTGGATGTTCCAAGCCGCCTCTGGTGTCCATGAGTTTTGCCATGTTGAACTTTGCTTTTTCTTTTGCTTTTGGCTGAAGTGATGGGGTTGGTGGGTCGCGTGTTGGGTGGAGGTGGAGGCAACTTTTGGGGGGTTTGATGTGAGTGCTGGTAAGCGACTACTCGCTTCTCCGACGCGACGACGACTTCGAGGCCGATGGCCTTGCACACAAACCTTCTTTTGAAAAGTACACACATCATAACATCCATTCAAGCCGCCCCCGGACATCGACGGATGTCCTCCGCCGTAGGCGGCGTCAACCCAACTTCCGCGAAAGGCCAATCCAACCACTTTCTCCATTCATCGTCCAACTGGAAATAGATCCTCATCAACAGCCTCTTCCGGAACCCACTCATGTACCACGAATCTTCCAGCGGGGCTAACAAAATACAATAATGCGCCAACAATACCAACGCAGCCGGCTCTTTCCTCCTCAGCAACTCCAGATACTCCATCGGAACGCGCGCCGGCCAGATCTGCACCGCAGTCCACATCGAGAAGGTGCCATTAACCTTCGCCGCCTCTGCGCTTCCAAACGCGCGCGCCAGACAGATCAGCGCAGTGGAGTAAGCCGTCATCGTCTGGCCAAGCAGTTCACCAGTAGGCGGGTTCTTGCCAATTATAGGAAGCTGTAGCAGCTCCCTGAGACGAGCAGAATGCTCAGGGTTGTCGGGAATGATGGGCAAAGCCTCGTCGCTCATGGTCTCGTCGATGAGCGGCTTGAGCATCCCCATCCTCATGTTCGACCACACGTGGCTGAATATCGTGCAGCTACCGCGAATCACCTCCAACCAGTCCGGCATCCCTGAGAGGGTGGTGGCGTCACGGTCCCCCTTCAGAAGGAAGAACTCAGCGTCTTGCTCTTCGGCCGCGAAGCAGTGCACGACTAGGAGGTTCGCGAATGCGAGGATGGGATTGCAATTTTCCTCTGTTGGGGCAGCGATCAGGGCTCGGAATGGGGGTAGACCGCGCGCTTGGTGACATGCGGCTATCATTTGGTATCGTCTTCGCTCGGGTGGGTTGAGGTATGCGAGATGGAGTGCTGCGCAAGCAAGGATGCCGTGCTTCAGGAACTCGTGCTCGTAGGCCAACCCAGGGATACTGGTTCGCCAAAGCTCCCTGCTGTAAGGACCGGCGCCCATGTCGTAGTATGTCGACCGGACGAAGTGGTTGAAGAGCTCTTTGTCGTCGGTGCTCCAATCGGATGGGGGAACTAGTTCCGAGACCTGACTGCAGGAGCAGGATTCGCTGTAGTCAGAGGGAGGTGTAGGCTCTGACATTCGAGTGTCGCATTCGCTGTTCGTCTTTGGACTTTGCGTTGACTGAGGCTCTGGAGTGGATGGTGGAGATACGATGAAGTACTTCAGCTGGTTGCCCTTGAAGAAGGTCTGTAGGATCACAGGATGCCATTGTGAGCCACCTCCGACAATATCTTTATGCGCCGTGGCCCAGTGGCTCTTCATGCGCTTGGTCGTCACACAGAGATGATTGCATCCTTCTCTTGCACACACAAGGCCACTCTCAGTCGGGAGGAAGGGTACGGGAGCCTCGTGGGGCGGCGGAAGAACGACATCGTCAGGCTGGGCGAGGTCCAGTCCCGTGGTATACTCAATTAGCTGTTTACGATCCGATCGGTATATGTGATGGAGGTCCTTGAGATGCCTGGATATGGCCGAGGGCTGTATGGCGTATCGGCACTCTTTACATATCAAGACCTTGTGTACCGGCAGATACTGCAGCAGCTCAGACGGTGCCGGTCGGGAGGTTGCCGGAGGCATGATTAATCAGCCAACGACTCTGCTGATTATCAACGATAAATATCCTGAGTTTGAGGCGTTCCTTAGTCGTGGATAATTTCGATTAATTTCGATTCTGAGTGGCCTGGAAGTTTGAGGAAGAAGGAAGGGGGAAGAGCAAATTCAGAACAGCAGGTGCCGTTCCCTTGTACGATGGCGAGGTTCAGCCATGCCGCGGAATCCCTGCCAGGCGGGGCGAGGTCAGCACTCTAAACTGTCTCAACCCGAGGCGGCCGCATGCGCGGCTTCGAAATCGACAGTGCCGTTCCACGCTGTCATTGGCAGTGACATTCGCTCGCTCCAGCAGCGGCAAGGGGCGTCTCGATACGCGAAGCCTGGAGTTGCTAGCGGCCGACCAGAACAGGGGAAACTGGGTCAGTGTCGTGGAGTCTGGTGCTCGGAGACATAAGAGAAGGCTACGAAGCTTGTCGAAACCGGTCGAAAGCAGGGGGGTTCGAAATCAATTTTGATTCTTGTTCATCGATGCCGTTCCGCTTTGTGAGTGGGCAGTCGAGGCCAACAACATTCAGAGTGAGTAAGGCTGATTGCAATCATTGCAAAGCCATTTGCAAGCCGGCGTCTCAGCTGTCCCGTAACTGGCTAGGATGTTGAGTTCGGAGTCCGATTTTCTATCTCTTCTACATATATACACACGTCCATCTTTGTTGCTTCATTCCTGCATTCTCCTCTATCTCGTCTCCAAACCATTCCTCCTCTCTCACGTCTCAGCTATTAGAACTCAGAACGCAGCTTCTACGGACGGCCTCCATCTAATCAACCCTCAAGTTTCCTTTCACCAAAGTTCAACCTCGAAACTCCCTCGACAATCCCATTCCTCATACCTCAAAATGCATAACATCGTCATCCTCGGCGGCAACTTCAGCGGCGTAAACACAGCACACTACCTCCTACGCCATGTCCTCCCCCTTCTAAACTCCAACACCGACAAGACAGCCTACAAAGTAACCCTCGTCTCCCCCTCCGATCACACCTTCTACAAAGTCGGCGCACCTCGTGCTCTCGTAGGGAGCAACAAAACCGAGCTCCACGCCGTCTTTTCCTCCATCACTGAAGGCTTCTCCTCCTACCCCACCTCAACCTTCACATTCATCCTGGGCTCCGCCATCGCCGTCGATGCCGCAACCCAAACCATTACCATTAAGAACGAGAAGCAAGAGACCGTACACTACGACTCCCTGATCATCGCAACCGGTACAACCTCCAACTCCCCACTCTGGACCCTCCACAACACCCTCTCAGACACAACCTCCGCATTCGAGACCCTGAACGCGAGTCTCGACACCGCGAAGACCATTTTGATTGCAGGCGCGGGCCCAGCAGGTGTCGAGACCGCAGGCGAGATAGGATATAAGTACAAAGGAACCGGGAAGGACATCACGCTGTTCTCCGGCCAAGACGCCGTACTCTCGTACCTGCAGCACCCAACCGTTTCCCGAATCGCAGAGTCCAAGCTCTCGGCCCTAGGCGTCAAGACCGTGCACAAGGTCCGCGTCGTTTCTTCCTCATTTGTGGGAGGGAAGACCGAGGTGGTATTGAGCGATGGCACAAAGCGCACAGTAGACCTGTACATCGACGCCACGGGCGGCTCACCCAACTCCTCCTTCCTCCCCGCAACCTGGCTCGATGACCGCAAGAAAGTCCTCGCGGATGCGACCACGCTGCGCGTTAAAGCCGCAGGGAAGAACGTCTACTCCATCGGCGATGTCGCCTCGTTCAGCAAGGGCAATATCATGGATTCCATCTGGGCAGTCCCCGCACTGGGTTATTCCGTATATGAGGATTTGAGCAATGGAGGGAAGGCGTTGAAGGAGAAGAGGTATAAGCCGATGGGGAAGCCGATGGGGTTTGTGCCGATTGGTCCGAAGGGAGGTGTGGGTGTGGTGTTTGGATGGAGGGTGCCGAGTTGGTTGGTGTGGTTGGCGAAGTCGAGGACGTTCTTTATAGAGAAGGCGCCGGGGCTTGCGACGGGGGCGGAGGTTGTCAAGGCTTGAGGAGATGAGGGGGTTTCATCGCATTTTCTTTGGGTTTGAGGGTTGGTGCGTGGTGTTGATATACCAGTTTCCTTTTTTTAGATTTTAATAGAGAGACTTTTCGATATGGGCTTTGGTTCGAATGAAAAATGGGAGTGAGAAAACACTGCTCCTAATAAGGAATAAAGAGGTTTGACTTTAGAGTTAGGACAACAGCAGAGGCAAACTTGCCTTGAAAATTATGTGGACAGCACTGACATCATCTGTACTTGATTTGAACTGGGAGGAGGAAGTTTTACGGCCACTTGGCATGTCATGTAACGGTAAGCTGACAGTCGGGATAAATTGCTTAGTAGGCCGGAGTACCACGCCCTTGTCAAGCCAGAAATTGAGTCGAGAGAGTAACAATTATTTTTTATCCTTTCCTACCCAAGTTTTATCGTGCCAGAATAAAGACTTTTGACTTGCCTGTCCACTTGGCCACCGTTCCAAATCAGGAAGAACATCGCAGCGGAGCCTCCATCTCCACCTGCCACGAGCCAGACCTAGTCAGACAGCGCCATCAATCCTCATCCAACTCAGGATAATGCCTATAAATCCCCAACGCATACTTCTGCCTCCTCCCACTCTCCAAATACGCCTTAATCCTCTGCACCCCCTTAACCCTCTCATACAGCCCAAAAACCCGCCCATACTCCCCCTCTTTTTCCAACCTCCCCATCGCCCTCGGAAACGCATACCTCACCCCATCCAAACACTGCCACAGCACCAAATCCGCCGTACTCATCTTCCCCCCATAAAGCCACTCCCCACCCCCACTCGCCTCCCCTTTCAACACCCTCTCAAAATACCCCAAGAACTTCGGCAACCTCACTTTAATATAATTCTCCGCTTTCCTTCTAGCTTCAGGCTTCTGCTCTTCATAATAAAGTACGTTCGCAATTGGGTGATGCGTGTCGTGCGCCTCGTTACTCAGGCCATCGAGTGCGGTGAGCACTAGCTCGTTGATTTTATATATCGCGTCTTCGTCTTCCTCCGCTGGCGGCACGAGACCCAGTCTCGGTCCTAAATATAAAAGGATGTTGGACGTCTGCGAGATGAGTAGCGAGCCGTGCTTTAGGATCGGGGGCGCGAGAGGAGGCGGGTTGGTCCCGGAGCCGAGATTCTCGGGGGAGATGTGAGAGAGCACGGTCTTCATACCCCCTTCTTGGTGCGCGGTGTCGGTATAGGAGGCCCCGGCAGCTTCGAGCGCGAGCCGGACGTGCTCGCCGCGTCCTGGGGTGCCGGGCCAGTAGAGGAGTTCGTAGGGGGTGTCTTTGGAGGTTTTTTGGCGTTTCGAGGGTTGGGAGGTCGACATTTTGGCTGAGTAGTGGGTTCGCAGAGGGATTGTTGGGCTCGATTGGTGGTTGCGTGTGTTCAGTAATCGCTGTGCAGTGAGGAGTCTGCGGGATAGCTTCATGGAGCTGGTGAGGTGAGCTTGGAGTGAGGTTGGAGTGGGGTTGCTGACGTGACGACAGTCGGGGGGAAGTTGTCCCGCCTCTCGCTTAGAAGTTACCCCGCCCCCTTTTCACGGAACGTCACTGAATGATTGCGACGTGTGTTTGTAAGATGTAGACCTATCCATGGCGCATGGAAATATGTGACATTTCAATTGAAGGTTAAAATACTAAGAAGAATTTTTTTGTGAATCCAGCCAGTCAATCAAGCCCCAGTTCAATTCTGGCGAAGCCTCTCTGGGTAGTAAGATCTTACGAAGCGGTAAGTAGTAGCAGATGCCCTGTACTATATATAATGCAGTCTCGGGCATACTAAGAGATACATAGAACCTCGCACCGAATGTGAGATGGTAAGTGCTAGAAGAACCAAGCGCTGAGAGAGCGTGCTAGGAGTGCCGAGAGTGCTAAGACTGCGAATAATAAGACCGAGAGTCCCGAGACTGAGAGCGTTCTGAGAGTGTGCTGGGAGTGCTAAGAGATATAAGTGTAAGGGTACAAAAGCTTAAGGGGTTCTGTATATGCACTGTCCTCAGCATTCCAGTAGCGCCTTATCTAAGAGTAGTATCCTGACTTGAAAGGATAGAGGGGCGCCGTGGGGTAGTCTGTGGTAGAATCACACTTGTCAGCTAGATTTGGGGATTTTGCGCACTGCCAATTCGCACTGTCCGGAGATGCATTGGAAATAATAAATATCAATAGAATGACTAAACACTTGTATTATCAAGCACAGAAGGTAATTAAGAAGAGGTAGTCAAGATATCATTATCATCCAAGAGCCATTTCGTGCACTGCAATCATGGATGTCGAAGTGGCAATGAAGAGCCAGCTCCTGGACCCAACGGTGGCCTTTCGTTTACTGTATCAGTGACGATACACTCTAGAGCTCCTTCCTCATTTGTCTCTCGGATAGTACTACGATAATTTGACCTTTTGAAAACTGTGTGCGGAATAGAAGATCTTTTTACCTTCAGAACATTGGTAGTCGCCGCGCCGGTTGCCAACTGTACAGTTGCTAACAAGAGTAAGTCCTCTCTTCCAATCCAATATGTCTCTCCATCGGTGATGCTTAAGATATCTGAAATTGGTTCAGAATTGCAGTTCTCTAGTACTGGAGATACTTTTGTACAGAGTTGGATTGACTTGAGCGAAAAACTTTTTGGTAACGCTCCTCTGCAGCGTCGGGTGCGAAGAGTTGTCTCGAAACAGTCCTTGGTGACGCAGGCGAAGGTTGCGATATCGGATGAATCTGACAGAACCCTTAGCCATGAATTTGCCCCCGTGCAGGGTATTTTCAAGCATTCGAATCCACCGTCCTGATCGATCCACCCAATGCGAAATTTATTGTCGTCGTCGACACCGGTATATTGCAATTGTTTCAGGATCTCCATGATGATGGTACAAACATGGATCTGCGTGTCTTTCGGTAAGCATTGCAGCCATATTGCTAGGTCAGGACCTTGGATGGCCTTCAAGAGCTCGCCCTGAATGGCATCTCATCCAGGCGGCTTTGGATACCGATCGGCCATGTAGGGCTCTAGGCATTCAGCAATAACCTGCTGGAGAGGCGATCGTCGAAGAACACCTGTGCACAAGCATACTTGAATTCCCCAAGCCTTGGAAAGATCGGACATGCGGAGAACGTTGCCAGGATCCATTATTCCTTGCTTTTTGGTGCGCCCTGATGTTTTCTGCCACCTCCAAACTGCTTGAGTGGCCAAATATTGAGGAGATACCTGAAGCCCGATTTGAGCAAGATTTAGTTTCCAGCGAGGCTCAGAACCATCAATTGAATGGAGATAGCTTCTAGAAACAATTCGCATGGCTCTTTGTCCCTCCCTGGTACTATTTGGGCATAGCGGATTGACAGTGATAGTGCCAATGCGGACCTTTCTAGAAGGAGATATACCTTTTGGGAAGCTTTCCCTCATCTGAGCCAGTAATTGTGGAAAGTTTGGATTGGTCTCTGGCGTCCAGTGCCAATTTGATGATTCTGTTAATGGTTGACTTGGATGTATGATTCCGTTGCGAATCCACGGGAAGTTCGACACTCTAAAGATCTTCTCGAACTTATTGCGATGTCCCCTAATGTACTCGACATTCTCCCAAGACGAAATCAAGTCACAGGGTTCTCTTGGGACCCCCGGAAGCGTTTGGGTCTCCGATGTACAAATTTCGAATACTAGCACAGGTCCTCCAGTCATGCCATCTAGGCAGGTTAGTTTCTGCCTGTACGCTCTAATCGTGTCTGAATTCTGAACACCAAGGCCACGAAGAAGAACCCCATCGACTGGACGGTCCAGGAACGAGAACTCCAATTCCCCATGAAAACCTTGGGAGAATGATTGCAACGCTAGAGATAATGTTTGTATGCAAAGAGCAGCCATGTCTAGGGTGAACTGCAGAGAGTGAAAGTCCAGTTGAGATGATGGCACCGCGTAGCCAAGCGAAGACAAAATGCGTGTGACCTGATATTGAACTTTTATAAGTTCTTCTTTGACTCGAGATTGCGCTTCCACAAAGGCTTCGTTTGTCTGACCTGGGACTTGGCCCGCATTTCCCCGGCGTCCCAGCTCCTGGTATCCTGCGATAATGGCAGCGCCGACGAGAACGGAACCAACTACAGGTAGACTGACAGTAGTCAATGCTGCCACAGGTAGAGCCAATAGACCCCACCCCACCACCAGTCCCGCTTCAGGTGCAGCCCACGCCACTTGAGGGTATCGATGTTGGTACCACCGTCTTGGCGCTTCGGGAATGCGTTCATTACGCAGAAAACCGACTAAGCGAGACAAGGAGCTTGTAAAAGCATCGAACTCTGAAAACTGAATGTCAAAAACCTCTATGGCGTTATCGGCTGGTTGGCGCATCAAAACCGGCAAGTGTGTCCAGCAGAGACCTGCGTGTTGATACTCACCGATAGACCGTGTCAGGGCGACTGCCACTTCTAGAATATGGTCAGCCATACTGAGTAATCCTCCATCGAATATGGACCCCATTAGAGGTTTAGGGTCCCGATGGCCAAGGACAATAGACAATTGCAAGGCTTCGGCACCATCAGACCAAGGTGTTATAATTTCGACATGGCGCGATATATCTCTAAGCCAGTATTCGTGTTCCAAACTGGATGGTGGTCCCCGCACAGGAAGAAACCCAGCAATACCAAGCTCCTGATCCCGTCTAGGAGCTTCAGGAGATTCACTTGGGCGGATGGAAGAGGATGAGGTCGAGGCTTTGCTGGAAAGAGACTTTTTCCCCATCGAATTCTTCGAGGTGGCGCTGTTCTTGTTTTCAGTTTTGCCAGCGGTGGAAGAAGAACTTGATGTCGACTGCACATTACTCATGAGCCCGGAGGTGTCGTTATCAGTTCGATAAATGAAAGGTCCATCGTACTTCTGGTCCACTAAAAGGTTGACCAAATTAACTTTGGTGTTGCCTCTGATTGACAAGTACTCGGGTATCCAAGCATATTTATCACCCAATTTTGCGGGGTCCAGATCTGCCAGAAGCTCGCTCACTCGTGTACGATAATGAGCTCGTTTCTTAGCGAAAGCATCCAGCTCTTTTTCAGAAAGATCAGCATGGTGAGGATAACCACAGCCGCCAGGGTTCTCAAGGATTTGTTCCAGGTTCATGTTCTCTAGATCTTTGGCGTCGAGGTCATTGGAGGCACTCGGTCCTGTAGGCCGACACCTTTTGTAGTGTAAGCAAACCCACTTCAATCTAATGTTTAAACGTGACAAAATACTCACACGTAAAGATGCTATGATGCGTTGCGATTTCACTCATACACCTCTTGCAGGTTGATTTCGTAGAATACAAAAGGCTCCTCCCGCTGACAAGTAATCTTAGCAACAAAAACTGTTGAGATTTTTCTTCTTGGTACAAACGCGTTCTTTCCATAACAGGACTTTTCAGACATTTAAAACATTTCGGGGCAGTGCTGGAGCCTCTTCGAGGCAGACACTGCTTCGCCACCACATGTTCGAGCGGGCTGCAGCCTTATCAGCGAATCGCAGTCGAATACACAACGAGACTCGCTCCAGATCCTGGGAACGGCAGCTAAGGCAACCTGCGAGGCACACTTTTTTGAACCTACAGCATTATCGATAATCACGAGACTTCCATCGTATGTGCCTGAGGATTTATTTTGGCCTTATAGAACATTCCAGCAATCAGGCTGTGAATTGTATCCTCCACGATTGATACTTTAGTTTCACCAGCCTCAGTTGTGCGCATCCATTTTTCTCTATGCATTCTTCCATATTGCATTCTCCTCGATTAATCAATACCATTGTTTCCGAGAAT
Source organism: Hyaloscypha variabilis F (assembly GCA_002865655.1). Taxonomy (NCBI): domain Eukaryota; kingdom Fungi; phylum Ascomycota; class Leotiomycetes; order Helotiales; family Hyaloscyphaceae; genus Hyaloscypha; species Hyaloscypha variabilis. The sequence continues at coordinate 401,884 of KZ613944.1, read as the reverse complement.
GGAGGCTCTAGCGGCTATCGGCTTGACGGGCAATGTTCTTCAATTCATCCAATACGCTGCTCAATTGCTGTCAACAGGGACCGAGATTTACAGGTCATCTACCGGTTCTTCGCAAAAAAACCACGAGCTGGAGAATATTTATGAGAAGCTCAGCAATTTCACTTTAACCTTGCTGGGCCAGGAGACAGCTGGCCATCTTTCTGGAGGAAGAGGCTCTCCAAATGATCCTGAAGGAAGCACAAACCATGCGCACATAAGCGCATTGATTGATTTGTCCAGAGACTGCAAAGATGTCTGTGACCAGCTCCTCGAGATAATACAGAAGCTCAAGGTCAAAGATGGGCGCTGTCGAAGGTTTAGGAGTTTCAGAGCCGCCTTAGAGGCTGCCTGGGATGGCAATCGTATTGCTGAGTTGGAGTCGAGAATTGATCGATTTCAGAAGGTTATCTTGTTTCACTTCTTCCCAATACTAAGGTATTTTCGCAAAGTTATCGTCCTGATCTCATACTCCATTACTGACCAGTGGGTAGTAACCAACAATCTAGCCTTATGGAGATGGTGAATGCTTGAAGGCAGGAGAGCTACAGTCTGAAACTCGACCAAAATTCGAAGCTGGACGCTATTTCGACTACAATTGCCGATCTGGCCTCAACAACAGAGAATTTGAGAGATGAAGTCTCAAATTCTCTATCTATTATGGAGCCATCGAGGTTCGAATCACCACCGGGAGCATTTCAGTACATCTTGAATGGAAGACAGTCGGCGCTGTTGACTTCTACTCGAGTCGATGCCCTTTCGACAGAAATCTCCCGGCTTGCTCTTACAGAACACGAACTAGAGGAGGTTTTAAAGGAACAAGCCATTCTGAAAAGTCTGAACTTCCCGTCCAGGCCAGTGCGCCATGACAACATCTCCAGATCTCACGAGAAAACGTTTCAATGGATATTAAATCCTGATGAAGATTCAGAAGAACGTGCCGGAAAACAATTTCGGGACTGGCTTAGATTTGGAGAGAAAATATTTTGGTTTTCGGGCAAAGCTGGGTCCGGAAAGTCGACTATGATGAAATTCCTTGCTGATCACGAGACAACTCGGGAAATGCTTGAAGAATGGGCCAACGGGTCAAAGTTGGTAATTGCTTCCCACTACTTCTGGAGCGCAGGCACGCCGATGCAAAAGTCCCACGAAGGCTTATATCGTACCTTGTTATATGACATATTCCGGCTGTGCCCCGTCTTGATTCATCAAGTGTGGCGTGCTCGTTGGGCACAAGCAGATTCTTCCAGGACCGAGAACGATTGGACTCTCGCTGAAATGTTTGGGACTTTACAAGCGCTATCCGAGCATTTAGATCTGCCAGGCCAGTACTGTTTCTTCATAGATGGCCTTGACGAATATGATGGCGATCACCTCAAGCTCTGCGAAATCCTCAGGGGGCTCTCACGCTCATCCAAAATCAAGTTTTGTCTTGCAAGCCGCCCATGGAACGCCTTCGTTGATGCATTTGGCAATGACCCTGATCGGAAAATGTGCATTGAAGACCTAACGCGTCGTGACATACAACAATATACGAAAAGCAGACTTATGGAGCATGAAAAATGGAACAACTGCCAATTTCGAGCGGATCAGAAGCAGTTTATCATTGACGATATAACAGATAAGGCTCGAGGTGTGTTCTTATGGGTATTCCTTGTGACGAGATCTCTCCGGGAAGGCCTGACCAATGGTGATACGATCCTCGATCTACGCAACAGACTCGAAAGCCTGCCTACGGATCTTGAACGTTTTTTCAAGCATATGTTGGAGGTGGTCGATCCCGTCTACCACGAGAAAATGGCGAGCTTCCTGACCATAGCAGTTAATGCGAAAACACCGCTTCTATCCCTCATCTATAGCATGCATGAGCATGAGTACGAAGATGAAGACTATGCAATAAATCTGCAAGCGTCACCAATGGAGGAAGATGAACTGGTCGCTCTACAGGATGACTGCCGTCGGCGTGTAAATGCTAGATGTGGCGGCCTACTGGAAGTTAAGCATGGTTCGGTTGAGTGGCTCCATCGAACTGTACGAGACTTCTTATTTACTCGTGAGATGCATGATTATCTCGAAAGCAAGGTTAGGCGCGGATTCTCTGCAAACCTTTCGACATTGAAGGCGTACGTGGCTGTCCTGAAACGTACTCGCCAGCTAGGGAGGACTGTGTTCTCAGAAGATGAAAAACCCGGCCTCCTCTGGAAATGCTTGAATTTCGCGACTGAGGCTCTAGAAGATTCCGAGGATTCTGCATTTGAGCTGCTCGAGAGCCTCGAGTCTATGTATATGCCTTCTCATGAAATTGAAGAAAGTGGATGGGACTTTAAGTTTCGTCGGGAGCTTCTTCGGGCTGGGGTTGACAAATACGTTTCAAGTAAACTTCGCGAGAGTCCACAATACTTCGACCACCCGTTTAAACCACCGCTGAGTGTGGTCCTTAATCAATCCCAGTGGACGACGAGACATTTATGCATAATCCGAAATCTCCTGGAATCGGGGCAAAACCCGAATACGACCTACTGTTTGAATGATTCGTCGCTGAGCATGTCGGGCTGGACACACTTTTTGGAACAGACATGTAGTCAGGGTTGCCAAAGCAACTTCCAGAATGCAATGGACAGCGGGTTGTTCGAATTTTTTCTCCGGAGCGGTGCAACAAGAGATGTGGTTGTGCGAGGTGGGCCACGCAAGCACTGCGAGGTCTTTTCAACAGGGCCTCTAGATGGATCTGAACTGAAGGCAGTTACTACAGAGCAAATTTATCGAGCTATCAGGCAAGAGAACATCACCCACACCCCCTGTAGTCGGTTCCTTCAAGCTTTGTTTTCTCAACCTGAGATCCCCAAGAATCCAGACAGATTTTTGACAGTGCTGGATGATTTATCCAACTTTTCAGTTGGCAAAGAGCTCTATTCCTCGGTGTTGAGTACACTTGAACAAGAGTTGGCGAGAATCGAACCGAAAGGAGCCAGATTGGGGAAGCAAAGGTTTGCTGCGCAAATCACAGAGAGAGTTGTAAGAAATGGGATTATTCTTGGCTGCGGGATGGACTTCTTGGAGAAAGTTATATCAAAGGCTTTCCCTGGAGCTCCTGGATCAAGGATACTTCACATCGTCACCAGTGGGAAATCACCAGAGATTGGACAGACTCCTTCAAAAAGAAAGGGCGAAGATAATTTATCAGAGCGGGTCAACAAGCGCCCGCTCAAGGCTCCTGCTGAGGGGCAGGGTTCCTCAGTAGGGAGCCTCAGCAACGCATTATGAGTTGTCTTTTGATGGCCAATTATTTCATACATCTTGCATCTACAGAAGACTCAACATAAGATATGTGTAACGACGAGCGGATCATGTGCACGGTTCAGGGCGCCTCCCCCTGAACTAGGGGGATTCTAGCTTGTGGCGCGGCCGCACGGGCTTATTCCTCTCCTTTACCTAGCTTCTCTCCCCTCTTCTTCTCTTCGCTCCTTATCTTCTTTGTTTCCTTCGTACTAGGCCTATGGAATCGGTCCTTGTAGGCTACTGTACGCACTCCCATATACCTCTACTCAGCTTGTGATCGCCCGTGCCGTTACAAAAATTATACGTGATAAATAGTATATAGACCTAATTATACTAGGCATAGGGTGCTTTAAATATTAACTAGTTTTTAACTATATATAGTAAGAAAGGCTAGAAATAGGATAGGTGATTAGTTAGACCACCCTGTAATTCTAGCTATTTCGCTAGTAAACTCCTATAATAGGTGACAATTATTTATTTCAACGCGTGGGCAGTATCACATAACTGTAGCGAGGTACTGCTCAAGGACAAAAGACTTTGTCACATACTATAGTAACAAGCGAAATCGGCTACTGTATAGGATCTAGCACCCTCTCAATCTTCTTTTGTCAGTGTTGTGAACATCAGTACGCTGCCCTCCTGCTCAAGTGTTCCTGCATTTCCATCAGTTTCTCAGTTTCAGGAGTGTATCTTGCCACTTCCTTCGATTCTACCTCAACGATCCAGATAGGTGTCTTGAAATGTTCGCCCCGTTTCGCAATTGCCGTCATTTTCAGCATGGTCTTGGGGAATCGTGGTTGCGGCTCCCACCATCCCGTCATTCGGTTGTCCTTGTATTCCCACTTGTAACCCTCCTTTTTAGTGCTTTGGTAGGACTCATATGGTAGGAACGGATTTTCTGCAGAACCTGCGTCCTTTACGATGGTCCACAGGCTACCTGACTTCGCGAACCCAAAAATAACAAGATGGGTTTCTCCACTTTGAGTGAATAGAGCAGCTCCTTGTTTCGCATGCTCTTTCCTCATTTTGAACAATCCTGTCAGAGGATCCCATTGCGACAAGGGATGAACGCAATCTGGGGACGGTTGAGCTTCATTTATCAACAAACGGACATATTCCGATAGCTGTTTCAGTTTCGGCTTTTGGAAATCCAGGTCCTGGTCCTGTCTAACGTATATCGTTCTGTACCCACTATTCTGTAGCTTCAAGTCGTCGTGCTTGTGGCGGAGGAGACTCGCACACTGAATCCTAGCGAATTGAGCAGTAGAACTTTGGGACCATTCGTTATCACGTCCAGTGAGACGTTGCAATGGAATTGCCAATGTACCTAGTCTCTGATGATCTGGTTCCCGGCAATCCAAGCAAGCAATGTATTTTTCATCTTTGTCCATACGCGCGAGATAGAGCTGGACTCGCAAGCCTTTGTTTGTAGTCTCGAATGGACCACTTTTTGCCCAAACACCAATTGACCTGATGTTCTTCGATTTGAGAAAATACTTCGGGTGAGTGGCTAACAGACCCGAAAATTTTTCTGGTGCTGCCTTCTCATCCACCCAAGCAAAAATTGACTGATCGTCCGAGCTCCTCATAATCTCCTCCTGAAGGCGAATGAATGCCTTCTTCATCCCCTCTCCGTAGAGCAGTGGCATATTGACGTCGAAAATACCCATAAAACAGTATGCCGTGTCTTCGGAACGAGTTGTCTCGCGCTTTGCTGCCCAGGACATCCTTTCTGCGACAGAGAACCGCTTTATTGGCGTCCCTTTCTTCAGAGCTCCAGGATGAATCTCAGTGATTTTATGGAGAACCTTGAGCATGTCGTCTTTCTTGCCAATCAGTTCCCATTCGCTAGAGTAGAAGTAGACATCCTTCGGCGCTATCAATTCCTGTAGAGTCCATCCACGAGTGAACCATTTACTTTCGCAGAAAGAAGGATGATTACCAAGTGGATAAGCTGATTTCGCCAGCTCCTTAGAGGAAAAATCTGCAAGGTATACATAGCAGACCTCCGCTTGTTGGTACCAGAAATACATGGAGTTAATGGCCTGCGTCAACTCCGCGCTGCTGGTCTTGTCGATGCAGCAAGTATCGACCCAGATATAGTCAATGTTCGCCGCCGCTGCGACCTCACCGCAACGCTTGATCTTGTGAAAACCAAGCTTTTGCCCTTCAGTCGCAGCACGCAGGTGTGGAAGCTCCTGGAACGATACTTCGTCGCTTGCTTTGCCCCATGTGTGAGACAAGATCGCGTACTTTGGATTTTTCCTCTGTTCGGTTTCGAATTCCTCGATTTCGAACTCCTCGAACTCGAGGCTGGTAGAGTGGAGAAGGCGCATTGTAGAAGAGTCTTGAACTGATGAGTCCTGGATTGATACCGATCGTGGATTGAGGGAGTCTTGTAGTTTTCTTGCGTGGTGAACAGTTTCGTATCTTCGGGCGACAACAGTGCTGAATGCCACATTGATGCCAAGAAGTAATGGTTAGGAAGGATAATCAATTCTAGCTATAGACGCTCTCCTTAACCCCTTATAAGGGGTCCGAAACAAGGGGGCGTGGAAGTCAGGTAGCTGGGCAAGGAGTAGGAGCCTAAGGCTACAAGCTTGCTATTTTAGCAAACAGGGGCAAATGCCTTCGGCGTTGAATAAGGGCCTACCAGAACTTTTGATCGGAGCGGCTGGAAGGTTCAGCTGAATGAACCTGTTCATGGGATGTACGCCACAGTGCCACAACACTTCTTGGAATTTCTTTCGGGATCGCAGATTCGTCGCATTTCATTCAGAGACATTCTCATAAGGCTGTCCGCGGAAGTCGCGACTGGTCAGTGGCTATGGAAGCATCATCATTCGACGTTCTTACCTTGCCCTTCCCCACCAATTAGTCCCCTCACAACAAACCCCTCAACGTAAACCCTTACTTCTTCGCAAACGCCTCCGCCATCTCCCACCCCCTAATATCCCATGGATCTGTCCAAAACATTACGCCGTTATGCCCCCCACCCCCGACAACTCCCTGCAAGGCCCACACCAAGCGAATCCGCACGACAAGCATAATAATCAAACCTGCCAATGCGCTAATCAAGCTCTCTCTCATTTTGGGAAGCGAGATAGCATCGATCCAGCCGGGATGCTTAATGGCTAGTTGTAGTGATGTGGGATTTAAGGACCGGGGACCGGGGGACCGAGGGGGGGAAAGGGAGGCCGGGCGGCTGGAAGCGGAGAATACCGGTGACAAAGGGGACTTCTTCAATTTACTTACTATATCTGCGAGTCTAGAACCCAGACACCTACCTATATTAAATATAATATCTATAGAAATTCCATGGAAATGTTTTTGGTTTTTGATTTTTGTTGCATATCGCGATGCTCCGGAGGAAATTCCAGGCATCTCCTTGCAAACCTTGCAAACGAAATTTGGCTGTGTGCTACTACGTCTTATATTATACTTTAAAATGCAGGATGCTATATGTCTAGAGTCAGTGCAGTGTAGACCGCAGGAATGATCTGAATTTTTGTATTATTAGCCGGAGTAGTTTTGGTTTCAATGCAAATTTTCAGTTTGCTCTAAGTTCTACTATGCTGGATTTGTGTGCTTTAAGCCGGAGTAGTCGAAATTGTGGTAGTGTAATTGGGACTACTTTGGCGTAAAGTATAAATAAAGCACATACGCGATCTTCTAGTATATTAAGGTATCCTACTTTAGACGCAATTGATTCGAATTGTGGTCCTTCAAAACTAATGTAGTCGCAATTGTAGTGCTCCGAATCTAAAAATAGTTTTGGGGCAGGGTGAGAATTGGGTTCCAAGGGGCTGGCGGCGGGAATGCGCAAAATTCCATGACGCTGGTGCTTGAGGAACGCCGGCGTTAAAAGGGAGCAGAAATCGGCTCCCTAATGCTGGCGCATCTATTGCAATGGCGCGGAAAGGCTCTCCAGCCGGTACCGGCAACTCTTTTTGGACGGACTTCAAGCAATGTCCATGATACCTTTGACTAGGTTAGATATGCAAACGACTAAACGTTGAGAACTCGCTGCGTAATGTGAAGGGATTAATTGCACATGGAAAGAAACCTTCGTATTCGTGCATAGCGTTAGCTTGTGGAGCGAAGACCGTCGTTGTATAACAAACTTCTCCACGAGAGGTGGGTCCCACAAAATTCATATCTATTACTAACTAGGATATATAGGAAATTAGAAGCTATTCCGACTTTATACATTATCACGTGAGACATCTGATCTCCTTGCTTGTTGTTTCAGCCTCTGATAACTAATAAAAACATACTTCTTCGCGTCGCGAAGAACCCAATATGGTCGCGTCCCGTAGACTAGTATAAGAGCAAATATAGCAACAGACGGAATGCTAATCGCCCAAAATTTCCAGAACCCCTTCTCGCCAGGCAAGTAGTCGCTGTTCATACTGAAGATGCCAGCCACTAATGTTAGCGGGAAGACAATTGATGCGACCAAGCTAAGCCTTAGGCCGAATTCGCCGTCACGGATACCTCGGAACGCGGCGTGTAGATTTGCTAGATCGTTCGCAATAGCTGTTAGAGCTTCACCGCGCTCACGGAGTAGTTGCATTCGCGTATGAATGGTGAGAAGATCCTTTTGGGCGCCTTGGAGGGCGAGTGAAAGTTTTGTATCAACGTGTTCATCGCCAAGCTGTACGCCTAGACGCTCCAGATTCAAGATCATGGCGCGCCAGAAATGGTTCATCTGCCGCCGCATGTAGTTAATGTCCTTAGTGACCTGGTTCACCTGAATTAGATCAGATTTCCACTGCTGTTGGCTTAGATTATCGTCGATTGTAGCTTGGTAGTCGTCAGAAAGATACTCGCCCTTAGCTATGGTGCAATTGATCAATTCGAGCTGGTTCGTCCAATGCTGCGCTATGTGCTTTAGGAGGTAATATGCCGCATTGGAAGATTGTTTATTCGTCTTTTGAATGAGATCTTTTGAAGCGACTTTGGTCCAGTAGAATACTTGCTCATCAAGTGGACTGGCGAGATCCCGTTGCGCTAGTAAATTCGCCATTTGGGTTTGTGCTTGATCGCTGATATGAGAGAAGAACGGCTGGGCAAGTGTGGGGCAACCACCATGGTACGTGAAGCTCTTATGTTCCTTGGGCTCAACATGCTGTTCACTGTTCCAATCGTGTGCATTCCAGAGACCAGTTCTATCATCATATGTCTCAGGATCCTTGAGGATGTAGGTTGTATTGGGTCCAACTTTGACGCACTCCATGCCTGAGTCGACTAACAGTAGAGCTAGGATCGTTAGCGAATAGATGCTGACTGAACATGCCGGGATACTCGCCATCCCAGCCTTGGTCCTTTTGATCCAGATCCTGTGAAGTCCAAAATGAGGCACATCTTCGAATAAACGCATGTCTTTTGTCCTTAATGACAGACAGGGGCAAATCAATATCGCGCCACGTCTCATACCAACGCCTGTTGACTGCGAATGTCATCTGAATAGTCAAGTCATTGATTGACTTGGGATCATCGAGGGTTCGTATCTCGTAGTATCTTAACGTGAAAGATTGCTCTGGTGTGCACACTGGAAGTCCCCGGTGTGGTATCGAATTCGAATCTGTGAAATTCCACGTATTCATTTGCTCGCTGAAGGCCAACGGGTCAACACCCAAGTGGTAACCCAGCACGTCAACGTAGCTAGGTTCCAGATCTTCGAGAATGAACAAACGTCTTTTTTTCTCTTGGCGACTTAATTTGGCGGGATGACTTGTGAGGTACATTGCGAGATCATCTGGGCTGCCGAAGCCTTCGTGATGATCTTCGGGAACGGTAACTTTGTCGTCTTCGAACTGCACGCAATAGCATCGTCCAGGAACACGTCCATGAAGCTCTCGGAAGTGGTTTTGGACTAGCTTACGCCCCTCATCTACATTGCTGACTTTCTTGAGAAAGGATTGTAAGGGTGGAAATGCATATTGAAGCTGTTCGAGGCATTGGAGGTACGGCTGATCTTTGAATTTCTCGTTGGCGCTGTCGTTCGAAGTCAGAGATTGACGCTGCGCCGCCATAACTAACGGACTTGCTTTGGCAGCAGCCATGATCAGACTTCAGCAGTATGAAGAGTCTCGGCCGTACTAGATGTCTTTACATATATTCGAAAGAATTATACAACCTTGGAGCAGTTGAGTTGCTGTACCGGCACGCCTCAAGGCTTAAGGGTTGATATTCGTGCCTGTCCTTAATAAGGCATGTTACGGATAATTCTGATCCTGCAGGTGACTTGATTGAGAGAAGTGGTCTGAGTATGGCGTGATAACTATCTAAAAGAGAATATAATCCTGTAAACAAGGAGGAAAGGAATCTTTTTTATAGGCTATGTACAGAATATTAAGCGAGTCTGGCTAAAGCTATCGACGGATTTCTTTTCGCCCGGCTAGAGAGGGAGTAGAATGAGGAGAAGGAGGCTTTTGGCCGTTCCTGTAGCTACTATACTTCCTAAGCCTCATTTACTTCACGCGGCCAACCAAAACCACGCACGTGTATTATTTGAAAAGCGCTACCTAACTATCCGAAGGCTGATTATTTAAGTAAGCCAATAAAATAATTCCCGCATGTAAGCCTCTACTAAAGGGGAAAGGTCGCAACCAATCCTCAGGTAAGGTGCCTGCCGAGTCCGCTGCATTCTAGTCGACTTCAGGGACCCCTAAGGCGCATGTAAGGCGCATGTAAGGCTATGGGCGGTCTGAGCGATAACTAGTTTATTATCACAAATTTCGATACAATCAGCTATCATGTTGCTAAATATGCGGCTGGTCAGCGCGAGACTCGATGTGGCATAATGTGGCGCGTAAGAGGGGGCCTTGCCTTGGAAAGAACTTGGGCCGCGCGCCTTGCAATTGAGACAGGGCAACCACAGGCCACGTGACTTGACTGCTCCTAGAAGCAGGTGAGCGTACCGCTGACCATACAATTGTTTTTTTCTTTGACGTACTTTGGAACACTTCGTTGAACCACATATTCTTTGAAATAAAAAGTCCTGCTAGACTTCGGTCGTGCGATGGCTAAATCACTCAAAAGCTCTTTTCCCGATGACAATGTCGCAGTGACAGATATACGATACAAACTCGTTGAATTCTCGAATAAGAGCACAGAGGGCATTCCTCTGTTAAAGTATGACCCACTTCCAGACGTGAAGAATAGAATTCGATTGCTCAGGCTGTTTGCCGGTCCGCCAGAGAACCCCCATGTTGAATGCAAATTATTTGAGGGGGAGTTCAGTAAAGATGGACAGCTGATAGAGCCTGGACCGGCTGAGCCCAACAGTGATGAGTCAATAGCAAATGGGAAGTCAAGCAGCGATGAGGTTCCAGCCAGCGAACATCCGAAACGGCACCTCCTCTTAAGGTTTTCAAATACGAAGCACTCAGTTGGCGCTGGGGTGCCGATTCATCTCACCATATACTCATTCGGAAAGACACTAACCTCACACGGAAACCAGCACACTAACAACTGGTCTGGGCCCTAAAGTATCTCCGATGGGTTAAGGAAGATCGAATCCTCTGGATCGATGCTCTTTGCATCGACCAAAGCAACACTCTTGAGAGGAACCACCAAGTGGAGCTAATTGCTCGTATATATAGTACTGCCGACAATGTTTGTGTCTGGCTTGGGATCGACGATAGAGAAAGCCGGCTAGCGATCAAATTTATTAAGGATGAGGTCATGAAGCTCCAGCAATTCGATGAAATATGCGAGAAAGAAGAAAATTCAGAGAATTAGCAGTCCTTTTTAAGTCTTATGCAGCGCTCGTGGTTCTCTAGGCGCTGGGTTGTGCAAGAGATCGCTCTGGCTAAAAAAGCTAAAATATATTGTGGACCTGACGACATAGACTGGGTCGAATTTGCTATCGCGGTCGAACTATTTGTTGAAGTTGAGACAGCAACACACCGGCTATCTGAAGTCATGAAGAAAGATCAAAGGTACTATCATGTGCCTGGCTGGTTTGAGTATGTCTCGGAATTGGGAGCGAGCCTGCTTGTCCAAGCTACCGGAACCATTTTCCGAGATGACAAGAGAATCAAGAAAGTTACGAAGATGGATCCTAATTCCAATACCTCTCAAGTCAATAGCACAGCACCGAAATCTAACACAGCGACAACAAGTGACTTGGAAACAGAGGTTGTGGAAAGACGGCCTCTGTTAAGCCTTGAGCATTTAGTTTCAACATTGTCCGCTTTCGATGTTTCAAAGCCTAGAGACGCCATCTACGCACTTCTCGCAATTGCAAACGATACCAGTCCCTTGGCATCCGTAAAAGACAAAAAGGGGAGTCAATCGACCGTGAGTCAGACGCAGGAAGTCCTCGAAACCTTCACTATCCGCAAAAGATATATTGTGGACTACGACAAACCCTATGAAGACATCTGTAGAGACTTCATCACATTCTGTATCGATCACTCGTGCAGAGACAATATTGCTAGTACGAGGGCGCTGGACATCCTCTGTCGACCCTGGGCCCCTGAACCAATCTCGGGAAAGAATGTAGCAGAAAGGGAAGCGCGATCATAGGTTTCATGGTTACTTAAGGGCCAGAAGGTTCTCTAGATTGACTACGTATAAAGTAGAGTATTTATCCTCCTGAAAAGCCTTAGCGTGGCTAAATTTAGCGTTTTGCGCCAGGCCCTTCCTCTGTAGCTACTGGGAAAGAGGACAAGCCATCAATGGCTCTCTAGTCATGGATCTCTCAGTTATCTGGGGCTTCATTTGGTATGATTGAAACTCCCAGAATCAGAAGCCAGAAGATGGACCGCAAGATTGCAGATACATTAGTTGATTTTCCCATGATAGGACAGAGGAACTATAATGCCACCCAAACTTGGGGGGTTGATCGGAGCATATTGAAATGGAAGAAGCGGCTGGCAGAAGATCCCCTGAATGGAAATGGACAGGAGCCTCCAAAGACAAACCAGGACTCAAGCAATCAGGACTCCAGCAAGGATCCGAGCAACCAGAATCCTAGCAACAAGGGTTCATACAGTCAGAGTTCCAGCGATCAAAATGCCAGCAGCAGCCAAAATCCCATTAGTCAAGGTTCAAGCCAGCAAGATTCAAGCAAGCCAGGCAAGCCATCTAAAAAACCTCGTCATTCAAAATAACCTTAAGAGCCTAGAAATACTGATCAGTTTAAAGGGCGTCAGCAACCCGGAAAGGTGGGCCAATCACAGAGGACACGGTCAATCATACTACAGCAGCGAAAAGGTCTAGGCCCGGGTCTGTCATCCCACTATAGTATGTATGTCAAGGGATTTGTTCTTGACACTGTAGAGATAACTACGGAAGCCTCACAAAACGGTGCAATCCCTAAAGAATGGATTGGTCTGGCAGGATGGAAAGATTCATTGAAGGAAAATACAGATGTCCCAGAGGAGTTCTGGAGGATGCTTGTTGCTGACCGTGGAAAGGATGGCCGAAATCCGCCAGTATACTACGCCAAAGCCTGCAAAGAATCTGTGAGCAAGGGCGGTCTACTAGCTGGAGCGGTCAATACAACGTCATTAATTCACAACGAACGGAATTCCAACGTGGGACAATTTTGTAGAAGAGTTCAAGCCGTCATATGGAATCGTTCCCTCATTCAAACGACGTCGAAGCGATTGGGATTTGTTGCTAAAGGTGTTCACAAAGGCGACTTAGTTTGCACTATATACGACTGCAGTGTGCCTGTCATTCTCAGAAAATGTGAAAGGCCGAAGGCAGCCAAGGAAATCCGTGAGGAAGACCAGTATGATATACGGGAGTTGATTCTTACGCACAGCTGAAGCGGCAAACGACTGCGCCAAAGATTGGAGAAACGGAAGAAAAATTATGACAAACGGAAAGAAGAAAGGCTGGACAAGGGAGGAATGACTTACGAAGACGACATAAAAAGAGAGAGAAATAAGGTTGTGGACAATTTTCTACGCGCCAAGGACGAACAGCTGAAGAACTAAATGGTTAGTTGGCTTGAATTGCAGAGAAGAAAAGAGATGAACGATCGGCTTAAGTTGTAAGGAAGCGAAATTGATCCATCCATGCCCCGTAGAGATAGGAATGCGGAAGAATTTGCGAATTAAAATGCAGTCCAGCAATGGGTTGAGAGTCATAAGGCTAGGAAGAGCATATATCTCGATGAAAGTCTGCTTGTGCATAGAAATCAGCAAAAAGTCGCGGTTTTGCCCACTCCACCGAATAATGAAGATCTGGCGAAGGACAAAGATCTGATAAAGGATGAAGACGTGGTGAAGGATGAAGCTACACTGAAGGATAGAGATACAGTAGAAGACGAGGATCTGACTACGCCGAATGAAGATTCACTAAAGAATGAGGGAAACGAGGACCCAGGCAAAGGGAAGGAAAATTTGGAACCTGGGAGAGAGGTAATGGAGAATGCAGAGAATATGACCTTGAAGGAGGTTGAGGCGATAAAGAAACTCGTGGTGAAAATGGATAGGGGCAGAAATGAAGATATTATAAAGACTATTCAAGGCTATGTGGCAAAGTTGGCAAAGCTCGTGGCAGAAAAGGAAGACATGGAAGAAAAGGTTGCAGAACCAAAATGCCGACGAAGATAGGCAGTGGCACTATACATTTCTCGGCGAATGCTATATTCATAGTATGATAGATAGTGAAGCGACGATTAGGAAGTTTATAGAGAAAGGGCTTCGTGATTAGATTTTTGAGCTGAGATAATAGTATTAACTAGTATTATATAGCTTTCTCACTTACTAAAATCTAAGAATCTAACTTTTATAATAAGCACTTAATTATAAATAATATAGTAGGGATACCTAAAACGTTCGCGGATCACGTGTCTTCCCCCCCTTTCTAGTTTCCCCTATGTTAAAGCCAACTCGGGCTACATCCCCGATGAATTCGACCATCGGGACCATCAGTACGTGTTCCAGGCCCATCAACCGATAGTAGAAACGAGGGTCAACCTCTGGGAGGACCACAGGACTTGGCTCGAGGAAGTCTACGACCAATACGGCATAAGTAGCTTTGTGGCCAACGCGACGGCGGCCGCGGTGCGATACCTGTCCCACAAGATGGCCGACGGCGGCCTGATCAAGAATCCGTCCCGGCTCTTCATCTACTACAACGCGCGGGCATTGGAAACCATGGATGACAGTGACCCCGAAACTCTGCACTGGCCGGTGGCTGTGACCGATGACGGATCTCAAGTTCGGAACGCCTTAAAGGCCATCTGCAACTTCGGCATTGCGCCCGAATCGACATGGCCCTACGACATGCAGACGGGCTGGACGTATGCCGACAAAAGCAACGACGATGTCATCGGGGTCAACGACCGGCCCCCGGCTGCAGCCTACGAAGCGGCAGCCAAGACCCACGCCGTTGAGTACAGCCGCCTCGACTCCAAGAGCAACAAGACTGTCCAGGACTATATGGAGCTGGAGCAGAAGATCACGCTCGGAAAGTGGACGCTGGACAACGTCCGCCTTTGCCTTATAGAGGGATACCCCGTCATCTTCGGCTACAATTCCTTCTACCCAAGCAAAGAGAAATGGGACTGGCCTGACGCCACGTCCAAAGACAAGTACCCCTCGCTCAAGCCCATTCCTGCTGGACGAGAGCACAAGGGGCCCGACCCCGACGGGAAATTTGGCTTTGGCCATGCCGTCCTGACCGTCGGCTTCGAGGACCTGGGTGACGACAAGCACCCCTACAAAGGCAGGATCCTGGTGCAGAACTCATGGGGTCCCGACATCACCTCAAAGGCCCACTTCTGGATGCCGTACGAGTATATCATGGACTGGGAGGCCACCGACGACTTTTGGATGATCCGGGAGGTCAAAACGGCCGCTCCGCCTGCCAACCGCCCCCAGGTCAAGGGCAACGCCGCCACCGAGACCCCGCTACCGGCGGGCTGGAAGAAGCTCAACCCGATCACCAACAACAAGAGCGTCGCCCTGAGCGGCGCGGCAACCATTGCTGGCGTGGGCAATACGACCACCGACTGCCACTACTGGTGGATCAACAAGCAGGGCGGCAGTATCACAGCCCTCTCGTGGAAGTCAGACCATGTGGGAGTCTTCTGGGTTTCGCCTGACGTCGCGGTCCACCAGGCGGTGCGCGGCTCGTTGACAGACCTAACGCACCCCTGGGAGAAGTTCCTCGTGGCACTGGCTAAGAGCGCCGTGCCCCTGAGCAGTCTTGCCGCTTGCTCCTTGGATGTGAACCACACGGAGGTCTACTGGGTAAGCCGCGGTGCGAAAATGGGGTACTACGTCCAGAAGTGCACGTGGAAGGCGGGCTGGCAGCCCGCGGAGAGGTTGAGCCGCGATTTCATGGTCGGGCCGCAGTCACGACTGACTTGCACGGTGGAAAAGGGGGGCAAGGGCATCACCCCCTGGTTTGTCACGACCTGTGGAGGGGTGAGAGAGTATGTGTGGGACAAGAGCGCCAAAGAGTGGTATTACGGGTGGGTTGCCGCGCCGTGGGAGAACCGTATCGACAGCGACGTCAAGGCTATCTCCGTCGAGAATGCCGTATCCCATGTCGTCTGGGTCGGGCCTGACAACTCCCTTCGGACCAACCATAGCCACTCAACAGGCTCCAAAATCACCAAAGTCACCGGTCCCGGCACCGTCCAGGCTGGCAGCCCCCTGGGCTTGTACACCCGGAAGGAGAAGAGCTTCTCCGTCAGCTACATGGATAATGCTGGAGAACTCGTCGTTCTTGAATATGGAGACTCAGGCTAAGAGTTGCGCCTTTCTCGGGCTTGCGCTGTTCCTTGCGTGAGGGTCAACTGGCGGGATCGTTACGAGCCATGAAAGTTTTCCCTTTTCTCTTAGTTCTGCGATTTCTGTCCTTCCCCACAGCTTCACTCCACAGATACATAGCTTAGTCAGCCCGTGATAGTGCATAAGAAATATTTACTTATTATACAACACTGCCAAGGTTCAGCCATTTTATTGAATAGAAATGGCACCCCAAATGAGTCCAGCAAAAGTAAATCCCGTGATCTTTATTCTTTTCTTCTTCTACTTATTTACCCGGTTCTTATTCCATTCCTGTGAGGCGTTTCGACGACATCGCCGCTGAGCGAAATGTGTAGATATTATAAGCTTACGTACTGAATAAACTGAACTTCAAACATCTGGCATTAATCACTTCGAACGCTATCTCGTAATTAGGATCAAATATACGTGCGAAGAATATCATCTTTTTAACACAACCAAGATTAATAGAGTATAACAGTGTAATGGGGTAGTGTATTTCAGCGGCGGCCTTGTAAGCTTCTGGAGCACTGCTTAAATTCGCTAAGAAATTGTTCCTGCTGCTCTCGCAGAGTTTTCATATAACACGCCACAGTCTTAGTTACAAAATGTCATTTTAACTGTCTATCAAGCCCTCCATATCTCTCATCAAACCAGTAATCCGATTGAACTCACCCTCTGTATGCTTCCAAACCTTCTCTCTCATACCATCCTGCCTCATTTGACCCAACAGCTTCTCCACCTCCGGACTCGCGCTCTCCAAGTTCTCGTCAACGACATAAACGCCACCTCCAACTTTCCCACAGGAGTCCCTCGCAGGCGCGACTTCTCTACCCAAAGGAGTCCCCAATACTTCGCCGTTCGCCGGCCCATACCTCGCACTCGTAGCAAGGAACAAATGTCGCTCCCCCGACTGCTCAATCGGGATATACCTCTCCCTCCTCGACCTAAAAAGCGCATCCGACACCTTCGAGACCCCTCTAACGACAGAAGCGAGGGCACCGCTCGTCTTCTCGAAAATCCCCGTGTCGACGAAACCAGGGTAGTCGTGGATGAAGCTCACACTGGGTGCGTCCTTGGCAATGGCTTCGAGGCTAAAATCGATCATCGAGCACATGTGGCCCCGGATGGAGTGGATGTTGAAGAGAGAGACCTTGTCGCATCCGAAGTCGTTGGGGAAGATGGGTCCTTCTTTGGTGCCGGCGAAGACGGTCACGACGCGGCGCAGCGCAGGGGCGGCCTGGAGGAGGGGCAGCAGGTTGACGATGAAGCGGGTCCGGGAGTAGATCGTTAGTGCTAGCGAGAGGTCCAAGTTTTCCGATGTGCCTGTTTTCCTGTATTAGAGTTGTTTGTAGGTGAAGAATGATGAGGGTATATATCTTACGTATTCGAGACAATTCGATGACTCCGGCGCTGAGGAACAAGATGTTGACTGCCTTCTCTCTGTCCACGATCTGCTTGCAAACATCGTCGACTACGCGTATCAAGCTAACGTCCGCTTTGATGAATGTGTAGTTGCCGAGTGGAGTTAGGGTCTTGCATTCTGATATAATGCGATCCGCAGCTGCTTGAGAGCGGCCGACGAGGTATACACGGGGTTCGCGTGTGTGCTTTGCGAATTGCTTGAGGGTAGCTTCTCCGATGCCGCTGGTGGCTCCAACAAATACTGCTACTAGGTGCGAAGGTAGTGAGGACGCGATAAGAGCATTTGAGGCTTGGACGGCGGAGTGGGAGACCATGTTTTGGCGGAAGAGTTGCAGCCCCGTGTCACAAAACCTTGTGGACTGTTCGAAGATTGCGGTTTTTGGGAGTAAAGGTCCTCAAGACTGGTTTTGATGGAGTCTGGGTCTGCTGCAAATTAAATTCGATGGAGTCTAGTTATTAGAGATTAAGTAAGTAATAATGCAAGTAAGTTATGAGCTGGACTGTTGTAGAATTGGCTCGCCCTGATATTATATAGGTAGTTGGTTAGACAATGGAGTAGAATCTTTCCGAAAAGCACAATACGCTATAGAGATGTATTGTAGGTCTATTTTTATCTATCCATACGAACATCAAAGATGCAGCCCTAGCGATCTTTGATTCGTGGTGTAGTTCCCTTTCGAGCAAATGTAACAAGGGTGTCGACCAATTAAGGTTAATTGACCTCGGAAGCGGATGCGAATGCGAAGCGAGGTTGGCTTTCTTCCCCTATGCTTAGTCATCAGCTTTTCCGATCACCAGTCCTCGAGTAGATGACATCATATGGTCGATAGATGAAAGGGTATCATGAATCGATTTTCTCTTTCTTGAATGCCGTATAAGGTTGGTAAGCTTTGCTGCTCTTGCTCAGGTACCAATCGCACTCGGCTCACCCTCAGCTCAGTCAACTCGCCTGAGTAACCTGAGCACCCTAAGCACCCTGAGTACCCTGAGCAAGATTTACTACATCTTATATTTTTTGACTTCTCGCTTTTAAACAAATCACACTTGATTTGACCTCCGTTCACTCACGTCGCTTTTGTAAAGTTTTGACAACGATGCTCAAGGAGCCCAAACAAGCCCCAAGGAACCCAAAGTGGACACTTTCCGCTACAATCTCAGACAACAATTCAGCTCACCAAAGTCTACCTACGTGTTTGACCCTCAGTAGTCGCTGCTCTAATCTGAGTCCTGAGCCAAGCCCTGAGCACGCTAGTGAGCCAGCTGGATCACGCTTACGAATTAGGGAGGTTCCTTCTGGCCCCTCGAGAATCGGTTACAGTTTCTATATTATTTATATAAAATTTGTCGATCTTATTACCTATAACACAGCCACCTCTTTAAGCCTATTAAGATATTGCGATGGTATCCGTTCTCGCTCCTCTGTTATACCTATCAAGAGTCCCTGCAGTGCCGATTTTAGTCCCCTCTTATCTAGTCGCACGCGCGACTCGTTAAGGTTATTCTGTCAGTTGCGAAAGTAAGGCTCGATTGAGGTTCTAAGAGGGGGCTATCTAGCTGTATATATAGGCTGTGGTACCCTGGTCTGACTAGGGCTAAATACACGTGATTTACCAACTGACATATTCAGCCAGGTATTTGCGAGTGGCAGAGACCTCGCTTCGATGTCCCTCGCAACCACCTGCTCAGCCCTCCCCTGATAACCCAATGGGTATATAGTTTTATGACTTTGATTTTTAAAAGCTTTTTTAATTTGCATATTACAAGGACTTGCTCTGGACAAATTGTTTTATATAGTCGCTTTGAAAGGTACAAGGAAACGGCACTACGAATCCTGCAGACTGCCAGCCCCAGCTCTCTCTACGTGCTACCATTTCATGCAAGACGAAGCACATCTTCTAGGATACGCTGGGGACTAGTGAGGTTACTTGCGCTTTTCTTTCAGCTAGTATGATGCTATCTGCTCAAGATTCGATTAATACCGAGTAAAGGACCTCGGAAGCTTGAGGTTTTGACATTTTGTTTCTGAAGAGATTCGTTTTGCGCTAATCAGCCTTGTCCGTTCTTGGTTTAGATCAAGGCAACGTCTTTTAACCAATTAAATCGTAATAATAGTGAACGGAGTATTTAATTGAGCTCCCGTATTACCTTTACAAGAATTCCTCCCAGAGTCATTCTGGATTCCCGACATTAAGAACGACTAGACGTCCCACTTTACTAGACTTCACATATTTAACTTCAAGTCGCTATGAGAAGACTAGGTATTAAATAGAGATGCTAGCCTGGATTCAGCCCATTCCAGTATCTTCATACCCTATTCAAGCAATCGCGAAAATTCAAATCAAAATAAATGTCTCGTCTGGCTGACGAATTTCAGACTGAAATGCTTCGCCATTCATTAAGCTGTGAGTATAAGAGTCGCCAACGAGTTGGTATTTTGATGCAAGTTCGGGTTTTTGGCGTATAATGAACGGTGTGAACCCGTTATAGAAGATACAAATCTGATCTCGAGGCTGTGTGCTAATTGGCCCAAGTCCAATTCGCCCGTGCTGTGTACAGAAAAATTTCCCGAGTCTCGAAACTTGGCAAAGACGGCGAATTTGAACTGACAGATCTTGGTAGCGTGCTTCGAGTTCGGGTGGAAGGCATTTACCAGCCGAAACTAGCCTCAGGAAGGACTTCAAAGCATCGTAATCGCGGCGGTTTGGTTGAAGATGATCGTCACATATCCCAGATATGATAGTCATCCAGTGAGCTTTAGGAACACTAACACTGCCCCCTCCAAATACAGATTTCGAGAGTTCAAGGCAAACTTCTTCCCAATTA
The DNA here is from genome assembly GCA_002865655.1 of Hyaloscypha variabilis F. Classification (NCBI taxonomy): domain Eukaryota; kingdom Fungi; phylum Ascomycota; class Leotiomycetes; order Helotiales; family Hyaloscyphaceae; genus Hyaloscypha; species Hyaloscypha variabilis. Next base: position 381,575 of record KZ613944.1, on the reverse strand, counting down.
AGGATATTTCTGCATCTTTCTGCTTGGCTGGTATGTGGTTTGCCCGAATACGAGACTACGTGTGTGACCTGATCAACGCGAATCCCACGCACGTGCAACTCTCCTGAAAGGAAAGAAGCGAATGTTCTAGAAACAGACTCCTTGTCCATCCCCGTCCGAAATCGAGGCCAGATCACTCCAATGCACCAGTGGTTTCCCAGCCGCGATAAATTTGGTGTCCAAGAGGGTAATTCATCCTCGCAATGCCGGAACGAACTTGCGAGGTTTAAGATGAAGAGATCTTCGCCAAATGAAGTGTACCATGTTGCAACCCGTCTCGACACTTGGATATTTGTGCTATGATAATCGATTTTCAAGTCATCTCGCAAAGAGCTAGCGGCTAAACTTAGTATCCCGTAGATCTTGTCTAAGCGGTTTGAGGCTGACAAAGGTCTGCTGAAGTAAAGTAACCTGAGAGTATCCAGACAACTTTTGGGATCCTTTTTACTCTTCTTGAATTCAGTTACCCTGCGTAACCTGAGAAAGCCTGCGAAGAGTTTCGATTCTCCCAAAGCCGCATTGATGAAGAAAAATTGTAGCGAAGTAAGAAGCTGTAATAGAGGCGACGCTAATGGTTCTATGTCTGTGAACGCTAGCACTTTACTACCGCACAGAAAGAGGACACTGTCGGGCAGAATGCATTCTTGTAAAGTCCAAACACGTGTGAACCAAGGTCGGGAGAGGAGATTCACAAGGCCTTTCCAGAGATTTGATTCAAGAGTCGCTGAAGACCGAACATCAATGCCTTCTCTTTCCCAGGCTTGTTTAGCACCATAGAGATTAACATGCTCTGATATCCTCGGTATCGCATCGATAGCAATATCAGTCTCTGGTGTTCCGTCCCCAAGCCAGACAAGACATTCTTGGCATCTAGTATAGATCTCCTCCATCAGAGGTATTTGAATAACTCTCTCCGCCTCATTCTCTTGGTCAATACATATTTCATCAACCCACAAGAACTGGGTGCTGGCTCTTTTGATTAAATAAGGCAAGCCAATTCGGAGATTGTCGATAATTTTCAGCTTGTGCGAGTCTACGTGGACGTCGTGGTCACGTTGTTGGTCGTTCCAGCTATACGAAACACTGGTGTAGCTCGGAGCTGTATTGAAATCGGTATGGATGATATGTAGCTCTTCTGAGCCCGTATTGAATGAGAGCAGACGGATTTGGTGGGGGAGGAGAGGCCGATATCTATATTCTCGGAAGGTGCGGGTTTCTTTCTTCATCCCGTTCTGGTAAGGCTTAGGCATCTCGAGTTGACAACTTTCGGATAGAGGAACGAATATGAGGGCTTCACGTTGTTGTACGCGAAGTCAATAGCACATTTGAAGCATTTTAGCTGTAAAATTATTTCATGAATTGCAGGAATAAAGCTGTCTTCCCAAGTACCCATTTATACTTCGTAAGATCTGGGTTAGGCACCAAGTTCTTACGAACGAGACTGCATCGGCGCCTGACGCACTAACCTTGAAGTAGAAAAATCAGGGAAGCAGATGATAGGCGGATTGCGCCGCTCCACGTGCTAGCGTCGGGCGTTGCGCCCGTCAAGGGCTTCCCCAAGGAGAAAGTTTCACTCGGTGACGCTGTGGTAGTGTTCATAACATTGGTAAGCGAGCACGAGGCTCTAGTGGCTCTGCCGGGGTCGTGCTTGATGGTTCAGCTCCGTGAAGTCGACTCAGTGTACATAGACCAAGTGAATCTGCAATATAGAGGCCAATAAGTGTAGTTTATGAAAAGATCTATAAGTGTGCAAATCATTTGCTGGTCTGGCTTGGCTCAGATGAGAAAAATCGGGCGAAAGCTGCGTTTGATATGATCTATGAGATCGACAAGAAGTTATAAGATAAAGTCAAACTCGAGGAGTTCTAACTTAACTATACTCAAACCTTGATACTCAATTAGACAAAGAATGGGAAGCTATGGCATTACTTGACAGCATGACTATGGATAAGTTTAATAAGGCGAAAGTCCAAACCCCCTCCTATCACCTCTCCAGTTCAAACGTTACTGGATAGTTTAAGAGATCTGCACCGCCACACTAGCAACGATATTCTGGGGCGACGCAGAGATTAACTGAATTACTCTAATAGAGTGTATGAGAGATTCATAGACTATCGTCGTCTCCGAAAGAAATTTCAGCTCGATACGTCCGACACCTCTCCTTCCAACGCTTCATTGAACCCGATGCAAGTAGCTTCCACGCCAGCCGCTTTAGCTTCCTCTGCGAGCTTCATCCAATGGCGGGCTTGATGTCACCGATTACCGGGGGGTTGGGCGGGAGGGAGCTGCTCTTCTGTAAGGCTACCGAGGTTTATTAACCTTAGCGGCAAAGAGCGAATGACTAGAAGCTTTCACCAGCTAATAGCCCATACCCTCAACCGCTCAAACCGCAATTCGACCACAACAACACTATAGTTTAAAGGAAGTAAGCTTTTATCCGCGCTATTTAGAGTAATTTTTTATAATCCCATAATGTTTTTAGAATTTTCTAAGCACTTTGAAAAATTAGAAAAGTTTTAGGGGGTTAAGCGTGGGCGGTCAAGGGGTGTGGGCTGCTAGTCTATGGATGCTTCTATAGTGACCTAGTTCTTTATAGAGAACTAGCCTAAAGCCTACTATATTAATCTCTACGTATGGGGTCCCGACTAACTTTGCCCTGCGGAGGTTCTCTCTCTCCACGACTTAGGCAAGCAAGTGGCTAACCCGAGTGCAATTTTTTAGATTAGGAGGTTATAGACTTTGGAAATTGCTAGGGAGCAAGATATATATAGAAGTATAAGGATATAAAAGTGTGCGTAGAGTCGTGATTACTATAAAGTCAAAGTTCCAGTGGAATTTGTCTGCACAATAGCCCTTGAGTCGGTGCTAGTGTTGCCCTAATGGCATTCCTCAATTCTTTAATCAGCAATGTGAGGTATCTATAACGGTCTGGCGTGGAAATTTTCTCAAACCTTTCGTTCGATGTGCATCCAAGCCCTTCATTGGATGCGAGTACTAAATGATACTTGATTTCCTAGTAGCTGACACCTTTCCGTCCTATATAATAATGTACCGATTAGCTGGTGCTCGCTCTATGCAAGGGAGCTTGAAAGCCATGCTCCAAAACACTTACTTAGCCTCCACAATCCTCGCTACTACACAGGCGTAGCTCTTCTGGACACATTGGCAACTTCAACAGTGTTCCGTTTTTGCACTTTTTTTGAACTTTATTATCAAGGATAGGCTGCTGGCTTTCTTGCCCTCCTATTCCTTGGCGTATTGGAATCTCTGATTCCCCACTCCGCATATCCGCCTCGCGATTCGAGGAGAGCCCATAGATGATCAAGCCCAGGACCAGAAACAGAAACACGACGACGCACCATAGCAATTTGTGGGAAGGGGGGCGGTTGGGCTTGAGGACCTCCGCTGTACATCATTGTGTTAGCAATCGAATTATTAAAGTCTGTCTGCCAAGTGCTTGGCCTGCAGGGTGGCATGACTTGTGAGAAAAATGGCGCAGTAGGAAATCACGAAGTCCCGAGACGGTAGTTGCCAGCCTACGGCATCACCTACTCGCTATTGCTATATGTAATTCTTAAACCAGCCTCTACTCGGCGTGATTAAGCCTCAGTGATTCCTAGAGCCCTATAAGTCGCAGTGTTGTTTGAGGATGCTATTGTGTTACCCTAAGACGGTAGTTACCAGCCTATAGCATCGCGCTATTTCGATGTCAGCTCAGCGCATCTCCTTGGCGTGACTCAGCTCAGCCCCAGTGACTCCGATAAGTCGCAGTGTTGTTTGAGGATGCTGTTGTGTTACCCCGCAAGAGAGTAGTTGCCAGCCCTATGGCGTCGCCCACCTGATATCGCTATATACAATTCGTAACTGCGACCAATCAATATAGGCCGAAAGCCAGCCCTACAGCCCCCTTGTTGGCGCCACCGGGACCCAAACAGGTGAACCCAGCGAACCGGTGATCGAAAGTCTCTCAGCCCAGCATACGAGGTGGAACCCTTTCCACAAAGTCGCCCTTAACTACCGACAGCCAGGGCTATAAATCCTGGAGACTCCGCAATGCTACTGCAAACAACCTTAAATAACCTTGCTCAACCACAAATCGCTAATCGCATAACAAATCTTAAGTTGTTTGTCGAATACTAGGAGGACAACATGTCTGATATCCGAGTCTTGATCGTGGTTGACGGTATCTTCTCGGTCACGACCACCTATCCCATTGACCCGACCCAGCCACCCTTTGGACCCGAGAGCGACCCAAATTTTGGAGCCGACGCATGGTTTACGGTGTCGCATCTGATCAACACGTTGCGCAATAGCGCGTCGCCGACATTTACAGTCGATACGGCAAGTCGTGGTTTCAATGCCGCCCAGAACTTTCCAAACCTCATGAATACGGTGGCCGATCCGAGCGCCACGATTGGAGGCCCAGGCCCATTTCATTTCGACGATCCCAGCATCGACCTCACTTTTTATGACGAGATTTGGTTGTTCGGGTTCGAGGGCTATGATAATGGGTCTGCAGTGGGCCCTGTTGAACCCACGACTGGAGAACCCGGCGGCCTTACGGAGAGCGAATTAGCGGCCATCACGAGTTTCATGGAGGGCGGCGGCGGCCTGCTCGCTGCTGGTGACCATGACGGCTTGGGTTCGGGTATGTGCGGTCGGATCCCGCGCTGCCGGTACATGCGCAAATGGTACTCCTCAGCAGACTCCAGTACTGGACAACCACCGTTGGCAGGCGCAGTGGCAGCCCCGAATTGGCCCGGTTATGGCCCAAACCGGCAGGATACTCTGCAGAAAGGGGCAACGGATGCTAACAATGATACATTCTTCTTTGATGATCAGTCCGACGATATTCCCCAAACATTGACCCTCGTGCTTCCTTCACACCCGGTGGTTCAGGGCGCAACGGGCCCTCTCACGGTCTATCCCGATCACATGCATGAAGGCGAGGTGGTGGTTCCCACCGGCGCACAGCTGCAGCAGACGGCCGTGACCGACTCCACGTTGAGTTTTGCCGATCCGGGATTCACGGAATTTCCGGCCATCGGCGGGTACCAGGAGGTCCCGAAGATTTTGGCAACAAGTGCCGCGGGTTCGGGCGGTATCGTAGGTAGCACATCCGGTCATGTAACCGTCGTTCCACCCGGGGCCCCGGAGGACCTCCGATGCGAGAACAAGAACTTCTCTGCTGACGGGAGTACTTGCATCGTCAGAACCAACAATACATTGGCAGCGTACGATGGCGCGACGGTGAACGTCGGTCGAATCGTCACGGACTCATCCTTTCATCACTTCCTCGATCTGAACCTGCTCGGCGATCCGTGCAGCAAGATCCCGACGAAGATAAATGGCTTCAATGCATCCGCGTCCGGCCAGGCGGTCCTAAGAGAACTCTCAGCCTTCTATGTCAACACGGCGACCTGGCTTGCCTGGCCTGAACGGCAATTCTACTTCGTCATAGGGAAAAACAATTATGGGTTCGACGAAGTTACGGACGTTTCTTCTTATTCGGGCGCCTTCTACTTGTTCCTTGAAGGACGCACACCCGGCGTGGTGGGTGCCTCTCCTACCATTACATTCTCCGGCAGCTTCAACAACAAAAACATCCCAGGTCTTAAGTTTATCGGGCCAACAATCACTTACGACATCGGCGACACCGGCGCGAATATCAACGTGATGCAACGAATTCGCTATGAGTACGGGATCAGGTTCGAGGCACTTGCAGACGATCCGTTCCCGGCTCCAGGAAACCCGCCGGTGCCATTTACGCTCCAAGCCACTATCAACATACAAGGGAAGGACTTCCGAAGTCCGCCGGCGGAGTTCTTCTTGGTGGGCGGCGAGGATCCATACTTCACGAACATCAATGATAGTGCCCGTAACGTTTCCTACCTCAGCCAGGACCTTCGGGTGTTCACGATCACGCCAACGACGAACAACGAAAAATTCATCAACGTGCCATTCACATTCCAGGGCGGTAATCCGACAACTCTCGATACCGCCGCTGGTTATACATACATTCAAAACCTGATCTCCTGGCTCAACAGGAACATCGGCTATCAGACGCCAGGTGGCTTCACACCGCCCAACACCAACGTCTCTGATCCTCTGGATACTCTGCTCCCAGACCAGAATGGAGCATTGAATGGCGACTCTTCGGTCACTCCCTTCACCGGACCGAATATCAACTATAACTTCGCAATCGCCCGCGTCCGCATGAAGAGTTCCTCGGGTTCGGCTGCCGCCTCGAATGTAAAAGTCTTTTTCCGGCTTTTCACTACGCAGACCTTCGACACGGATTTCATCAATGCCACTACGGCTACAACAAGCGCGGATCCCAACGTTACTTATCCTTCCAATGGAAGCCCCTTAAATCCCTCGTTCCCGCTGCCCGGAACCGATGGCAGCGGAGCCATCAATGGCTGCTCGCTACCATTCTTTGCCACCGCTAATTCGGATAACAATCCCGCTGACTACAATTCCCCAGGAGTAAACAACCAAACGATCCCCGGCGGCGAAGGGTATACCTGGGCGTTCTTTGGATGTTTCCTCAACGTCAATGATGCAACAAACGAATTTGGCGACGCAACGAGCCAATATGGCCGCCACCCAGTCCAACATTGGCTGGCCGGCAGCGCCCACAACTGCCTGGTAGCGCAGATCGCCTATGAATTCGCTCCCATCGAGAACACTGGCGGAGTGATCGAGTATCCAGGCAACTCGGACAAACTAGCGCAGCGAAATCTGCAGGTGACCACCTCAGGGAATCCAGGCTTTCCCGCCACCCACCGCGTCCCGCAAACCATCGATGTACGGCCCAGCCCGCCCCCGCAGTCCACAAGCGGGCGCAGCATCCTGCGCTATCCGGATGAAATGATGATCGATTGGGGCCAGACGCCGGTTGGCAGCGTGGTCAGCATTTACTGGCCTCAGGTGAGCGCCGCGTCGGTGGTGAAACTGGCCCAGCAACTATATCCCGCGCAGACACTCGCAGCGCCAGACGCCCAAACCATCCAGTGCACCGTGGGAGGCCCCGTAACCTACATTCCCATTCCGAGCGGGGCCGGCGGCAGCTACGCGGCCTTGATGACCATCGATCTACCCGACTCGATCCGGGTAGGCAATGAATTCGACGTCCTGGTACGGCGCATCACCACCAAGCAGGTGGTCAAACAGAGAGATTCCAATGACCGTTCCAATCAACTGCTGTGGCGTTATGTTTCCGGCTCCTTTCTGGCGAGACTTGCCGTTCAGAAGGAGAGCACCATTCTCCCAGCCGACGAAAACCTGCTCGCGATCCTGACATGGCGACTGACCATAATCGGTGCCACCAATCGCTGGTATCCCGTGCTGCAGCGGTACATCAGCGATCTCTCGGCCCGGATCGTAGGGATGGGCGGCGACCCCTCCAAGATCCCTCCTTCTCCCAACGGGTATCAGCTGCCGGCCCCGATCCCGATACCCGGCCCAGGACACAAGCACAGCTATACCGGAAAAGTGATCCGTATCCGTTACGACCGCTTTGGAGATTTCGAGGGGTTCACGCTCTTGGAGAAGGATGGACGGGAGCATGCGTTCCATGGCCGCGAACGAAAGGTGGAAGAGCTGGTGCGTCGCGCTTGGGCTGAACGCATGCTGATTAGCGTTGTTGTTGAACGGCACGATTCGGATTGGCCTGCTTCGATCGTGCTCGAGCGACCGAATTAGCTAGGGCAGTTGTCGCGCGACATGCTCATGTAACTTTATATTGATTACTTTTTACTAAGCTTCTGTTTCTCCTTTCTAATTTTTTATTAATATCTATGGGGCTTTCAAGGAATGGTTGCAATAGTAAACCAGTTTCACACAGTTACGAAACTGCTGGAATTCAAGGGAGGGATCAGGCAGTCTTTGCTAGTCAGGTAAGCCTCCAAAGAACGAAAGAGCGCGTGGAAACCTACAGCCACTCTAGAATCGGACTTCCGCAAAAAAAATTCAGCACACGGTAGTCTCGACGGAAAATGAGTTCCGTATTATAATGTACCCCGATCCAGGCACAACTAAGGGAAAAAGCCAACTGTAGAGTTTACGGTATGTCTAGAAGCAGTCCGAGATATTCGGATATAGCAGAAGCTATATTGACTCCCCTTCTGGATATAAGATCAGGAGTAGTGAGGAGAGGACATTGCTTGAGTACGGTGGTCGCTAGGCCGGAATACGAGGATGTATAAGTAGCAGGTTTAAGTAACGGCCAAATTCCACTGGGCGGTTGTTCCAGGGGTTATGTATACGCCCTAGGTTGGTAGTAGTTCTAATAGCGACCACCCTAGATCTGTTCTGCTGCATTGTGTCGATTTTGCGATCAGTGTCATTCTTTTCGCCTTAGAGCTTCATCGGCGAAATGAGTATAATTAACAGGTAGGTTTTGCTCAGTGGAGGGGAAATTGTTCTTCAAGGTATTCTTGAAAATGTGGTAGTCGAACGGTAAGTCTTCCTACTCTTCGGACGTGAGGTAACTCTTGCATGATGGGTTGCGAGACATCGTTGGTAGCAATCTGCTTCATCGTAGATGGGTGATGTTTAGTTTCGTCCTCGTCTAGATTGTCTAGAGCTGCCTGGTCAACGACAGATGTGGTTGAGATGCCGCAGATCATTCTAGACGTGGGAGTTGGACTGTGTATCGAATGGTAAAACAAAGCTCGTTGTCACTATGGCGGCACTTTGTGTGATTGTTAACGTGGTGGTCCCAACCGTGACACGGATCATCATATGCCTGTACTCGAAAGTCTGCAGAACGCGGAGCAAAATTCTTTTGCCGTGAACTATCTCTCTAAATTGTTGGGCTATTGAGGAATCAGATATGTTCAGGCACTGCGAGGCTCCTCATTTTCATAGCACCTTACGGATTTCCCATGCTGCTGATCAGTTCGGGAATTGGAGAATAGGTGGAATGTTCTAAATTCAATTAGCTATAAGACTCTATCGAGGCCCTTCTGGGATCTATTGTGCGTACGTGGAGCTATAGTCCAACACCCTTCATATATCGGTGTATCTTCTCGTCTATTGGCCTTGTTCACAAGAAGTGGATTTCCGCTAATTGTGTTAGCTACATATGAGAACACCGTGAGCGCGATTCCTGACTTCATAATAGGTATCGCTGTCGGGTTTATAGTAACTCACTTCTCTCTCACTTCACAAGTAGCACACATTTAAAATATTTCGGTAACAACTTAGGAATCTATCGCATTGTGGGGGCGAAATATAGCTACTTAATCCTACGTCTACTACGCATTAATCAGTTATAATATTAGCTATAGAGTTATATCTAAATTAAAATAGCTTAAAACCCATAAGGCTAAAAACATATAAAGAGCTTAGGCTAGTGCTTAAGGTGCTTAGGCTGCGATCCTCTGTCTAGCGACGGGTAGTGGGGGCTTACGTGGACGTGGGAAGCAAAAGCTTCGCGGAAGTCACCCATCCTATATATTGTTAAATGGCTGTCCGGGTAAGCGTAGGCCTAGAGCTTTATTACACGTACCGGTTGGGAGTCAAGAAAAGATTCCAGCATAATATTTCAACATCCGGAGGAAGACTGAACAGTAAGTCAAACAGGTTAGCCCGTTTTGCTGAAAGTACTATCGTCTATACTAAGGTTCGAAAAAGGTCGAGCTTCAGGATAGTGGTATCTTTGCCTGTAACAAGTCCATTTCGAGTGAAATCCTCTTATCACCCCTCGGAGAGGAACCTATTAAACATCCTATCACTGGACGTTTATACAAAGAAGTACAAGAGAATACTTCTAAATGAGAGCTTAAAACTAGCGATCTACAAATATTGAGGCGTTGCACTGAAGATTTTGGAAGTGTTCATAGCCTCTCCGCATTTCCAGGGGTCCTCCAAACCCCGCCCCACAACTACCTTGCAATTCGGTTGGCGGTCTTCTCATCCGTCGGCTTTCCCCCTTTCATCTATTTTCCAATCTATTTCAATCTCGCTTGTGGATCTCATCCCATCTTTTTGCATCTTCCACTGACTAAGGTTTCAGCACTGCTTTCTCTGCTAGTGGTACTAAACTATTAGCAACAATCTGGGCCCCCAGAATGTTGCAAATGCGACCACAGACCGTGTCTTGGGTTTGACTATCAATTCAATGTTCTTGTATTTCGGTATTACAAGTGGTGTTTGATTTCGGTCGTCAAGTGGCTAGTATCACCTTGAATTCTGGTTTGTCAATTGATCGGGAGTGCGGGATGATATTCCACGTTCTACAAGTATCAATGTGCAATCGGCCCGGCACTTGGTAAAATCAGATGAAAGATCACACGTGGATATCACACGTGGAGTATAATTGCCTACATATTTAATCAAAATCAGTGTCCCCTTTTCTCCTCCCCGAGCCTTTGTCTTGTCTCAAGTTTGAGTCAACATAGCTATCATGAAGTTGTTTCTTTTAGCTCTCATTGTGGCAGCAATCTCTTCTGCATCCCCATCCAGAGTTCTACCACGCGCAATTTCATCCGATCCACATCTTCTCAAGGCAAATCTAACCTCAATATTCCTCGAAACCTTCACTGGAGCTGCGGGTACACTCCCTTCGTCAAAGAACTGGCTTTTCGATCTCGGAACCTCCTACCCAGGGGCCTCAGCTCACTGGGGAACTGGCGAGACAGAAACCTACACAAACGCAGCAACTAACATTCAAATCAGCAGCAACAATACCCTGACTATTACACCACGCTTACAAAAAGGAAGCTGGACATCGGCGCGCATCGAGACTCAACGAATTGACTTCGCAGCCGCTGCAGGAGGGAAACTCTATATAGAAGGCCGTATTAAACTGGGGAATGCACCAGCTTCGAAGCAACAAGGTATATGGCCAGCTTTCTGGGCCTTAGGCAGTAGTTTCAGAGGGAACTATAACAATTGGCCGGCTGCTTCTGAGTGGGATTTTCTGGAGACCATAAATGGAGGTTCGAATATGTTTTCTACACTGCACTGCGGTGTTGCGCCTGGGGGGCCATGCAACGAGAATACTGGCATAGGATCAGGAGGAGTGCCTTTCTCGAGGGGCGTGTTTCATACAGTTGGGTTTATGGTTGATAGGAGTATGAAAGGGACTTGGTCGGATGAAACTCTGAGTTGGTATCTGGATGGGACGAAAATATTATCGATCACTGGCGCCAAAGTAGGCTCCCAGAGCACCTGGGAGGCCGTGGCGCATGATAAGCATTTCTTGTTGCTTAATGTAGCAATCGGGGGGTCTTGGCCGGGAGCACCGAATAGTCAGACGATAGATGGTCCTTCGGTTGGGATGGAGGTGGATTATATAGGTGTGTGGACAACATGAGAACCTAAGAAAAAAAGGAGATATACCAAGCAAGGAGGTCGTAAGCCTATATCGTTAAATTTTATAAGTATAATTATGTTGAAATACTTTCCTCATCTGTTCCCTCCCTGCTGATTGTCAGGAAAGTTCACTTTAAAAAAAACATTAACGCCCAATTAAACACTACATGCTTGCGCATCCTTTTCTGCCCTTTGCTCCTTGAACTCCATGTTCCTTCAAAGCCCGTGCCTGAAAGGATATCTTTTGCAATAGCTAACATCACTCTGTTTTTGCAGCATTTATGCTCAGGTGATTAGCATAGAAGCGGCCACAACCACTAACCGAATATGGAACGAAGGTTGAAGGATTAGAGTTGAACTACCAGTAAACAGCCCTCCTTTTTCCAAGTTAATAGTAGGGTTTCAACACTCGATCCTCAGAAGTCGTGAGGTAAGGGCTATCTCTTGAGTAAATGTCCTGGAAAGTAAGCTTTACAAGAACGGGGTGTCGGAGATCGCAAGCAACCTCCAGCCACTACGTTTTGACAGCTGCGGGGAGAACGGTTCGGCGAACAAATTAGGAAGGTAACACAAGGAGTCGGGAAAATAAACATGGATTGGAATTCGTCCAGCCCCAGACGATGTTTTCTTGGGTCGTGCCACCCATGTTCAATATGCAGGAGGCATCCTCAATATTGTAACTGGAAAGAAGTCCGACTGCGTACCTCGTCTCAGCAATCAGTACTTGTAATCTGGCACCCGCGAATGCTTGATGTTGCTTGGATACAGTGACATCCTGGGGACCAAGCATGCTTTTCATTTGGCCGGGCGAGAGGAAAGGCCTCCTGCCTCTCGAGTCTCACGATGTACTCCTGTTTCAAACAATCTATATAATCGTTAAGCCACTGTGTGCGTATCTTTACGGTATCTATGAGTCTAGTAATTAGATGTTCAATGTGGTTTATAGAATGCCAGAGGGTTAAAACAAGGGGTTAGTACGTTCCTAATTGCGACGCGAGTGACCAGCCACAATCCTTCAACTCACAAATCCTTGCCTCAAACATCCGCTCTGTCGGTTCGTGAGATGGCCGTTGTTGAAGACTCTATAAACATAAGTCCTGAGCACATCTGGGTTGGAAGCATTCTGTAACGTCCCCTACCTTTTTGCGATTTTGATCTCCCAGATCCACGCACTACGTCCACTCGATCAATATCTTACTGAAGCTAGGATCTAACTTCCACAACCTTTGTCATTTGCTCTTCAATTCAATTACAGGCGCCAATTCCCCATGAAGCCCATTGCTACCTCGAACCCTTCGCAGGATGAGCTTAATAATTTGATCCAGACCCTCAGTCGTGGTGGTAGCCTTACTTGTTTAGGCAGGAAAAAGAAAGGAGGACAATGCCATAACAAACTCAGTAAGGACACGCGCATAAGGCTCACTCAACTTTTCAAGGAGCGTGCTTTACTTCTCAAAAACTTTAATGAACAGCATGAAAAGATGCTAGAGGAGGCCTCTTCCTTAGTTATGTGTGCGGGATATCACCAAGAAGAAGCTCCTTCGAAGCTCAAGGAGTGGTTAGGTAGGAGCTCAGACACAACGTGCGAACATGGTGACGTGAGTATCCCCAGAAAAATTACCTCCGCTGTATTTGAACGTTCAATGACTCACAAACCCTAACAGCATCCATCCCTGAACCCCACTTCCAAGATGTCAACATCCCTCATTCAAAATGCATTCAGCTTGGAGGAAAAGCATGACAAGCTCATTAATACTATCGATGTTTCAGACATCAATGAAGCATCTGAGTTTCATGATCAAAGCTTATTCCCGAGTGCTGACCTCAAAGACTCTGGGGTAGATTCAGGCAACGATGAAGATGTATTCAATACCCAAAGTGTTGCTTCGGAGGAAGCCAAAGCCACTTTTAGGACGCCACAGAAAGCCATTCAACCAGCTTCAACAGATTCAGGTATCTCAATGTCCTATGACGCCTCTGTTGAATCAAACACAAAAGCAACTGTATACGGAGACACACCAGAGTCACCACTGACTGGGAAAACATCAAAGGCCAAGCAAGGCACAAGAAAGAACCAACTTTCTCGACCAGCTCCGACCCCAATCCAACCCATGTCCCTTCCCATGCGACTAAAAAGAAATTTCGCACCGTTTGATAGGCCATTCACAAAGATGCAGACGTACATCCGCAAGCCGTTAGGTTCGGGCGAAACTGATTTGAAGGAAGGATACATCTACGCGTTCCAACTCGACGGGTGCCCTTACACGAAGATTGGCAAGTCAGCAATTAGGAAGGACAAAACCCCAGAAGCTTCTTTAGCGGCGCGAATAAAGGACCAAGAAGATGCTTGCTGCCCTGATCTCAAAATTGTGCTCAGCAAGCCCGTACCCTTTGTTGGCCGGATAGAGAATCTCATCAAGTTTCACCTGGAGGCAGGAAGGATGAAGGAGAAATGCTTATGTAAGGGCTCCAAAGGGCAGGAGCTGGCCCATGGGAACCACATAGAATGGTTCAGCAATTCGCTCGACGAGATCTGGACGGTCGTGATTGCTTGGCAGCATTGGATCTTGAGCATGCCATATATCCAGGGCGATGAAGGCTTGTACCATTTGAGTTCAGCGTGGAAAGAGCACTTGGAGGGAGTTGGTGATTCCCAAATTGATCGTGATGTTTGGGTGGACTGGCTCTGCCAGCATATGCCCGAACTACGCGGAGTGCTTATGAAGGATACAACTGAGAGCAGCGAATCGATAGAAACCCAGAGCGCAGCTAAAGTCCCTGGATCTTTTGTACGAAGCAGTGCTGCAGGTCTCAAGTCGGAAATCAAGAGAGTCAGGACCACTGTTCTCTAAAGAAGTTGTAATAGTATACAATTCAACAAGAGTTGCTGTGCCGTTACTCTGTCTCGAAGGGTGTAGCCACTATCCCTTGGCCTTTAGCAAAACCTTCTACTGCTCCCGGGACTTCCCAAATTCGACGCGGAGATAAATGTACATTTGCCGTATCGTGCAATGTACATGGCAATGAATCCTAGGCAGACCGTCATACCCAACACGAGGTTCAGAAATTTGACGACGGTGAATATATGCATTCTTTTAATGGGAGCCTTACTCGAATTCCAGGAACAATTTAGCTAGCCTTCAAGGCAGTGTTAGAATCTCCTCGAGACAAGCACTGTTGCGGCACTAGCCGTTCGGTGGGTTCCAGCTTATTAAAATTTGGCAGATGGGAAGGAAGCTTCAAACGGACTGTTCAAAAGACAAATTGCCCTTTTCCCACGAGTTTTTCTTTTTTTGGTCGAGAGTGAACGTTGCCACCTGGGTCTGACTTAAAGTGATTTGATACATAAGCTTTAATTTTCCGAAAGGCGTTAGTAAGAAGCTTTATGGGCGTGCTGTGATGTGATGAGTAATCGTTTTTGTACATGGCCGGCCTAACCCGACCCCGATCGGCTGAACCCATCTCCCATCGGGTCAAAAATGTTCTATTTGCCCATAGGACATTATCCAGGGGTCTAAGCTATATATTGATCTATAATGTTTATAACTTCCAGTATCATCATCTGACAGTTGATGCAAAAACCACCTAGTTCTTTCAAAATCGATACCCATAAGCACGTGACCTCACCTGCACCTATAACCGGCATCCGGCACTCCCTAAACCCTCATCTGAGGATTATCAATATGTCAAGAGGAACAGTTCTTATCACCGGATGTACAAAAGGCAGTATCGGCTACTCCCTTGCCAAAGAGTTCGCGGCACAAGACTACCATGTCTTTGCGACAACTCGCAAGATAGCTAGCATGGACGACCTCTCTACGATCCCCAACATCACAGTTCTACCACTTGACATCACATCCCGCGAGTCAGTCCTGTCAGCTCACTCCATCATATCCAAGCAAACTGGGGGCCAACTCAACATCCTATACCACAACGCCGGCTACCGCTCTCTCGGAATGGCAATCGAGTCCTCGGTCGACGAAGCATTTAAGATGTTCAACGCTAACCTCTTCGGCATCCTACTTGTAAACAGCATATTTGCAGACATGATCATCAAATCTAAAGGCAAGATCGTGTTCACGGGGAGTGTGTCGGGATACACGCCTCATCCTTCTCAATCTGTGTACATTGCGAGTAAAGCAGCCGTGGAGCTGTACGCCAAGACTTTAAGAACTGAGATGAAGCCGTTTGGGGTCAGGGTTGTGTTTGTGCTTACAGCAGCTGTCAGAACTGGGATGTCGAGTGAGAGAGTGATGCTTGCTGAGAGTGAGTTCTTCCACCTCCCGGAACAGTATAGAAAGGAATTACTAACGGAGGAATAGATTCCAATTATCGATATCTAGAAAGTAAAATCAACAAGGCTTGGGAAGACCTTGAACGTGATGGAATGAGCCCCAGCGATTATGCAAGACAAGTGGTCGCTAAGGTTATCAGAACGAGCCCGCCAAACGAGATCTGGTCCGGATCTGGTGCTACCACCGTTTTGATCATTGAAAAGCTTGGTATACGATGGGTGTACGATTTTGTATTCTCGAGGATGTTTGGGCTAAATGTGATGGCTCCCTCGCTTGAGAAAGATGTGAAGGGATCTTGAAGGCTTGTGTGGACGGATCTGGCTTAATTCAAACCACGTTACTCCCGTACTTCCAAAGCCTACATCTTGGCAAGGCACTCTATTGACTTAGAATAATAAGAGATTATACATAAAAATAACTTTATGAATAGTAGGAGATTTTATGCAGGGAACCTAGGTCTAGCCAACCGCCGTCAAGTGTGTGGTGGTGGTCGCGCCTTATGTTTCCCGTCTCAAACCGCTGAACATTGTTCCTTCAAAGAAATAAGAGTCCATGAAATCATTCCCTTGCTAGCCTTTCTAAAGTAGGATCCATATTATACTAATTGATGAGGATCAGTGCCCGCTATGTTGCCTTCTTTGTCTTTCCCCTTCCGATCTTCTCGGGTTGTTTTCTTGTCTAGTAGTTGAAGTGAGCCTCGCCAATTTGGGGAATTAACTTTGGTACCTTTCTTAGCGTCCTTCTTTGACGTAGTGGTAGAATTGCTTGAGTGCTCATATAGTCGAAATGGGTGGACAATACAATACAGCAGAATATACCACTCCGAAGGCTTGTCACTTCCTCTGTCAGGCTCAAACCGATTAAAGCGAACGCCAAGTTCTTCCCACTTCTCTTGCTGGGTCATGTTTTGAATACACTTTCTGCGGAATCCTTTGTATGTTGCCCAACCAAAAGCAGCTAGGGCGTTTAGGTTAAACACTACCATATAGGTCACAAATGCAATCAATATAGCTGCGATGATGAACGGGGTTCTTGTGGTTGACTCCGTGATATTTGGAATAGCCCAAAGTGCCTTGTGGTTGTTCAACATTCGGAAAAAAAATTGGTTGTACTCTGGAGACTTACAGCGCAGAAAGCTAACGGGAGGTAGAAGATGCTCACATATGTGAGTAGCTTTACATTTTGAGCTAGTCTTGTTGAGAGTCGGCTTTCGACAACAGCACTCGCGTTAAATAACTTGGAAGCCGTCAAAGTCAGGTCAGCAGATCTGGTTAAGGATGACTTACCCCATCTCGAAGTGCTTCCGCCCTTATCTTTTGGTCCTGGAACCTCGCCTCAAGTGACACTAACTGCTCCTGGTATTTCTGACCCTTCAACCGGTCCTCTTTTTTCTCGGCAGTGTCTGTTCTTGGTTCGATAATCCAACACATGACCTCTTGATATTGTTCAGACATCTTCTGTATAATGGGAATAAACTCGCCAATGCTCGTAATCACCCAGGAGTATTGCCGAGAGCGAGAAAATGTGTCATCATCGAATAGTAAACCATCATGTTGTTCTTCATCGAGAAAACTGAACTTGGTGCCTAAAAATTTTTCCACATAATCCGAAATAGCAGTCCAATCATGCAGCGATCTCGAAATAATCTCAAAGAGCATCATTGTAAGTTCTTGCAAAACACTCTTGACGGGCTTTTTGAGAATCGCTATCGACCATACATCATTTTCCGTGGAAGATGTATCGTGAAATGATGCAGGTAACATAAGGATAATCGTCCAGTCATCGCTATCATCATCCATATCTGAGCGATTCCAAAAAGCGGCCACCTAATCTGTTAGTGATTCCAATCAAGTTTCTGCCACGCAATAACTTACTAGACATGATTGCTTCTGCAGGTTTCGCCCTGATGAGTCCCTATATAGCTTGCCAGAAGGCCTCCCGAATTCAAAGTCAGACGTTCCGATTATCTCGTACCAAGCGAATTGGAATATCAAAGAGAAGTTCGTTTTGGGAACCGGGGCCACCCGACCGCTAAATGCCACTGGAGAAGGCATCACAAACCGCTCCTTGAATTGTTCTAGCTCGATATACTTCCTCAATAGGTCGTCAAATCCTCCTCCAGTTTCCAAACTCTGAGCTCGAGAATACCACCCAGGAAATCTAACAGCAATATTAGGCATTCTGAACACCCCAAAAAACACACTGCGAGTCCTTAGCAAAGTGGAAACTTGCTATGAGACTATAAATAACTCACCATAATCTCCGGAATGGAGCTATTACTTGCCAGTCAACGATATCCCTACTTCTATCTCCTTTCATTTGATACAGTGTAGAAGGCTCGACCGAGTCACGGCGCATTACTCTTACATTCGCCCCAAGAGGAGGAGAGAACATGAAATCATGGTAACGAGTCCAGCCTCTGTTCTGTGAGCCATCCCAATGCTCTAGGATGAAAAATGATCCTCCGCTGTTACGTAGATCCTGAAAGACTTCCTCAACATACTTGAATTTCTCTTGAGCCGTATGTAAGCCAGATTCATAGCATAGATTGAGAACATCGAAGGGGAGGCTTCGCCGTCCATCGTATGCAAAGGGGAGTTTTCTCTCTGTTAACCAAGACATGAATTCCTTGTTATAACCTAAATTAAATGTTCCCTCCCGGTAGAAGTCCAGCTGGTCGAAGAGCTCGTGAGGAAGAATGGTGCCAGATATAAGCTCGATAGGTTTGGATACTTCGTTGGAGAGATTTCTAGCTTCAACTGCAACGCTGAGCCTTCAGCAACCAAGTCTCAAGTTAAGTTTCGTCTCCTATGAACATAAGAGCTGGTTCTATCACTCTACGTACAGCTTCTCCGCTCCTCCGCCTGAACGTTACCATTTTTTAAAGCTGTTCCGAAGGTTCTGGAACAATGTAATTGAAAAGAATCTGTACAGTAAAGAATCTGATTGTTCTAGGATTTATGGAACACTCTAAGGATGGATTTGAAAGAAGACATTGTGCGACTGTACGTAGAGAAATGACGTGAATTCTTACCATCTTTGTAGCCAGGTTCATGGCTGCGAACCGGGGTTCCCTCCCTCATTTCAACGACCGAGACTTCCTCGCCTTCCGAACGGGTCGCTTCCACATTTTTATCATGCGGAGCTGCTTCGTATCCCGGCTTTTGACCTTCCAATCTCCCCAGTCGGATGGTGTGATTCTTCAAAGTTGAGTTCAGCTCTTTCAAGCTCGCGCTTATCTCAGCCAGCAAGGCCAGGACCGGCTCTGTGCCGCCTGGTACGAGCTCGGAATTGCTGGGAGGTGGCACCGTGCTTGACATAGTGGTTCCTTCGAATCAGGACGTGCGGCAAGACCTTTTCATGAACAGCAGCTCCGCTGAGAAGAAGGGTAAGAGTCTTGATGGAACAAAAGTACAATCAGGCTGGGTACAATTTTAGTGACACGTGGACGAATCGGTAGCCTATACGGTAAGGTTACACAGCGCGAGCGCGCCAATCAGAGCCCTCATCTTCAGGTGCAGCCTTGAAAAATAAGCATACCTGACGCGAATGGTAAAAACTCGAGCCATTTCTCTACGTATATCAATAAGCCTTCTTTATTTAATTCACTACCGGTAGAGTGTTCTAAGAACATTAGAACATTTAGGTCCTCGATAACTATTCTTATAGTATATAACGTCCTAGAATCTTGGAAACATCTATAGAAAATGGTAATGTTAATCATAAAAAAGAGGTGCTATACGTAAAGCAATGGCACAAGCTCTTACATCACGTCTAAAAATCCATATTTGGAAGGTATAATATGCTAACAGAGAGCACGCGAGAAAGGAATATTGCGATTCATCATCGGAATACTTAACATGTGTTTAAATAGTGCAATGCACGTCGAGAATGAGAAGGTGAATAAATTCAAATGGTTCTGGCTGCAGGCGCAGGAATACCTCAAGCGAGGAAGGAAATGCGTTCTGCCAACAGGGAGTGGTGCTTTGAAGTAAGGCTAATCAGGAAGCCTGTTTGGTTGTTCCAAATCCAATAGGAACGGCTTACGGCTTGAGCTATTTATAGGTAGTATCGTTCAGGCCGGCGGCTCGCGAGCCTTACCGACCCTTTCGAGATCTGCGGACTACTTCTCCTTCGTACCTTCTCGTAGAATCACAAAGTGCGCAACACCTTTCGCTGAGAAGCTAACTTTCATGTTTCTTTGCTTGTAAGCATACTTCTCAACTTGCTTCCACTCAGGATGTCCTCCGGCTGGGACCCAGGAGACATCACACAGGCTGTCAAGCTCGTTCACAAGATCATCAAGAGTGTCAGCAGCGTCGGTGGCGCAAGAGATGACTTCCAACAGCTTCAGTCCGAACTGAGGGGTCTACTTCGAGCCCTCAATGAGATCTCCGACTTGACCAAGCAGCCTGGACAACTCCCAGAAATTGTGGCGCTCAAGTTTGCGGCCTGTTTGTGCGAAGATACCCTGAAGAATTTCTTTGGAAATATTGCACCATTCGATGAGAGTCTTAGAGGAGACTCCCAATTATCGAAACTGAAGGCTGCACCTAAGATGGTGAGGTGGGAGTTGTTAGTGAAGAAGAATATACCGGAATTTCGGAGCTACCTGGTTGCCCATGTTGGGTCGTTGAATCTGCGACTTAACACTGCCCTCTTGTAAGTGGCCTAGTATAGGGTGTGATTTCTTTTCTCCGTGTACTGATAACATTATGATAGACGATTGGGGTCGAAATCATTAGTAAATCAAGTTCAGAATCAGGCGATCCTGAAACAATCAGTTGAAGACTCCTATAGCAAGCTTGACACTCAAGCTAATGATATATTCACAAAAATCAAAGCAATTACTCAGGAGTATGTTCGGTTCTAAGAAAACACGTGCAAAAGCTAATTAGTGATAGAGACACTATTCCAAAGCTCAATTCATTACTGGACTTGGCCTCCAGTGTCTGGTGAGTGCCACCGAATATGTATGAAGCTGGCAATTGCCATGATAGTAACTCTGCCTAGGCTAACACAAAATGCGATGGTACAACTGTTCGAAAAAGCAGTAGACGCCCTGCCCTCTCCAAACTTGCGTTATACCTGGGCCCAGGCACCATTGAAATTCGAGGACGCTCTAGGACGGGTTATTCCTGTTCCATCCGAGTACGATTGGGATGTGAGTCTCCCCACGAGCTATTTTTTGCCCAGACAGATCACGTTTTACAGACTAATGCTTTTTCCATGTGTAAAGAAACTTGAGGCTATTATTCAAGCACAGTTCAAAACTGGGCCCGGACAAGCAAAAGTTCGTTCTGGCGAGTACGAGCTGTTCACAGGAATGACAAGCCTTATTCCGCTGAAGTCTCAGAACTTTCATCCCATGCCAGGCATGGTCATCACAATGACATTCATTGTTGGGCAGTACATTGGATCTGAACGTTGCCCTAGGGTGGGGTGCAGATCTCTATCTTTCACGCAAGCTTTTACAACGCAGACGGAAGTAAAAATCTGGTAAGTCTGACCCGATTTCAGCACCTAGGCCATGCTAAGATCTACCGTGTAAAGTCTAGAATGCCAAACATGGTTTCGAAAATCGAAATGCGTGCTGGCCAAACCGATGAAGCCAGTCCCACAAGAATCCCGCCTTTGTAATGTCAAAGAGTTCATACACCGGGAGTATTCCGAGACAGCTGCAGCGTATGAAGATAGGATGAGCTACAAGAATATCAGCATATACGTTACTGAACTCCCTCCAACACCGAAAGTGTTCCGGGACAAGTACCATAGGAAGAGCTCGCCATCAAAATCGACGCACAAGGTGATGCCACCTATAAAGCCGGCAGCGAGCAATAAGTCGAACCTGCCAACGTTCGGTGTCACACAAAATACGGATTTTACATGGTCTCACCGACCACAAACTAATCAGATGACAGCCCTTCCAAAGATACATATCAATCCACGCCCTTGTACGCTTGGTTTCGAAACTACTCTTACTACTCTTGAGCCCCCCGGATCTATACAAGTAGTTCAATTCATCGATCGACACGAAATTACCCACGAAGCAATTGATACTGCAAATCTTGATCAAGACTTTAAGGATGAATTGGCTGCCATTGAGCAACTGGTTAGGGTTTATTCTGAAGGTGAACGCATTACAGTATTGTATGCCCTATTGGAACAGACTACTCTGGAGCAGATTGAATTCTTCATGAAGACCCTGTGCGAAATGAGAACGCCTTCCTATTTTCATAGTGCGGGGTGTTCAGGTGGGCATCTGAACAATCGTGCATCGTGTTATCGAAATAGAGCTAGGTGAAGTGGCACATTCATGTAACCTTGAACGAGAATTCGAATTTCGTAGCTGGACTACAACTTTAGCTCGTCTCGCGTGTTTAATCTTCGTTGATAACTTGATATCAATATATATGCATTTCGATCCATATTCAGCTTAGCTAACCCAGCTCCACAACGAAGTGACTGAAAATTCTACTATAAAAATAACGAAAGAAGTCCCTCACGAGGATGAGGCTTGGAGGCACCCTTCCAACTTTAGAAGTAATATACTCCCACTATTATAGAGAAGTCTCCTCCATTTGGACGGTTGTCCTGAATGTCGAGAACAACGGCTGGATGGCTGTCGCCTCTGTCATCGAGTGTACGGCGTTGACAGTCGGGGAGTACACAGGTGCAATTCTTTTCGCTGTCGGTCTTTGGTGAGACGAAAGCGACCGTTCCGAAAGCCAGATAATTTTCAGAAAGTGGGCTTTTAAGGTTGGTGTTTGAAGTTTTTCGAATCTTCGAACATGGCGATTTGGATCGAGGCGAGAGCAGGCATGGAAGGCTTGTGATGTGCTAGGGCACGGGAAGGCTTGCGGGGCCGGCGCAACCCATCGTGACATCTGATCGATTTCGACAATAGTTCAGATTATCCAATCAGGATAGCTCCAGCATCGCTCCCACTGATTGACGAAAACGCAAAATGGACATACTAGACGGGAAATATCGTGGTCCATGCAATATTGACGCTAGAACAGAGTTCTAAGAATACAGAACTAGAAGTTTTGATTTAGAGTTACCTCAAAATTAAATTCATTAACTCTTTAACTTTAGAACAATCCGATGATAGAATGTACGAAGATATAGTGAAGATCCAACAGCGGGATGAAAAGCCCTAAGATATTAAGATGCCACAAAACATACTCCCGCGTGAGCGAAGCCGACTGACTCATTTCAAGCAGTTCCCCCAGCGTATCCTTGAATCGCGCAAAAGATTCTCAGCATCATCCAGCACAGTCAATACTCTTCCCAAGAACAACCCGATGAAGGCCCCGAGAAATTTGAAGGCATCAAAAGCAATTATGTGAATCAGACTTCATCTCCTCACGTGATGCTTCACCCAGGAAGGGGCTGAGGAGAAAAGGTATCAGATTTCTGCAAAGGTGACGCCAAACAAGAAAGCCGAAAAAGAAACCCATTCATTCCATTCATAAGCAGCAAGCGATCATGCGAAATGCAGCCAAGTGACGCAACTATGTAACGCATCCCTTCCCTCCTCCATTCATCATCCAAGCCAAATCCCGGTCGCGCTTACGCTCATTATTCCTACATCGTTCGTGAAAATGTCGATACAGAAGTCAAAACCTCTCTTGCTCATACGCTCGCTCAATCACCAAGCACATCATCATCTTCCTCCTCTCCGCCACCTGCAGGACCTTCGCCCGCATCTTCATTCTCCTCAGGTTCTTCATCGAGTAATTCTCGTCTTCGAAGGTCTTCAGCCGTGCCCTCCTCCGGCTCGATGTCCGCGAATGGGTCATCCTCTTCTTCGTCCTCCTCCACCAACTCCGTGCTCTTCTGCGCCTTCTTCTTCGCGACCTCTGCCTGCTGTGCTTTACTCTTATGGCTCTTCTTTCCCTTTCCTTTTGGGTCGTCGAGGTATGCAATCACTTCCTTGAAATTGGGGCCCAGACGGGAACGATTTCGTTGGAGACGGTGACGCAACTTGCCTTTTAGTTCACCAGAGACGTCGATGACTTGTGCCAGGATCGCGAGGACAAGCTTGCCGGTCAACTCGCAGAGCTGTTGCTCGGCGCGGAGGGTTTCGGCTTGCTTCTCGTTGGGCGTAACATCCTCGTCTTCGCCGTCTTCAGGCTCTGACTCTAGATCCTGGGGTGCTTCGTCGTCGCTGGGTTCAGCGAGGGTCTTCTTCGACTTCTTGGAGAATTGTTTTTCTAATGCATCGAAGATGGAGGTGAGCTCTGCTTGGACTTCAGGTCCAATTTCCTGAACTAGAGACTCCAGATGCGGGTTCTGGTTTGACACAACTTCGAAAGCACCATTCTTTGCCTTGGACTTTTTCGAAGGTCGAATGGTGGAGAAGAGGGTGTGGAAGTCAAGCAGAGCACCAGCCCCGACGAGCCGAACAGGATCGAGCGTAGATCGTGAAGAGAAAGCGGCAATGAGGTGTGTCGTAAAGACATCCTGGAATTCCTTGAGGTGGTCGATGTCTAGGTCGGGAATCTCGTCGCCAGCATTTATCGCATCGGTCAGCGACTTGACCTTCCACATGAAGTAGAACATCGACGAGCGAATGGCTGCGAGAACAACTTCATCCTCAAGAGCATCAACGGCCTCATCATTCGAGTCCTCAAAAACTCCACGTGCAACCACATCAAGCACGATGCTGATAGGAAGTGGATCGCCCTTGCCAGTATCTGCTTCTAAACTGTCAACAGGACTGGAGATGCTTGCCAACTGTTCAAGTCTAGCGAGGTTATGTGATAATTCGGTGAGAACCTTGTTGCGAAATCCTCCTCGTACAGAGACCTCCCCGGTTTTATTGATTTTTCGAAGAGCACTGATGGTATCGTCCCAAAGTGATTGCATCTTGCCCTCGGTGACTTCTTCAAGCTCCTCGTACCCGCGAGCATGTAACAATGCAGCGCCAGCTTCGTTGAGGACGCCTTTGTCTGCGTGACCGTTGAATTGTGCACTGATTTCATCCAATAACTTCGCGTATACGGTTGAATCTTGTCGCAATTCTTCGAAAATGCCAAGATTCAAGACATGCTCCAACCGCAACACCACTGTTGCTGTCTTTGGGTCGGCACCATATTTCCTTAGTAAGCTCGGGATAAGGCCAGCCAAACGTCGTGCTGCGTTCTCCTTTGCTTCTTGGATTTCCGCCTTGGTCTTCTTGCTGCCATCTGAACTCTCTAGACCTACCTTGACCACAGCGTTGAGTATCTCCAGAAGAATAAGTTCTTCCTTTTCTGTAGGCTTGATTGAGTCTTTCAGAGCGCGTTCGATCTCGTTGCCAGTAGCTCTCGCAGAGTGATCGTACAGAAGGTAGCCTGCCAGAGCTTCCCAATCCTTGAGGTTTGGCACTTTGTCGTAGAGAGCTTGAGCAGCTAGTGTGAACCTGGATTCTGTGCCCGCAACATTCAGGTACTCAGCTGCTTCGATTTGACTGGGCATCTCATCCAAGTCTTCATTGTCGTAACTCAGCAAGCTTTCTGCGAGAGATTTATAGCGAATCCATGCAGCGCGGGGTGTGCTGAAATCTTCTTCGTCCTCTACATTGAGGATGTCTTCCAGCACCTCTTCACCACCCAATTCCTCAATTCGGTTTTCGTACAAATCCTTGATGTTCTCCGCGAAGAAACCGACAAGGGACTTTCGAACTCTCGGCTCCGAGTCAAAGATGAGTTTGCCTATCACATCAATGTCATCAGGCTCTAACATCCCCGCCTGTCGAATGTAATCCATCAACTCCACCGCAGCGGCTCTGACCCCTGGCTCAGAATCTCGAGTTGCCATCTCCACGAGGCGTGGCCTAAATCTCTCGATAAAGTGTCGCATCTGACCGTGATTGCTCGGATTCTTCATAATTTTCGATAATTGCTTCACAACCTCTTGTCGCATACCAGCATGAGTGTCGGAGAGCATCCACCCCATGTATCGCAAATACTGGCCTTCAAAGAAAATGCTTGGTAGTGTGAGAATCCAATACCCAATGGCTTCCACACATTCAATCCGAATCCTGGGGTCGATATCACGATATCTGTGGACATAAACCTCATCAAAGAAGTCCTTGAGCTGCAACTCAATGTAGTCCTTACGCTTCTCATTCGTGTCAACTTTCTTCTGGAAATCCGCAAGTCTGGCTTTGTTTGGCCGCTTATTCTTCTTTTCGCCTTCGAGCTGACGATGGACTTTCGCAGACGCATCTATCTCTTCACTTGCAATCTTGCACAAAGTGCTAGCCATCGTCAACGCCACCAGGGTAGCAGTATGTCGGAATGGCCGCGATGAGGAATCCGTCAACGAGGAAAGCCATATATGGATGTTCTCCATCAACGGTACTTCGGTGTATAAGACCTCCTTGGTGTGCATGGCTTTTATCAGACTCTGGATGAAGTCTACGAGAGCTGTTCGGAACGCGTGGCCGCTCTTCGATTTCGAAATGACAGGATAGTCTGTGACTTGTTGCTAGGGAATGTCAGTGTCTCCTCTGCATTGCTATGCATGCTACTCACTGCTTGAAGCTCGTCCTGCATATCCGAGATTCTATTCTCCGCATTGTCCGGGTCATTGATATCGTGTATGGTTAGTTCTGCGCTGCATCCCGCACTTCGGAAAATGAAGTTGAGAAACTCCGTGAGGGCCTCCTGGTTGTTCTCGTTGTATCTGGCCAGCCACTGCCCCGCAATATCTTCAGCTGATTCGCCGCTCGTGTAGACATCAGCTTGAACGGAGATCAGTAAATATCCCAAATCCCGAGAAAACAAACGCGCTTACCATAAAGTCCCCCTGCACCCTTGTCTGCAATTGCAACCTTCTTGGTCTTCTTGGGCCGGGCTGGAAGCTTGACTGCGGGCACCTCATCGTGTGTCGCGGCTCCATTGACCTTAGGTTTCTTTGCCGCCGGCTTCTTGGTAGTCTTTGCCTTCCGCCGGATCTCTCTCACCTCCTCCTCCGCAGCGCTCTCTACGGTCGCATCGCTCTCCTCTTCCTCTTCCTCTACATCCGACGCGTCGTTCTCTGCATCATCTCCTCCCCTCTTCCGCTTTGCGCTCGCAGAACCTTGTTGTGAGGATGGCGCATTAGGGACGAACTTTTCGGGGATCTTCACGGCGCGTCCAGATTTCCGCCTACTGCCAGTCGCGACTGGAGTACTCGTCACGTCGTTATTGGAAATGTCCATGAGCGGCGTTCTTCGAGTAGTCATTGATGCATTTGTTGCGACTGAAGAATTGATGCTGGATTGGGAGGTTGGTATTGCGGGCGCGTGAAGAAGTATTGTTGGTGTTGATCGCGCGCGAATTAGAGGAAGTCGCGATGGGTTGCGAGATATCCAAATAGGCTTAGCGCGCTCTTTCGGCAAAGCTAGTACCTCCGGCTTTGTGAGACCTCACCTCCCTCTTCTCTTCTTCTCTTCTTCTCTCTTTACACACAGGCTGTTCAATGAGCTGAATCCATTGTCGACGGTTTCTCAATCATTTCAAAGCTTTGATTGTGAACCTCATTTATGGCCATTTTTTAATTTATGAACGCTTCTACGTGTATCTTTTGATCCTAGCTGCCAGCTTCCAAATGCATGTATCCTGCCATCATGACATCTCCATTCCCTGCTTCCTCCTCCACTCCCGGAGAGGGCCAAATTGTGGTTGAACTTCTACCTCATGGTATATCGGCACTCTCAACTATCACGTTTCAATACCCATTGAAGCTCATATCTCCATCGCCAGCTGCAGGCCAAAAGAGCGTCCTGGTGTTCTTACTCACATACGGAGGCGGCCTTGTTGGCGGCGATCGAGTCCATCTTACCATCAATGTCAAACCAAACGCAAAGCTCAGCATCGTCACTCAGGGTCACACCAAGGTCTTCAAGTCCCCATCCAGGGATGTCATCACCAGGCAAAGACTCCACGTGACTGTCCAAGCCAATGCTGCATTGTGCCTCCTTCCTGACCCGGTGCAGCCCTTCGGAGAAAGTGTATATCAACAATCTCAATCCTTCTTTCTGGCAGACACCGCATCTCTTTGTCTCCTTGACTGGGTTTCTGCAGGTCGGACAGCAAGAGGGGAGGATTGGGATCTACATGCATGGAGTGGGCGAAATGAGGTGTGGGCCATTCCAGAAGTTGGCGGAAAGGCCAGGCTCCTTCTGAGAGACAATGTGATATTGGAGGGGGATGTACCGGGTTCGAAGGGGAAGGAATTGAGAGACAAGATGCAACAGATGGGAATATTCGGCACACTAGTGCTAAGAGGTCCACTGGTTCAAGACTTGGCAGAATTCTTCCTGTCCGAATTCGCCACGCTTCCCAGGATCGGGGCTCGAGACTTCAGGTCCCAGGATAACGTGGACAAAGACAATGGAATCACGCTGTCACCGCAAGAAATCTGGAGGCAAGCCCGCCTGAAGCAGGAGAAAGCAGACTCTATTTTGTGGTCTGCCGCTAGAGTACGTGGATGTACCGTGGTGAAATTCGGCGCTCGCACGGTTGAGGGCGGCCGCCATTGGATTGGAAATATACTAAAACAGGAGCGCTCCATTGCTCGGGTATTTGGAGATGACTCCATCATGTGTGTTCGTTGATTCGTCTCTCATCGGCATCTCAAGGTCGTTGCCCTATGTAGAATCGATTTCCAGGAAGATTGATGCAACTGTCTGTCGGGTCATGGGCCCCAAATATCAGGATATACCGACTCAGCGTTTCCTTCCTCGATGGACCCACCCCAGATATCAAGATATACCGACTCAACATTTCCTTCTTCGTCATCGATATCCATGTCGTCCTCAGTGTATCCTTCACTATCCTCGACCTCCTTCTCGCCACCATCAATATCTCCATGTGCTGCTGGATCACCGAAAGTTACACCGGAATCGCTATCTCTGTGCACAATCAAGCCACTCAGAGGACGCTTCAGCTCGACCCAGACGCTGACTCCCTGGCACATGCACACGCCCAATTGATGGCCCAACTCCAACTCCTTCGCCATCCTCAACGTCTCCAGGCGAATGAACTCCTGTCTCTCATTCAGCCAGATCAAACGAACCCTCATCTCGAGCATCAGTTTGCCCTTCTTTGACAGCTCAAGACTCGACTTTGCAACAATTTCGATCCATTGCTGGTACAGATCTGTCCACCGAAGGACAGTTCTCAACTTCCAGTCCCTCTCGAAGCTGTCGACCACACATTGTGTACAGTGTTTGAAGTTGCCAAACCCTCCAGCCTTCCAAAACCAATCCGGGCAAGCGCGACAAGCCTTGAACTTGCGTTCTGGCAACTTGAATTCGTCCACGCGGTGGGAGGAGAACATTTGGTGCGATGCTATGTAATTTTGAATCTGGAACGTACTCATGAAGCAGAGAATGTCGAACGGCTTGGTGACTGTGTTATGTTAGCACTCGATCTGAGCTCATGGAGGACTTACCGAATTTAACCACATCATCGACGGTGAATTCATAGGGATTATTCAGAGCGGCGGCCTGTCTGGAAAGGGTTGAAGCGGGTGGCGGTTGTCGACCGGGCGACGAAGACATGTTCAACTTGATGATAGTTTTCGGCGGTACCAGGAGACGTTGCTGTTGCTGAACACCATATTGCGCCTGCTGGAAGCCTTGCTGTTGGGCTGGCATGGGAGGAGGCAACATGTTCGGTCCGGCCATTTGATTCGGCTGTGCTTGAGCATAATGTTGCGATGGAAGACCATACTGCTGTTGGGGGACTGCAGGAGGAGGCATGTTTGATCTCGGACTTTGATTCGGCGGACCTTGAAGACCATACGGTTGCTGGAGCACGTATGGTTGTTGCGGGCCGTGAAGGAAAGCCATGCTCGATCGCGGAGCTTGAATTGGGCTGACCTCAGCGTATTGTTGCGGCGGAAGACCATTTTGCCATTGAGGGAAGCCTTGTCCTTGCGGGAGGCCATATTGTTGTTGCAGGGTGATTGCAGGCGTCATCCTCGGCGTGGACATTTGATGTGGCTGCAATTGACCGTTGCCCTGTTGTGAACGGCCACCTTCTCGTTGCGACGCGTACTGAGGAATCATTTTTGGCTTGATATGTGGCTTCTGCTGGACTGCGCTGCGTTGTTGTTGCGGAACGGGGGAAGCGGGCATCGGCTTCGGATTAAATATCTGATCCGGTAAATTAGGAACTCGATGCTGCTGTTTTGGAGTTGCTGGGGCAAGGAGCACGTTCGATCTCGGAGCCTGATTCGAAACTCGCTCTTGGCGTTGTTGATTTGGAACCCGCTGTTGCCGTTGTGGCAGTGAATATACTGGGGCTCCGCTCGATTTCAGAAATTGGCTTGGATGGGACGCTGCAAGCTGTTGAGAGGCATTGTTTTGAAGTCTCTTGTTGTGGAAGCTTTGAGGAGAGGCCAGCTGCCGTGGTGTCTTGGATGTCGATGTTGCTGATGACTTCGCCGCAGACAACTCACCGCTCTGCCAGTCGGAGGGTTGGAATTGAGTGGACTGAGATCGGATGGCAGGATGAAGTCCCGGGGTTGGCTGGAAGTATATCGGAGGTCCTAGGAGGCCAGCGACCGGTCTTTTTTGTTGCAATGGTGACGGCGAAGCTGTGCGCTTTGCAGCTTGTGAATCTCGAACATGTGGCTCTGCTGCTTGTAAATTTCGGACATGCAGCTCGATATTGTGCTCTTGCTCAACGGGCGAACCCATGGTGCTAAGCTCTGACGTATGGGTCGGTGATGATGCGTCGGGAAGGTTGAGGTTGAAAGGGATTTCCTTTATCGAATTATCCGCTTAGGATCATCGTGATCACGGGATCCAGCTTCATATTATGGATAGCTTCGACCTTTTCCTATCGAAGCGAGACAAACCAGTGCCTTCCTAGACCTTACCAGACGACCCCGCTCCTACATTAACGCCTTTGTCTCTATTTCTATAAGAAGCGCTTCGAAATGTCTAGGTTTCAGAGATCAGGAAGAAAGGGATGCTAGAGTCAAGTGTCTCTGTCTATTCTACGGTGTTTGCTGTGTTCGTCTTGCACTCTTGGTCTTGCTCAACGACAAGCCTCTTGCCTGAGCTGCCAATGCCCCGGTCTACTTGCCTCCCATCTTCCTTTGTCGACTTTAGATGATAGTAGTTAAAGTCTGGGTACCAGCTTGAAGTCAAGTTTTTCGTTCTGTCTGGGTCTCAGCTTTCGGTGCTTTCTTTGTTCAAGATTTCGCATGAGAACTCCTTTTCTCGCACACTTGCTCTTAGCATTAAACCAGTCAAAGTCTTCGATTACGATCAACGAGTCGAAGATCTTACATCCGTCCTATATTCACGTCAACAGCTCCAAGATTGATGGGACCCAGTCGAGGTTGGGTTAGCTCCCGTCGCACTCTAATCCCACAACCTTCCTCGAAATTTATTCACCCTTCCGTAACCATATTTCTGCTATCTCAATTCTCTCCCCATCTCAAATTTCGGGAAACTCTTGTGCATTCACCAAGGAGGCTGTGACCATGCAACTCCACGGTCCTTGATCACTTTTGCGAAGCGATATATTTCTCGCTGCTACATCCAGCCTTATTTTGATCCCCTTAACTTCCAGACCGTACCTCTGCTTTTCTCAACTATTCGTCCAAAAACTCCATTCCCTCGTCAACTTACGACTCGCCACGTCCATGCTTACCGCACAACCCACAATGGCCGTAAAAGGGCCTTCTCCCTCTACACCTGCACACCCCGATCTCACACGCGCACAAGTTACGGCCTTGGAAGCCTACGGCAGCAAAGCGACCCGGAACGCCCTCCTCAGCATCTCGCAGCCAGCCCTCACAAATCCGCTCATCACCTGCCTAATCTGCATCCACCCCTACCACTCCGCGAACGTCGAAGGCAACACCGAGACCCCCGTCATCACAGCCTGCGGACACATCTTCGGCAATAAATGCATCAAGCAATGGCTCGAGGAGGAAAATGGGACGAGTGGAACTAAGAATGAGAAGACTTGTCCTATGTGCAGATTCTCACTCAAATATCGCGATTGCGGATGTGTAATTCAAGCCATGCCTGCATTTGGTAACTAACCTCTACTCCTCTCCTCCCATCCCCACCAAGCCAAACCAAATCCGCTAATTCGAAATCCCCCAAAACAGATCCGCCCCCGCCCCCCACAGTCACCGCATCGCAGATCCCGCGCCGTTGCGGCAAGCACGAGATCCGACGCGTGCTCCGCGTTAAGAAAGCGAGGTACGACGACCTTTCCTTCGAGCTGTATGATGAGAAGACCGCGCTGGTTGCGAGGAGGGATGCGTCGAGGCAGGAGGGCGCGCAGGTCGTGGGTGGAGAGAAAGTGTTGCTGACGCAGCGGCAGATGGAAGAGAGTTTCCCGGAGGCTTGGGCGACTTTTGTGCTGGCGGAGAGAGAACTAGAGGATGTGGTCAGGAGATTGGGGGAGTTGTCGAAGGAGTGGAAAGGGGTGCAGGAGAGGACGATGGAGGAGATTAGGGGGAGGGGTAGGTGGTATTTGTGATATTGGAGGAGCGTTGAATGCAAATGGGAGAGATTGAGGTATCTGCAAGTGCAGATGCTTTGCTTTCTCCGTGGAATATTGGGAAGAAACAAAGGCACATTTGGCGTTTGCAATTGAAGAACATTGATGGGGGAGTCTGGCAAAAGCAAAGGTTACTTGGAGACAGGAGGGACTTGGTTGGCGAGCCTTGGCACGAAATTCTCGGACATATTGGCCTCGTCATCACACAAACAGGAGGCAGGATACTGAGTGGTTATGGATGAACACCAAGAATTGTAGAACATTTGTCGAAGATGGGATCATTGAAGGCGGTCGGGAACAACACTTCGCTTCGCATCGCATGGGGTGGCAGGAGCCTCGGTGAGAACGTGCTGCTGACAATTATTGACAGTATTGCCATCGATAGGAGACTTTCAAACGTTCAGTGGAACTTCTTAGCTTGCGATGCTGTCGTCCAGAATCATACCACGTGACTATAATCTCCAAGGCAGAGACAGCTGCTGCCTTATTCTTGAAACATCCATCAAAATTTCTCTCCCTCCTCTCCTCTCCACTCGTCGCTCAGCCACCGTCCACAATCCTGCCATTGCCCGTTTCCAGTCTGACCGCAGGCGAATTTGTCAACAGAATCACGATTCCCATCCCGGATGGCCTGATCGACATCTCCTACCGACCAGCTTACGACTCAGCGCCCAAGGAGAGGCCAAACACCCAAAAGGGTCCGCGAGCCCTAAACGGGTCATTTCTTGCGATACGATTACCCGCAACCGCGAAACACCCACTCCACCTTAGAGAACCATATCTTGATGATCGACAAGAGGCGCAATGGTAATCGACACTGGGGTCCCTTGTGTCAGATTCCCGCTGCATGATCTGCCGATATGTCGGGGCGAGCAGCCAGTTGTTTGCTCAGCCGCGCGAAACATCCACCCAAAGGCAAAGCGCCTAGCTGCCAGCGGGCCCTATGCAGGATTACACGCAGGTACATTGGCGCCTAAGACGCGGCAATGCTTATTCTGATCTCTTCATGTACAATTTTAACACCTCTATCTTGAAATCATTTTTGTACGTTTGTTCTTTTTCGGTTCGTGTTGGTGTTTCAATTCGGGAAGCTCCTTCTTTTCCCGTTTCCTCTTTCCCTTCGACCAGAAGCCAAGCTAGACATTTCCCACCACCAGGACTCTACTCTCCTCGCCTCGAGATCTCAAACTGTTTGGTTGCTGTCTGGGCTCGCAAGATGTCTCGACTTGGGGACCTTGGCAGCCGCCTTGTGTCGCTTGGCTCATGCTTGGAAACATCGCACGGATAAAAAACGTGCCTGTTTGACACTAGGACCTGCCAAGATCTCTCGTCAAGCTGCCGAGGGTCTCGACCCACAAACCTAATCAGTTTCAATCGCTGATATCTCGATGTGATTCGATTGGTCCGCTGCAGGCATGTCCTAGATCCTTGCACGATCAGATATTTCTCCGCATTCTGTTTCGATAATCACCCTTCGGTACCACCTTCTTTTTCTCCGACATGTCAACCGCCACTACGAGTAACAGCCCTAGGATATGCTATAGTAGCTTGGAAACGGCCTTCTGACAGATGGCCGACGCGTTTGAGCTTCTGAATCGCTTCTCAAGGTGTGGCATTGGGCGCCATTTCTGGCCCGATATCCGCCTCGAGCGTGGGCTTTGCCTCTCTGTTGATCGGATGCATGAGCATCACCTCTGAGCTGAGACTCCACGGGCAGCTTGGCATGTTTATGATTTGAGCTCTGGTGGCTTCCCGTATGGCCCAACTACCGGAGCAAGGGCCACAGCATCGTGAACACTGTGAGCAGGAAAAAGTATTAAAGCTGCTCAAAGTCCCTCTCTTAACCCAGCATCAGCGATCAACAGTTCTCCAGTTTACTTAACTTTCAGCCAATCTTCTTTCTTCTACAGCCTCTTACGATTGATTCGTATCAGCTTACAATCTTTATAATCTTTATTTCAAACAGCTCTTTTTAGACTACCCCTACCTCAACATGTTCTCCAAGCTCTTCATCCTTGCTCTTGCAGCATCCCCTCTCGTTGCCGCGCATGGCAAGATCGCAGTCATAGTAAGCAGCTCCTCCCACCCCTCTCTGTTCATCCAGCCATCTAACAAATCTCGCAGACTGGTGATGCCGGTGGAAACACCACTGCTCTCGGTATCCAGGGTGCCGTCATCCCAGGTGCCGGAACCAACAAGGAGACCGAGGTCGACACTACGGTCTTCCAGTCCAAGGCCGCAGCCTCTGACGGACTCGGAAAGACCAAGGCCGGCCCCAACACCTTGGCCGACATGACCGCCGTCACGGCCATGTCCGGCAGCACCCTACCCCAAGTCTCCTCAGGCGGCTCCATCTCCGGAACCGTCCACATCGTCACATCTGACGGAGCTGGCCCATACACCGCCATCGTCGACCCCACCGGAACCGGCGCCTTCAGCACCGGCACCCAGTTGACCGTCACCCAGCAAGTTCCCGGCACCAAGGGCAACATCGCCGCGCCCAAGCAACGCCGCTTCGTGACCCGCATGCTCGTCAACATGGGCATCGTCAAGCGCGCCACCAACATCAACGAGGACTACCCCTTCGCGGCCACCATACCCGCCGGCACCTCCTGCAGCGGTACCGTCGGCGGCCAGTCCAACGTCTGCCTCGTCAAGATCGTCAACCCCTCCAACGCCGGCCCCTTCGGTGGAGTCATCGCCGTCCAGATGGCTGGCACTGGCGCAGCTGCCGCCCCCGCGGCCGCAGCCCGCGATGTCAAGCCTGTCGGCGCCAAGTTCCGTGCTTAGATTTCTGACTAAGAGAGCGAGTGTGACGGCACCGGTTGGCTCTTGTAGCTTGCTGGGGAAGAGGACACTAGGCAACTGGGTGTGCGGGATTGGAAAAAGATTGAGATGGTGGGAAATGTTTCTCGTTCATTGGTGGTAGGATTGGAAATAACTTGTATTTATGATAGGAAATGAATCGGAGACATAACATTCTTTTAATCGCTCGTGCTTTGGGTATGTGATATTTCCTGTGCAGCGTGAATCAGCTTGCTACTACCAGGGATGTTTTGAAAACAATTCTTGCTCAGGAGATGGTTACAATGGCAACCGTGACATGGATAGGCTGGAGTTTGTATAAATACACACTTCGTTTCATTGACAACCTTCAACTCAAGAACTTCATACGAAACAAACAAGAAAAGGTAGCTTCTGCTGCCTTCCCTTCTGCGTCAAACCATCTCGCTCGCACCTCAATACCCACTCGCAGTCACCTTCTTTCCCCAGCCACGAACCCTTCTCCTCTCCACATCTCCTCCATTTTCATCAACAGCAATCTTTGTTGTCACTTCATTCTCCTTCATCACTCCCCCCCAATCCCACAGCTTGAATTTTCTGTACACCACGCTGCCCTTCGCACCCAACTAATTCACTCTTTTCCATCAATGTGATGGACCGTCCAGTTACCCTTAGCGCCTCAGGACAGCCTGCGAAAGGCAACTACCCTCCTTCCAGCCCATAGAAATTTGGCAGTCCACCAATGGTGCTATGCTCAGCTCTTCACCTTTATGGCTTATTTTATACTATTTATTCCTGCAATAATTTTTTTTTTCACAGATTCGAACTTGGTGTCTCCCTTCCTCCTTATAAATTGCGCATTATTGGCAAAAGTAGTTCCCAGGTAGAAACAGTAGAATTACTTCTGCACAATATTCTTCCGAGCAAAGATCTTGGGGAATATTCTTGCAGGTGAGCGGGTGGTTATGGGCTAGAATTTTTACAACTCCGGGAAATTGGGGTCTCGCTCAGTCACGGTGGAGTTAGCTGGTAGTTACACTATTTCTTGTTGTCGTTTACTCTCCCATTGTCACCAACTTTACATCGATAATCTGTCCATTTTACGAAGCCTTCGCAGGCTCCTCTTGCTTAAAAAAATCAACATAACAGAAGTCAATTCACACCAAGCAGACAACACGCAGTCATGATGGTCAACGGCATCTTCGTACTCCTTCCCTACGACGATATTTTTCTCACAGTAGGTAATCTCCCGAGGGATGAGAAGAGGGATGGGAAGGCAGGGAGCTGTATATATATTCTCTATCTGCGGGATGCTGAAGTATGAGGCGTTGTATACGCAGGAGCGCTTTCGGGAAGCATTTCTTGGTGAATCTGGAAGGGAAAGAGGTGTGGCTTTGAGGGACGGTGTTCAATTTTGTGCTATTTATATATACGGAACCTCGATTTCATAGAAACCTCGTATATCATCGAATCGGTTATCACCAACCTCAGCTAGAAAGAGGGATAATTATTTAACACGGCGTGTTTCTACTGATGGACGCCGTTGAAGTTGCCAAGGATCTGAACGATAGATTTGCATTCCTTTCTTGACCCTACTTACTCATTACTCATTCGTTGTTTGTGGGACTTGTTGTCAGCTTCTCTGTCTCTGTCAATCACTTCTTTTTTATTAAATGAGCACCGTGTTTTGACTCACAATCCCTCATATCTCCTTTGTAGCCAACAAAATTGAGATATCGGAATGGATGCCGTGCATGACACGCTGTATAGTAAGAGCTTGCGCTATTACTCTGCGTGCATTTGCTCAGCCTCGTTTGTTCAATTTACAGTCCTAGAATATTCCAAGAATTTTAGAACATTCAGATTCTCGACAGCTAGTCTTTTAATAAGCTTATTGTCCCAGAACCTGTGAAAATTTTGTAGAAGGTGATAATATTTATACCATGATCGCTAAGCTGCTGTACGCAGAGTAATGGTACCAACTCTTACTTTCTTGAATGCCTAAATGACAACCTAGGAAGACAGGCAGCCTTCTCTCGATAGATCGAAACGTCGTATCAAAGGGTTTCTCTGACTGTAGAGTCTGTAGTCATGAGCTCGCCCGTATTTATACAACTTAGTTGATAGACAGAACCTTCCCACTGAAATGAACAGCCAGTGGTACAAAGTTCTTGGGCTTAAGGGTCTCTTTCTCGCCTTGAGCGAGTGCATATAACGTCTCCTTACCACCGAATTCAACCAATATCAAATCCACTAAAATTCCACGAAGACAGCCCATGCAGGTTCTGAATGAGGGAACCATGCAAATCTGGAAAAGTTCTAGGACTATCCTCGTAGTTATCTAGACTTACGATCATCCCCACCCGCCGTCAAGCCCCGTATGCGAATGAGAAAATTCCTTGCTAGGTTTTGTTGCTGTCATGCTGACTTTTGCTGTTACTTGTCTCGTTATCACTTATTCTGCTTACTTGGTGAGTGCTTTGAACATCCATCCTTAAGCTTCCCACAATATGAATGAAATTTTCCCTACATTCGTATCACGTGCGGCCCTCGGCCCGCGGCCTGCTGCCTAACCTTAACCTTAACATACCTTGCCTTCTTAAAATTAAAATAACAATACCTTTCCCGAACTTACTCACACTCTCACAATGCATGACCTCTTTAGCATTCCGGAGATGGTTGCCGCCATTCTTATGACGGACACCGTTGAGCACGCCTTGCTCCAAAGCTGTCTCCAAGTCAACCGCCTATTTTCGCACGAGGCTACCCGGATCTTGTGGAAGAGATGTGGAACTGAATTCCCTACCACTAGTTGGCGCCAAAACGAGCCTGCAGCGCATACCCTGGCCAACATCGCCGCGTGTGACGTGTCACGTGCTCAGTACTATGCCAACTGTATTCGTGAGCTTCGCTTCGTTCGCGGCCAAGAGGACTGGCCCAAGATCACAGAAGGGGAGCAATGGCATGACCACTTGCTGAACCTGCATTTTCCCATACTCGAATCCTTCACAAGCGATGGATGCACAAAGGATGATTCAGAACTTGATGCCCTGAAAACGACGACGCCATTTTATGACTTCCACTCCCCGGAACGCGTCGGGCTATTCTGGCATGTACTCAAAAGTAGCCCGAACTTGAAGAGTATCGACTTGGCTTTGGACGAACCAGATTTCTTCGAGGGTGTAGAGAAAGAGGCCGTTGAATTCATTAAATCTACGCCGGCATTAGCTTCTCTTTCTCTTTCTTTCGTTTACCGCGACGGAAAAGATTTTCCCAATAACATCTGGCAACCAGGTATTCTCGGCGCCTTGGCTGCGCTTCCTGTGTTCCGCAAGCTCCAGGGCCAGAATTTGAATCCAAAGTTTCTGCAAAATCTGCCGGCGGGCTCCTTTCCAGCTCTGACGGAACTTGCTACAGGATACGCTGGCTCTACAGCTATACTACCGTCACTGTTCCCGCATCTTTCCGTGTTAGAACTAGAATTATCAGAACCAATGAACAAAGGATTAGGTAGACTTGCCGATCTTTCCTGTCTGACGTACCTGGATCTCACATTTGCTGAGGACAGCACTTTCTCAGGACCGGACTTGATCGCACTAGCCCACGGATGTCCCCATCTCACAACAGTAAATCTCCCTTCTACTTCTGTGCTCAAGATGGAGGATCCCTGTCCGCGCGGCGAAGGCATCAATGATGCAACCATAGACGCATTCGCACGCTCTCTGCCGAATCTCAACAATTTCTGCATTGGCCTTGAAGATCGCTCTGCACTTACTCACCAGGCCATTATTTCTCTGGCGCGGCACTGTCCAGAGCTGAGCTATTTTCATATCACGGCCGATGTTTTCATGCCTGATTTGATTGAGGGTTTGAAGGCTGTTGGAGATGTACCGTTACAATCCATGGCGTTCCTGCGTTTCTATCTTCCCGAGGACGTCGAGTACACGTACGAAAATACCAGCGAGCTCGCTGAGCAATTGGTCCGCAGGCTAGCACCGGGACTCTGCGAGTTCCAACTCATTAATGGAAGTGCGAGCGACATTGAATTGCAGGATTTGGTTGAGGGGTTGATAGGCGTGCCCTAGTTTCGGAACCTCTACTTGTAGAGCGGGACCCGAAGATGGTAGAAGTTGACGGCAGGTAAGCAGAGAGATACGTAATCCTAAGAGCTCGTACCATTACTCTGCGTACAGCAACTCCTCTCCCCCTTTGTGAATATTACCACTCTCTATAGATGTTCCAAAGGTACTAGAACAATAAGCCTGCTATAGTAGTAGGTGTCGAGAATCTGAATGTTCCAGCATTCTTGGAACACTCTATAGGAGTAAAATCATAAAAGGCGGTATGGTGATGTACGCAGAACAATAGCTCGAGTTCTTACAACGAGTCCTTGCAAGAGCAGGGGATGATAAGTATATTGCTATCTTCTATGTATGTATTCCTAGCAATTGCAATACCAAGCGAAGT
Source organism: Hyaloscypha variabilis F (assembly GCA_002865655.1). Lineage (NCBI taxonomy): Eukaryota > Fungi > Ascomycota > Leotiomycetes > Helotiales > Hyaloscyphaceae > Hyaloscypha > Hyaloscypha variabilis. Next base: position 342,154 of record KZ613944.1, on the reverse strand, counting down.
CTGACAAGAAATTAGACGCCTTTTGTCGTTCAAAAGTTTGCAGCGCTATCAAATGGGTATACATCTGGCCCCAGCCCCGAATATACCAATCTAATGAAGAAGCAAGTGCCGGAAGCCTCTCTCAACCACCTTCTTGTCCTTCCCGGAAATACTCTCCAACCACATCCCGCAACTTCTTGATACTCACTGGCTTATTCATGAACCTATCTGCCCCAGAATCCAACGCTTCCTGCTCAGCCTGCAGGGTTGTCAATGCCGTCAAAGCAATGATGATTGCCGGCTGCAATTCATGTTGCTTCTCGTATTTCCTGATCTTAGAAGTCGCTTCCATGCCGTCCATGACCGGCATCTGAATATCCATGAAGATGATATCGAATCGTGGGTTGCGCGTGCTGTCTACGTTGCGGTAGGCTTCGACAGCCAGTGAGCCGTCTGTGGCGGTTGAATAGCGGTGGCCCATTTTCTTGAAAGAGGCGATCAGGAGTTTGAGGTTGATGGGATTGTCTTCTACCAGCAGGAGGGAAAGCTGCTTTTGACCAGAGGGAAGGAGAGCTGCTTGTTTTGTTGGGGGAGGTATCATTTCCGGCTTGGAGCTTGCGGGTATCAGGGTACTCTTCTGAGTGTCGACCGTCGTAGGTATTTCGGTTTTCGGGAGCACGGCGAGCTTCTTGTGCGGAGGACGGGGTTCCTGTGGCGTTGCCAAGCAAGACTCGACTGCTTGCTTAAATCGGCTGGGTCCAAACCTGTTCACTAGATGTGAGTTTTGAAATAAAGAGGCATATGAGGTGCCTGGAACTCACGGCTGTGAAAGCACGACGGCAGATCCAAACTCCGTCTTCTTTATTTGTTGATAATGCATCATCGGTTCTGCGGACAGCACTATCAAAGGTTTCGAGAAGGAGCACTGCTGAGAGGAAGTTGCTCGCCTGTACTCAGATTCAGGGGTGAGAATCAAGTCAGCTGCGTTCGAGTCTAGTGAATCGACAGTCACGACGGACATTTCCAGATGCATAGCATAATCTGCAAGCGTTGAGCGGAGAGCAATGCTTCGTCGAGCCGCGACATCTAGTATGCCACTCGGCGTCTCGGACAGATCAGGAACAATATCGAGGCCACAGACGCCCAATCGAAGCCCTTTGAATTGAGAGGTGCTGGAGAGAGAAACCGGGGTAGTGGCCGCGTCAGGACGCTGGAGTGCTACGTCTATGCGCACCTCTGTACCTAAACCCACTTCACTGGTGACCTGGACTGAGCCGCCGATTGAAGATACCAATTGGTGTACAATGCTCAAGCCAAGTCCAGTGCCAGGGCTAAGAATGTCTTCTTGATAGAACGGCTTGAACAAATGATGCGTCAGATAATCCTGGGACATTCCTTTCCCGGAATCTTCTATGATGAGGGTGACATTGACTGTCTTCGTATTTCTCGGCAGTGTAGTGCACTGACGCCCCAAGGGCAGCCTTTCCGAGATTGGACTTAAGACGTCTCGAAGATCTGGGTTGATCATAGATTTAGCGCGCGTTGCCAACACCGTGGGTCGTGTTTTCGACTCAAAAACCGGCACACCCTCCTCGAGTCGCAGTTGGACAAGGATGAATCCAGACGAGGTGTACTTCAATGAATTTCCCAGAAGGTTCATCAAAACCCGTTTCCAGATACCTCCATCCGTCTTGAAGACCCAGTCGCGTGTGGGAGAAATGGCACATATGACTGCCAGTCCAGGTGAAGTCTTTTTCTCAATGGTTCCCGGTGCATTTTTGTGAAGTGGCGAATCAGATGTTTCCACCGTCCGACGGAAATAGTGACCAGCAATGAGCATCTGTGTAACATCTTCCACAACAGCTGCAAGATCAACAGAAGGTGCACGTCGAGCGACGAGGCTATTTGCCCGAGCAGTCAGACGGTTGACCTTGGTAAATGTCAGAAGATTCTCGATAGTGTCAAGCAGGGTAGATCCGCAAGAGTCGACAGTGCTTATGATTGCATTTGACACCGGATCTTTGTTGACATCACGAAGTAACTCGACACTGGCCATGATGCCGTGAAGTGGAGAGCGTAGCTCGTGGGATATGGAAGAAATGAAGCCAGACTTGGCATTGTCTGCTGCAACGGTCTCCAGACGTGAAAGCTCGGTCATGATAGAATTCCCAAAACTTGCAAGGTACGTAAAATCAGGCCGTTGAAGGATGCGCATAGGGTTCGTGGTCCAAGCCAAGATGTATGTAAACCACTTATCCTGATTCGTATCCCAGAGCGGAAGGAGTAACACTGAAGTTGCCTCGGGAAGGATAGTGCGCAATTGGGCAGCCTCCGGTGACCTATCATCTTTCACCTCGTTCTCTGGCTTCATTTTAGATTTCCTACGACTTTTCTGGGAGTCCGAGAGATGCAGAAAGATAGAGTCGTCACCACCAATGAACCCTTTCTTATCATAATTGAGGATACCGCCCCGGGGGTATCGCTGCAGCAGCATTTGAAGGACATTTTCAGGCAACAACAATCCTTCGCCTGCAAGGTAAGTCCCGTTGGATTTATCCCGGGTCGAAGATGCTAATACTTTGCAATATTGAATCGATTGTTGAGTCTGCTTGTCAAATGGTGGAAAGTACGAGTATGCGTTGCCGAATGGCGCCGATTTTGCTGTGGGTGAAATGCTGCTACTGCGTCTCTCTGCCCAAGCGACCTTCTCTCCAGAAAAATTGAAATCAGTGAGAAGTTGGCCATCAGATGAGCGAGGGTCAAATAGGACAACCCCGTCTAGACCAATGCCTTCCCTAATGAGATTCGTGGCTCTGTTAAGCATCTTGTCTAGATCTGGGAGCTCATCCGAAGTCTCCTCATTGACGGTTAAAGAATTCTGCAATTCAGCGCCCGAGGTCGCCATCGCGCTTGTGGCCAGGTCTGGCGATGTGAGCGCCGTTCCCGGTGATATTGGCATGTCTGAACTTTCATCTGACAGACGACGGTCTGATTGCGAGGATGATACCGTCGGTGCGGAAAAGGGTGGTGCAGAATCGAAATACCCGTTTGATCCTGACTGGGACTGGAGATTTTCTAGGACTTGCGTCTGGTGAACTTCCGACATGCTAACAACGCCATCAATACTTGAGCCTAATTCTTTGCGAGATCCAAGCTCGATATCAGCTCGTTTTTCCACACTGAGGTGCTGTAGACCTGGTTCAGCGATGCGTGAAGCCTGGGCTTCGATCCACCATTCTCGCACACTGTCTTTGCCCTCCACAAATTTGCCGAGGGCTTGGATCATCTTCTCAGCATTGTTGCGGTGGATCCTGTTGACACAAAGTTCCAGGTGGTTCATAATAACCTCTGAGACTTCCCGCAGTATACTCAGGCCCTTCAAATCCAGTCCGTCTCTGGCCTTGTCATCAACAACACAGAGCGTTCCAATCGTCAGTCCAGACGGACTGTGTATCGGTACTTCTGCGTAGTATTTCATGTATGGCCATCCTGCAATATACGGCCGATCTTTGAAGCCTTCCAGAGCCGACATGTCGTTCATCACGTAGTAAGAACGAGTCGCTTTAACATATCGCGAGTTTATGTCCAGGCTGCCATCCGTCGAAGTGAAACATGCAATTGTCCCAGGGCATACACCCCATTCGGAATTGATCGTGCACTGGCCAAGGTATATATCATCCCCGTTGTCGTGTGCGTCTTCGTCTTTGAGAGAGACACTGTTGAAATGAATTAGCGCTCCGGACAAGACCGAGTTTGCAGAATGCCATCCTGCGACTTACGTCCGCGTAGCCTCAGCTACTATATATTGTTTGGCATCTGTGATGATGGAAATAAACGATCGCTGGCAATTGAGTTTATGAGCGCAGAGCTGGGCAAATGCCGTCAAGGCCGTATCCGTCGCGACCCTTGCTTTGCCCTCTCCCGGGCCAGGACCATCGTAGGGCTCAAAGTACCTGTAACAGTTTGAGCGTACAGCAGAATTGAGAGACGAAGCACACACCTCAGAAGTTCCTGGACACGTAATCTCTCCCTGAATTGTGCTGCTGGGTCGACCTGCCTCCCATCCTCATGGTGACAAAGCTCATTGTCCAACGCTAACGTCTGTGCGAATGCCATGCTAGCAATATTTGGAAGTATGTATCACAGTGCCTCTATGATTCTCGAAATGTGCTCGAAATGGTTATTTCCGAAGTCGATCATAGAAATAAACTATGTAGAGAGAAGATTGGATCCTTGGATCTTTGTATCTGTGGATCTGAAGATGCCTGTTCTGCCATGATGGACTTGTATACTGGGGGATTCGGCGGTCCGTCCGTCCCCGCCTCGATAACGTTCTGCGTAGAATGGAATCGGGAAAGATCTGTACGCCATGCTGTACCGTCATTGTACAAGAGAGGCAAATGTACGTTGAGCAATGTGACGAGGGCACATGAATGCTTTTTGGACGTTGTTGGTTTCTTGCAAAGCGGTTGCACAAGGGATTGCTTTTTCTGCAGGAAATCGCCGATCCTACCCCAATTTACCGACCGCGTGCACTTCACGTATCTGTATGTTTTCTGGTTGTCAAGGCTTAGTAGATGTGTACCAGAGATCGTTGGAGAGCGCAAGTGAAGTTGAAGCGCAATCTCGTCTTAGTCATGCTGTATAGATCACGTGACTAAAGAACCGAGATTGACTTTGACGTCAACTCTTCATGGACAAAATACTTTTGCATTGATGGACTGATCGAGTTGCTGAAAGACGTACGATACAGCAGATGTGTAAATCGGCGATCGGGTGCATGCTTCTGCAGCAATGTTTCAGCCCAAGCTGCCACGGCGAGGCGAAAACTGACAGCTCTCTCACTTAGCGCCGAGGCATATGAGATGTTCTCCAGCCTCGTAAGTGGCGCTCACACACAGCCAGCGTTCGAATTCTGTTAGGCTCAGCGCTGTTCGAACTTATCCCAGCCGTCGGAGGAGCTGGAGAAGGTAGCCTCTTAACTGTCGAAGCACGCGCATCTCGTGACAGAGACAACCTCGTCAACCGATCGGAATTCCTTAATACATCAATCTTCTTCCGCGTCTCGTAGACTCGTTCATAGTGTCAATTCAACAAGTTCACGTCTTATGATGTGTCATCCCTGGTACCCCGCGATTCTCCTACCGAACTTTACCTGGACACCTCGAAACTTCCCCCCCCCACTCGATTATCCAGCGAGATCCCTCCAACACCAGAACCCAGCCATCCTCTCGTTCGCCGATTTTGGGGATACGTACATTCGTTTCTTAAACGATTCTCAGTTTGCTGTTGTCGCTGGGTCAGGATTCCATTCGACAATCAAATTATTCCGCTACCATTTGGTCTGCTCTTGAAATGGTCAGATGGAACACGACTCGAAGAAGTCCTCGCAACGGAAGTATGCCGCGCCGCAGGATTACCAGCACCAAAAATTATCTCTTACGGGGAACACCCAGATACCCTGCATGCGCCGGTGTCAATCTTGATGACACGACTACCAGGCCGTGAACTTGGCCAAGCATACGAATCGCTCAGCCCAGACGCCAGAACTACAGCTCTTACTGAGTTCAAACTTTACCTATCAACTATTCGGGGTTGGAAAAGTCCCTGGGGCGACGAACGAGTTTGCTCTATCACAGGCGGTGCAATCAGAAGCATCCGCGTCCCAAATCATGCAATCGGCCCTTGCGAAACACCTCAAGAATTCCACGAGTATTTACTCGCGCCTGCCCATAATTCGTTTGCATCAGAAGCTGTACATCAAGAAAAATTACGCAGCGCGAGAAAACTTCAATCGCTACAGCGACCCGGCGTCAAATTTACACATGGGGATATCAAACATCACAATATACTTGTGGATGAGGAAGGTCACATTACTGGTTTTCTGGATTGGGAGTCTGCTGGTTGGTATCCAGAGTTTTGGGAGTACACTACAGCATTGCGATTTGTGCCAAAAGACTTTTGGTGGTATGAGTTTTTGATGAAGGCTGGTGCAGAGCGATATTTGGAAGAATCGAAATGTGAGAGGGCGCTGACGAGTTTGACGGCCGATTCGTACTCGTGGTGAAATGGCACAATATGTTGTAAAAGCTACCATTTTACTGAATTGTGTCACTTAATTTATTAATGCTCCTAGAAAGGAATGAGATACAAATGAAGTAAATAAGAATTGTTAAGCAAGGGAGATTAAGAAATCTAGTAGATTTATTTGTTCAAGTATCACTGAGGTGGCGATTCTTAATTTATAACCCGTTCCCTCCAGCACCCAGCTCATGCACCTCTCCAGCCTCTTCGGAGATGGGCGACGAAACCCTCCAAGATAGGCCGCTCATAATTTCAGCTCTTTGCTTCTCATCCGAACCAAATTCGCTCACCACCCTACTCTCATCTTGCAATTCTGGCTTCCTCGCCCTCGCAAGCCCTTCTCTCTCCGCTTTTCTCTTCCTCAGAAACCAAAGATCTCAATAGCGGGGATAATCAGGACCGCAATCATGACGCCTACACCTATCCCAGCTGCAGCACCAGGAGATACACCATTATGTATCACCACTGTTGGGAGAGCAGACTGAGTGGTTGAGGATCCAGGAGATGGAGTGGTGGAAGATGAAGACTTTGTGGGCGTTGCAGCAGGAGATGAATTGAAGGCCGAAGACTGCGTGGATATTGCAGTAGGAGATGGGGTGGTGGAACTTGAAGAGGCCGTGGGTGTTGGTGTTGCGGAAGAGGAAGTGGACAAAGAGCCAGCAGGCACGATATAAAACAATCTCGAACCTTTCGCAAGACCCGGGTCGTCCTCGTACCCCGCGACACCAAGTTGATAATCATAAGTGTCGTTCGTGGACGCAAACTGTGTTGGCGGTGTCCACATGTAAGTACCGGAATTCGTCACATTATCTAGGTTGCAAAACACATCAGTCTCGCGCCGATCAACAAAATGGAAGGGGTAAAGATGCAACACACTGGTTATTGTCACTGTATCCGTGATGTCGTCCGCACCGTTCAACTGGTTCATCCACAACTGCACCCACGCCTCCGGCGGGCTGCCCGGGAACCATGTTATTTCAACTGGCACTCCGGCTGGTAGCTGGAAGATGTTCAAGCTGCTAGCCCACTCGTCGATGAAATAAGACAGCGACATTGTTTAAAACAAATATATCAACCTCAAAGAAATATATTCTGAATGTTAATAACCAGATGATTGGGAATTAGGTGGAGGGGCGGGGGAGGTTGGGATTTTGTCGCCACCGTTAACTTACACCGCCTCGCTACGGCGGCCAAGATCACAGCTCCCGCGAACCACAATTGCAAATAGATACCGGGATGCGATTATGACGGCGACGCATTGCATTTAATTGAGGTTGAAACCCTGCCATATATTGATTTCCGTTGTCGCGGTGTGTGAGACAAGACTCTTTCAGTAGAGCTGAGAATTGAGTATCACGTGATAAACGACGTGGCCCTTCTCGCCAACCACCACGCCTCCCTACTACGGAGTGATACGCATAAAGTGGTATCTTACTGTCTTATGGTAGTTGAACTCTAATATTTCAATCTTGGTTCCACATTCGGTTGGTAAGCATAGCCGCTTCTACTCAGGCGCTAATCACTCTCGTCTCACCCTCCGCTCAGCCAGCTCACCTGAGCAGTCTCAAAGTAACCTAGGCACCCTGAGCAACATAAGTAACCTGGGCAGCCGCTGAATAGTACCCACTTAACTGATGAGCCTAGATGTTGGCTTAGGGGCGCGTATTATGTTATTTTAGTCAAGTTTTACCGATTATTCCCAGGAGCCTGAAGAGGCTCTCAAGGATCCCAAATAGGACTTCAATAAAATAAATGCGCCCAGTTCAACGTTACGGCAAGTGCATCAGGGAGCTGTAGATTCGTCAGTGGATCAGCTTCCACGTCGTTCATGTCTTAAGGCAAGGACTCGACGTCTACTCGACGTCTGCTGTCGACAGTCGCAAACACGCCGTGACCACAACACGCAAGGCATCTTCACGAGTCAAGCAGAGCCATAAAGTGACAATCTCAACTAAGACTGAAAGTGGCACGTCTGAATCGACCACACGAACTCTCGAAAACGCAAACACTACCGAGTCGATGCGTATCGACTACTTTGTATTGATGCGAAAGTGGCGTGTTGGTCTATATCGTTATTGCCTACGCATGACATACGAAATTACCATCCCAGAAGCTGCGGTAGCCATGAGAGAAATCTACAAGGAAAGATTTATATAAAGAACTCTGTTAAACGTCCTACCTGTCTATCTGTCTTCCTTGTACAGTACTATACAAAACCATGAAATGGTCGAATTTATCAATGCATCCGCTTACATCAAAAAAATTTCAGCCAGTGAGGTTATTTTGAAGGCTGCACACTGTACTCCACTTTACTACATCTTTACACTTAGATATTTCTTGTCTTTGCAGGCTTCTCTAGAAAGTCCGTTGAACTCTATCTCGTAGACTCTTATAAAATTCGGATCCAAATCTTGCACCTTTGAAAAAAGAGACAGTGACATTGAAAACAAATTTAATGATACCCAATACACTCTTGATGAGATCGCGCCAGTTTATAGCTCTTAACTTCGTCCGAACAGGGGCGATAATTTCTGATTTAATCCAACCAAGAGCCAAAGATAAAAATTGACACACTCTGAGAGCAATAAGGCAGAGCTTAGTTACTATCCAAGCTTATATCTTCCGGAATCGTGGAGCAAATGGGACATGGACGTTCTTGAAGAGCCAAATAAGCAAGACAATCTTCTCAGGAGACTCAGCAGAAGGTTCTTCTGGTTGGTGTACCTGCTGCCTTTCACCAGTGGGGTTTCCAACTTCGATTGTCAGGACCCACAATACGAAAGAAAAGGTGGGTAGTGTGACCAGCCACAATAAAGTGATGTTTCTCCAACCGACGCTTTGAAATTTGACGATGTGGCACAATGACAAGTTATCTTCGGTTAGGGCATTCCTCGCAAACGGCCGGTCTTTGCCTACTCCCCGAACTATATCTAGGACGTCGCCCTGGATGCGAGCCAAGGAAGTCTCAAACATTTTGCGAACCTCTAATTTCCACTGTTCATGACCCAGATTTTGGGAGAGGCTTCCGACCAGCTTGCTTTGTACATCAAATCGAGACCCTGGACGGCTGGTGACGGTATGGAAGGTACTGGATCGCCATAACGAGATCATGAGAAGTGTTAAAAGGTTCCTCCGCTCTTTATCCAAGGAAGAAAACCGATTCAAGTCCATGGCTTTAGGAATCCAGATGTCCCCAGTCTCCATATCGCGGATTTCACTCATGTCAGCACAACCAAGTACAGATGAGCGTTGCAAGGGGTTTGCCCATATTATCGGTGCACCGGGAGTGGTTCCGTTGACGTCAGCAGGGAAAATCGGATCATCGTTAGGTCCATAGTAGACTATGTTCATAGTCCTGATGAAAAATAAGGTAATCTCACTATTCGGGGCTAGAAATTCTGGGAGGAGCATCATGTCGCCCTGGATCTGATTGCCTCCTAGTCCGGATCCATGTCGTCTACTATATCTCAGTTAGTTGCAACACCGGATTTTTGAGAGGATATATAGTAGTGTGTGTCTGACATACATTACCCTGTAGCTCGATAAATCGAAACCGACCTTCCATGAATCTCCTACGAAATCAGAATAAGTTCTGCCATCCGTAGCAGAGTTGCCGTAAAGGTAGTCAACTCGACTCGGATCATCCACGCCCAATCGAATATAGGAAGCATTGACAACTAGAGGAGCACAGGCCGTTCTGCGCCTAAATTGGTACCGCGGTGCTCCATTGATCCCCAAAATTCTAGAATCCAGATATCCAGTATCGAGGGTGTATGCTGAATTTTCACCGTCTAAACAAACGTCGCCATAGAAAGGGCATGGGCTATCGTGCTTAACCTCATAAGCAATCTTGCTTTCATAGAATGTATTGCATGCATCGATTGTCGAATTATCTGGATAGCATGTTTCGGCATATGTGACAGCCCTAGACTCCGCGTCTGAAAACCAGTTTAATTGGTAGAATACTTTCTCGAAATCCGACATACCAGACATGTCTATCGTCCAAAGGCCACAGTCTGGAGAGGCGGACAGACCTGTCGATCCGTTCACGATGCCAGCGGTAGCTATGGCCAATACTTGTTCTCCAATGAAAACGGCAAAAAGTGCTAGCGTCAGCGCAGACACCAAAATAAATCCCCATTTATCTTCTTTGAAATTCCCGACGATGATGATACACCACCTCCTAAATCCAAAATCCTCCTCGCCAAGCCGAGGTGGAACCTGTGCTAGGTGCCCACGGATAATCCGCGCTGCACCGTCTTCGAAAGAGCTGGACTCTTGCAGTGTAGATGTCAAACCAGAAGCTAGTCGGCTGGAAGAGTCGAGAATATGGGCTGGTTGATGCAGTCTAGGGGGGGGATAAATTGAGCCCTGCGGTAGGCGGTTTCTTTCCGCATTATCTTGAGAGCCACCTCTATTCCCAAAATCACTGACTAAGCTACTAAGAGCTATATTTCCGCCATTACCCCTGTTGAGATGCCTTGAGAAGCTAGTTAACTGAGCAAGCTTCGTACCGGCGATTTGGTGGCACCAAGAAAATGCTTTGGTACAGGGAGGTAGAAGTAGTTTGATGAACACCAAAAGTCGCGGCAGAGCTAGTGTAAGAGCAACTGCTATAGTGTTGCTTATAATTTGCGCGTTATCATCGGTGACAAGAATTTGATGCTCTAGAATACCTGTCAGCTTCATTCGAAATAATAAAATATATATTGGAAAAGGAGTAACCTACGTCTCCAGGTTGGCATGCCGTAATCCCTCCACAACTAGGTCTGTAGATTTTGGGTTCGTGAGCCCATAGATGCTACCAACAGTAACTGCTAGAGTCTTTTTTAACTCCAGAGTTGGTTTTAAACCCTATAAAATATAGTCGCCTCGAAAGACTTCTGACGTCGAAATATGTTGTAATCACCGTATAATAGAGTAAATGCGACAGAATACAAGAGGCTTTGTCTGGATTCTCCAACATTACTTATACCTGTTATACACACTTTGAAACAGCTTTTGGGGCTGTAAGTCATGTTCAAGCCTAGTTTGCGAAATGATGGTTTTGTGGCTAGGGGAGCTCTATTGTTACTGGTCGAGTTTTTACCACGCAAAGAGCCCACTTAACTAGTCATGTTCAATTGTGTGTTGAATTAAATGCCGTAGCCAGAAGAAAATATTATTACTCCAGATGAGATAAATGCAGACATTTGATTAGGCTATCTCTTCGTCCGGTAAGACATGTCCAGTGCCAGGCATCACACCTAAAGTAGTCAGGCCGGCATGTACCGCTTAGCGGTGATGCCTAGCGCTGGACATGTCTCACCGGACGAGGGGATAGCCATTAGCTTCATAGATCTCTACACGCTAAAGGCGGCGCAGTAGTTGGGAGGGTGGGGGCGGATTAATGGAGTGGAGGCGGAGTAAATAGAGTGGAGGCGGAGTAGCTGAACGGGAAGGGGTACTGAGAGAGCCCGTCACCTTGTCGCTAGTGCCTTGTCGCCAGTTGTCGTTGGGCCATAACCGAAAATCTTTGGGGCCTTGGCGACGCCATGCACTAGCAGTCCCGGAGGTAGCTCCGACTCTTAAACCCCACTACTCTACCCTACTCATTTCTCACACCGTCCTTTCCTAAAACCAAAATAATTAAACTCTTTCAACTATTCAATCCAATCACTACTCCAGAGGTCGCCTGGCTTAGCTCATCCAACAGAACAATGTGGGGACAAGATCCAAGGCCTGCACCAAATATGTTGTGCTGCGAGGCTGTAGTACTAGTGATCACTATGAAGTCATTGTGATGATTCATTTCTCACTCTTATAAATTCTGAAGTCCAGAGAATAGATAGATGCTTCATGATAGCGACGACGAAAGAGCTTTCCAATTGAGATTAAAATAACTCCACATGAACCTGGTATCATCGTAGATTCACCATGACGGCGAATTGGCATTCTATTTACGCCCCCTCTAGAGAGCTTCAATTAATAAACCAATAAAGTCGGCTCATCGAACAAAATGCCCAGAATCTTGATTATATGAATCACCTCTCGAGCTCGTGCTTGGAATTTAAGCTCAGCCTTGCTATGCTCTCTCTCAGCGGTCCCTAACAGACGTTGGTACTTGGCGCCGAGATCAGACCTGAGGCAATTTGGCAGACGGCACCTCTGAAGATCCATGTGCTATGAACATGATCGTAGCTCTGTCATCATCATTATCAATCTATCAACGCTGTGGTTGTCCATGCAAAGGAGAAGATATTGTATTCCAAAATTTCGTATTTGATCACAGCTTGAAGCTCAAGTACACTAAGTGGTTCAAACCCGGCAATACACTCTCGAAGTACTTATCTATCCCCACAAACCCCCACCGCTTGTATATCTCTATCTCTTTCTTCAACGTTCTTTCCACGGAAATCCTCATCTCTATGAACCCCTTGTCTTTCGCAGTCCTCATAACTTCCCGCATTAACGCCTTTCCAATACCCCAGCCTCTGTATTTCTCCGCCACATATAATCGTTTTGCTTTGCACGCGTTTGTGTTGCACACTTCTGCTTGGGGGTCCGACAAGGCAGGAAATGGCCGCAACCCAATCCAACCTATTGCCTCCTGTTCAGAGGAGTTCGCACGGGCCAGAAGCATTTCCCCATGCGGAGGAGAAAAACGGCCCGGGAGTGAGGCACTTTCCGCATTTAGAATTGCTGCCTGCTTCTCCCTCTGTCCATGGCTGTAGATCTTAAGGAGGCTACGGATTGCCTCCATATCGGCAGGGGTTCGTGCCGGAGAAATAGTGTACGGAAACTCTGATTCTTGAGAGGCCTGACTTGCAGACATGGTATTGATTTCCAGATGGCAGTTTATTTTGTGATTTTGAAACAAAAGGAAGAAGCATTGAGTGGGTACGCTCTTAATACACCCCACTTATGAACTTGCTATTACCTCGACTAAAATTATGTGCTGACAGAGGCTAGCCAAATTGAGAAAGGGACCGAAACAATCCTTGGGGGGAACTGAAAGGTTACAAGTCATAAGTGTTGTCGTTAGGAGCAGGCTTGGCTTTTAGAGTTAGTCCGAATCTCTGTGTTGACGTTTTAGTCATCCGACCGTCTGAGTTCAGTATGATCCAGTATCACATCGTTATTGCCTATTCGCTAGAAGTGGCCACTAAATATATTTTCAGCATGACTTGTAGTGCCAGCTACCCACACAATCTTTCTGGGTGCGTCCAAGTTCTTGATTATGTGTTTTCCAACCGCCATGTTCGTATGCGTAACATGGCACTATCATGGACCGGAACACCCTTCCCGGTCTTTTGCTTTATTTTAATAGTCGATGTAGCACCTACTTACATCTGGGCTAGAAGATAGCAATACTGTAGAAGACATGTAGTTACCACAAGTTTGGAAGCGTGGCAAGCACCCCAATTGGCTAAACCCCTGGTCAGAATTGATATGTTTTGATAATATTTATAAACCCCTGAGTGATGTAAGCACTATATAGCCTATTGTATCCTTCTGGTTCTCGGAATCAAGGATACTAATGGATACAGAAATAGAACAGATAGGTATACATGCCGAAAGTAGGTGGACGCTCCCCTAAGAGACGGATTCGACCACAACAGCGTTACATGCCAGTTCATGATAAGTGGCCGCAGCGACTCCACCGAGTTCCCCAAAATCCTCGCTTTTACAAAATGATATCCTCTCCGAATAGCACAAAGGTCCAATTGCAGCAGCAACAACACAACTTCTAATGTTCTCAAGGCTAAAACATCTCTTCCAGCGCTCCCCTTCCTTCGACCAACTAGTCCGAAACGTAACACCCGAGTACCTCATCACCAACCGCTCCCTCGTGCGATCCGTCTGGCGTCGCGGCGGAGCAGGCTATCTCAAACGCAACTCTCCTACCGACACGCCTCTCTCGTCACTGTACCGCCTCTACCATTTCATCATCACAGACGACACTATCGAACTGCGTAACGAACTCGAATTCTTTTTCAACGAAGCCGAGTGGCCAGTAAATGCCATCCCCGACCCAGAAGACTCGAATCCTCAGCGCTATGCGATTCTTGCTGTTTTGACAGCGTTGATGTGTAGGGCTTTTAATCGGTTGATTGCGAAAGGGTTGCCGAGGGATGCACCGCCAATAGTACATGATTGGGAGGCACTGGCTGCGCAGCCGAGAATACTGGAAGACGTGCCTCAATGGGCTACGAAGGTATCGAAATTGGAGACGCGGCTCGATATCCCAAACGAGAAGAATATCTTTCTGGACGAGCCAGATGATCCAAAAGCTTGCAAGGAATTCTTGGCAAAGAACATCTTGATCGAAGAGCCTCACATTTATTTTGTGTGAAGGGCATGGATACGGATCTCACAGGCTCTGTGGAGTATTCTTGCAGTCTATCTAGATGATGACAGTGATGGCTTCTCGCCGTTCTTCATCCCGAAAACCACCAACGGCGGACGCATTTACCAAGACTGTACCTCGACGCCCTCCGTCCCCATTTCCCCCAATTCGAGAGACACTGAATATCAGCATTCGCGCCAAATCCAACCACGAACCATCATCCCCAATCACGTGCTCATAAGCGCTCTCAAAAGAATCCCACACGACCGTTCTTCTGCCATATCCAGCATGGATGTGTCCAAAAACATGAAGGAGTGGTGTCTTTGCATGGATTTCTTGCAGGAGAAAAGAACAGCCCAGATGACCTAGGTCGAGATGGTGTTTTGGCGGGCCATGTGTAAGCAGGATGTCGATGTCTTCAGGAACGGACCCTTTCCAAGGGTCTAGCCCAGCGCGAGGATACTGGAATGCCCAGTTCCCGTGCTTTGGAGTCCAAGGACTTCCATATATTTTGAGTGGTCGGCCACCATGAAAACGGAGCGTGGTGGATGAGTCTTCAAGGTAAATTAATGAGCGCCAATCGATTTTCACAGCTTCATTGTTTTCATCGTCACCCTCCATTTTTGAACGATCAAGGCACAGGTCATGATTTCCGGCAATGACTACCTTGAACCTGTGCGGCTGCGAATCAAGCCATTCTATTTGACTTCGCAATTCCTCGAGGGATCCGGATTGGGTGAGATCGCCTGCATGGAAGAGGATATCGCCATCCGGAACTTGTGGCCGGACATTATGAGTATCTGAAATGCACACAACGCGGATCCCGTCTTTCGGCGCAGGAATAGCAGGCTCCAGTAGAGCATAAAGTGCTTTCGCGAGAAATCTCAACGGTGATGACCAAAATCGCTGGAAAGTGCTTGGCTCGCGTCGACTCAAGAGCGCGTCAAGGCCTGAGGTTGTGGGTATCATATTTGCGATGGATGTTGATGAAGTTAGAAATGGTTGATGTTGCAGGTGATGTACGGCACTCTCGGAACCCGGCGAAACTAAAATCCGCCTCAAACAATCATGACAGACGATTTCACAGATTGGCCAGGTTTACAACAGATGGTTCAAGTTGCCCCGATCTGTGAAACGCTCCTTGGTTTCAGAAGCTTCCCTCTGACTTTATTTATCTTGGTCAAGGCCATATATAGCTTTGGAATAGCATATGTGTCTATGTGGAAGGAATAGTGTGGAATCTTGTTGCTTTCGAATTAAAGCATCTCGTATTAAATATTAGCTCGCGGCGAATGTCCTTGGAAATTTTAGGCTCTCTTTTTAGGCTCTCTTTGGACTCAGTAGGTTCACTCCACTTCTTTGTGCACAAGAAGTCTAATGGAAGGCATGGGGTTGTTCGACGTCTATACGTGTGGGGAATGGCACGTGACTACATATGCAAGTCATCGGGGACTGAGATGTGCATGAATCACCAAGCATGTTCCATCCTCAAAGAAGATCACTGTGGTATAGTCGAGCGATTTTGAATTCTTCGGACCCTCTTCGTAAACTTTCAGCTGATCGAAGTTAGAACCTATCAACTTCAGCAACTCAACATGGCAGCTCTGATCCTTGTTGATCTTCAAGCCGATTTTCTCGAAGATAAACAAGATCGCCCATCCCTTGTCGACTCACGTCCATATGTTCGTCTCCTGCCAGCTCTCCTCCGCAGTTTCAGTACGAGATAATTTGGGTATAGCCTTCCTTCGTTTGTTTCACTGGCCTCCCATTCAGTCGGATAGCAATATCTGATATCAATTTGTAGGTCCAGAGTGCCTATTTTGGCGTACCTCATGGCACCTGCTTTCCTTTCCCGGCACCGCCACCTTCCAAAGAACTACAAAACTTTGAGTCATATCTCACTTCAACTCATACTCCTTCTCGCTTATGCATTCCGGGGTCTTCGGGAGCGAAACTACTCCCTTCCCTTGCAATCGTTAAACATCCGCATCACGTTACAATCGAAAAGTCTTGGTATTCAGCTTTTACAGAGACTGCTCTTCATGAAACACTACAAAAGAATGCTGTCACCCACCTGTATGTCGCTGGAGTGACGACCAATACTTGCGTTGCAGCCACTTCCGTCCACGCTCGACGTCTGGGTTACGAAGTTACAGTGATCAGTGATCTTGTCTTCTCACTCAAGCCAGAAACTAGCCAAAAAGCATTGATCACGCTGACTTCGGCACCATACAACGTATCTCTATGCACAGCAGACCAAGTCGCAGCAGAAATTGATAGTAATTCGGGCACAAAGCTCCCAGAACTGTACTATGTCAATGGCTCCATTCCATCCTGGAGGGTTATGCTGGCACTTTCACTAAAGCAAGTTCCATACAAAGCTACTCGGCTGCGCGTCATGACAACGCCGAAAGAAACAAAAAGCGAAGAATTCCTGGCTATCAACCCCAGGGGTAAAACACCTACATTCGTTGATACAGACGGGACAGTGGTCATTGAAAGCCTGGCAATCTTGCCCTACCTGGAGCAACACTACACCTCCAACAACAGTAAGCCTTTGATGCCCGAAGTCACGCGGAAACAGGAGTGGACGAGGGAGGTGATCCGCATAGCAGAGAGAGAAAATCCACATAATATCTATGAGCCCATCGAACTTCTATACTTGCCGGATTGGAAACTTGCGTCTGCGAGAATTGTTGAGGCGTATCATGATACACTCGCGGAGCTTGGATTTTGGGAGAAATATGCAAAAGAGAGTTTGTTTATGTCAGGTGAGGAGTTTGGGTTGGCAGACTGTGCTTTCTATCCGATTCTGGCATATATGATACATCGTGGCCTGGGACTAAAGAAACACGGCTTTTCCGCTCTTCAAGCATACGTTGAGAGATGCGAAGGTCTCACAGCGGTCAGGGAGGCAAGACCAGAGGGATGGGAAGAACCGGGAAAGAGCTTGTTTGCGAAATGTGAAAGGTTGGTGGATAAAAATGCAGGTAGTGAGGAGTAAGAAATTGCTTAGCACTTCGCCGCCTTCGCCATCTTGCACTAACAACCGAAGCCATTCTTCAACAGAACTGTCATCGCACATTATTTCTTCTCTGTGAAATCGTCTGTAATTTTCTTGGATGTTCCAAGTTCCTGTCACTTCATTTAGTCTGGTAAAATCTCAAAAGACCTCCATTATCGATGATTTATGGTGCGGAGAAGGGTTTGATTGAAAGTATGAATTGGAAACACTTGAAACTTTGCCGTATGAGGATGTGTTCGGCTTTGGATTCGTTGCATTTCATGGCTTTCAAGCGCTGCGGAAATGTTCTATGCATGCGCGAAATCGAAACTAGCCACATTAGGATGGCAGTCTGGATGAGCGTAGCCAATTCGGACTGGTTGCAGCGCAATCTCGGCCAATGAGGAGGGAAGTTATCTGCGGCCTGGTAGGCTAGCAGCGGCATTATCGCTGTGGCTGAACACTTGCCAGCTGACTGGCCCTGCTATTCAATGCCCTGATTGGAAATATGTCAGCATACTGTCACGTGTCGTCATCTTGAATCGTAAGTCTTACCTTCTCGTCTTCGAATATTCGTCGCATGGAACCCCAATGTTCTCTTGTAATTTAACAGATTGTATTTGATTCCCTGTTCAATACAGGATCATGAATCCTCCACTTCAGATTGTGAAAGGCAACGATGGCGTCTTGCGCGATGTCTATGATCGGCCAATGGTTGTCGTCTTCAACGCCACTAAAGATAATCTCAACCACGGGAGAAGCAGCGGCCGAAGTCCTCAAGCCAGCACAAGCCCAAAGACCTCACCATTCGCATTCGTGCATGTAGATGGCTCGACAAAGGAAGATCGAACGGCACGGGCCTTGATCCGGACCCATGTTATGCAGAATCATTTCAGGCGGAAGCGGGAGAAGGCAGCTCAAGAACGCCGTTCCTCCAATCGTACCACCAAGTCTTCTAAAGAATCCATTGAGGTTAGCGTGCTCTGGGCTGATGACCTTTTTGGGACTTGCTCGCTTCTGCCTCAGCCCACTGGGAACTTAGATCCTTTCGCACAGTATCCCATCGAGATGACGCCTCGTACACACCAGCTAGTAAATCACTGTAAGTTCTCTGATTGATCGATATCTCCAAGTGGCTTAGTCGACTGCAGATATCACCATAATTTCAGGATTGGCGAAGCCGGGGGCTTTCAATTATATGTCCAGTCTTGCCGCTGGAATGAAGGACGAAGCTTTGTTTCACGTGCTACTCCTAACATCGGCTCTTCACTTACGGTACTTGACTGAAAATGTTGAGTGGGATGAAACCGAGAAGGGCCAGGTCACTGAAATTATCTCCCACAAACTTGCAGCCATCCGTAAGGTTAACGAAAAGTTGCGAGACCCCCCTTCGTCAATATCTGATGAAATAATTCATGCCGTTACGTTCATGGCGATGGCCGAGGTAAGTTTTATCTCTTTCTACCTTGATGAAATTATACTGATAGCCTCGGCTATTCACAGAGTGTGGATTTCTTGGGAGGAAACAAAGCAGCCGCAGATGCTCATTTAGACGGTCTAAGCCGAATGATAAAAGCTCGCGGGGGACTAGAAACTCTCGATCACGACATAGTGCAGAAGATCTGCCTGTAAGTACTACGCCATCTTTCAAAATTGAATAGGATGTTGCTTACAGTCACGACAGTGCCGACTATCTGTGCTGTGTGGAGCCAGACTTACGACCACGCTTCAAGCTCCCGCCTTGTAGCAAAGATTCACAGCAGAAAGAACAACTCCTTCGCAGAGCTCGACTTCCTTGGCCGCACATGCAAAGGATTGAATATCCGTCACTGGCAGAAGTACCGACGGGCTTCCAAGAGCTTTGTTCCCTTGTCCCTCTGGAGGACGAGTTTATCGACATACTCCGCAATATCGAGAACTTCTGTATAGTCTTTCGCGAAGTACATCGTTCTGGGAAGATAAAAACACTGCGAGCCACAGACTTCGACGTTACTTCGTTACGATACCGCCTTCTATGCATGGAATCTGCTCGACGATCGGCTACTCACAAGGAATTGGTCGGCGACGCCTGTCGTATCGGAGCCTTAGTCTTTTTGAAAACAGTTTTCGATCAATTCGGATGGTGGGGTACATCACGCGTCGTGCGCGGAAGGCAACATGCAACTGTTCTCGAGAAGCTCAAGGTCTATCTTACTAGATTAGATTCCAGCGTGGATGCTCTCGAGACCGAATGCCTAGAGTTTTCGTTGTGGTTGACATGCATGGCAGGCTTGCTACCACTGCAATATATTAACAAGGTCTGGTTTGGTGCTTGCCTCGGGGCTATTGTCGAAAAGTTAGGTCTTGAGGCCTGGGAAGGGGTGGAGGCTGTGCTTAGAAAGTTTCTTTGGATTCAATGGATACACGGACCGGCGTGCAAGGAATTTTGGGAGGAAACACACAAAGATGGAGAGCATGCGATGTAGGGAGTCTCTCCATGATAGATCCCATATGTCAGGACCCTTTCACCATCAATCATTGTAACTAGACTACCATAGACGCAGCAACAAAAACCAAACTTCCCAAACCATCAATGGCAGCAAACCAATCATCCCAATCGGCCGCACGATTATTCTTGAAAACCCCTGCGTGCAACAAGATTAAATACCCATTTGCTAGCATACTTCCCTTTCCACGTTGCTTGAGGCTGTATTCATATTCCTTTTTCCAGACCGCAGCACTTTGTGCATTCCAGATGGTAGCAGCTGCCGGTAGTGGGGCGTCCAGATATCCAGGTAGAGGACGACAAGGCTTTGCTGTTTCAAGGTGCATGCACATACCTACTACTCGGTAAAGAGACAATGTTCTTATGATTCTCAAGCATTAGCCTCCGCATAGTAGCAGCTTCCAGAAATTGATACGTCTTACCTTCGTCTCGACTCGGCAAATAGCCAATTCTTCCATGATAGTCCCTTTCCATTTAACTCTTCCTGCAGGACAAGACCACCAACTGTGTCGGTCATCTGACTACAGATAAGCTACAGAAGAATTTTTAGTTAGCGCACTGCTCGTGCTGAAGTAATGATGCTATTTACGGTGCTCTTACGTTCATAGACACTAGCAGCAGAGCATCAAAGTCTGTGTAGTCTTTCTCTCCTTCCACGAGACGCATGATGACGTACATCAAAAGGGACTGGAGTGCGGCCAACAGTTCCCATATGCTATATTTCGTCCGCTAGATATAAGTCAGCGAAGGATTATATATTCAGATAGCACCTGTGGGAGACATACCTCTTTCGTAAGTCTTTCATACTCTAACTTAACGGCCCGCCACACCATCTCACTGTTTTGAGGTGTTCGATATTTGAACGCACGCGCAATTTCCATGCATTTATCCAACGGATGCAGGAGTGGTTGGTCCAGCTCATAGTCTCGAATACATTGAGGGTGTATGAAAGGAGGGAAGGTCTCTCGCCGAATCATCATCGTAGGATAGGATGATAGAATGCGAACGATGGTTGCAGCAGAATTCCTTTGAACAAGATCAGAGTAAGTCCGACATTGGAAAGCTAGTAAGTGATTTGCCGTTGATATCGGTCGAGAACGCTGAGGCAAACTGATACCTGATGTGTTGGTGAGGTGGAAAGAGGAAAACGGAGCCCCGTAAATCGCCAATCTGCTGGCTATAGAGTCAAGATCAGGGTGCGTTTCATTCGAGAGACCCGAGAAAGAATCCGAAGCAGAATCGACTGTGCCAAGAGGAGAGGGCATGCCGAAGAAATTTGAATCGTTCGCGAATTGATAGAAATCATTTGAACTATCCCGTTGAAAGCAACTCTCCGAGGTGTTTTCCAAAGGATGCTCTGATTGGCCAGTTGCCGGTAGAGCACTCGGGATCAAAGGCACGGAAGTCATTTCGGATTTAGAGGAAGGCTGGTTTGAAGGATCTGTGCCGGTCTTTGGTAGATAGCCCTTCCGCTGAGGCCATTCGCAGGAAAGCCCTTTATATTTGCACCTAGCACACTGTCCTGCTGAGAAATCGCAACGTGCCTTGGCGCGCACACATGACAGACAAGAACGCTTAGGTGGTCGTTGTTGTCCCTTGGAGATTTTCAAGCGGCAGTAGAATCGATGCCGACTTTTAGTTTTCTCTATCAAAGATCATATCAGATTATGGTCAACGATAAGTCTCGACAACAGGTGAGCTTACCGTTCGTGAATATCCTGCCACAGGCTGAGCATTGTAGCACCGGAGTAGTTGTACCAATGCCGTTCTCCATATTGATGGCGGTCTGATTTGTTTTTAGCACCGAATGCTGATATAAACAAGCCCTGCAACTTGTATGAAGTAGGTCGGGGAATGTGTGGGGTGATGAGCCGCAGACAGATCAACGGAGTCCGTGACGTCGGGTGGCAAATTAATGTCAGATTTCGATTACAAATCAAACCATACTTTGACTGGTGTTGATCAATATAACAGTGACTCGCCTAGCAAGCGAAAGGCCCGCTCCGATTGAAACTAAACCAATGCCAAAGACTATAGCTATAGACCCTTTTTGATACTAGTCTTCAAGAGTTGGTAAGTAGTCGCACTGCTAATAGCTGCTCGGCTACTTTAGCGAGCTACCCCTATTTCCCAGGCTAGACGTCAATAGAGGTTATACTGTGAACTTTTAAGCCAATTCACGTCCATTAACCTCGATGCACACCAACACTACTTCTATATCCAGAGGTTCATCTCTGCTGTTACCGGGTTTATCTATGAGAACAATTACTCCGCTTTCCAAGTCGTCGAGGAATGATAATGATCACGTGATATAGACCGATGACCTGGACACAATATAGATTCGAAGATATAAACACTACTGGGAAAGATTGAACTCATCCTTTCATTCCCAGGGAGGTTTACAATGCCCAATGAGACGTGTCGTGGCGTGTGAAAAGAAATCCACTAGCGCCAAGCATTAGTCATCCCACTTATAAAACTCCGCCGTCAGCTTCCTCCATCTTCAACAAACACGCTACACACGGCTCTCTTCAAGACATGGACAAACGTGTCCGCACAGGCTGCGCAACATGCCGAAAACGGCGTATAAAATGCGATGAAAGGAAGCCCTCCTGCGCTCGCTGCGAAGCGGCAAATTTCGTCTGCGAAGGCTACAGTGCCCCGCGCCGGGTAGGCTCTAGGTCTCCAACCGCATCCAGCTCTACTCGATCGCCAAATCGTACTCCTCCGCGCGAAGAAACTCCATTCTCGGGGCTGTCATGGAGGCATACAAGTTGGCGACAAGAGCAACTGCCGCTGTATCACCACTTTGTCACTACAACCGCTCTGAGGTTTTTCCGGCCCGATCATGTCACTTTCTGGCGAGACCAAGTCGCACAACTTTCCGTTGGCTTTGATCTTGTTTACGAAGCACTCCTAGCTGTTGGTGCGCTTCATCGTGCGTCTCTTCTCAACTGCCAGAACAAAGATGGCCAAGAAGCTGCACGGTCGAGAGTTTTGGGGCTTCATGCGTATGGAAATGCTCTCCGTATGCTGCCCACCCATTTGAGCCAGAGTGCAATAAAAGAGACCATTGCGATTCAGGCTGTTCTGATATTGCTCACGTTCTGCGAGGTATGTCTAGATACCGTCATGTTCCTGTTCGCGAGACGTATGACTTATTGATTGAAACTTTCAGTGCATGATGGAGAATCCTAAAGGAGCTTTACGCCATCTGTGGGCTGCAATTCAACTTCTCCGAAGGTCCGAAGAATCCTTGTCCGATGTTGAACTCTCAAGCATGGTTCCCCTCTACGACGCAATGCTCCGTCTGGATTTCCTTGCGCAAAAGCTCGTGCCGTATTCGTCTTCGTCCTTCATGCAATGCCCAGATCAGGCCATGATGACATCTCCTTTCTGGAACAGAATATCCCCTGTATTTTCTGGGATGAGTCAGTCAGACCGTATTGCCACCGAACGTTATCGACTGATCCAACTCATCTGCGGGCACAACAGGCTGAGCCGAGTAGTCTGGGGAAGCTGGTGCCCAGCGAATCAGCGACCCAGCCGTGAAGAATGTTTGGGCTTCTATTCCGAGATAAAGCTGTGGAAGGCAAACTCTCCCGCAACATTTGCGAGTTGTGATGCGCTGGACGTTCTTGAAGCATCAATTAATATCCCTCTGGAATCACGTTCGATACCTCCACCCGTCTGTGAATTCCCTTCCAACGAGGCAGCGCTCACCATCGCAATGCACAACGCCTATCTAGGATGTGCAGTGGCAATGATCAGTGCCACCGAGGAAGACCCGACTCCCTGGGACTTGGAAGCCTTCAATCTTTCATATCAAACTCTCTGTATCGCAGCTGGCTTGATCGAACGGAAGAAGTATCACTTTAAGTCCATCACTCCTTACAAGCCGTGCGACGCTATCAGCGTCGGAATTTCCATCTCCATCTTTCAGGGCGCATGTCGATGTTTTTCGTTGGCCTGGAGGAACTGGACTGTTGAAGCACTTCGAGCGATCGGTCGTGAGGGCCTATCCAACGGCTTCACCTGGGCCAACACGATCGAGATAGTGGGCAAACTGGAAACCGGAAACGTAGAGCACCTTTCAAATGCGATAATCCAATCTGCTCTGGGCTCGCTTCGCTACCGGGTCATTCCTCTCTTGATGCCACGCGGAGACGATGAGCACCATGTTGCATTCTACTTCCGAGAACGTCCTGAAATCGAAGCGGTTGATGATGCGGTTCACATATCTGCAAAAGCGATGTGGACGGAAAATTTTGATGGTTCGATAAACTCTTTAAAGCTCGAAGTCTATGATCCTGTATTCTCAGGATTTCCCATCACACCAGAGAAACCAGAGGCTCTGGATCTATTCTCATCGTGGCGCCAGGCGGTTGCTCATGGTTGGCATGGATATCTAGCGACAGATATCCAGGAGGAACTACTGCGGATCTAACTTGTCGCTCATTTCAAGAAAATCGCAGCTTCGCAGCAACTTGCTTCCAATCACAAGTTCAGAGCGTTTGATTTTCCTTTCAAGAAGTGACTTGTTATCAAGTTTTCCAAGCTCCATCGGTTGTTTGACTTAACGAGACAAACTGATATGCTCCAAGTCAAGGGCGAAATCAAGTGGCAGGCACTTTGAAATGAATAACATGATTATCCGAAGGTCTTTGTTGGGGAAAAGGAAAGACAATTTGCCCAGGACGAGGCAATTTGCAGCATTGTGTCACGCAGACAACATGGATAAGGTTCAAAGCTCAACAAACACAAATAGCGATTCGAGGTTAGACAATCTCTTCAAAGATCCTCAAATTGCATCACCCAGCACCGTCACATCCTCATCCAACTTAAGAAGTCTGAAGAAACTTCAACAACTCCTCCCCAAACCCTTTCGCACTAGCTGGATTCTGCCCCGTCAACAACTTTTTCGTCTTCAACGCACTTGTAACCACATGTGGAGCCCACGGCTCCTTCGCCTTCGAATAATTGCCTCCACTGCTCTCATTCAGCGCATCTTCAAGAGAGAACGGCATGTCTTGCGGTCTCCTAGCGATGACTTCCTCCTCATTAGAGAATCCAGTAACGCCTTCACCAGCAATCAGCTTTGTGCCATCAGCGAGAGTGGCGTTCACAAGTGCAGCGGATCCGTGGCAGACGGCGCTGACGACTCGACCCGCCTCGTGGAATTCGCGGATGAGTTTGAGGGAGACTTCATTATCGACAAGATCGAACATTGCTGAGTAAGAAAAAACGAGTCAGCGATGTACCCCAAAAGCAGGAAAAGGAGGCTCCTTACGTCCGAACCCGCCAACGTAGAGGATGGCAGCAAAGTCCTTCGCTTTCCCGAGGAAGGTCTCCAACTTCTCAGTGTGCTCCCACAGTTCTTGCTTCGTGTTTAGGAATTCTACGGAGTAAGCATCGCCCTTGAATTGCTCGATCGAGACTGGATCGACATGTGCTGATGATCCACCCTCTGAAGAGGCGGTTATGATGTCGAAGTGTGGTGAGAGGACTTCGTATGGGTGTGCGAATTCGGGCTATGAGCCAGTCAGTGAGTAAAACACGATACGTGGAAAGGTGATTGTACCAAGTACCAGCCTCGGTCGGAGGAGGACAGGACGACTAGTATGCTTGGTCTTGACATTTTGTCTGGGAAAGGCGTTGGGAGCTTAAGCTAAATCTGCTTTGCGGAGAAGTGTACCTTGAGCGAAATCGGGCTGTTGATGAATGAGTATCAATTGCTTTGGAATCAACGACGGAAGTGCGGTACTTTTGCATACTTATATATTCCCTCAACCCCGCCGAGCATACCGTTCAAATCAACTTGCATCAAGATGCTGTGCTCTCAACGATACATTTCCGGAACAACCACCCACCTTTGCAGCCACAACAGTACCGGCAGTATAACTAGGTTTGGGATAGGCCGACGGAAGCCAAGCCATACTGCTTATGGCAGCAAATGTGTTGCAATCTCGATGATCGGGCAGTGGGGGGCTCCTAAGGGGCTCGTCTAGACCTCTCTCCTTCTCGAAGTGTGCGTCATACCCCTCTCAACATGCAAGCTCAGCATAGCTTTATACAAATTCCCATGCACGGCAATGCAGTTAGTAAGCGCCGAACGCCTCGTGGGGAGATCGGGACCCTCCACAATCGAGTAACCTCATTGGATGCGAGATTGGCCAGCTTGGTTTGCATGCTTACTTCTTACCCCTGACTAGCCTCGTTTCGATCGATACGACAAATGGCGGGGCTGGTCCTCGATTTCTCCGTCTCTTTCCGTATCCTTCTTTGTTACTGGTGAACGTTATATTGTGTACACTTTCGTTCGGAGCTAGAATATGCGTGAAGGGAGTGCATTTGGCTGTGCTGTTCAAGCCTTTATTGCAATTTTTACGAGCTTTCTACGGTGTTGCACAACTCAATCGTCTTGAGGCTGCGAATTTTACAGAAAAAAGTCGTGTTTTCATCCAAACTCTGCAAATTGGTATGAATCCGAGATTCCGAAGCCGAATCTAATGACTGGTAGGTTATGACTTCTACTTGCGTTCTTCATGAAAGTCCACCTTTAAGAGTCCAGAAAGAGCTACGCTTTTTGTAAGCATCAGGACTTACGAGGTTAGCGTTGTGGCTTCCATGCATGTGTCAGCAAACCTTGATTCCATAGGTCGAGGCTTGGCAGTCCGCATGATGGAACCCTATCAATCCCGATGGATCGTCAGGAATTGATTCTCTCACGGACAGAACTGTACCTCTCGCAGGACGTCGTAACGATCGACCCGCAAGATCCTGCTTTCAAGATCTACAAGCCAAATCGATCTGAGAGCACGAGAAGTACCAGTAGGATAAATAAGCACAATGAGCCTCCTACCTTGGCCAAGTCCAGTCTCAAGCAAGACTTTGTGCATTGTCCTCTCCTGCCCAGAAATCCCCACCCAAGTCAATTCTCATCATGCCAACCTTCACAGTCTTCAAAGGCTCAGAAAATGGAGATATCGTTAAGTCAACCACAACACGAGAAGTACGCCCAGACGAAGTGCTCATCAAAGTCACGCATTCCGGTGTCTGCGGAACAGACGCACACCACCGTCATCGCGACATCGTGCTTGGGCACGAAGGCGCTGGTGTAATTGAGGCAAGTAATAACCTTTACTTTTGCTTCCTCTTTCTTGCCATTGTACTAACATTCTCTAGCAACTCGGTACCCAAGTAACTACTCTATCCGTCGGTGATCGTGTAGGCTGGGGCTACGTCCACTCGTCATGCGGAAACTGCGCCGAGTGCCTTACAGGCAAAGAGAACCTCTGCGCGTACAACGAAACATTCAGTCGCTCCAACTTGGACCAAGGCTCATTTGCGCACTACGGGATATGGAAAGCATCTTACATCTTCAAGATACCAGACTCAATTGCACCAGAACATGCAGCTCCTCTCATGTGCGGTGGTGCGACGATGTTTCATGTGCTAAGAAGCTTCGATATCAAGCCGACGGATCGAGTGGGCGTCATCGGTGTTGGAGGACTAGGACATCTGGCTATACAGTTTGCGAGCAAGATGGGATGTGAAGTTGTCGTCTTTTCGAGCACGGAGAACAAAAGAAAGGAAGCTACGGAGCTTGGTGCAAAACAGTTTGTTGCTATGCAGGGAAAAGACGAACTCGAATCCACTGTTGGAAAACAAATCAAACATTTGATCGTCACGACCTCGAGTCCACCGGATTGGAACAAATTCCTACCAATCATGGCACCGGGAGCCGTGATCTATCCAGTGACTGTCAGCTACGATGAGTTGAAGTTGCCGTACAGAGTTATCACGAGGAAGGAGTTGAGGGTTCAGGGAACACTGGTTTCGCCGAGGCAGACGCATAGAGAGATGATTGCGTTTGCGGGGCTGCATGGGATCAAGCCAATTATCGAGGAGTTCCCAATGTCGGTTGAGGGGATCATGGATGCTCTGGAGAGACTGAATTCCGGGAAGATGAGATATAGGGGTGTTCTTCACGTGTAGTGAGTGTTGACAAGCTTGTCAGCACTAGTTAAGAAACCAGAGCCGTGAAAAGCTGTTGTACGTAAAAAGGAGACCCAGAGCGTGTTCTGTTATTTCATTTCAGGTTATAGACTTGAGCAGCTAGTAAAGTAAGAGTAGGGGTTTTTAATACACCTAAACATTTTAGATTTTCACGTCGTTCTTCTGAAGTTCTGAATGGTGCTGACTCCTCGGCATTAGACCCCCAGCTCGGGAGAGTGATGGACGGCATGGGACCTTGCAACCGAACGTTCCGGCGGAGCTTACACGAATCCGAGGGTTTGGAAACGCTTGTCCCTTTTCAAGGTCATATCGCGGTGCTTATCTGAACTATTTCCGAACTTGCGAAGGCTATTGGAGGGTCGTACCTGTAGGCTGCTGCGGATCCTTGCCCTCTCAGCCGCCCGTGCACCAGCCACGTGTGAAAATCGATATTGGATCAATGCAGGCTCTCGGGCTTGGCAAAAGCCACATTCGAACACGAAAACGGGCTCAGGTCTCACTTTTAAATTGAGGAGATGCCACTATCGTGACTTTACGGCAGTCCTGAGAGAAGGAGACACCACCGGGTTGAAAACGAGTTGAGAATCTATCTTTTCCTTCTTTAAGGAAGGTCCTTGCGCTGATAGTCGTCGTCATTTCTCGTTGGGACACAAGGATGGTAAGTTTTTCAATTCCTTTTCTCACCTCGCTGCGGGTTCAGTCAGCCTTTCTGACGCCACGAGGCGTCGAGCTTACCGCCAGCCAATGATGAACGTTGACCCTATTGATGAGAGCTGACCATTTTGGTGAGGCTGGATCTCCTGCAAGAGCACGGAACCCCCCCCCCTAAATTAGGTCAAGTCACGACATAATCATTTCTTTCTTTCCCTTCTACTTCTTCTTGCATCACAACATCGCGTTGTCGCGTCCTGTCGTTTCCTCCCATTTTCCCTTATATTTTTATTTCGTTTGATTCTCAAACTTCTTGAGAATGCCTTTACTCTCTCGCCGTTTGCTGGGAGCAGCTCTTGGGTTCGGGAGCATTTTGCCCGTTTTGAACGCCTCGCCAATCATCAATAAACGACAGTTCTCAGCCGCAGATACGATTGAAGTTGATGGTAAGGCTTACTTTGATACTAAAATTCTCTATACCATCCAGAAGCGGTGCTAGCAACTTTCTCTTTGTACCGCAACTCCTTCTCCTTACTCCAGAATTTATTGTTTTCCATCACTAACCAATTGGGTAGTCTGTATCGTTGGAGGGGGATCGACTGGAACCTATTCAGCAGTAAGACTGAGCCAAGATTTGGGGAAAACGGTTGTCGTTGTTGAGAAGTCGGATATACTTGGAGGACATACGAACACCTACATCGATCCCGTCACAGGATCCCCGATCGACTATGGGGTCCAAGCTTTCCATAACTTCACGGTTGTCACCGATTACTTTGGACGATTCGACATTCCTTTAACACCCGTTTCTGAAACGAGCCCATACACTACGGAATATGTGGACTTCAGTGTTGGGAGGTTGTTGGCAAACCAGACCCAAGCTGATCCCACAGCCGCATTGATAAAATTCGCTGAGCAGGCCTTGCAGTACACATACCTCCCAGCAGGTTATGACCTTCCGAACCCTGTCCCTGCGGACCTTCTCCTCCCATTCGGCGAGTTTGTTACCAAATATGGCATTCAGGATGCAGTCCCAATTATCCTGGAGTTTGCCCATGGTGTCGGAGACTTTCTCGCATCGCCCACTCTCTACATTTTCCAAAACTTCGGCATTCCTCAGCTAGAAAGTATAGAATCAGGTAGTTTCCTGACTACAGCTGGTCACGACAACAGCGTGCTCTACCAAAAGGCAACAGCACTTCTCGGTTCTTCAGTTCTATACGGAAGCACATTGGTGCACGCTGAGCGCAACGACAATGGCACTCAATATATCACGGTCCAAACGCCAAGCGGACTCAAGCTCATCAAGGCAAAGCAGCTACTGATGACAATTCCTCCGATTCTCGAAAATCTCACGCCCTTCGACTTGACCGCCCAGGAGTACAGCGTATTCAGCCAATGGGAATACACATACTACTTCACAGGCATCATCCGCGACGGCGTCCCCGCCAACATCAGCGTGGTCAACACGGCCGTCACCCAACCCTTCAACGTCCCCGTCTCCCCCTACGTCGTCCACTTCACCTACTCGGGGATCGCAGACCTCCACACGTTCTTCACTGTCTCCACCACCCCGCAAACCCTCGCACAAGCCGAAGCCCTCATCAACTCCGACCTCGCGCTCATGCAGCAATCTGGACTCATCCCTTCCTGCGAGCCAACGAACATCGTGGCGATTAACAATCATACCCCGATCCAGTTGCGTGTCCCAGCTGACGCGATCGCGAATGGGTTTTATGCGGATTTGTATGCGTTGCAGGGTCTGCATGGCACGTTTTGGACGGGGGCCGCTTGGGCGCCGGATGATTCGTCGTTGTTGTGGGAGTTCACTGAAACCATTTTGCCGTTGCTAGTTAAGGCTTTGGGATGAGTGGTGTGAGGCTTTTGGAATCTATTCGTTTGTTGGATTTTAGAAGAACTGATAGATTGGAATAAGTAATTTAAATATGTAATTTATTGGAACTTTCCAATGTTAAGTTTTCATT
This sequence comes from Hyaloscypha variabilis F, assembly GCA_002865655.1. Lineage (NCBI taxonomy): Eukaryota > Fungi > Ascomycota > Leotiomycetes > Helotiales > Hyaloscyphaceae > Hyaloscypha > Hyaloscypha variabilis. The sequence continues at coordinate 311,621 of KZ613944.1, read as the reverse complement.
GGAACATTGGTCGGGTTCGAATTTTTCTTCACTGTCTGCAGAAAGTAAGGCAAGTGCCCTTTACTAATAACAAGTTCAGTATGGGCGTTTCTGTCACGGGTCTTGCATTCTTAATATGTATTGCTACTAGCGCCTTTCAAGAAGACTTAGGTTATTCCCAGTGGTAGTTGTCGGAATCCGTAGCGCACTACCAAATCTCAATACACTGTAATGTCAAGGACATTTAAAGTCTGAAGCTTGCTTTTATATTGAATGTCCCCCGACTAGAGGAATATTCCGGCTAGCAAAGTCCCACTCTCTCCGAATTTCCTTAGATTATATTACATTAAAGACTGGCATTGCGTGGTGTCCCTAAGAGCATTTTGAGGCTAGAAAAGAGGAGTTGAGGATATAAAGGCAGGCTTAGAGAATTCGTTTCGTTTAAACTCTGGGATGAAACCAGTTTTCAAAACAAGGAATTGTTTCCAATAGCTGAATCAGCATTGCATTGATGCCACCGCATGAGTCATTCACCGACCACAACCTGATCATAACTCCTTATTTCTACTAGAAAATGATACAGCGCAGCTTTTAATATAACCAGCAACACAAAGTCTTCAGCATATCCACAACCCAACCACCCCTCCACTTCCTCCCACCTCACATCAATCCCCCACTCCACCACCCACCCATCACCATGTCCCTCAAACCAAAAACAAAAATCCCATTCACCCTCTCCCAAGACATCCGCCCGGAAGACCAACTACCAATAGCAACCATCGGCATCGAAGCCTTCCTCCCCGACATACAAACGCAACTAAAGCTCTTCAACCTGCCACCCCAGCCCATCACCACCACGCACATAGGCAATTGGCTTTCCAACCCCGCATGCCACGTCGTGAAAGCCGTGTCCACAGAAACCAACGAGATCATGGGGTGTATCTGCTGGGCTACCAGAGGATATGTTCCTCGGCCGCCGCAGGCGGAACGGACTCAGGGGCGGTTTACTGAGAAGGATGGGGATGTGGAGGGAGAAGGGGAGGGGAAGAGGAATAGCGGGATTCAAAGGTTGGAGGATTACTCCGATGGGCATTTTGTGCGGTTCATGACGGATATCATGCCTGAGGGGACGAAATGCTGGTTTATAGGGGGTTTGAATGTAGCGCCACGGTTCCAGGGGATGGGTGTAGGGCGCGCGTTGATGGAGTGGGGGTTGCGGCGGGTGGAAGAGGATGGGGTGTTTGCTTGGGTGAATTCTTCTGAGTCGGCGTGGAAGGCGTATCAAGCTTGTGGGTTTGAGGTTGTGAGGGAGTTGAGGCTGGAGTTGGATGAGTTTGCGGAGGGGGAGGCGGTGGGGAGGGGGCCGGAAAGGGAGGGGAGGTGGGGGAGCTATGTGTTTAGGTATATGGTTTATAGGCCGGAGAGGGCGGTGGGACTGATTGGGAAGTGAAGTTTAGTCTGAAGATGAAGACTTGGGATTAAATCCTTCTTGCTCCCTCTGTCATAAAATAGATAGTTCAGAAGGGTTCTACATATTTAGCTATATAGTTTCTTCGCCTAAGAGGGCGTATAGACAACTACTACGTTAAACACTTTAGCGATGTCTACAAAGATGGCTACTCATCATCAAAAGAAGTGCATCAAAAGATTCTCAAAAAAGAGTTGAAGAACGAGGCTCTCTATAAAGTATGTTGCTTCCTAGAAGACTATACACAGTCTTTCCGCTACTCAAACGGGTACAACTATTCACCCACCGAGTCTATATAGCTATAGAAATACTTCTATATCTAGATGTTTCCCAGCCCGTGCTATAACACATGCTTGTAATCAAGAAACAATTAAGCGTCCGTTGAAGCGAAACCTGATATCGAGGTCCCTTACAGCCAAAATTCAAGCCTACGTCCTACACCTCGCACCAGACTAGCTTCTAGAAATTCTCTCCTCCTTGATTCTCCTCTCTCAGTGTTGTCTTGGTATCGAAGATGAATCCAAAGGATATAATATACCAACGCATACATCACGTGGTTGACCAGGCATGTTGGCAAGAGCGTACTCAAGGCCATCCACACATTTCCAAGCGCAATATTTCAACGACATACCTGAACACCTCTACACATCAACCTCAAAATCACAAATCAAAAACGAACCAAAACATTTTCTATATTCTTTATTTTCTTTTTCTGTCTTCATTTATCATCTACGCTCGCAGGTCTTCCGCGCATCAATGCAATCATCAATCATCAAATGCAAGCCAAATGAGGAAAGCACGTATTCACTGGTATTAACGCCCAATGCCGTATTCATTCGCGATTCGCAATGCAAGCATGAAGTATGAATGAAGAAGGAAAGACGCTCGCTCGCTCGCTAAGTGCACCACCAAATCAGGAAACTCTTTCTCATGTTGAGATCGACGCGTGGGAAGTTAGAATGAAGACGAATCATTCACTTCATTGACCATGCGCACCCGCCTGATCAACAGTAACAGCACCCATACCACCCGCACCCGTGCCACTGAGTCCCGCAAAGACATCGCGACCCTTGGCATCGACGGGCGGGAAACGCGCCTTGAGCTCCAGGTCGTCGAGCGGGATGTGCGAGCGGATGTACTTGTCGCGGCCGTCGTCCTCAGGGTTGTAGTCCCAGCTCGTAAACTTGCCGGTGCGCAGCGCAGTCCAGACGAGGCGCCGCTGGCGCTGGCTGTGGAGCACTTGGGATGTGATGGTGGGCATGTCCCATTTGGCGGCGGCTTCGGCTTGGAACGCTGCCAGGACGGTGGCGACATCGGTGGTGTGCAAGGGGTGCTTGGCGGGCAGGAGGGCGAGGTTCACCTTCTCGAGAGGATCGGAGGACAGGTTGTAAAGCTGGTCAGGGTCGGCGGGGCAGGTGATGTATTTCCAGTCGCCGCGGCGGATCATCATCAAGGGAGCGATGGTGCCTTCACCGCAGTACTCGGCATAGACGGTATCGGAACCTCCAGCACGATTCTCCAAGTGAGGAAGAAGGGAGTTGCCGTCCATGGGCAGGTTGGGCCAGAGCTTGGTGCCAGCGAGGTCGACGAGCGTAGGCAAGATGTCAAGGGTGCTGACATTGGCAGAGACTCGGTGAGGAGCGAAGAGCTTGGGGGCATGGATGAGCAGCGGGACTCGGACCGAGGCTTCGAAGTACGACATCTTGTACCACAGTCCTCGCTCGCCAAGCATATCTCCATGGTCACCTGAGAAGACGACGATGGTGTCCTGATCCAAGCGGCAATCCTTCAACGTCTCGAGCAGCTTACCAATGCAGTCATCAACATAGGAGACAGCACCGTAGTAGGCACGGCGGGCTCTCTTGATTTGCTCGGGAGTGAACTCCTTTCCCCACAGATCGCAGACCTTCAACAAGCGTTGGGAGTGGGCATCTTGTTCATCTTGCGGGATGGTGACTTCCGGGAGCTCAATGTCAACATTCTCGTACATGTCCCAGTACTTCTTCTCAATTGTGTATGGATCGTGCGGGTGGGTGAGGGAGACGGTCATGCAGAAGGGGCGGGTATTGGGGCCTTTGCGGACATGGTCGTAAAGGAATTGCTTTGATCTGATTTATATTAGCATTGTTTCAATTATCTTCTTTCAAGCAGACATACCGATACATGACCTCCTCATCGTAATCAAGTTGATTGCTCCGGACACAAGGACCTGCTTGCTCAATTGAGCTCGCATTGTGGTACCACTCCAAGCGTCTGTCCGGCTCCTCCCAGTTGACAGCCCAGCCAAAGTCTGCAGGGTAGATATCGCTGGTCAATCTGCTCTCATAGCCATGCAATTGGTCGCCAACAAAGTGCATCTTGCCAGCCAATGTAGTCTCATATCCAGCAGCTCGCAGATAGTGTGCATAGGTCGGGACACTGCTATCGATCGTGCAAGCATTGTCATAGGAGCCGATCTTGGTGGGCAGTTGACCAGAGATCATGGACATGCGGGAGGGAGAACAGAGGGGGGAGGGGCAGTATCCTTTGTCAAAGACAACGGCACCAGCTGCAAGAGCATCAAGGTGGGGAGTCTTGATTTGGGAGTTGGGGTTGTAGCAGTTGAGGAGGGGAGCTGCCAGCTGGTCTGCCATGATGTAGAGGATGTTGGGCTGCTTGGGTGTAGGGACAGGTCGGGGAGGGTCCATGTTGAAGCTCTCAACCTGCTCTTGTCGTGGCGACAGAGGGACAGAGTTGAGATCGGGTGCCATGTTTGCTTTCGTCTGCAGTGAGTCTGCGAGTATCGTACGTCAAGAGAGAGCTGTGGGAGGAGGTCAAGTCTCGATACTAGACCGCCAGTCTTATCGTCAGTGTTCTCAGGGGACGAAGGATTGTCGCAGAAGGAAAAAGAAAGGCTCTTGCGAAAGACAAGATGCAACGTGGACGAGAGGAGAGACCAAAAAGGGAGTGAATAGGCATTCGACAAAGGGAAGGGGAGGGAACAGCACTGCAAAGACGAGGTGGCAGCGACAGAGTGGACTGCAACTGGTGAAATCGCAACATCGATGGCCGGAAAGTCGTGCTTCCACGAGACATTTTCCCGTATCAAGCGAGTCCCTGCATGTCTTATCGCCGTAGTTAGGAGCCAGGCACCCAGAAATCTCCTAGATCTCCTCCCAAGAATTTATATACTTCCCCGCTTACTCACACCCTCAGATTCCGTCACAAGGCCTCATATGGACGTATCAAGGCTGAGTTCAAAAGTTGTGTTGTTCTCGCCTCCCCCAGCCCAGATCGCAGAAGTTAGGATAGACTCATGATTGCCAGATGCGGCAAACTGGTCCTCCAGGCCAGGCATCGACACTTGCCTCGCTGCGCGATCAGTCGGCGACCTTGCCTCCGGTGTCGCCGTTCAATGTCGCGATTGCACGTGGCCAGCTGGCTCATGCACGGTGCACGATTTGTCAAGCTCCAGTTGCCACTACTCGTCCACTACCTACCTGCCTATCTATCCCATCCTATGCCCTTCTCATCCCTATCCTATTGTACCTTGAGCTATCTTTGCGTCGACCTCGCGCAGCTTCCTCAGCCTTGCAGACGCCGTCGCGTCACACCTCCCACCATCACCCACTCGCAGCCCTCCAATCCCCCACTGCGAGCCTCGCGCTGCAAGCTCCCTCCAAGTGCGACCCCCTCGCCCGGGTTTCGTCACAGTCCTGCGAGATCTGTCGATCAGAGACGCCTGCTCATAGGTCGAGCGCCTTTAGCAACATCTTGAGAAACCTTACGCCATTTGGGGCGCTGGTGATTTGATCGCCAAGCCAGGCACGCGGCTTTTTAGTGGGATGTGGTGACACATCTGGGGCGTGTGGGGGGCAGAGATGGGGGCGCCACGAGATCGCTTTCTTGTCGGATTTGATACGAGAGGGATAACATATGCATGGCATTCCAGCCGTAGTTCGGCGGATTGTTGTTTTCTCTTATCGGTTTGTGGTTGCCGCATTCTAGATAAAAGTGTTTGGGTGTTTTAAGTGAGCACGTGACTGCATTGCCAGCAGCTAATATCAACCCTTTGACGAAGGATATCGTTCCCGGATAAGGCCAAGTGTTCCTACGAAGGCTTTCGACTTCGCCGACCTCAGTATCTGCTATGTTCCAAGACGCCGAGATCTCCAGGTTGGAGAACAGATCCGGACATTGAATCCGAGCCTTGGCGGGCAAGAAGTGAGACAGCCTATTCGTCTCTCATCTCGCCGAGTTCGGGTTGAACCAAGCCATCTTTCATTGAGTTGCGATCATTTATAGCTTTGATTCCTTCGGCTTCTTAGACGGTAGATCTCCGTAAATGCCGCTATTAAGACCACCTCGTCAGAAAGAGGCTGGAGAAGTCCTGATGCCTGGAGTGGGCAAAGACTTGAGTTTACGGGGAAGAGCGATGGCAGTGTGTCACTGATAGTTCTTCCTCTCGTGCCATATACACGATCGTCATACAGCTCGAGACTCGCGAGCTGCTTCGTCACGAGACAACCATTGACTCATGCTAGCTTCCTCCCACATATAACATAACACTCCACACAAGCATGAATCCCTTTATCTTGAAAATGCCTCAGAATCCCAAAGTTTCTAAAACACGTTTATGCTTATTTTCATCGACAATGCGAGAGATAAGCCCACTGCCTATCAGTCATTGAAATTCTGCCTCAGCTTAGAAAGTCCTCCACGTGACTCTCATCCGATTCAGGGCGAGATTACACGTGACCAAACCCCTCAAGTACCTCCGTCACTCTCCTCACTCCCACACCCACACCCACTCATCGACGATCTCAACCCTCTCCTTTCACTATCTATCACCTTCCAAGTATGCATCGCCGTCACGGAAATTTGATATCCCCCCTCACGAAAACCATGGCACCCGCTCGCGTGCTGGCCAGTGACGACAGCCAAATAGCAGGGATCAACATAAATCCGGATTCTGAACGTTCTAGCTGCAAAGGCTTTTCAAACGACAGGTGTGGCTGAGTGGCTGAGGATGTAGATCTGGGCTCTGCTTGGACGTTTTCGTAAATAGGGAGCCGTCATTTGCATCGAGTTTCTGTTGCTTGACGTGTTGTGATTCGCGAAGTGTGGAAAGGTTTGCGGAGGAATTCCTCCTGCTGTAAGGCATCTGCGAATTGATAGGCGATGACGATGGGGTTTTGCAAATTGCATTTCCAGGTTTGTGGCTGTGTGAAGGTTCCTGGACTTGGTTGGGCATGTCTATTGTCTACATAAGAAGGTGAAGCTACCTTCCTTCACGAACATATTCCTAATATCAACCTATCTCAAACATTCCCAAACCGCCAAAATGTTCGGTCGCACCAACAACAGGTCCACCCGAACCAGCGCAGGAGCCGCACCAGGCACCGCAGCCCCAACCCACACAACCAGAGGCTACGGCCTAACCCACCACCTCCTCCGCATCCTCCAACTCCTCTCCGCCCTCGTCTCCCTAATCCTCTTCTCCGTCCGCCTCGCCAAGATCGTCCGTCTCGTCGGCAAAGCCTCGCGCTCCAACGGCGCCGTCGAAGGCATCGTCGCCGCCGCCGTGCTCTACACCCTGATCGTCATGGCGCTGAGCCTTGGTCTGCGCGCCAGCGGCAGCAACTTGCTTCGCATCTTGTTCATCGTGTTCGATGTCTTGTTTGCGGGGGCGTTCATTGCTGTCGCGGTGTTGACAAGCCCGAAGCGTCATGGTTCCAGTGGGCCTTGTACTAGCAATGTCGATGTTAATGGTTTTGTTAATCGCTATGGGAAGGGAGATGTCAATTGTAACCTGCCGTGGGGGACTTTTGTCTTGGCTATTGTTAGCACGTGAGTTCTCTGAGAGATGGATACAGATGGAGGGTACTGACGTGTGGGCATAGGCTTTTGCATGCTATTACTGCCGCGTTTCATGGTGCTAAGGATCATCGTCGCACTAAGAGAGATGAGCGGGTTTTGAGGAAGGAGGGGCAGTATGATGGACGTGATGGGTTTGTTGATGATGGTGCGTCCGGATATACTCAGGGTCGTGCCATGAGAGTTTAAGGTGAGGGGATGATATTCAGAGCGATTTCCATTTAGTTATGTGAAGAGCAAAAGGGATGCTAGAGGTGGTCCAGTTCTTGACTTGGTGTATGGATCGCATATATTTCAGGGGGTGGTAACATCAGTTGGAAGGTCACATTCGGGGTCGTACAATAGCTTTGAAGGCCTGAAGCAGATTTCAAACGGAGTTTGGTTCATATATTTAATGAAGAGACTTTTTACATACAACTATATTCTTCGTCACTAGCCGTCGGTTTATCCACAAAGCCATATAAATGTAAAGTCTTGTACAGAATATCGATTCTTGGGGCCACATGCCTAAGCAAGCCAACTTTTGAATAAAAAAATGTCTACCATATGGGACGAGTATTATTCAGTAGAAACATAACCTTCAACATACAAGAGAGGTAGACATCCGAGAGTTGCTCGGGAGTAGCTCTGAATCACGAGTTTGGATTCGCACATGACTTTAAATTCAGCTCTCAGATACCACGACAAGTGAAAACGCCTAGGTTTTAAATATCATTTTAAGAAGGTTCATTATTCCCTCAGACAACGTACAGATACAACGAAATGGTACTCAACTCTTCCGATTGCGGACGATCTGACCCTTGGGCGAAGCTCGTAGCCTCGGGACAGAGATCCGGAAGCGCACGCGGATCTAAAGACGGACGAAGACCTGGTAGACCTATTCTCCAGGTAGGATGGCCTCGGGAACTAGGACAGAGCGGACTTGCCTCCCATGCAACCAGGCTCCCCACACTCGGTGGACCGCTCCTTGATCCAGGACAACCTTTGGGATCGATCAGACGAAGCGGATTGTTCAGCCAAGTCGAAGCTCCCTTCACCAAAGAAACCACGTATAAAAGCCAACGGGGCGACTCTACTACACTCAAGGCTAACAAAAGGCCAAATGCGGATTATGCGGGGACTACACTCGTCATAGAACGAGACCGGGAAATGGCATCGCGCCAGACTCTCATCGACAAACTGCCTCCTCAGCTGCGAAAAGAACAAGAGGAGTGGGCACAAAGTCAACTCAAACTGTCTAGTGTATAGGGCTCCGTAATAAACTTGAATTTCAGTGATTTCAAGTTTTAAGGTTATTTTAAATTGAAATTAGAGGATATATTAGTTTCATGAAACAGTTTAAATTAAAACTAAGAGGGTCCTTAAATTTCATAAATTTCAAGATTTTTTTAGTATATAATAAGGTTATTTTCCATTAGTATCTATAGGCTATAAGCTCTAATATTCCACAGCTAGCTATAAATGGAAAACGTTAGTTACTACCTTCCTAATTAGGAAATAAGGAGGCTATACCTTAGGGAGTTATGCCACGTGCTAAAGTGTCACGGGCACGTGACAAGGTAGTAAGGTAGTCGGGCCCCTTTTGGGCTAGCTACGTAGCACGTGCGGAATCCCTTTTATATTACTCATAGCTTTAAGAGTAGAGAGATAGAGTTTAGCTTATATATAATTTAAGAGGATACTTATAAAGTATATATAATACTAGTATTAAGCCCTAATTACTACCTTTTAGCACTCTCTTTATAATTCCCTACTTTTGGGCCTCTTATATAAAGGTCCTTACCTTACTTTATATTCGACCTCTTAAAGTAGGCCTTTAGTAATATTAGAATACGTATACTCTTACTACTTAGCCTAAATTAACGAACGCCTAAGAGATCTCTTCCCCCTAAAAATAGACGTTCTACGTCGACTTCTAAAGAAGGAACTATAAGAAGAGCACGTGCTATAGCCGCTATATAGGGGAATTACCTAGCACTAGTCTTCTACTACGTAAGTATCTAATTAGGTTTAAAATTAGCTTTATCTTTATTATTCTAAGTAATTATAAGAGAATTAAGATATCTATTAATATTATAAATACTAGAATCTAAAGAGAGCTTTACCTAGTAGAGGAGATTTAGTATATACTAACTTACCCCTTTAGGGGCTTTAATTTCACCTACTAGTATATATTTTTTAGTAGAAGGGGTTATAAGCTACTCCCTCTTAAAATAATCACGTACTTCTTTTTAGATATATATAGGATTATTATATTACTCGTTAATTAGGTTAAACTTAATTCGGGGATTAAGAATATAAGCTACGTAGTATATAATATTCTTATTAATAAGCTTCTAATACTTAACTACCTTAATTCTAGCCGTAAATACCTTATAGACATTATCTCTAATATTACTAAACTAGTAATTCTACTTCTTAACATTATTAAGGAGATCGTCTAGTCCTTATATAATTCTAAGAGCTTTAGGAAGAGAGGGTTTATCTCGTAATATAGCATATATCTAATTATAGAACGGTTTAAGGCACTATTTTATAATCTCACACGTCTATTACTCCTCTTCTAAAGGTACTAAATATTAAACCTTAGGATTTTATTATATAAATCGCTTAATTGCCCTTTTATTCACTCGTGCTTTAAATATTATTAAATAAAGAGAGTTCTACTAAGTCTTAATATTAAGTAAAATTATAGTTATACTAAACTTTTTCTATATATTCTAGCAATTATTACTTTACTAAATCTAAAGTATAAATATATAGATCTTTATATAAATACTTAAGCTAGTATATGCCTCTTAAGTAAAAGTGCTAGAACTAGTATTATTAACTAGTTTTATAACTTAAGTATAACTCCCTAATTAAAAAGTTATAAAGATAATATTCACGATTAGTGAAATTATATAAGTAATATACCTAATTTAGCTACTTCGGCTACGAAATTAATAATACTATATACTAGAATCTAGTAAAGTATTATTCTTAAAATACCCTAAGAGAAGTATATAGAAGTAATCACAAAACGTATTATTATTTAATATATTATCGCTATATATAGTAAAGAGCTTTTACGTATAATCTAGCCTATACTATTCTTTAATTACTATAGTAATAATATTATTAATAATTATATTAACTAACTTTTTATAACTTAGCTCTAAGATCTCTTATAAGATATTTACTATAGCCTTACTAGACTTCCCTTCCTTTATCTTAGTAAACTTAATAACTATTAATTAACGCTCCTAATCTTATATTATCTAATACGTAATAGCCGCTAAGATATAGATATAATTATTAGCTCCTTAACTATTAAATAATAAAGAGAATATCTTATAAGTAGCCCCTAATTTAGTAGTAATATCTTTCTATATACTATTAAAGTATACTTTAGAATATTATTAGAGTATTTCTATACTACTAATTAGATATGTTATACTATTAGATCTAAAGAGGTTTTTAAAACTAATAGATTTAATAATTATAAAGGGTTAATTAGATAAGGTAATAAATTATAGAACTACTTCCTCTAGACTTAGTATAAGGTCGACTAGAATAACGAAATACCCTATAGCTCCCTTCTAAATAATTAATAACTTATAAATTAGTTACTAGCCTAACTTATACCTCTCCTTATTTAGGTCGTTCTTATATAAGAGATAAGTATTAAGATATATAATATTCTTATAATATTCTTTATCTATTAATTTAAAAGTAGGGCTATACTACTTATAAACTTATAGTTAATTCTTTTAGATAAGATTACCCTTTAAGTTTATATTAGTCTACTCCTTATCTAAATCCGTAAAATTAAAGTATAAAATTATCTATAATCTCTTCGCTATAAGTTTACGCGTCTTCTTCTTAATCTTATACCTCTTAATTATAATAGTTAATATAAGGTTATAAGAACGTAATAGTATTACTAGATTATTAATAATTATTAGTTCTTTATCCTCTTCCCTAGAATTACTATCCTTATTAATTCCTCTCTCCTTAGTATTATTAATATTTATATCCCTATCTTATACGCGTTTTACAACGCGAGGTATAAGTATAAGATTATAGAAAGGTTTATTAATTTATTTAGGTTTCCTATAGTTAATAATTCTAGAAGTAGTCCGCTAGGGCGTTCTACGCATCTAACTTAGTATATCTAGGGGAATCTATATAAAAGGTAGTAAAGGAGTAAAAGAAAGTATAATTTGAGTATTACGTGCTATAGCTTTTAATTCTATAATATAATATATTAGTAATATATAGATAAACTAGTTATATAAGCTATAAATTATATATTTTTAGGGAATCTCTATAAGGGGTATTTACTATATAAAAACTTGGCCGTAAATTAAAAGACTAATAAATCTAGAATTAGGGGATCTTATATAACCTTTAAGCACTTAAAATTAATAGTTTTAAGTTATTAGTTAAGAAGTAGTATTAATTATTAAGATAGAAGCTATATTAGATAATTACGAGAAATACTAAAGGCCCGTTCACGCTAGCCGTATTTAGTTAGAAAGGCTACTTTTACCCCCTTTATTTTAAATTTCATAAAAGTTTTATAAAACTCTATATATAATACTAAATTGAAACTAAATCGTAATTTCTTATTTAAATTGAATCTTAAATCTCAAGGGTGGTTTCAAACTGTTTATTGCGGAGCCCTACTAGTATATACATCGGCGGGTTCAAGTGGGATCGAGTGCAAGGTGGCTATCGATGTAGGAACAGAAGGTGTTTTGTTACTGATGCATTACTTGCTGAGGGTAGAGGTGGGTATTATGATCTATTCGCCACGTCACCTGCCGCATTTGTTGACACATTCAGTGTCAGGCTTTTATATCCCGACGTCAATTCTCGTAGGTTGCAATCTGCTGCGATCGTGGCCGTTGCAGAACTTACCTCGCTGTCCACAATTTATCAGACTGCAGTTCAGGTACACAGCGAATCCATCAGTTTCCACTCTGGATAAGTGACCGAAAAGGTGAAGGCAAACACCGAAATGAAACTCATCGTGACAGGCGCCACAGGATTTGTGGGCAAGGAGAGAATTAGTCAGGCACTCCGTAACTCAGTAGTTATCCCCTCGTCCGGTGAGACATGTCCCACGCCAGGCATCACAGCTAAAAATTGCCAGGCAATCACGACTACTTACTATGGATGCCTGGCGTGGGACATGTCTCACCGGACGATGGGATACACGTCGTCGCTCTCGCTCGCAGGCCTGTTTTGCCACCTGAAAATGCAGGGCTCGACCCGAACTGTGACGGCCAGCCGTCCGAACCTACTGGATTTAATTCAAATCTAACCCTACCTAAATATGTAACTTTAAGTTACTAACTAGCACCCTCGCTCTGCTGCCGCATTGTCTCACGCCTCGAATCCGCACTTCAAAGTATACACACGCCGCGTTCTGCCCTAGATCCGGTTCTAATACTTAGTATCGCAGAAGGGTTTGAGCAGAATGACTGGGCAATCTTCGATCGCGAGAGTCTGGGACATGGATTTGCGAACCATCGTCCAGTAACTACCCAGCACTACCTACAGAGCCGACTGTTACCACGCCCGAGAGTTAGTCAGGAGAAGCAACGCTCCCAGTTATCTAACATAAGGAAGAATGTTAGATATCCGGCTAGGAATCCACCCAGAATGAGCCCAGCTCGGTCATATCAATACCAAAACACGGTTCCTAAACTAATGGTGCATTGATTGTGAGACATAAGATAATATATTTAAAGGAAGGTATATAATTATCTCATAACCCCTCAACTGTATAGAATACCCCCAACCTTGACCATTCAAGTCATACACCCCGTTCGATCCTACTACATCAAACCACCTTGGACAAGCTCCTTAGCCAGACGCACAAGAAATAGAGCCAAAGCTCCCAATCTGACTACCAGTGCAACCAAAAGTCTGACCTTTTGAAATGCCGACACTCTGGCTTGAACCCGTACAGTCGCCCGAAACGAAAAGGGTACACTGATCACGGGGAGAACCACTCAACCCTATGGCAACAGGACCATAACCAACGTTGATATTCACACAACCACTCTTCGCATTAGCGCCAATGTCGACGACAGAGGCCCCGCTACAATCGCAGTTGGTGCATCCGTACGTGTACGCTTCAAGCGCAAGGGCGGGTACGATAAAAGACGCCGAGAGAAGAGCAACGAGCTTTGTGAACTGCATCTTGATAGCCTGCTTTTAATGTTAGAAAAGATCAAATTAATGTTGTTAAGAGACAATTGCAAGGTTATACTTCTATCTTAAACATAAGTTTTGAGGATATTTTCACAGTAGGATAATTGAGTTTGAATATTGCAAAGTAAAATGGAGATTTCAAAACCAAGTAGTGAGTGAAAGTTAAGTTGATCTGTTGCTCTAGAGAACGATATTTTCAAGAGCAGGTTTCAAGCATTTTATATTTTTGCAGTTTGAGACAATTCTTTCAAACTAACTAGGGCTGACTTGATTTTAAAACTAAACTGTCAGGTAGGCTTAAATCACCTGAGAGAGCATTGCTGTCTAACAATTTGAGACAATGGCGGCCGTCCTCTACCATAGCGCGGGCCCACTTACAGACTAGACTAAGGTATGATTAAGATATTATGTCAGATAACCCAAGAATGATAGGTAATCGGCTATGGCGTTACTCCTAAAAGGCCCGTCGCTTAGTTAGGGAAGGCAAATCAGCTGCGAAATTACTGAGAAGAACATCGCCGTCTCACATACAACTCAACAAAACCCAGTTTGGGACAATGGCGGCCGTCGGCGGCCGTCCTCTACTATAGCGCAGGACCACCTATTGGCTTTGACGGTGCCTTTGCAACCAGATGCGGCCTGCACTCTTACGGTGTGTATACAGTAAGTGGACGTCTACTCGCTGTCGGTGCGAGTTCTCACTCCTGTCTAGCAAGATGATGCCGAGCGCAGAGGTAACGGTCGTATAGAGATTGTTGAGAGCCCGTCACCACTTGTTTGAGAGCCGCCTGGGTATTAGGATCCAATCAAGCCGCTTCCTTGGACGAGCGTGATTCGACGTTCTGCCTCATCTGTCAAAGAAATGTCGGTGAAGATCAAGTTATGCAACGAAAACAAGCTCTCCATTCGACCTTGATTTATTTCAATATGCTAATTTTGAAGTCTATAAGTGAAAGCTTGGCGAAATACACCCCTCAGGACGCGGTCCTTGTTTTTTTTAAACTCTTCAGTTATAAATGTATTGGTTTGATAATACGTTTTACTATTGAATACTGTTTCTTATTCTACAATTACAAATGCTTCCTCCTTCCCTTGTAGTCAATGACTAGCTCTTCTAGCTAATCATTCATAACTGCTCAAATTCTTCTTGTCTTTCTTCCCAGCCTTCGGACGAGGAAAGGAATTCGACTCCAAATCGTCTGCCAGCAAATATTCCGATTCCTTCAGTGTAACTGGAGGCTGCTGTCTCCGACCCTCCCTCTGAGTCGGCGGACGCTTCTTGCAACCTGGCAACCTTCTATGGTAAATGAGTCCAAATGAATCACCGGAAAGTAGCGGGGTTCACACCTGAATTGCCAGTGTGGACGGATTATGCTTCTTTTGTCGCTTCAATTCGAGCATACCGGCCTCCAACACCTGTAGCTTTTGCACTACACGCATTCTCTCGGCTGCTGACTCAATGCCCTCACCCGTGATGCAATGGACCTCCACATCCGTGAGGTCGCAGACCATGTCTGGGCCTCTGGCGAGAGAAGGTCAGGGAGCTTCTGGATTAGACGTCTTTTAATAGCGAGGATGCTAACGTTATTAATAATAGAGATTCCTTAAAGGGAGTTTCTAAGCACTCATCTAGGAAGGTATTATTAGTCCTACGTACTAATATAGATTTAGGCATATAGTATTATATAATTAAGGAGAGTAATCTATAATAAGTTCTTATAAAGCTATTTAATAGACTTTAAGTAATTATTACCTTAAGTTAAAAATAGTAATATTAATTATCTTAGATAAGTTTATTAGACCTTATAATACTATAAAGAAATATTAAGTAGTTAAAGGAGAATTTACTTAAAATATAAAATTATATAAGAGGGGAATATACTTTAAGTTAATATATTATAATATAATATACTATTATAATAATGATTAAGGTAATATTCTAAGGGCATAAGGCCCGTGTCACGTGATATTATACACGTGACCTCGGCTACTCCTTAAGTACTCTCTTTTAGTTTTTTTAGGTCTTTAGCCTTAAAATATTACTTATATAGTCAAGGTAGTAGTGTTCTAACTCCTGAATCCGGGGTAGTTAGGTTGCTTCTTTTAAGGAGTCGGAACACTAGAATTAAGCGACTATTATCACGTACACAGTGTCCATTAGTCCTTCCTTGCCTCAACTTCCGATCGTCGGAAAACTAATTCTCTAGGGGCTTTTATATAGTCTTAGAGAGTTTCTAGAGGCTTAGACTTTTAGGATATATTGCTTATTTAGAATAGCGAAACTGAAGTTATACTCAAATAGCAATTCTCAGAACGAAAATGGAGAACGTTTTTGTACTGTATTATGTGATGATCTGCCCCGTTTCTGGTCACGTAATCCTCGGTTAAGGCTAAGGTAATAGCAACCTCAAGGGACTTCTCGCCCTCACGTTGATCTCCGCAACATTCAAGGTGCACACGGAGACAATCTGAGTCCACCTAGAGACCATGATGGAAGCAGACGCCTATATATACAAGGGTTTGAACAGGGACATCCACGAGATCCGATTCATCACCATCCGGCCGTGTCCCGAGCAACAGCCATGAGCAACTGCACCTTCCTGACCACCTCCAATACGGAGCTCTCCCCTATGTGGGGGCGCGGATGACCATGCCGAAAGGATTAAGTTTCACCGAAGGGTTTCTTTTTCCGCATGTCGTGGTCAGGCTATTGAAGTGGCTGAAGGGAATCACCGATGCTGTAAACGAACCAATTATACTAGGCATTCTTACACCCTCCAGCACAAGTTGACTCAAGCGGAATCACTTATCTACCGCGCTCTGCTGGCAGTCTTGGACGCAGGTTCTCGATCAAACATAGCATCCTTGATGCTAGCTATGGCACAAACAACGAGATACGGCGAGAAGCTCAAGCTCTACAGAGAAAGGCTTGAGCTTTATCAAACAGCAAAGAAGTACAGACACCAGCTCAAACTTCATCAGATTCGGCTCTTAACAATAATACCTGGAGTGGATGAGGCACCTCCCTCTTGCATCATATCGTACCACTGGCAGGCAGATTACCCAGAATACACTGCCTTGTCATAAACAAATCTCTAGTTCTTAAGTTAGTGCTTCTCTTGCAAATATAAACTTTCCTGTTGACTCTTAATATCTAGGGAAGGTAGCTCACATATTCATATACGCCAACCCCCTTGTAATCCTTTTCAGCCTATCCATGTCTACAGCCTTTGCCGCGTCACTAAGCCCTGGGCCCGCCCCCGATCTAAAAGCCCTCATTAACAGTACTATCAATGGCATCGATACAAAGCGACACATTAGACCGAAATCGCCTCTGGTCATTGACATAGTCGAACCATATATCCAACACCTGATCCCAAACTGCTTTAAAGCTCGGCAGGTCGTCCGCTTCTCGTGCCACCCTCCCTTTGTGGAGCAATCCCGTAAATGGAGTGAATTTCGTATCGAAGTGGTGCTTCCTGATGCCAGACAAAAATCGCTCAAGCTGCCAGTAGCCCTTG
This sequence comes from Hyaloscypha variabilis F, assembly GCA_002865655.1. Lineage (NCBI taxonomy): Eukaryota > Fungi > Ascomycota > Leotiomycetes > Helotiales > Hyaloscyphaceae > Hyaloscypha > Hyaloscypha variabilis. Next base: position 294,590 of record KZ613944.1, on the reverse strand, counting down.
AAGACCGGCGAGGTGAGCGAGGGTTCGGGGCTGGACAGATCGCTCAGCCAGCGGCCGAGGTAATCATGGAAATTCTGGTCCATGGTAGAGGAAGGCTGATTCAACAGTTCTATCTCGCGATCATCGGAGTCCTTGAGGAGGATTGAGAGGACCTCTGGTTTGCCAATATTGCGGATACGTTGAAATGGCCGGAGGAGGACCTGTGCCGCTGACATGGCCTCTTCCCGCCTCATCTCAGTCTTGCCAAGCTTGAGGACTATCTGTAGCCGCACAAGAGGTCGATGCACAAGCCGAAATCTCCCGACGAGTTTGTGTAGATGATCGCAATAGTCGTAGAGTTTCGACTCAAGAGCTTTAGCTTCTTCTTCCAGTGACACGCGAGCATGGCGACCAGAGAAGTTTGATTCGTTTGGAGGAGGGAATACAATTTCAACAATGAAAGACTGAATCATGTTGAAGTACTTCATGCTAAGTGGGGGATACCAGGCGGGTTCGACTGGCCCAGATGTGTAAGGGATAATTGGGGGTCCGGTGTTTGGCATTTGCCTGTTGATCACAGGGGGATTGCTCGAACTCGACGATCCACCATTGGTCATCATATCTTGCTCCAGCCTTGCCATCATGAGACGCTTCTTGTTCTGCTGCTCGAGAAGCATCAGCTGCATCTGGTAATCTTGTAGTGCATGGTTGCCGCCGGGCGACTTTTTGGACGAGTTGCACATGACCAAACCATCCGTACCGAGCTCAATTGTGAAGGACCTGGCAGCATATAGGAGATGCACCGCTTCATCATGGATCTGATGATTAACTCGGAGGAGCGCCGTATATACTAGTCCACCACCGCTTGTAAGGCATCTAGAATTCCCATATCGAGCTGGTATAGGTTTATCTGGAAGTAAATATCCATAGATACGGAGACGCATCTCTATTGGAATCTTGAGAAGGTAGCAGGTCATCGGATGCTGGAGATGGTTGGGGCAGAGCGGAAACCCATGGGGCTTCCATAGGCAGATCCGACTGCAATCCAACCCACAAGGCAACGGGGCCCGGCACCATGCCGCTTCTTTCAGTTGATCTCGGTGTATCCTGCACATAGGCATCATGCCGGCCTGGAGAGGGCCCACAGCCTTGTTGACACAGTTGCCCCCTTTTCTCTTCAAAGTTCCTGAGCACATTGCCGTCTTCTTATCGCCATGAAGCATGCATGTCTGTAAATGCGCCGTGGCGCTGTAGGCATGGACCCTAATATCTTTTGCCATCGAGGGGACTTGGGGTATTGTAGGGGTTTGTACGCAATTCTTAGGGGCTGCAACCTCACAAGGCAATTCTCGTACAGTGTGACGAACGATATGCTTGAGAATCGTGACAAGGTTGTGATGCGATTTTGCTGAATATCAAATCCTGGAGAGTTGTGACGTCGTTCAAGAAGCGGCGTTTAGCAGCCGACGTGACCTGTCGTGGAACATACTCACTCACAGCGAAGCTTTTCAGCCGCAAAACGCAAAGGCATTTTTCAGCCAATAACAATATGTTAAAGGATTCTTCGATAAATTTATTTTCATAGCCCTGACATCCCGCGATATTATGTGCCATGCGGGCATGATGACAAGAATACGCCTGAACACATGGTAAAATTAGTCAATTGCGATCCAAGTGTCATGTGCGTAAATCGGCCAATCTATCCGTTGCGCTGCCGCTAGGTGTGTATTTCCGTGATCAAATATACAGCAAAATTGCAGCAAATCAGAGGTCTTATGCCGAAGAATCTAGCGATATGATTTGCTGACGCTTCGATGAGCACGGGCCACTACACACCTGGCGGCAGCGCAACGGATAGTCAAGTAAGAAGCGGCATTCGTGGAACACCGTTGTCCAATCGCCGCGCTGTGCAAGAAGACAGGCATTGGCGCCCACCATCTCTTCCGAGATATGCAATACAGGCGCGCATAGTGAACTCCGCTACCTTTTCTGAACTCTACCTATCTTTACTTGAGGTTTAGTGGCCTCGATGCTAAGCAGCGCCCGGAAGGCGTTGCCCCCCTTGTAGCAAAGATGGAAGAAGCCGACATCCAAGCCATGAAGAGGATCGAAAACCAGGCCGAGACTTATCAAGTGCTTGCGAGACGAATCCTCACATGGGTCAACTGCGCCAGGCGATACCTCTCTACCACCGAACTCCGCTCTGCGCTCGCTGTCGGAGAGGAAGACGCGTTCCCTGAAAACGAGAGCGCGTTAGAATTCTTGTTCTCGATCTGCGGCGGCCTGGTTACGACGAGTACGGGTCCGTATAGTGAATCCGCCGATGCCCTCCAATTCTCCCGCTTTACAGCGTACGATTACAGGCTGCTGATGCGGCGGACGTGGTTTCCGCACGCGGAAACCGAGGTGGCGAGAGCGTGCATCGCGTACCTGTCTTCGAGGCGCTTTGAGCAGAGCTTTTGTGGCTCCTATGAGGGGTTTGAGGAGCGGTTGAGGCGGAATCCATTTTTTGCGTATGCGGCGAGGCATTGGGGGAGCCATGCGAAGGCTGTCGAGACGGAGGGAGAGGTGGGGCTGGGGCTGGGGGTCGTGGGAGAGGTGGTGGGGTTCCTGAAATGTGAGGAGATGGTTGAGGCTTGTTGGCAGGCGATGGTTGCGGGGGATGTGAAGGAGGGAGGCAAGGGGTATAGTCAGAGAGTACCGAGACGGGTGACGGGGCTACACCTTGCGGCGTATTTTGATTTGAGAGGGGCGATGGAAGCGTTGCTTGGAGATGGGTGTGGAGTGGATGCTAGAGATACTGATGGCAGGACGCCCCTTTCGTGGGCTGCGGAGAAGGGGAGTGAAATGGCGGTTAGACTGCTGCTTGAGCAGGAGGAGGTTGATCCAAGCTCAAAGGACAAAGATGGCCGGACGCCTTTGTTCTGGGCGGCGGGGCATGGACACGAGATTTTGGTGGACATACTCTTGCGCCGAGAAGGTGTCGAGTATGACTTGCAGGACGCTCAGAGATTAACACCATTGGTATGGTCAGCGCGGAGCGGACATGCTAAAGTGGTGAAATTGCTCCTCAAGCAAGGTGCTACCTTCGACTCAAAGGGGGGATTTGGAATTACCCCTCTACGGGTAGCGGTTGAAATTAAGCATGAGGAAGTCACGAAGCTTCAAGCCAGCATCCATAGTCTCTCAGAACATGGCATGATTGACGGCTTAGATATCGAAGCGCTTCTTTGTAGCAAGTGGCAGGGTAAATATTATTATAGATACTGGCCAGACAACAAAGGCGATCTCGTCTCGTTCACCATTTCCGTCCGCCAGGACCCAAGTAGGACTGACAAACTATTTGTCCTCGGTGATGGGCAGGATGCTTATGGCAACTTCACCGTGCACGGTGATGTAAGGAGTAACGGGGAAATATCATTTGCAAAGTTGTATGAACAATATGGTTGGATTTTTGCCGGACAACTCCTCCATACTGGATCGGGACCTGGGACAATGTTTGGTTGGTGGGGAGTCCACAACCAAGATATCCGAGGCACTTTTGTATTTTCCAGAGACCTAGTGGATTCTACGGCCTTGGAGCAAGCGTCTTCTAGGAGAGAGCATATCGGGGCTCCTCTAGAACCCCCCCACGAATTTATCGATGATGTATGTGATTCAAACCAGACGACCCTGCAAGTTCCCAAAACTACCTGGACAAATTCAGAAGAAATCGGCCATGGCTTATGCGAGGAGTGTTCCAGCATTGATTTCACCCAAATGGGGTTTCAAGACCAAGACTCCAAGGCCAGGTTTGTCCCAAACCGGGAAGTCTCTCTGGCTCGTCTATATGAAATAGCAGAAAGCTGCAGATTCTGTCGTCACGTTCTCGATACTTTCAATTCAAGAGCCCGAAAAGAGCATAGTGAACAGATTCAACGAAAGTTGGATATGGAGAAAAGTATCGTTCGGATCTCCTATGATGATTTTTCCAGCGTGGCATCAGGAAGCAGACTCAAGTATCTCACCGTGCGCGTTGACGTTGCAAGCGAATCCACTATAGTCGTCAAGTTCTATTTCCAAAGGGGCGTATCAGAGCCGATGACGGTTGCGGAGATCTGTGATAGGTTTCCAACTTTCGAATGGCCGCAAGTAGAGCATGGGACTGCACTATGGCGTCCGCTTGTTGCAGACTTCCGGCTGTTCAGGAAATGGAACGAGTTCTGCCACGCTTTTCATGACCATCAGTCGTGTATTCCTCTTGCTCGTCGCGCAGAACTCCGGCGCCTGCGGCTCATCGACACCTATCTCCGATGTCTCGTCGAAAAATCAATAGATCAGCGAAGTGGCACATGGAATATTTCTTGGGTAGCGCTTAGCTATGTGTGGGGATCAGCCAACGTCAACCGTCTTTAACCTCCAATCTCCACGAGTTTCAAAAACGAGACTTTTTCTGCCCCGGCTCCGTCCCACAGACAATCCTAGATGCTATCGAGCTAGCCGAAGGGCTGGGCGAACGATATATTTGGGTCGACTCTTGCTGCATCCTCCAGGATTCTGATCTCGATAAGCGAGAATTTGTTTCGCGGATGGACATTGTCTATGGCCTGGCTAGCGTGACCATTGTCAACGCTGCCGGAAACCACGCAGATCATGGCCTCCCTGGCGTTGGCCCAACAAGGAGATATAATTCGCAAAAGCCATTCCACGCAAAGGATGTCTTGGTTGTCGACACACTGGATCCTGGTAAGTTTGGAACTAATGGGATAGACTCTTATCTTGAAGGCACGGCGTGGGAATCCCGGGGCTGGACGCTCCAGGAGGGACTTCTATCCCAAAGGCTCCTCATCTTCACAGCCGAACAGGCGTACTGGGAGTGCCCAAAGGCGACCTGGTGCGAAGACAGCCACTGGGAGACGTCCGTCGAGCCTAGCGAGAACCGAGTGTTCCAGCACATCCAGCTCAAATACATCGAAATGAAAGACTTCTGGGTACCCGAGATTAAATCTTTCGATAAGAATTATCGCCATCTGGTCCAGATGTATTCCGTACGGCAACTCTCCTTTGCGGGCGACTACTTGAATGCATTCCTGGGGATATCGAATTGCCTAGAAACGGTCTGCGGGACCGGGTTTATTTGGGGAATACCGATCAAGTTTCTGGCAGGAGGATTGGCGTGGAAGAGGCCGGCCTATATGAACAACGGTTCTAAAACGCGGCCAGGGAAATGCAAGATACAACTCTCGCAACGCTTCTGCGAGACTCCATTTCCGTCATGGTCGTGGATAAGCTGTGTGGGTGGGCACGTTTTCTACATGGACTTAGATTACATAAACGGTCCCGACGCTGGCCTTATTTTTCATATCATCAACCGAGACGGAAAGATTGAAGAGCTACCAAGAAATACGGAGTTTCGAGTGGAGCACGCTTTCACAAGAGACCACACACCGGCGCGCTGGAGGGGAGCGAGAGCAACGGTGACCACAGAGGATGTGCCTCAATCGCTGATTGAATCAGATATAGCACCAGCATTGCTGATTTTTTACACTAGTTCAAGAACCCGAGAACCTGTCAGTGAGACCAAGGCTTCGCATTATTATTACTGGACTGGACAACGTCAGAAGTTGGCAGGACAGTGAATCAGAGCTTCGGGCATTCGTGGTTCAGGAGGGGGATTTCGGCGTGTTGTATAGGGTAGGGATGATTACTATTCGCGAAGCAGAGTGGGATTCGATTGTTGAGAGAAAATGGGAGCTAGTTTTTCTTGCTTAGGACGGTGTCACGGCACGTGCTCGGCCAAGCCTCGCCTAGCTGCGTACAGTTTAGCTTTAGGTTCAGACCCGTTTCGGACGTGCAATCTTGCGGGCATGGAAATAGGGGTTCTCAAGGCTTTAGTCTTCTCTTCTTCTTTTCTCTCTTTATCTTTAGATTCTCCTTCGTAACTAGCCTATATAATTGCCCTTATTAGTCTTTAAAAGCACTCTTATATGCCTCTTTTTAACTTATAAGCTTATATACTATTATAATAAGGGATAATTTAATTAGAACTACTTTAAGAATTAATATATTATTTATATAAATAATACTTTTACTATTATTACTAAGGCTTATAAATACCTCCTTTATATTAGTAAAATACCTCTTTTCTAAATACTTTTTAAATAGTTAATTAATTTTTTTTTAAGTATTTATAAAACTTATATATATTATAACGAACCTAGGCTACTAGCCCACTAGTGGTTACCCTTACCGTACGACGTGGCACGGTATAGTGGATAATTAGGAGAGTAAGAGGTAGTTCTATTAAAGATCTAAAGCTAAGGAGGAAAGGAAGAGAAGGAGAGAGAAGCTATAAGTAAGGGGATATAGCTACAGTTACGTTACGGGTAGTATTTTAGGCTATACCTGTTTATAGGTAGCCCCTAGTGGACTATGAGAACTATAATAGGCCGTAAGCACGTGATCCTAGGAGCGTGCCCGTGATATTACCCCCCCCTTTATATAGAGCTCGTCCGCGAGCTCTATAGTAGCTTATCCTCATTATTATAGTATTTAGGCTCGTTTATACTATCTTCCCAGGCCTATAACTAGTCTATAAGGTAGCGTGGCGGACCTAGTAAGGTCGGGTTCTATTTATAGAACTCTCTAAGCTTATATAGGCAGCCTATGAAGTTAGACGCTAGGTACTAAATAGGATCTAGTTCACTATTTACCTATTTAATATAGTATTATAACTTGCTATAATAGTCTCTAGAGGCTAGTACTTTATCTACGTCCTACTCGTCTTGTCTATTAACTATAATTAGTAGTGCTAGCTATTAGAGCTAGCCTAGTAGTAAGTTATTAAGTACTTTATAGAGCTTATTAGTTAAGATTATAGGGTATATCTTAATTAATAGGGGTAAGTCGATCTAGATAGTATTCCTAACCTATTTTAGAACTATATATAGGCCGGCTATTTATTAGTCTAGCTTATAGCTTAAACGGTCTATACTCTACGTCTTAGTTAATATATAGACCTTATTACCTACTTAGAAGTCTACCACGTATTAGTGCTTATTAGCTTACGTATACTAGCGTTCCTAGGCCCGTTTAATACCGTTTTAGGCTATTTCCTACGCTTTATATATCCGCTTTACGAACTCTATAGCTTCGTCGCGTGAGAGCTATTTACGGACTAAGAGTAGCTCTTCTTAAGCCGGGCGTATAAAGTCGAAGCTAGTATATAGTATATAGCCTATCTTAATCTATATTAGTAGAAGCGTAGTTAATTCATAGAGTAGCGTAGCTTACGCGTAGTCTATAATTAGTATTAATTTAGACTAGTTATCCTAGTAATAGTTAATAAATAGACGAAGGCGTTAGTCGATCTACTAGTTTATATTCTCTATCTACTCGTCTATTTATAAGTAGGTAGCTATAGATAACTTAATATTAATACTAAGTATTTAATTAAACTCCTTCTAGAACTCTAAGATAAATTATAGACCACGATTAGAAATAATAGTATTTAGCGGGCTATAATAACGCTAAATATAGTCGAGGAAGATCTACACGGTCTCCTTTATATCTATAGTCTTATAATAAGGTATAGAAATTAACTACTTTCTTAAGTAATAAATAAAGATAATAATTATATTATTTCTAGACTTATTAAAGGGAAACTCCTTAAAATTAATAGATATATATTACTAAGAGTAATTAGGAATAAGTAAAGGGTTTAAGAGGCTAGGTGGATAATCGCGGGGCGTATAAGAGTGCTTATAAGTTTAGTAGTTATAGATAAACTATTATATATCTAAATAAAGGTTAGGCTAGTAGTAATAGTTCGTAACTAGTTTTAGGGTCTTTATCTAACTAGGATAAGTTACTAAGACTTAGTCGTAGACCTTATTAAGTAGGCGTACCTTTAGGGTATTAGATTCTAGTAAGATAAGGTAGTCTTAATAGAGTATAAGGCTATTATAGATTATCTATCTAGATCGCTTATCTATTATATACTAGTAGAAGGCGTTGAGGTCTAGGCTTATATAGTTAGCTTATAAGAGGTCGTCTATTAAGTTATAGGAACTATTAGTAACTCTTATAGGTACTAAGTTAATAATTAGGTCTAAGTCTAAGTCTATAATAATCCGCGAGTCGAGATTTTTAGGCTATAGGAGGACCTACGTATAAGTTAATATCTTAAGAGCTAGTTAACTACTTACTTCCTAATCCTTATAGGTTAGGAGGTTAGCTTAATTCTAGGTTCCTAGCTTATATATAAGTAGGAAGTTAAATTAAGAGAGAGTCTCGGCCTAGTAGGCTTATCTATTAGATAAAGCTTTTATTATTATAAAGTATTCTAGTGCTTTATAGTCTAAAATAACCTATATCTAGTAGAGGGCGCCCTCTAGCTCTAGTCTCTAGGCTTCTAGTACTTATATAATAGCTAGTATTTCCTTATTATAGATTAGGTAGTTAATTTTAGCGGGAATTATCGCCTTAGAGTAATATACTACTAGGTGCTACTCGCTACTAGGCTATAACTATAAGAGAATACTACCTAGGACGTCGTCTAAGGAGTCTATCTTAACTATTAATTTATACTAGGGGTTAAAATAGACGAGGAGGGGAGTATTAATTAGGCGGGCCTTAAGCTCTAGGAAAGCCTCCTAATAAGCTAGTATCTATAGGAATAGGTTATCTTTCTAAGTAAGGGCTATTAATAAGTGGGCGACTCGTCTATAGTTAAGAATAAACTTCTAATAAAAGTTATAGAAGCTAAGGAAGGACTAAACTCTATAAATAGTAGTTAGGCGCTCCTAGTTATAGATAGTTTTCGTCTTTTCTAAGTCTACCTTAATTCTATTAGTACTTACGTAGAAGCCTAGGTACTTTATATAAGTAATATTAAACTCTAATTTCTTAATATTAGCCTATAAGCCGGCTTCGTGGAGCTGTAAGAGGACTTTATAGACGTGCTCCTAGTGGTCTAGCTTATTTTTAGAGTAGATAAGGATATTATTAAGATATATTATATAAAAGTTATTTAGGTAGTTAAAGAGGACGTCGTTTATAAAACGCTAGTAGGTTATAGGCCTATTAGTTAATCTAAAAGGTATAACTTTATACTTATAGGTACTATAATAGGTCTAGAATATTATTAACTCCTTAGACTTAGGGTTAATATAGATCTAGTGGAAAGCCTACTAGATATCGAGCTTTATAAAGATCTTAGCCTTATTAAGGCGTGTGAGGGTCTCGTTAATTAAGGGGAGCGGGTACTAGTCCTTATAGGTTAAGCTATTTAGCTTATAGAAGTTAATATAGAACTATAGTGATCTATTAGGCTTCTTAATAAATAGGATAGGGGCTATGAAGAGTGCTTAGCTAGCCTTAATAAAGCCCTTATAAAGGTTCTCTATTAAGTACTATTTCATAGCCTTAAGTTTATTTATAGACTAGTAGCGGAGGGGGCTATAGGATAGATTATTTATATTTCTATTTATAAGCTCGATTTTATAATTATATAAGTGACTTAGGGGAAGAGTATTAGATATAACCTTAGAGAAGACGTCTATTAGGTCCTAGTATATGAGGCTCAATAGCAGTGTGCTATATAAGCTTTAAGTAAGGCTAAAGAAGTGTATCTAACGTAATAGAGTCTTTAGCTCTTAATACTTAATTTTAGTATTTAAACTAATTAATGCCCTTCTTAAGGGCTTATAGGACACGTCTTATACCCTCTAGCATGACGTAGGGACTACGTAGGCGCTATTCTAGAATAGCTTAACACGCCTAGACCACGCTTCCACGTGATCCTAAGTCCTACTCGTTATATTAACCCCCTTCCTAGACTCTTATCCCTAAGAGGTTATTACTATTATATAGACCTATATTTCCTACTTCCTAATCCTATCCTTTCCTATAATATCTTCTCATATTTTAATCTATTATATAAGCGAGTAATATACTTATTTCGTCCCTCTATTATTAGCTTAGGGCCCTATAATTGATCTAATCTCTAATTACTATTAATCTCGTCTCCCTATTAGTTTATAAATCGTATCTTCGTCTTCCTAGCTTCCTAGAAGTATATTATAGTTAATCTAATATTTACTTATTATTAATCTTATCTTTTAATTAGCTCGTGAATTATAACTTCATTTTCCTAGTATAGAATAAGGATTATACTATTAATTCGATATTTACTTATTATTAATCTAATCTTCTAAGTAGTTTATAAATCGTATCTTATAGTTTTTTTATATAGTTCCTTAATAAGGTAATATAGCGAGTATAAGAACTAAGTAAGGAAGGGTAATATAAAACCCCCTTTCTTAGCCCTCTTAGCCTCCTTTCTTTCTTCTATTAATATTATCTTCTATAATTATCTTAGCCCTCCTTTATCTCTCTATCTCCTCTTTAAGTATCCCTAAGCCTTACCTTTACCCTTATCCTTCTTCTCTTCTCTTTCCCTATTATTTATTATAAATACTCCTCCTACTTATTATAATGTCGCTCCTCGTTTAGCTAGTGCCCCTAAAGTATTAATTTAATAATACTACCTATAATATTCTAAAAACCTCGCGCGGAATCCTAATATCTACTATGTTAAGTAGGGTAACTACTCGATTTATGACTACTATTAGTTAATAAATAAGCTATACTATATTATAAGTACTTACCCCTCTTTAGCCTCCCTTATACTAATCTTAAAGGTTCTATAATCCTACGTCCCTCGCCTTAACTACTTGCTCTATAAGGTTAACGCTACTTTAGCGATGCCAGCTAACTCTAATTAGTGCTAAGCTACTATTACTACCGTCATGGCTTAATAGGCTACCTATACCTCTTATATTAAAGCTATTATACGCGGCGCCCGCGTCTCTATAATAATCTAAGGTATAGGTTAAGCTATTCTTATAAGCTTAGCTCAAATATAAACTTCTCTTAATAGTATTATTAATATTCTCTAGTACTAAGTAAGTGTTTTCTTCCTATAACTATATTAATAGCTAACCCCCTTAAGGCTAACCTTCTACTAATCTCTCGCGATACTCTAGATAATAATAATAATAATACTAATAGTAATAGAAGTGAGGGTCTAGCGAGCCTAAGTGAGGATTAAAGCTAGATTAGCGTAATATATAATAGTAAGGTCTCTTAATACTTCTATATAGTTTTTAGATAGGTTTTTATAATAAAAGTATTTATCCTTTACGCCTCCGCTTTACTACTAGTATAATAATATTCCCTTAATCTAAATACTCTTATAATACTTCTAGTACGTGAGTGAGGTTCTTTAGTAGTTCCTACGTATTATTCGTAGGCGTATAGCCCTTCTAATGAATAAGATACTCTCTCCCCTTCTTACCCTCTTAATATACTAAAACTAACTCTATATTATATTCCTCTTCTCTATTAATCTTAACTAGCTCTAGTTTTAAGATAGCGCCTGCCTAGTGGTGCTATAGCTCTAATAGGGAAACGTGGAAGATATTATAAATCTTATAAGAAGGCAGTAATTTTAAATAATATGCCTATTTATAGGCCCCTATAATCTTAATTACTTGGAATAGTCCTAGGTACTTATTTATAAGCTTTATACTAGGCCAAAGCTATTAAATGTTCTTTATATAAAGTATAATCTTATCTCTAATTTTGAATTCTCTAGTAATATGTTTCTTATTATAGTACCTCTTCTATATATCTACTACTTCTTACTAGTACTTCTCTAAAACTTCTTACTCTTCTTAGATTCTCTTAATTCTTTCTATTATTGCCGGCGCCTCCCCTTCTAGAATATTATCCTTAACGTGTAGCTCGATATTTAGGTAGAAACTATATAAAGTATAGAATAGAGATATTCCTATTATTAAATACTATAAATTATTATATATAAACTTAGTAAGTATTAGCTTTGTGGCCTAGTTGTCTTATTAGTAGCTAATATAATACCTAAGGTATTACTCTAATATTTAATTTAAATTTTCTATTTATCTATTAGTCTATAAGTGGAATATAGTACTTAGTTGTCTTTAGATCTTTAAATAAAAGTAGAGACTCACCTAAAACTTACTCGTGAAAATAGAGCCTCTATTACTTATTATACTTACTAGGATATTAAAGTCTTTAATCACGTATAGTATAAATAAGTCTACTAGCTCTAGGGCTATAATTTCTTTTATTGTTAGGATATATTATATTATCTTTATATATCTATTAATAATAATAAGGATTAAGTCATAAACCTTACCTTTAAACCTTAATAGTAGTAACCCTATAATAAAGTCTAGTATAATCTCTTACCACGGTTTAAATAGGATAGGGAACGAATTGAGTGCACTATAGGGTAGATGTCTCTTTACCTTTATCCTTTAGTATATTTGATATATTCTTATATAGTCTTACACGTCCTTTCTTATACTATACTAAAAGTACTTTCTCTAGAGGATCTCTAGCGTCTTACTTATACTAAAGTGGCCTCCTAAAGGATTATTATAGTTTACTTATAATAGCTTAGCTTTTACTACTAGCTCATCTAGCATATACACGGCGTTATAATATCTTAATAACCTAGTTATATTAAGTTCCTAAGTCTTAATAGCTCTAGTTATAATAGGTTTCGGGAACCTCTTATACTACTATTATTATATAAAAGGATTACTCCCTTATAGCTTTAATAATAGTTCGATTAGTATCTCTCTACTCTCCTAGTATACTATTTTAGGTTCTATTATTACTATAGTAATAACCTATAGTATATACTATTTATAACTAGCTATACTAGTAATAGGCTTAAGTAGGGGCTTTATACTCTCTACTCTATTACTAAGGTAGTCTTCCTTTTCTTTGGAATTCCTTAGCGTCTCACTAATTAAGGAGTACCTACTTCCTCTCTTCTAGGCCTTATTCTTTAGCGTTATAGGGTCGGCGTGATAGTATATAGTCGCTACCTATAGGGCTTTCTATTTTACATTTTTTAGCTTATTATATAATATAGGTAATAATAAGTCTTCTAAAGCTCTTTTTACTAGGTCTGGCCTTCTCGACGGCCTATTAGTAGGATTACTACTCCTTATTTAATACTTAAGTGTAAAGTTAAAAGCGGCTAACTCTTTAGCCTATCTAGCTTGTCTATTATTTAATTTTCTCTTAGTTATAAAGTATTTGAGGTTATTATAGTCCGTCTTTATAATAATAATATGTCGTGCGTATACTAAGTAGTATTACTAGATGCGGAATACTAAAATAATAGCTAATAGCTTAGAATCGTGCGTTTTATATCTATATTCAACTTCTAATATCTTCTTTAAATAGAAGGTAATAGGGTGCTATTATATATTTATACCCTTACTAAATAGTTAGAATATAATACCTATAAGAGTAAATCCTAAAGTATTAGTCTCTACTATAATCCTTAATATTAGATTAAAATAATAAAAGATAGGCGCTATTATAAATACGGTTTTTAACTCTTTAAAAGCTTATACTACTTCCCTTATCTAGATAAATAGGTCTTTAATCTTATTATTACCCCTTAATAGGTTAGATAAGCTCTTCACTACTCTAGAGTATCTATAAATAAACCTCTAATAGAAGTTAGTAAACCCTAGAAATACTTAAACTTCTCTAATACTCTTTAGAGCCAGCTAATTATAAATAGTAGCAACTCTACTAACCTCTATTACTATATTATTAGGACTTAAAATAAACTCTAAGAACTTAACCTTCTTTATATTAAACTCATATTTCTCTAGGTTTATAAAGAGCTAATATTACTCTAACTATTCGAGCACCTCTTAGACTGCTTTTATATAGTCCTCTAAGTTCTTAGAGTAGATTAAGATATTATCTAGATATATCACGTAAGTGATATCTATAAGTCTTATAAGCGCGTAGTTAATATACGCCTGAAAGGTCATAGGAGTATTAGAAAGTCTAAATAGTATAATATAATACTTAAAGTGCCTATAGTGTATATAGAACGTAGTCTTCCACTTATCGCCCTCTTAGATTTATAGCTAATAGTAAGTATTCTTTAGATCTAGCTTTATAAAGATCTTCGCTCCCTTAAGCCTATCTATAGTCTTACTAATAAGTAATAGAGGCGTTCTATTCTTAATTATAATCTAATTTAACCTCTAATAGTCGATATAGAGACGAAGTCCGCCTCCCTTCTTTAGAACGAATATAATTAGAGCACTTACTAGACTAGTAGAATAACGAATCTAACCTTTTACTAAGCTTATATTAAGATATTCGCGTAGAATATTAAGCTCCTTTTTAGATAGGACATAGACGGGACTATATAGTAGTTATGAGCTAGATTCTAGATTAATATAATACTCTATTATATAGTAATTAGGAAGGATACTTATAGTATTAGTAGAAAACACCTTAGAAAGGTCTTAATACTTCTCTAGAATATAAATAACCCCCTTTACTAATATTATAGTAATATGTTAGCCTCCTAGTACTAGCACTATAGTTAAAAGATAAATATATAATCTACGCTTTAGTTCCTTAGTAAATTCTTTTATACTTATAACCTCTAGCCCCTTTAGCTAGATCTAGTATCTCTATATCGCCTTCCTAAAGGAGATTAAGGGGTCTATAGTAGTTAGCTAAGAGTACCTAAGTATTATATTAACGTCGTCGAGATTAAAATTATATAACGTAAAGCGTATATTATACTCTCTATAATTCCTAAGTAAGTCCTTGGCGGCTACTTTGAAAATATAGTCTCTATATAAGTAAATCCTTTTCCCGTCTAGTAATATTAATAGCGTTACTCCTTCATTTAATAATAGAATATCTATCTCTAAAGTAAGTCTCCTTTTTATATAATTTGCCTCTACCCCCGAGTCTACTAGTGCTTTTACTTATTGGCTACTATTCTTTATCTTAAGAGTAATATTAATTATAAGTCTCATTCCTTAAATCTCGCCTAGTATAGTATGAATAAGTGTAACTACTATAGGGCGCCCTCTTTTCCCTACTTCTTTAGTTCTAGGTAGGTATATACTCTATAGTCCTCCTTATTATAGTTAAAATAAGCTTACGTGATATAAGCGCTAGTATAGTGCCCTTCCTTCTTATATCTATAGTAAGTTACGCTACTCCTATCCTTAACTCCTATAATTAGCATGCTATTCAAGCCTATAGCTATACTATTAAAATGCCTTCTTTCTAAATCCTATTATAGTAACTAAGATCTTCCTCTCTTTTATTAATATTCCCCCTTATTAGAACCCACGCCTTTATACCTCCTATGTCCCGAGGTCTCCTCGCGGCGCCCTAGCTTATTACTAAATAGACTTAAGTAGTTCTCTACCCGTATTACTATAGTAATTAGCTATTCCTAGCTTATTAGAATATTCTCTTAATAGTTGATCTCTATATATATTTCCGGCTTTAGTTTACCTAAGAGGTTATTCCTACTCTATAGTCCCCTATTATACCTTAAGTCATCCTCTAAGCTATCTAAGTAAGATATAAAACTCTAGACGCTCTAGTTTAGGCGTTATATAGCCTCTTAATATTTAATAATTACGTCGACGCTATAGTTCTCTAGGTTAGAGATAATATTCTTTATAAATTCTATAAATTCCTCCTAACTAGTATTATCTACGCCTATTATTTGCTCCTTCCACTTCTATATGTCTCGTGTAACGCCTTTAAAATAGGACACGTAATACGTAACCTTAGTAGCGTTCGTGTTCTATATTATATCCTTATCTTCTCTCTACTTAAGCTCCGCCTAGTAGAAGAAGTCCTAGGCTTCCTTAATAGTCCTTCCCTTATAATTCAGTAACTCCCTCGTCTTTAGTATATAGTAGATAGGATATATTATAGGTTAGGCGACGGGTATATGTTATATTACTATAGTCGTACTTATAGATATATTCACGCTCTTAAGCTAGTAGATTTAGGCTTCTATCACCTCTAATTCGGCCCTAATTTATACTTCCTCCTCTAATTTAGTAATATAGCGATAAGCTACTATTAATTTATCTACTAGCCCTATATTTGTTAATTCCTAGCTTAGTTGTCCTCTAAGGGTCCTACTACTATCTATAGGCGTGTCCCTAGGGGTACTTCTAGTACTTCTTAATCCTCTTAGTACTATAGTAATAAATTACTTAACTACTTCATAATAAACTACCTCCTAAAGGTTAGATCGATTAGAATATAAGGCTTAATAATAGTATACTATATAAGCTTTAAGTAAGGCTAAAGAAGTATGTCTAATATAATAGAGTCTTTAGCTCTTAATACTTAATTTTAGTATTTAAACTAATTAATGCCCTTCTTAAGGGCTTATAGGACACGTCTTATACCCTCTAGCGTGACGTAGGGACTATATAGGCGCTATTCTAGAATAGCTTAACACGCTTAGACTACGCTTCCACGTGATCCTAAGTCCTACTCGTTATATAGTAAGCCTTTAGGAGGTTATCTTATACCTATAAGTTATCCTAATTATCCACGAGCTTCTTCTTAATTAGGTAGTCGATCTCGTATAAGGAGGTACTAAAAGCCGTTAATTAAGTATCTTATAAGTTATAGTAGTAAGTAGCTATACTAATAGCTACTATATTAACTAGTAAGAAGTCGAGCTAGATAGGTTTCAGGCGTCTAATAGATAGCTTATAAGCGTTAGTTCTAGTAAGTACTAAGTTTATAGCCTATAAGTTATTCTAATAGTCCTAGTACTTACTATTTCATCTATAATAGAGAGTAGGGTCTCTCTACTTTAGGACGTAGATAGTAGATACTTCCTTAATAAGGCTAATGGATAATAATAGGTCTTCTAGGTTAGCTAGAGAAGCCTATTTATCTTAGGCTTAATTATAATAGTCTATGTTATCTTAGTAGCTCGGATTTAAGGGGCTAGTCTTAAGGATTTATAGGTCTAGAAGACGAAGCTTTACGAGATCCGGAGAGGTAAGGAGGTCCACGGGCTATATTAACTAGCGCTAGTAGGGGTTAAGTTACACGTTTAGGTAATAGAACCACGTATAGCCTAAAATTAGGTCTTAATAGCCGGTATTAAGGAGGACTATAGGGACGTTATATTATTTATAACTATTTATATAAAGGTAAAGAATAATATTATAGTTTATAGACTAGTAGCTCTATCTATTAAATCCGCGAACTATAATAAGTATAGGGAGAGTATAAATAAGTAAAGGAAAGAAGTAAGAGAGCTACTAGGCGAACTTCGTACTAATTAGCACGTAGCTATTTACTCTAGTATTAGCTAAGGTAATAGTTTTAAATCCGTATCTATTAAAAACTAAGTTATAAGAGACTATAAACTATTTTCTACTAAGTAGCTAACTAAGGTTAATAGCTAATTAACTAGGATCTCGATAAAGTAAGCCTAGAGGGAAGACTTTCCTTAGACTTAGTTATTTTCTAATAGTTTAGAGTTACTTATAGGTTTAGTAATCTTATTAATATCCGCGACCTTCTCTATATACTCGCGGACATAGTAGCCAAGCTTCTTATACTTATAGTAGACGTTATTAGGCTCTTTATAAAGAGGGGTTAATTCGCGGGTCAGTCCGTAAAGATATTAAGTAGGGGTAGGTAAGGAAACCGTATAGAGGGTCGGCTAGGTTAGAGCTATAACTATTAGATAAGGGGCTATTAGAGTATCTACGGGCCGTGAGGTAAGACGAGTAGTCTATAAGTTACTCTTACGTAGCTATAGCCTTTATAAGTTCTTATTAATAAGTTAATACTTATTTATAAGGGCTATACTAGTAACTAAGATATTAAGGAATAGTATAATAGCCTATTAGAGGGACGGCGTGAGTTTATTATAGAGATCTAGTTATAGATTATCTATAGGGATCCTTCTAATACTTATAAGGTATAGGAATTAGGTATAAAAGAACGTAAAAGTCTCGCTTTCCCTTATAACTAGTCTCTAGAAATTAACGCGGGTATCTTAGGCTTTAAATAGGTTTTCTAATATCTCTATTAAGTACGCGATTATCTCCTTTATAAATATAAAAGGCTTAGGGCCTATCCTATAATAAGGGGTAAGGTGTTTCTAAGTAATATTAGCTATATAGTTAAAAATATAAGCTATCTTAGCTTCTTCTAGATTAAATATTAAGGTATTAATTAAGAACTTATCCTCTAGCTAGATCCGCTAGTTACTAAAGGTAGGCGTAGAGCTATTTATAAGGGGCTTAGGATCCTTAAGCTTAACTATATATAACTTTTAGTAGTAGTTATTAGAGGGGGTATTTGCTTACTAGGGCGTATAGGCCGCGTTAAGCTATTCTCGAAGTAGGCGGACCTCGTCTAGGGCCGTAGCTAGCTATTAAGCGTCTATAGGTTAGCTTACGGATATCGTACTAGATAATAGAGGGCTTAGGGTAGGAGGTTTAAGTAAGGGTACGCGATAGTGAGCGCGGGTACTTAGGGCCGTATAGGGCGCTAATAGTATCTATAGATAGTCTAGATAATCCATAGGAGGCCATAATAATTCATAATAAATATTCTAATCCTTTCTAAGAGCGGTGGTTATAAGGGAGAGCTTTAGATAATATAATAAACCTAGGCTACTAGCCCCTTAGTAATTACCCTTATTATATAATATAGTACGGTGTAGTAGATAATTAGGAGAGTAAGAGGTGGTTTTATTAAAGATCTAAAGCTAAGGAGGAAAGGAAGAGAAGGAGAGAGAAGCTATAAGTAAGGGGATATAGCTATAGTTATATTATAGGTAGTGTTTTAGGCTATACCTATTTATAGGTAGCCCCTAGTGGACTGTGAGAACCGTAATAGGCCGTAAGCACGTGATCCTAGGAGCGTGCCCGTGATATATATCTTTATATAAAATACTCTAGAATTAAATAAGTTAATATAAAGGAAATCCTTAAAAATTATATTATTTATATATTTAATAAAGCTAATAAAATAAGTATAACTATTAAGCTAATTAAGAGTAATTATTATATATAATAAAGTATAAGTTAATTTTATAAACTTTTAAGCTAATATAAATAGTTATTAAGAGTTTTAAGTTATATAGCTCTCTTAGTTCTTAAGCCTAGCTTAGGAAGTAGAGTTATATATATATAAGTAGTTTATATAAGCGAGCCCTAGCGTGCACGTGCTTAACGCCTATATATACTATATAGAATAAGGGTCTTTAACTAAAAACTCTATTTAATTAAACTAGTTATATTATTTATATTTACTTACCTTCTATACC
The DNA here is from genome assembly GCA_002865655.1 of Hyaloscypha variabilis F. Taxonomy (NCBI): domain Eukaryota; kingdom Fungi; phylum Ascomycota; class Leotiomycetes; order Helotiales; family Hyaloscyphaceae; genus Hyaloscypha; species Hyaloscypha variabilis. Next base: position 275,407 of record KZ613944.1, on the reverse strand, counting down.
TCTTACCTTATACCTTTTAATAAGTAGGCTTATTTATAAATTTTAAAGTTAATTAAGTAATTTTACTATACTTAAGGTTAATAAAAAACTAAAGTAAATTATATAAAGACTATACTTATTATAAAATAAGACTAGGAAATAGTACTATACTAAACTCTAATTAATAAATTATATTCTAAGTAGTAAAAAGAATAAGAGGAGTATATAATAGTATAAGTGATTATAAGCTAATAAAGGGGTATATAGTAGTATATTTAATAAACTAAAAGGATTAACTTATAAGCCTATTATAAAGGAGAATCTAAAGATAAAGAAGAAAGTAAAAGGGATTCCTATAAGCCCTTATTTAAGTCCCTATAAGATTACCCTTTATAACTAGTCTAATCCCTAGCCTAAGCGAGTAAGGGGGCTGGGCTCGGTTTAGCTATACACGTGACCCTCGTCGTTATAGAGTAGGTATAAAGTTAACTTAAATTATTTAATATATAAATAGAGTTAAGTAAGATCGCGTATAAGGTAGCTATTAGTATAAGAATAAAAGGTGTTTTATTACTAATATATTACTTACTAAGAGTAGAGGTAAATATTATAATCTATATTATAAGTTATTATTAGTAAGTAAAATAAATCTGAAAAAGCTATACTATCTAAGTGATTTAGTTCTTAGTTATAAGAAATTAAAATATTAGAAAGGAGCCTTTAGTAGTGGGATGCGGAGAAGATAGGGATATTTTAGCGGATTTTGGGGGAAAGGATCGTGAAATCATCGTTGCTTTTCGTTAATTAGAATAATATAAATCAATAACACTATTTCTCCTAATGATAAAGGAATAGATCGTTCTAGAACTGCTAATTGTATATAGCTCCGCTTTGGTCTTCGACGGCAGCTTTTATTTCTCTATCCATATTGTGAAAGAATGCTCTTCCATTAGAGATAGCTTCAAATATGCCCCGACACGGTCGCAAGACCCTCTCCCTGCGCGCTATTCAGGAATCAATACGTACCCGACAAGGAAGACAACCTGCCATTAGGAGAAGCTCATTACCCTCAAGACACGGATCTAGTCTTAGTAAAAATTCCTATTTATTATTCAGAAGCTTTGTCATGAATGCTGCCTCGGTGCTAGATTCACGCTATACGGGTACAAAAGTCAGTAAAGGGGGCTGGATCACGTGGTATACTTTCCCAAACGCTGCGCTTTCTAGCTAGGTATTGATGAGATACAGGGATCAGTCAAATCAAATGATAGATTGTGACTGTTTCCTATATTTGCTCTAAATCTCCTCCTATTCTGTGAATCTGCATCGAAGCCTTATCTCGTGACTTGTTTTGCTTTGGTGACACCACTCCAGCAGCCGTTCCAATCAGCGCCTGCGTTTGTTCTGACCTGCTCCTCGTCTCAAAACTGCAGCACTTCATTCCAAAGTAAGTTTTTACATGCTTTGGCTCGAGGCTTGATGATGATACGAATGACAGCCCATCTGATTCTTTTCAATCGTTGGTGTTTTGACAGTACAGTAAAAAGAATGTTAGAGTTCCGCAGAACAATCGCACCTGTGTGATCCAGCACCACGAATTGACCTTGAAGTTGACCAATGGGGAGGTGGAGAGATTTCGAGCAGTACACTCTAATTTAGAACACAGCACATTGCATGTACTGTACCTCATGTTTTCATATTGTTCGACTCGGTGCATACGCATCACCTTTCCAATATGTTGGAATAGACCCGTCCGAGATACATTCGAGCCTGGAGGCCAGACCGTTGCGTTTCTTGGGATGCGAGTTGACAGCTATGGCTGCTCGAACGAAGAGTAAACGCCGACTTAGGCTCTACGGACTTTTCAAATATTTGCTCGGTAATTGAACTACAGAATGATGAGAGATGAGATCTTGTCACAGAAGACTTAATGGATGATTCATACATTTATGGAACCGATTAATACAGGTAATTGTTTTGCATGGGTTTTATTAATATGCACATAGCAGGTGGACAGAGCAGAATGCACGTACTACGTTAAAAACGGACGTTCATCTGATTCATTGACGTCTCTGGACATCTGCATCTCGTCAGAAACCATCAAATGTCGTCTCAACTCGCCGCCTTCAAGCTCAAACAAGTGGGGCCGATACAGGCAAGAAAGTTATACGGATACGTCGGTTCACCAATCGCACTCAAAAGCGCGGTACACGGGGATCTAATCTGAATTATCAGATGGAAAATTCCCTTCCGGCGCGATGTGACAGGTAGGCTTGTTGATGTGGCCCCGCCGGAACGAGCCCCGAGGCGGTTTCAATTCCTTGGCGCCCTGCGCTGAAACCGTCTCCCCGGGGGCACAGAAGCGAAAAGTTTCGGCGTTTACTCCTATTTTAGGAGCATCCGAGCAAGCCTCCTGTAAGATCTTCAATCAGATCAAAGCTTAGCAAAGCTTACTTGGCCCCCGCATGGCTAGCGATGGCGTATTTGTCGGAACAAAGACGTTTAAGGTTTGGGGCGCTCGATGACCGTTTGATTTCCGCGTCGCAGGCATGGGTTGGAAATATCTAATCTGATTCCTGCCACAGAGACCCTCCCCCGAGATTGCGTTCATCCGATGTGCTGGGAAGTTCACTCGGGTTTCAACAATCGGATGGCAGCTCTAGACCGTCTATAAAGCTTGGCAGTGATCCGGTCTAGAACCTCTTCTCTCACTCTCCATTATCGTTAGCCTTTTGCATTTACTTTCATATCTCTCCTTGGCACAGCTGGTCTGCATATTTTCAAAATTTGTACATTCATTACATCACCGTCTCTTATTGTTTCATTCCCAAAAATACGACCATGCGTTTCTCCACAACCTCTCTCATTTTGGCCTTCGTCGCATCCATCGCTGTCCAAGCTGCTCCCATCGATGACTCCAATGGAGCCCTGAGTCAGCGATCTGCTGAGCTTGCCGCTCGTGAGATATTGATTATCAAAGAGCGGGAAGCAGAAGCCAACGCAACAGAGGCCAAGAAGTGAGTATTCCTGAATACCCTACGAGGTCCTCCTGGAGAGCTCGCTGACATCTTCTCAGGGACAAAAAAGATAAAGACAAGAAAAAGGATAAGAAGAAGGACAAGAAAAAAGGAGACAAGAAGAAGAACGACACAGAAGTCGCTGCTCGAGACGTAGATGAGTTGAACAAACGATCATTCGACTTATTCGAGATTGAAGAGCGAGAGGAGGCTGCCAAGAATGCAACAGAGGAAGCGGCAAAGAAGTAAGCACTCTGGAGCCACCGACTTGAACCTATGCCGAGTTACAGCTAATAAATGTCGGTGTAGGGACAAGAAAGACAACGACAAGAAAAAGGACAAGAAGAAGGATAAGAAAAAGGGAGACAAGAAAAAGAACGCCACCGAGGTCGCTGCCCGAGACGAAGATGAGCTAAGTCAACGATCATTCGATTTGTTTGAAATTGAAGAGCGAGAGGAAGCTGCAAAGAACGCAACCGAGGAGGCGGCTAAGAAGTGAGTATTCTTATCCTTCGACTTGATCGCCCCTTGAATTTCAACTAACAGGAATTTACGCAGGGACAAGAAAGACAAAGATAAGAAAAAGGACAAAAAGAAGGACAAGAAGAAGGGGGATAAGAAGAAGAATGCCACCGAGGAGGCAGTTGAGGCTCGTGATGAGGGGGAGCTGAGGGCTCGATCACTTGATCTCTTTGAAATTGAAACGCAGTAAACTGAAGATCAGTTGGATGAGGTCGCATTCGACTTCGCTGGTGTACTTGAGGACTAATCGCTTCTGATAGTAATATACTATAATATTATTTCAAGTGATTCATTAGATGATGTTTAACAACTAATATGTCTTTTTCGTTATTGGAATAAAGCAATCTTAGATCTTATAGGCTATCATTCTACGAAGATACTAATAGCAAGGCCTTCTAATGCCTAGTGAAGGGTTCAGCAGCAAATTCTCCCTTCCCCTATTGTTTACCCCTTTGTTGCTCGCTTAGAGAAACTACCGTCAAGTGCGTCCTCACTCGCATTCGCATTTGAATTGGGCAAATGCGACTGTTTAGGCAAACGCGACTGTACCAATTATATTAAACAGGCGAGAGAAATCTTCGCATTCGCGTTTAAACTCTGCTTACTGTAGACGAATGGGGCCCTATAGTTAGGACAGGCTCAGCCTGCAGCTTTGCAGGCCTTGCCAGAAATAGACCCCTCAAACAAATCCTCCGGTATGTTCCAGCTTCGATCGTCACGCCAACTTTGGGGAAATCGATGTTACTCCTGAAGAAAACTCTCCTGATTCTGTAGGCTGTACGAGAACGAATTACAAATTAAAGTACATGAGGTGAAGCTAAACTTTTGCATGGAGAGCACCGAGATGCCTGTCGATGGTACCAAGACACACCCAGGCTCAGTAGGCACAGATCAGCACAGTCCAGCCTTATTGGCGGAGCCCGCTCCTTTTCATAGATTCAAATCAGCCGGGATTTGGTGCTGACATCCAGCTTCTCTAAAAAGGTCGCGCGACTCCCTGCTTGTTCTTCCAGCTCAAATCTCTGTACTCTCACAATGGCGGGAATCAGTCCGATCACAGTATCTGGCACGGTCACCTCATATCTACCATTGACGACGGCATGGCCTTCATACTCTGGGTGCGCATCTCAGATTATCGATAATGACCCAGGGACGACCGTAACCGCCTTATTCGTCAACGACCCCAAATATGCGAATGTTGTAGCTGGCGCCTCAACATGTCTTCCACCGGAGGTGTCGTCTTGGTGGTATCAATCAGAGACAGATTATGGGCAGCAGCGACCTACAGTTACTCTCCTTGGCGGCTACGACTTCACATGTCCGGAATTCTACTCGACGGTGTACAGCAGCACGGCGGCTAACCTGTTGACGACGGCAATAGGCTGCTGTCCATCGTAGGTGTCTTCTTTCCTCCTCAAGGTCCAGTATTAACAAAACCCAGAGGCTTTGAGTTTTAGGGACCAACTACAGAGTACTTCACGGCAGTCGGCCAATGCTACACAAGTTTTCCTTCAGGGGTGCTCACATACGCTCAGCTGTCAGCCCCAGGCACATACACCATAACAAGCACGAACCTCCCAGCTGGCAGTATCGCGGGTGTCCAAGTTAACGGCTACATCTTCAAGAACACTGCTTTGACGAGTGTGTCCACCCTGCCGACAGGGACTACGGCCACCACTCTTGGCTCGACATCGAACCCAGGGGGAAACGCAGTTAGTCCGAGTCCAAGTCCACCTGCAGCTAGTTCTGGGATAAGCTCAGGTGCAAAGACAGGCATCAGTATTGCCGTGGCGTTGGTGGCAGTTGCGGCTTTGCTTGCTGCAGCATATATATTCAGGAGCAAGAGACGAGCTGCTGCTGCTAACAGGACGATACCTGCGGACTTGGGCAATGTGTACCATGATGCGGAACACGGAGGGAACCTGAAGCCAGAGAAGAACGTGGCGGTGGGACCAGTCGAGTTGACGGTCGATGAAAGGCCGCTAGAGATGGATGGTAGTTCGAACTATGACAATCTTGAGAACCGAGCAGAGCTGGGTTGATGTGTGGTGGAGAGGATTGGGGATCATTTTGTAATCATCGGCGTAAAGCATGGAGTTTGGCGTCAGTTGTTTGGAGCATGATGGCAGAAGCGTTGTTTTATAGGTGTATAACTTATTTTCTTCGAGCTTTCAGACTCATAATCCCCTATTCAATTTTTGTGTTGTGTGTGTGAGCAAAATCTCACTGCTGCCAAGTTATCCTCATCACTCCAATATTTTTTCTGATGAACGAGTTGCCCTTGCTTCTGTTCGACTTGAACTGTACCTGATGAGCCCTCGACACCAACTCCATTTGAGAGAAGGGAGCCTCTGGGGTGAGGAGTGGGATAATCAGAGCAAACCTCTCTCCAGGGAGGATGCTTCATCGAATGCAGTTAATAGAACATCAAGACATCCACCCTTCTGATCAAACTATGTTGACTCCAAATCTCAGCCCAAGTCTTCAACGGGTTTGGGACCGGGATGGGTCGGGAAACCGGCAGTATTTGGAAGGGTGGGCACAGTCCTGTCCTCTGGGTCTATTGGGGAAGACGAGTTCTCTCGTAGTTGATGTGAAAGCCTCGAGAAAGTTGGGATAGAATTAAGGTTGTATCTTTCGAGCAAATCTGGTTTGCGGCCCCATACAATATATACTTTCGTATATGCGTGAACCCGATGGTCTGTGATCGCATTACGGACCTTGTCCAGATAGTCCTGCTTAAAAATCAGACCCTACCCATGCATATATCCATGTTGCCAAAGAAAAGACTTACATCAATCTCTATCTTACTCCACCCAAACACCCTCGAAAAGAGCGCCAAGCTGAAGGCTTGCAAACCAGCAAGCACGTTTTCCGCCCAATACTTCCCCAGCAGTTTCAATCTCGGATCTCGCGGCCAAGAATTAATCGGAATTTTTACCACCTTCTCCTGAACATCCACAAATCCAACTTCGGTGTACCACCTCTTCAGCTTATTCGCAATTTCTAGCGGGCGATTCGCATTCTTAGCAGCATCTTCCATCGTCTCCGACCACTCCTTGAACGGCCAATCAGCCGGCATTGTCCCATCGTCGCAGAATGGTGGCATCATTGGGTCCACACTCTCCATCCAGCCCCCAGGCTTCGTGTATCTAAATCCCTTTCGTATTATGGACTTGAAGTCCTCGAAACATCCCATTAGGATACGTGTATGTATATAATCGTAGTACCTCTCGTTCAGCGCCCAGTCCTCCTCTTCTGCGTCATCGATTATGAATGTAACATTCGGAGGAACTTCTGTGGGTTGGATGGGCGAGAGATCTGTGGCGTCGATCTTGGAGTTCGGGTAGAGATCTGCCATTTGCATAGCCCATGCGCCTGTACCGGTTCCAATATCGAGAATGGAGAAGGGTGAAGTGAGGGGTGCCATGTGAAGTTTTCCGTCGAACGCGAAGTCGAGGACGCGAGATTGGTAGTCGAGTCGAACAGACTCTGGGGGGTCGTTTGGGTAGTAGTAGACTATGGAAGTCAGTAGCTGAAGAGGTTATATGGGATACGGCAGAGTGTGCTCACCTCCCGGACGGTAGCCATGATATGTTCGTCCATTCTCTTCTTCGAAACGCCAGACACTGCTTGCGATAGAGGTAGTCGTAGAAGACCTAAGAACCCGCTCAATTTCTAAACCCACAACAGAATGGACGGGAGATTACACTTCAGATCCAAACCCAGACTGTCAAGAAGTCAGCGACTCGAGCGCTATGAGCTTTTTCGCAGATGAGGCTACCCACATCAGGATCAATTGGTGTCCCATCATCTTCTGCAGAGAAAGCCTGCCGAGGTCCGGACAATGAATTCGACCCCGCAATCGCATCTTCCTCATGAGAGTCCATCGTGAAGAGCATGCATTCCGATGTAGAAAGTCGCATGTAAAGATGAAGAAACTTGGATTATTTGGCATTTGAAAAGTCTGCGGAGATGCAGCCCTTATAGTAGATCCTGTTTGATCACCTCATGCACACAAGGGCTCGGGATATATCCCGCGTTGCTCCCCTCTGCTTGAGCCGTGGAGCGTGCTAGCACTGACCACTTGGCCCCTGTGAAACTCCCGCCTGGCTGCACTGCGGGCGCATAGCTTGACTCGTCATAGGCGGAAATATGATAGTCCCCTGCCGTGTCGTTTTTCTCTTTAGCTAGCCCTAAATAAGGACGGCAGCCCCGCGTCTAAAGTTTCAGGTCCCGAATCCTGATCTTCTATCGAAAGTCCTTCCGAAGGTGATCAACGGAATCAACTTGTGTTGTCTTGCTTATCGTTCAAGGATGCTGAACTGACCCTTGAAATGAGAGGGTGCCGTACCATCTCAAGGAAGTGAGGATTCACGGCCGGGGCCACTCAAGGAATCAATGGAAGCAACACTGCTACAGTATGCCTGATTGAATATGATCGGCTGGGGGTAATATGGGCTGCACCGACGGCGATGGAGGGTGGCCATCTGTGTATTGGCTTATCACGCACACGTGAACTTTGGTTTGAACTGCGTACATACGAAGCAGCCTTTGGAGTTGAACCCTTCCCGTCGTTTGGCTTAGGAGAGTTTGCAGGACCGAGGATAATGTGTGTCTATTTCAATTCTGAGCTCTCACTTGTATGACGTTATAGGTCTTTCATAATTAAAAATTCAACGGTACTACATTTCGCCTTTCTTCTTAAGCCTTATCTCAGGTCTACGATCTCAATGTAAGTAGCGTTAAATATAGTTTATGAGCTTAAATATTGAGTAAAGCGGTAATATGAGTCCTGAAGGGGCATTAATGCTCTAAGGAAACTAATAATAGATGCTTAGAAATGTGTATAGTCACGGGTGAAAGTAGTGTATATATATACGTATTAAGAAAAGAGAGAGACGTCAAGCTGCCAGTGTCAAAGTGTAACGTCATAGTAGTATTATAAAAAAGCAACGATGTTTCGATTCTAAAGTTCAGATCTCTCTCTCTCTCTCTCTCTCTCACCTTACCCCTACTAAGGAACTTCGACTCAGCCTGGAAACGGCCAGGGCTGCGTTTTTTCCCCCCAGGGGTTCGTTGTTTTTGGCCAGAAGGACTTCTTCTTCTCTTTCTTTGCCTTGTTCTTTTCAACTCTTTGGCTTCTAATTCCTTCCATTTTTGTTCTTGTGCTCTCTGCTCTTCTTCTCTCCGCTCCTTGGCTCTCTTCTCTAGTGCCGAGTGCCCTTTTGCCCCCAACTCCTTTTCAAATAACTCCCTCGCTTTCTTCCTCTCAGTATTTCTCTCCCGCCAATCTTCCAGCCTACCTAACTCAACCCACTGAATGTTAGGCACAAAGCAGAACGAGTTCCGTCCTAGCTGCTGCATACCACCTCTTCTCAGGTTCAGATGCATCTCCTCTAGAATTTCTGCAACTGTCCATTCTTGCTCTTTTGTTCTGGCTGCTTGTTCGTTTATGGCTGCTTCAAGCTCTTGCAGGGTAAAGGGGGCTCCTGATGTTACGAGGGTGTGGAGTGTGCGGTGTGTGGTTGGGACGGACTTGGAGCCGGACATGATTGTGCTTTGAAGTTATTTCAGAGAGTTGGTAGTGCCTTCTCAACCTTGATGGAATGGAGAGCACTTGTAGTGGCTTTAACTTAGAGTGTCTCTTGCTCTTAGGACAGTGGAAGAAATCAATGAGAGGGGGATTACATCGAGCAAGTTTGGGATATTAAATAAGCTATTCGTGAGCCTTGAACGTTAAATGATTCACATTGAAACAATAGAGGCAAGGGGGTTTTTAAATGAGTGTGGAGATATAGCTTAGTCGAACTTCTGAATAATAAGGTGCCGAGAATTGATGTAGAGCATGAGTTCTATTCGCACCTTCTTTTCAGAGCCTTCTCAACCTTTCTCAAAGCAACGTCCAAGGGAATAATTCAAAGTTCACACTGTAGCAGTACGTTTAATTTCACCTATTACAAGGAGAGCAACGTTTCAAACAACGGCAATCAGCTGCGAAAAATGAATCAGCTCAACGCTTATATCCCTAACCCCTATCTGCTACTCGCCTCCCCTACAGCTTCAGTGGAAATATCCCCTCCCTATAAGCCTTCTCGACGCTCCTCCGATTATCCGCATTTTTCGGGTTGAAAACATAAAGACCCTTCCCAACCTGCATAATAGTACCGGTACTCATGACTCGCAACATATCCTCACAATATGAGTCAAGAGTAAGCGTATCATCTGCGCCTGCTACGCGAGCAGTGTTTAGTCATGCTTAGTCTTTCCGCACAAGGTTGAACATATCTTCGACTGTGACGGGGGCTCTAGTCTCCATGAGATATTCGATGATATAGCGTGATTTGAGACTAGGGAGGAGATCGGAATGAGGGGTTGAGAATGATTGATTTCGCAGGTGTCCTTGAATGTGAAAGAAATGAGTAATGAATCACGGTTCATTGAATAGATCTGAGGGACACTATGATTCAACAAAGAAGCAGTAAAGCTTAGCGGATTCCATTTCCCTATCCCTATCCTTTCCCCATTATGTGGCATTCCCCGATTACCGGCCTCGCTGGTTTCCAACCACGTCCATCGCTTCCTCGAGTCCACTATTTTCTGGAGCGTCTTGAAGGACATCTCACCACTCAGCTGTGAACGTTTCCTCTGCTTCTTGCTTTAGCACCTTGCAATAGGGTTACAAGGGTCTCGTCTCTCTAGATCCTCTCTAGAGAATTTGTAGATAAGGCCGTAGATAATCTAGGTAGTATCTAGAGCTTGAGTAGCTAGTAATCTTCCAGGAACATACAGTTATAAAGATGGATCACCTCGCATATCCGGATACGTAAGGGATGTGAATTCTTTTGTTAATTACGCTTGTTGACCCAGGGAGGGCTCTTAGAAAAAAAATAGGTACCTAGAAATGTCCTGCAAAGATGTGTCTAACTATGATATGTTAAACCAGGGCGTGTCTGGCACAGGTGTAGTTTTGGCAGGAGTATCTAACCCGGGTGTGTCTGGACATAACTGCCTGACCATATAGTGTTTAACCTAGGTATGTGCAAACTAGTAGTGTTTAACCTGGGTATATGTGAACCAAGAGTGTCTAACTCAGGTATATATGAGCTAGAAGAGTCTAATTTAGGTATTTGTAAGTCATAACAGTCAAACCTAGGTATATTTAACTTATTGATTAGGATCTATCTTTGAATAATCTAAGCAAATTATGCTTTCAAAGAGTCTTAGTCTTTAAAGTGTGACGACGAGGGTCACGTGCATGGCTGAACCGAGCCCAGCCCCCTTACCCGCTTAGGCTAGGGGTCGGACCAGATACGGAGGGCAATCTTACGGGGACTTAAATAGGGGCTTGCAGGAATCCCTTTTGCTTTCTTCTTTATCTTTAGATTCTCCTTCGTAGCAGGCCTATAAGTTGATCCTTTTAGTCTACCAAACGCACTACCATATGCCCCTTTGCTAGCTTGTGATCGCTTGTGCCGTTACATAAAGAGGCTAAGGGTACTTTGAAGAGCTTTGAATAACCCCTACTAATTACAGTGCACTGTTAGACACTAGCGCAATGAGTACCCCTCTAGTGATCTCTTGTCATTTTTTGCAAGCCCTAGCCCTAATTTAGCACCCAGCTTTGCTCTGATTGAAGGTTTTGACGCTGTCTCGTGATTGCTTTGCGCCTTTAGAACTTGCCTTGCCCACAACACGCCTCGCGCCAGCTCGATCTACGCAACTCCTCTAGAGAATTTTTCACTATAACCCACACTAGCAAAGCATTCCCGAGACCCATATCTATTGCCTGACTGCAATGCCCTGGACCGCGGGAGAGATTCGGCATTAGTCCGGCAAGCTATCCGGCAAGCAATGACCTTTCCGGTGCAAAATAGAGCATACCCGAAGCTGATGTGACACTTCTCCTCTTCCCTCCATGTTCCCCGCCCTATCCGCAGAGTTATAAATAGCATACATTGAACACTGGCATAGCACTATCCACTGCTGAACTGCGGGGTTCCAGGTATACGGGGAAGTTTCGGCTTTGCTCCGGCAAGCAATGACATTCCCGTAAGCTGGTATTCTTTCTCTTCGGCTCCTATCCTGTCCGCGGAGCTACAAGAGGCATAAGTAATCACAAGCACAGCACTGCAGAGCCCATATCCATTGCTGAAATGAAAGGTCTGGGCCTGCGGGCAAGACTCGGCGTTAACCCGGCAAGTGATGACGTTCCAGGTACAGAATGGAGATTATCCGCGGAAGCTACCACCTGCATACTCATGTACCACCTCCTCTCCATCTCCTTCCTTCCTCCATAAACAAACAAACAACAAACCTCGAACCCCTTCCCACCAATTAACCCTCCACGCAACAATAATCAGCAACAGCACTCAAAATGGCGCACAACTCCAACATCGCAGTCCTCGACGTAAGTTGCTGCCCCTCATTACCCCGCATTCCTCAGGAGCGCAAAGAAGCTGACATCCACCACCACCACAGACCTCCCTAATCGACCGCCTGCCCGCCTCCTCCAAAACACTCTTCGACGCCAAAGCCTCCAAATCCCTAACCTTCGAATCGATCGCGCAATCCCTCGGCCGCTCCGAAGTGGCAGTCGCCGCGCTCTTCTACGGACAAGCGCAAGCCTCCTCTGCCGACGTCAAGAAGCTCTCCGAAATCCTGTCCGTCCCAGAAGAAGTGCTCGCAAAACAACTTCTTGGATTTCCGGACAGGGGAAGAGCGGGCCCGATGCCCCCGGTGGAACCCCTGATTTATAGGCTGTATGAGATTGTGCAGAATTATGGGTATGCGTATAAGGCGATCTTGAACGAGAAGTTTGGGGATGGGATTATGAGTGCGATTAGCTTTAGTACGAAGGTGGAGAAGGAGGTTGATGAGCAGGGGAATGCGTGGGCGGTTATTACACTTAGGGGGAAGTGGTAAGTTTTGCTTCTTGCTCGATGATGGATGTTGGCTGTGTGCTGACGTTTGTGTGAAATAGGCTTCCGTTCACGAGATTCTAGATGCGTGGATGGATATATGGAGATAGTGGGAGTGGGAAGAATTGGAGGGGATATCGATGTGCGGAGAGAATGTGGAAAGGAGAACAAAATCGTTACGAGACGGAGGCATTGGTCTGGCTGCATATTAAATACGGAAACAGAACTTCAAATTCGAGTATCTGATACACCCGTTCTATCTATATCGTTTTGTTTCTTGGTTTCCGTGCGTTCATTCGAGCCCAATTCCCTTCCGACAAAGCTGTGACTTGGTATCGGTTGATGAACATAGGGTTCGTTGCGTACCTACAGAAGGACTTTGACACGGTACAGATATCTTAGAGCAAATCTAAATTAAACTTTACGTTGGGTATGTTGCGCGCTTCTAAACTGCATACAAGACAATATGTTGGAATTACTTATCCAGACTTTATACCTCCAATTATGTCTTCACAGCATCAACCACATCATCGAACCCAGCACCCCACTCAACACCCCCATTCCTGCCCTCATCGCCATCCCCTCACTCTTCTTCGTAGCGGTTGCTCCAGCTCCAGTCGCGGTAGTCGTTGTATTCGGCGGCGCAACCGCCGTCCCATTAACTGTAGCTGGCAGTCCATCGAGTCCCGCATCCTGCCACAGCAGCCCTTGCACAAAGCTCAACGCGTCAATCGACGTGCCCACATCGCCCGTGCTATTCCCACCAGTCCCCGTATGCTTGCCATCCCAGTACTCCGAGCAGCCAGTGTCATCACAAGCCGCAGCAGCCGCCTGTGCCGAGCTCGTGTACAGAGACGAAATAGTCGCCGTCGTATATGGGGCCATCTGCAACGTATCCGCAAGCCAGTGGCCCAGAAGTCCTTTCATCGGAATCATATCAATCGTGCAGCTCTCCGTCTTCTCGCACGCAATCTCTGTCGCCGCCTTCACCGTCCCGTTCTCCCAAAACACACTCAGCGTCCGGTTCAACAGCCCGTCCAGCTCGGTCTTCCACTTCGAGTTCCCGTTTGTGAGGTTGTACATGTGTGCCACGCCGGAGAGATACGAGCCCGCAGTGTAGGAGAATTGTATCTTGGTGATGTCAGAGCAGTTGGCGTTCACGATGCTCGCGCCGTCGTAGACGTTCCATTTACTGTCGATGAACCCCGCACCTTTCGTCCAGTTGTATGCTACGTTCGCCCACGTCTCATACGTTGCATTCCCTGTAAACCGCGCCAGTCTTGATGCTAATTGGAAGAAGTGCCCGTTTGATGCGGTGTTCTTGTAGTCGAAACCTTGATTGAACGAGTAGATCTGCCATCTCAGTCCTCCCGAGCAAGTAGATGTGTCCCAGCGTTGGGTCAGGATATTGAACACGGTGTCTGCGAGCGTAAGCCATTTGGTGTTGGTGTTGTTGCTGTTCGTGAACTGTGCTTCTGCTGCGGACATAGCGGCTAGTGCCCATGTGGCCTGGTCATCGTTTCCCTCTGTCGCGGACTGATTCACGGGCATGAAATCGCTGTTCGACCCAACTTGACTTAGGAGGCCCGTCTCAATCAGAGAGTCGTATTGTGTGTCTCCCGTCAGGTGGGAGTATTGGATCAAGGTGTCGAAGAGCGCGCCCGCTTCCCACCAGTTGTAGGGGGAAGGGAGAATGCCTGTCGCGCGTCCGGTTGAGTTCGCAGTATAATAAGAAACGAGTTGGCTTGCGAGGCTGGAGGCTGCGGATTTGATGGAGTCTGGTGTTGTTAGGGAGAGCCTGGAAAGGTCAATTGGAGAGAGGGGGAGGCTGTCTTACCAACGCTGGTTACATCCAGCTCGATGCCACGCACGGGAGAAAACGAGAGTGCCGCGAGGGCAAAGAGTGGGAGGACGCGAACCATGGTGAAGGTTCTCCTCGCTCGCAGAGAGCAACGCAGACAAGAGGACCAAACGAAGGGACGTATCTCGAACAGATACACGAACGAGCGAGGACGATAGAAGAGAAGGATGCAGTACTTACCGGAGGGAAACAGGGGATCTCACGATACTGCTGCTGGGGTTCATCGCTTGGACGGATAATAAGATGAAAAAAAGCCAAGGCCCGGGATACGAGGCTGCACAAGGTTGCACAGAGCGGCAGCCAAGCCAGGACAGGCCTAGCTTCAAGGCCCACGGACAATACTTGGCGCCTATTTCTTTTCCCCGGCGGAATAAACCCTTCTTCATCACGGAAGCTTTTCGCAAAGTTGCTATCGATAAGATGGATAATTGTTTTACTGCTTCACTTGCGAGTTACCTGCTGTTGACTTGCTTGAAGTGATCGAGAGTTTGCGAATATGAATCTTTAGTGGGGGTAAAGTGGCCAAAAGTTCGGTGGCTTTGCACGTCCCGCAAGTTTGGGCGTTCATCATTTCCACCTCTTCTCAATTGGTGCGAGCACGTGTGTTTTTTATTCACGGCCAATAGTAAAGATATAATATATACCGAATATTTCGTAGGAATGATTTTCTTTACAACATAGGATAAGAAAACTTCTGAATCTTAGCGTCTGCATCTCCCGTGGAGGATTTTGATGGAGGCTATATGCTGAAAGTTGCATGATGTGCTGATTGCAAGCTAAAGCCAAAGGACTCTAGTTACAACGCTGAGCAACAATAGTGACGTAGGCAACTTGGTAAGGCTCTTTTGAAAGCAGTTGGCGTTTCAGGCGACATAGCCACTTCTTTCCCTGATCGACACAGCTCGATTGTTAGCTCGCACTTCACAGTTACCCCCAAGCCCTATAGAAATAACATAAAACTTAGCCGTACCCGGTGCCTAGAAGGTTCAAATCCAATTCTTCGTGATAAATTACCAGTTGCCAAGCATCACGATGGACAGTCCCCCACAGCTTCGGCCCGGAAATCGGAACGCTTTTGTACAAACACCTCTTCCCAAGCCGGTTGTCTCGATTAGGCTATTATCTCGATTCCAAAGAGCAGACAGTGGAGCAGAAGAACGACGAGATTGCTTAGATGTTCTGTAAGTAATGTTCTGCTTAGAGTTGATTTGTCGAAAGCTGAGAAAGGAAATGAGTTGCTGATCATAAAGGTATGGATTAGTGTTTCCCCCTATCCTCATTGCAGGCATTGCTGTTATGCTGTCGATTATTTCCCTATATGCCGATCTGGACACTACCAGTCCGATTCAACCGGACAGGAATGTGCTGTTTGTTACAACAATATTCCAAATTCTAGGCACTCTTATCTTCGTGTATCCGAAGTGGTTGCAGACTGGTCGACCCTTTTCGGAGGAGTAGACTCCTGACCTGATAGCTTCTAAAGGTTAGAGTTTAGTGTAGACCCTGCTTTCGATGCTATAATTGGTTGTAATAAAAGCTGACGTGAGTTGCACTCAGGTGCCATTTCTGCCTTGCTACTTCTCAACACTTTTCATGTGTTCACAGTTGGTTTCGGCTACGTGAAGGTAGAGGACCCGCCGCCTGTATTTCTTATATATATAAACTTCTTCTGCATGTTGATTACTGTGCTTCACTATTAGGCAGCAGATCCTCGAAAGCGGAAAGAAATTTGAGGCGACATCCTTTTAAGGGGTTTAGTAAATGACATTATGTGTTTGGCAGAGGCTAAAGAGCGTTAGCTTCGGCTTCTGAAGTTGGCTCTAAAAGGGGAGGGATATATAGAGTAGAGTTTATAGATACACTACTTATAGTCTATACGAATGGTTAAATTCGTGAAGCACTCTCGTGCGAATTCCAGCTGTTGGGATAGAGCACAACTTAAACCTACCGTGCAACCACTTACGACCGAAGGGCTCCTCGAAGTCCGTGTTTCCGATCCTACAGGCTGGGTCTCAGAAGTACAGGTCAAAGTTTTCATATAAGCCTGTTGTATCGACGTCTGCAGATCGAGGGCAGTTGCCGACGCATCCAGCTGTTGGATTACAATGAGATCAGTCTTGTGCCTGAACATCCTCAGCCTTGTTGAGTCATATCTAATGGACGGGAGAACTCCAGGGACGCCAGAGTGCACCACTCTACAAGCGACAACCTCTCATAATATTCTCCTTGTTCTCATGCTTGAAAAGCCAAGACCGTTAGCCAGTGATGGTGATGTGAGGCTGGCTACCGGATGGGAGCATAGGGATACTGGACCCACCTATTGGCTACAACACCCACGGTACCAGCCAAAGGACAGATGATGCACACCTGCCAGTCCTGGCAAGCCAATTCAGAAGAAGCTGCAGGTCGGTGATGTAAGCGAGGTTATACGTGTGTCGATTTAATTGGCTTAAATGTACGCTAATAGGCAACGGCTGCTCTCTCGGGCGTAGATGCAGCTCGAACGGCTGAGACAGACACGGGATGGCGAGGCTCTCTCAATGATTCTTGTGCTTGCATAAATACTCACGTTGTCCGCAGGACACTCCTAATAAAATTCGCTCTGCTTTTCTCAATACCTGTTTGCCTCCGCCGAAAGATTTGCATCTTTGTCTTTAGCATGTCTCAGTACGTTCAGCTGCAACAAGACGGTTCGCTCCGGATCTATTTTCCGTTGGCAAGTTATAGCCGTGTGCGGCGGACTGGCTGGGGTCTAAAAAACGAACAATGTGTTTATGTGAGGGTTTTGCTCAGCTTACACAGGGGGAAATTATGGTTGGCGGGCTTTTGTGTTCATCTTGAGGGGGACGAAGTCCCACCCGGCAGGCACTCGCCTTGTTCTTTGCAGCAGATGGAACCTCCGGAACGAGTAACGTGTGGGACACCGAATCGGCTTGTCTATCAGCTGAGCAGAATTGTCTGGCGTTATTTGCGGTGCCGTCCCACTAATCCAGCCCTGCCTCTCGGCTGGGAGCGGTTCCACAGCGATATTACAGCAGAGCTCGGCGAACTGGCGCAGCATTGTATTGTGTGTCACTATGAGATCCAGACTGGTAACTCCCTCCTTCGATCAACCACCTGTTCAAGACGATGCAGTCTTTATTTCCGACAATCTCAGCTCGCGGTGAGGGTCCCAGAGATGTTCGTTGATCAGGATGCTGCTGGCATGCTTTTTTGGGCGATGGACGCAGCTATCAGGTGCAATACGCTCAATCTTGTAGAAGGACGTCCGTTTCCACTGACGAATACGGTCATGAAATTTGCCTTATCCGCCATGGGAGCCGTTTTGGAAGACATAGTGGATTACAACACATTTGCGCGTGCTATGAATATAACACCCTCCGAGGTTCAACTTTTCATCTCCTGGGTCTTCACCAGCTACAGAGGAGCTCTTATTACCCTTCCCAGTCTCGGTGGCCTTTCAGAAGATTACAGAGTTTTCATGGCGAATGCAAAACAGAAGCTAGAGATCGCGTTTGCAGAAAAGTTGAAGCCCAGCGGCGGGCACTCTGGGGTTGTCTTCCACGGAACTACATGCGATCGGCTCTATCCGATCCTCCATAACGGGCTTCAGACTCAAGTTAGGCGCGATATGATGCAATGGGGTAATGTTCTGGGCACTGGAATCTACACCACCGACAACAGCGAAGTGGCTATGGGCTATGCTAGAGACTTTGCTGTGCCATTTCCCAATAGGCCAATCGACCTGGGTGCGTTCGTCTTGTTAATATGCGAGCTGGCAGAGCCTACGAAGCACAAGAAAGCGGATAGGGATCCTCTTTCGCAAAAGAGTTGCCAGATCTTTGTGACGACCGATCCTGAAGACCTGATATTGAGAGCGGTGGTCGTAGCAACCCCTGGTGCTGAGCTGCCTCATATGCAATTGCGCGACGCACATCGAATGATTAGAATTGCGAGATAAGCACTCTTTCATTCAGTTGCCTCTGTCTTCAAATTTGGTAATACTTCCGTCTCTCTTATGATTTGTTACTGAGCTGTCTAGTGCTTCCTGTAGAACCAAGGTCACCCATTCAAACACAACCGAGTTTCGAGTGATAGAATGTGAAGCCGCAGAATGCTGTGCCCGGAGGTTCATGTAGATGAGTCTGCTAGTTACGTCGCGGAAATGAGAATGAAGCCGGGAGGAGTGGTGAAACGGCTAACTGATAAGAAATCCGACGACCATTTGACCGTTGCTACCACCGACACAATGCCTTTTTCAGTCTTCATGATAGTACCCATGCGTCCCCAGCCACTCTTTAACATCCTCTCTATCCCTCTCAACCCAAGCAACCTTGGCCCTCGCAATCTCCAAACTCTGCTCCAAGTACTTCTCAAACTTCTACAGCCCTTCATTAGCACATCCCACAACCTCTCTAAACACCAGATCAGAACTCACCTCAGCACTACCCTTCTTCCCCCTCAAGAAACCCTCTACCTCCCTGACCTGCTCCCTCGTCGCAAAACCCTGCACACAAGACCCGACAAACGCTCCACCCAAAATCCCCCCCTCCTTATCCACCAGCTCATCCCAGTTCTCCTTCAACCATTCCCAAAGCGCAAAAATACCATTGCAATGTGTAGATAGTGCTGCAAAAGCGGAGATCCGCTCGTTGAGGCTTTGGATCTCCGGGCTGTTGACGAGAGAGATTGTGCGTTGGATGAGTGAGGGGGAGGTGGCGTGGCTGAGAGCTGAGATGACGTCGGTGCGGGTGTTGACTGAGGGGGTTGTGCGGAAGGTGTGGAGGAGTTGGTTGTACTGTTCGAGATTAGTCGTCGGACCTGACTTGTGATTTGCATTTAGGGGAAGGGGACGTACGGTCTCGTCTTGATCAGATGCTTTTGCATCAGAAAGCACGATCTTGAATACAGCCTGTCGGATATTAGGATTCAGTGCCTTGGTATCACCATCCATGAATCGCTTGAATAGATACGAAGCAACAATTTTCACAGGTCCATATGCTTCAGCGTTAGCAAATATAGTAGCCTTCAACCCCTGCTCCGAATACTCCTCCCACGGCTTGAAGTTCCACAGCTCCTCATCAAGATCACCAAGCACCTTCTTCATTAGATCTTGCTGGAACCTCTTCAGCGCAGCAATCGTAGACGCGTCTTCGAACAGCCACGCTTTCTGCAGGTCTTCGAAATTGGAGAAGAGTTGTCGCCACACGAAGTAGTCTTTCTCGGCTTTGAAGTTCGAGAGGAAGGAGAGCAGGTGTGAGGTGCGCGTTGAGGTTTGTCCGGCTGTGGCGATGGCGCTCAGGTCAGATATCAGACCCACGCGGTCGTCTCCTGTGAGGAGATTTGGGAGTCTGAGTTGGGATCCAAGTTTTGCCCATCGGGAGAGAGGGTAGGATACTCGGTATAGACCTGTTTGACCAGCGTTGAGCTTGTAGGTGGCGAGATTGACGGGGAATTTGCCGGTCCGGGAGACAAGCTGCACGTCGTGGTCGATTCCTTGGAGAGTTCTGGTCTTGAGGTGGACAGGATAGAGAACTTGATCGTCTTCTGGGAGGACTTTACCGGATTGGAGGAATCGATGCTGAGAAATCGAGATGGTGTTTGAAGCCTGGTCTTCAGTGACATAGAGAATCGGAAATCCTACTTTCTGTGTCCATGTTGACATGATCTTCTGAACATTCTTACCACTGGCGTGACTGAGTGAGTCCCACAGATCATCGGTCGTCGCGTTTCCAAATGCATGTCTCTTCAGATGAAGCCGTACCCCTTTGACGAAAACTTCGTTTCCGAGCAGTTCGGATATCATCCGGAGAATCGCGCAGCCTTTTGCGTAAGTTATAGCATCGAAGGACTGTGCAATCTCTGCGGGTGTGTTAACTGGATTCTCAATCCGATGGCTCTGTCGATTGGAATCCAACGCCAACGCTGCCTGGTACGCTTGTCCACCTGCGCTCACGAACTCAGACCACGGATGCCACTCAGGCCACATGTGTGTAGCCGCGTTGTAAGTAGCCCAGTCAGCAAACGACTCATTCAACCACAGCGAGTCCCACCATTCAGCCGTGACGATGTTGCCAAACCATTGATGGGCAAGCTCGTGTGTAACAACATAAGCCTTCCTCACGTTTCCGGCAGCGGAACCATCAGACTCGTCTGCACACAGATATGTATCGGCGTAGAGGACACAGCCCCAGTTCTCCATACCCCCAGCGTGGCCGGGCACCGACACACTGTCGAGCTTGGGCAGCGGGTACGGCGAACCAAATATCTTTTCATGCGAGATCATGGCTTTGGCACTGATATCGAGCAGCCATCTTGCTTTCTCAAGATCCTGATCTGGCGTTGCGTAGATTCTGACGGGAACTCTGTATTCTTTGGACTCGATGTAGTCGAGCTCAGCCACGACGAAGCACACTAGATATGTCGACATCGGAGGGGTCTTATTGAAAACCACTGCTTTCTTGGTGTTGCTAGCACTCTTTTCTGAAGAAATGTCCATGTTGCTGAGTGCGGTAACGCCGTGGTCCACAACTAAAGTGGCAGCAAAAGTCGCTTTGAAAGCAGGCTCATCTGCACAAGGAAAGATCTGACGTGCTCCTACGGGCTGGCCTTGGGTTGAGCCAATCCATTTCTGTTTTCCATCACGGCCAATGTACCGACTCCTGTTGAAACCTGACATTGTCTTCGCATCGTTCAATCGACCTTTAAACGTCTGTTGGATCCGAATTTGCGCACCCTCTGGAACGGTCTCGGGAAGAGGGATAACCATGGTTTGCTGGACTTCATGGAAGTGAACTTTTGGTATTTTGACCGCTTTTCCCGGAGAGGAGATCAGCACAGTGGTGAGAATCTCGATCTCATGTGTATTAAGAATGATGAAGTTGGTGTCTTGAAGAACATCGAAGTGGACGACGACGGAACCGTTCAATGAGGCATTCTCAAAATCGGGCTCGAGGCGGATATCGTAATGAGTTGGCTTCACATTTTTGGGTAGTCGGTAATCATTCTTATCAGAGCTTGAATGCCCGATGAGGGGATTGAGATGTTCTCTCATACTGCGTAGGATGGAATCGAGAATGCTGAAGCGGTATTGGTAAGACAAAGGTGTGGTCTGCAAGTTGATATGATAGAACAAATTGATCACACTGAGCTAAAGCTCATATAATTGCGTAAAAAGTGGTGCCTGAACTGCTTGCGTTGCACGGTTACCCGGTGTTCGGAGTTGATGTGTGACTTAGACCGACCTGCCTATTTAAGCACTTTCTACGCCAATTCCAGGGCTTCTATAAATGATGACCGCATGCGGGGCTGCGGGGTCAACGTCAACACCGACCTCACCTCAACTTCGGTGAATCTTTGGTAGAAGATTATTTTGAACGAGCCGAGTAATGAGATGAATATGCAACTGAATCTTCCGTTATGGAATTGAGGAGATGAAAAGCAACAGCAAGCGTTTGCGCTCTACAGTTCGACCAGTCCGCGGCCTGTCTCCGTGTTCGGGGTAAGAAGCATGGGAATTGAGTGATTCGATGAGTTGAAGGACGTTAAGATAAATTCGAATCTAATTGCGAGTTCCGCTGATAATGATCGAACATGCTGATGGAATTGAGATGAGGTTAGATGGCAGAGGTCGACCGGCCAGTCGGTGTTTTATGCTACAGTATGGTTAACCGAGCTCGCTAATATAACCGTAAAATTCAGGG
This sequence comes from Hyaloscypha variabilis F, assembly GCA_002865655.1. Lineage (NCBI taxonomy): Eukaryota > Fungi > Ascomycota > Leotiomycetes > Helotiales > Hyaloscyphaceae > Hyaloscypha > Hyaloscypha variabilis. Next base: position 253,404 of record KZ613944.1, on the reverse strand, counting down.
GCTGGAATCGCTAAAGTTGTGGGCTCTTCTGCGATGTTTAAGTGGTCTTTAAACATTGCACCCTCTGCTATTTCTTGCACCGCTTAGCCTTATATTATTGAGAAAGATAGATTTTTATGGGTATAGAAGTTTTATGAACAGTGTAGCAGTAAAACCAGAAAGTAGCAAATAATGCGAAGCAACTCAAATTCCTAGCCGCGTCGCCGCGCCTTACTTAACTTTGAATTTCAGCCGTCCGATTATGATATGAAAAGTCTATATGAGGAGTCACTTATCTTTGAATTCCTCAATTGAGTTGTTCACCAGCTAGAGTTAAGAATTTTGGACATCAGATTATGCTCTGTTTGAAATTACTGCATGAGCTCAAATCACGAACTGTGTAACCCACGTGATCTATAGTGCATAGGCGCCTGACTTCAGGTCTCAGATGGATTTTTAAATGGCGCACTCAGCAATATTCGGATGAGAATACAATTTCCGAGTGTACAAGTGATTCTAGCCTTATATCTAACATAATGCAATCCGTACTTGAGACCTTGGAATCACAATACCCAGGCCCACGTACGAGTAAGTGGTCGCCAACGTCTCTATTTCCGCGAGCTGGACCTCTGGATCGGAATACCTTCCCTCCTCATACGCCCCAGCCGTACCTAGACCTCATCAATCGACTCTCCCAAAAAGGTCATCCAGACTTAAATTTCCTGTCGAGCGAGTTCCAGCGACAGAAAGGAGGCTTACATGCAGAAAGAAGCAGGGCGGCAGTCTTAGAATACACTACCGCAGGCGTACCACCTAAATCAGTACAGTTTCCAACGTCAAAGGATCTCGAGATGTACTTGACCGAAGCCTCTCGCAGTTCCTGCAATCGCCTCTATATCCTAGAAGATATCTCCGCCAATTACGTCGAGGCCTTCGGATCTCGATTCTCGATTGAGCCATCTTTCTGGGCGTTGCATTTGAGAACCACGGATATATCCTGAGCATATTATGATTGATCACCCGGACGCGGAAAATACCGATGAGCCAAGAATTCGAACGGCGAAGGGTCTCTTTGCTGATTGTAACCTTTACCGGAGAATTACTTTACATCGACCAGGAGAATTCTATGACGGTGTTGCAGTGATCAATAGGCGGGCCTCTTTCTGGTCTGAGTTGAACTCATCTGGAAGCTGGGATGGTAGGTGATCAAAGCATTCTTATACATTCATTAGTTTGCGAGATGTAGACATGAGTATTGCGTTTTACAGGATATGTCTAAGCCAGAGCCTTTTTTCCACTTCATATATGGGATTTGAATTTTGGTCTCTATGTCAATTTATCTAGTACAAATAGTATAGGAACTAGCTAACTCAACAACAGCTTTGATCTTGGTCGACCCACCCTTGGTTCAACTTAATAAAGACGGTCATGCAATAGCGCACCCCTTTATATATTCACATGGCTTCTTAAAGAACCAAATGGTACAATTAAAATTAGACCATCACGCGCCATATCAAGGTGGATACATCGACTTCATTCGGGCGAAAGCCTCCAGCGAGCCCACCTACACAGGTCCATCACGGAAGTCACTTTTTGACGACCTGATTTATTACCACAAACTGGCCAAACACAATCCAGCATCAGATAAACTTCCTTTCCCTGACACAGCAGTATTTTTCCTCAAAAATATCGTCGCCGGAATCTGGATGAACTCCATTGCCTATGTAGGAACGTCGGTCCTCTCACTCGTATATGCAGTCGAGCGATCGCGAAAGCACCTGTCATCGTCTCAGCCGACTGATAACAAGATCACCACGTATGGTGGCTTCGAGTGGCTTGAGAAGAACCTCTTCCATATCTACAGCTGGAAAAGGAGATGCTCTCAACTGAACGACTGGACAGATTGGAACCTCCAGGAGCTAGAGAACTCGCGCTCACAAACTCAGAGAGCTAGCGATACCTCTCCATCAACCCAGGACAGTGGTCAAGAAGACTGGCTCTTCATCAGGAAAAGACTTGAGTTCTGTGAAGCATCCAGCAGGGATATAGTTGCCTCTGCACTTGGCCTCCTTTCCCTCATCGAGAGCCATAAGTCCGTTGAGGAGGCAGAGTCTGCTCGTGTTCTAGCCCTGCTGGGCACTGTTTACCTGCCTTTGTCATTGACTGCGGGGCTACTGAGTATGAGTGGGTCTTTCACTCCAGGACAGAGCCAGTTCTGGATTTTCTTTGCAGTGGCGGGGCCTCTGATGGCTGTGAGTTTGGGAGCTACTTATACACCGGCGTTGATGCGCAATTTGGTGCCTTGGATAAGTAGGAAGATAAGTAAGGATACTTCAACTGGTTTGAAGAAGAGACCGACTTTTGTGAAAGAGCCTCAAGAATTGGTAACGGTAGCGATAACGGCATAGATAGTATCTAGGGCGCCATATTGCGGGGATTGTTTTCAAATCTCCCTGCTTTCATTTTAATCGGTCTTAAAACGCCAACTCTCTCCTCTTCGGAGTCGGGCGTGAAAATTGCCCGACACCTATGGAAAAGCACCTTGACCGCCCTGCAGTATTGAAAAGGAATGAGAATTTGAACACCTTCTGTTTGAGTCTCATCATGACTGCGGCTCCTAATGATTGCGATCAAATAAGTTGTTTTTAGCTCCGTAAGTGAGTTCCGTGGAATCAAGTAAACCGGTAGCAGCTACCCTGATGCACTAGTTTGTCAACCATCACCAGGTCACTCGCCGGTCAATGGAGATGCCGACTTGGTCCCAAACTGGTAGATTACACTGGAAGTAAATGCCTCAAAATCTTAGGATGATTTTCAGAAAGTGGCGGGAGAACTCGGGGACAGTTGGCTTAACGAAAATAGGGGCAAATACTAGCTCCACTTGAGACTTTGAGGTTCCATGTGTGACGGTTCAAAAGCACGCGAACGCAAAACAATGAGTCAGGCCGGTGCTTCAATTTGACATTAAAAAATGGAAGTCGAGTCAAGACAGAATAGGGAGGAGAGTTCTGAAACCTCGGTAAACTTCTGCCTGGAGTTTTGTTCAGCTCCTCGACCAACAGCCCCGCCATCCCAGCCACAGTCCCGCATCACTGCACCACTCACAGCTCAGAAGTCCACAGCCTTGCCTTGCAAAAAGTCTTCTGCCTGTGGAGTCATTCTTCTAGAACAATTATCGCGCACGGCTTCTAAAATAGAACAACCTGTAGGAAGGCAGAAGGAAGACAGAACGATGTTGTGGCTTTTGTACGAGTCCCTTACCAACAGCTACCTTCCTGTCCCAACAAACGGGAACGTGGGGGGGCCCTGAAAACTTCCCCTGGTTGGCCATCTCGCACCGAATTTCTTCTTCACACCGACCTCAAAGAAGTGCAGCTGTGGCTTCCTCCTTCCCAGACTTCTGCACCCACACCGGAGGGTCGCGAATGAGGGTGCAAGAGAAGCTCCCTCTGCAGCCTCAGAACAGTGCACCCATTGGCCAACATGCGGAGGGAGGACGTCGAGCCCTGGGATTGGAGCTCAGGGGCGCAGCCCTACCTGCTTTCAGGCTTCAGCGGGATCTTCAGCCCTGTGATAATTGCAGCAGCGGTCCCCCCCTTTGCCACTATCGCAGGTCCCCATTCGTTTATCGATCCTTCCCGCTCAGATGACGCGCGAGGGCGAGCTGCAAGCCATCAGGGCTGTGGGCACGCTTGGCTCGATCGATGCGATATATTTTGCACGGGCGCGCGACCGAGTACCCAGACGGGGGGACTTAAATGCTGCGTCCCCCCTCTTGCGACGCACTTCACTCTTCTTCTGAAGTTTGTGTCCCGATCCTCACAAGGACGTTAATTCTACTTGTACTATACTGTACGACTTAATTAATTCTTTTCTCGCGCCCGTTGCAGCTGGCTGCAGCACCGATTCAGCGGCCCTTTGTGTCCTTGTGTAACGTTCGGTTTTGGTGCTCGGAAGGCATTCGCCGCAACTTTGTTGAGTGGCGGCATCCACAATTCCACATCTGCATCTGCTGCACAGAGTTGATCTCCCCAGGGGGATTACACGCATACGTACGTAAGAATTTCTATCTCATTGCGATATCGAGCGTCGGCATTGGCACGGCACATGCGAGAGATTGGCAGCCCGTCGTGAGAGTCGGCCACACGGGAGCTTGGGTGAGCTACCCGTCCTGCCTTTTTCGAGGGGCCGGCGCGACGATCTGCTGCACGGTTGTTGGTGGTTCGCAGACACACTTCACTTTCGCCCCTCTCCCCTCTCCCTCCCCAGGTCTAGACCTTCGCCCGCGATTGCAGGAGGATATGCGTGTGTAACGGTGGCTCGCCGTGTGTCTCACTTCTCCTCATCAAGCACCTCATCATGATCATGGCACCAACGACATCTGCCCACTGACGCTTGCTCTCGTCCGATATCGAGAAACCCCCGTGCTAAGCTTTGCAGATCCGCACAGTTCGAGACACAAAACGAAACAGACCAGGACGCCCAGAGAGCTTGGATCGCAAGGTCGACAGTTCGATTGTTGGCGAGACATGCCTATACAGAGGCACGGCACCACACCACGCGATGGAATCTGCTGGCAGCGCCGCGAAAGACAAGCCCGCGAGACAGCGGAGAGCTAGTCGGCCTAAGGTCAAGACCGGCTGCAACAATTGCAAGTGAGTAGGCTCCTTCCCCGCTCTGGAGATCTCCCGCGCATCTGCTGACGCTCTGGGGCACAGGAATCGCAGAGTCAAGTGCGACGAGACGAGACCGCAGTGCAATAAATGCGTGCGGTCGGGCAGGCAATGCGATGGATACCCAGCGTATAGGAGAACGGTGGAGGTTGCGATCCCAATTGCTCCACGACCGGGCACCTCGACCGCCTCAATAATATCCACATCTTCCTCATCTTCTTCATCGCCGCCGAAGTCGACAGAACTTGTAACGAGGAGACCCCCACGAAGTGTGCCGGCAAAGCCACGAACATCGACGGTCAAGTTTCTCTCTCAGACGACAACATATAAACCGAGTGGGTTGGCGTTTAATGCGCAAGAGGGGCAATACTTCCAGGTGTTTCAGAAACATACGGCTAGTGAGCTGTCAGGTTTCTTCGACTCCGAGTTCTGGACAAGGAGTGTGCTGCAAGAAAGTCACTCAGAAGCCTCGATACGGCATGCAGTGGTCGCATTGGGAGCTTTATATAAGACCTTGGAGAAGGCATCAGAATCGCCGCCTAGCTCACCAGACAATAATACTTTCGACTCGGCAACGAATCACTACAACTTCGCGCTACAGCAATATGGCAAAGCGCTCACGCGATTACGAGAAAGTCTCGAAAACCAGGAGACGCGGTCGCAGCGGACGATCTTGATATCAATTGTGCTCTTCACATGCTTCCAATCCTTCACTGGGGACCACAAAGCTGCTATCTTTCAAATCCAAAGCGGCTTAGGCCTCCTGGAAGAGCGACGGCAGGAATCAAGACAACCTCTCATCCGCCGCAAAGATGATGTTGTCGAAGACGAGCTGGTGCAAATGTTCACCCGGCTGGCTATTCAAGCAAAGTCTTACGACATGGCCTTCCACTTCCCACACCCATATGTAATTCGTCTCTCACCCCAGCGCGCGGATCCTAGCTCACCAACGTCCCCATCATCTCCTTCAGAAGCTGCATCTTCAGCATCAATCGATGCTCACATCCCGCTAAACTTTGCTACCTCTCAAGAAGCGCGACAAGCACTCGACTCGCTATGTGAGCGCATCATGCGCTTCAACGAGCTCCTCTCATCCTACCACCCCGGACCAAACAACATTCTTCCAAAATCCGTCCAATCCTCCGGCCACGGCTTCAAAATGCAGCTCACTCAATGGGAGAAAGCCTTTGCTCCACTCCTCGAATCACGACGCCACCCCCACATCTCCAACACCGAACGAGCGGGCCGCGACGTCTTACGAATGATCCACCTCATGACCACGATCCTCTTCATCATGGGCTTCAGCAAGACAGAAATGGACTTCGACAACTTCCTGCCACTATTCAAAGAGATCGTCGAGCTCGCAAAAGAGGTCGTCGTCGACGAGGAGCTCCTCCTGGCCCAAGAACGCTGCGGTGATGCAAATACATGCCGCCACAAAACCCACGGCGCGAGCAACCGTCCCATCTTCCCGGGCTTGACGGCGCATCATCCAGGCAGCTACCAGGAAGAAGAAGGCTTCATGCACATCAAAGCCTCGTTCGCGCTCGATCTGGGTATCGTCCCGCCGCTATTCGTCGTAGCGACGAAATGCCGCGATCGCAAGCTCAGACGCGAGGCGATTCGACTGCTATTGTCGAGTCCGAGGAGAGAGGGCATGTGGGATAGTATACTGAGTGGCCGGGTCGCGCAGTGGATTATGGAGATTGAAGAGGAAGGGTTGTCGCACTATGAGGGGCCGTGGGGGAAGGCGGCTATGGAGACCGTGGGCGAGGATAGGAGGGTTATGGTTAAGGAGATTCTGTTTGATATGCAGAGACGGGAGGCGAGGCTGAGGTGTGGGACGAGGGGCGCGAGAGAGGGGGATCCGGATGAGAGGGCGAGGGTTAAGGATATTTGGTGGTGAGTAGTGAGCTCAGCTGGTTAATGATATCAGAGATTGGAGGGGATGGGATGGGATAGGAGGGAGGGAGGGAGTCAAGGGAACGAGAGATGAGCAACGAGGCACGACGTCGATGGATTTAATATAGATAGTATGATGGAGGCAGCATGATCTTTCTGCCATCAGATATCAAAGTAACCTCAAAAACTAGCAAGATTCAAGAAAGAAAGTTTGTACCATATTGTATATGCATGCTAGCTCCCCCGGTCGTGGAGTTGCTTTTTGGGTTGCAAGGTATCCAATGAAGAACAGCATGGCACAGCTGCTGAACTCTTCACGCACTTGTGTTTGTGTATGGATCTGTAGTTCGCAACCCAAGTCAGGGCAAGTGCCTGGAGCTCAGAGGTTGCCATGCAATGATACACTTACAATCACCACAGCGTCTCCCTCCTTTCTCCCTTCCCACTCGCTCCACGTAGTCCATCGCATCTCCCTATTACCCTCTCGAGCCTCTCGAGCTAACCTTTAGTTCCCTTCTCCCATCCCCCTTACCCCCCTCCATTCTCCAGTTACAAATTCCACTCGCCTCAGTTCCCTCAGCAACGGTTCAAACTTTTGCCAACTGCTTTCTTCACCGCGCCTCAGCTCTCCTCTGTGACAGATGACAGATTGTAGGCCCCACTGGTTCGCGGGTTCAGTTTGAGAGATGAGGGGCATTGAGAGGTGAGTGTAGGGAGGGGAAAGGGGGAAAGGGGGTCGCTTATTTTTTTTGCTTGAGAGAGGAGAGGGGAGAAGGGATGCAGAGAAATATTGGAATAACTAGTGTGGTGTATATGCAGAATCTAGCTTGGGATATGAGCAGTGTGCAGGGTCAGTGTGCGGATTTCAGTAGTACTGATGTTAGTAGCCTTCCCTCGTCAGATAAACCATAAGAACGAACAGTCAATTTTGAATGTAAACAACCACAATTAGAATTTCTAAGGAGCGAAGACGGTATTAATCAAGAGATGCCTTATATGCTATGGAGCGGAGCTAGTCCCAGGGGGGCCTTACACGTGATATCCAACTAACGACCGATGTCAACACTAGGGATCTTGCAAACAAACAGATGTGAATCTGATGAGATTGGGTATTCAGGAGGTCTAAAACCTAAACAGCACCGATCAATCCTACCAACGCCAAGACCATGCAACTCCCCCACATCAGCCTCCAAGAATCTAATTTTCCTCCCTCCCTCCCTCCCCAACCCCCCACATTAAAATCAACTCTCCATAATAACCTCATTACAAGCCCCAATATCCCCGCCAAAAGCATCTAAATCCAAAACCTCAATCCTCCGCATCCACGTCTCAGGCCACAGCAAAAAGACTCCATGCACATCCTTCATATGCGCCTGCCACTCCTCATCGAAAATCGTCTCCCGATTATAACACGGCACTCTTTCCTCTCCCGTCCCAGATACGCCAGCTACGCCAGAGCTAGAAACACTAGATAGGCTCTTGCAGAGATCTAGAATTCGGAAACCCTCAGAGGCGGGGATTACCGTCCAGGCGGGTTTGGTAGAGAGGTGGTGTTCCCGAAGGGCGCGGAAGGGGTCTGGTGCGGGAGAGTGCCGGGGGTAAGGGGGGAGGTGTGAGGAGGGCGTGGTGTGCGAGTGGATTAGAGGGGAGGAGTAGGGGAGGGGGGAGGAGTGCGAGGGGGGGAAGTAGGGGGCTGGTGAGGGGTAGGTGGTGGTGGTTGGGCGGGAGGCCATGGAGAGCAGGACTTGCGAGGGGGAGAAGTCGGTTGGTGGTGGGCGGCGGTAGGCTGACATGGAGGCTGAGGGGTCGGAGGTGTCCATCTCTTCGTCGTCCGCGGTGGAGATCCGGGAGGAGGAGATGGAGCTGGTGCGTTCGGAGTGGAGTTGGGCTGTGGGCATTTCTCTGGTTTTTGTTAGTTCAGTTTTTCTTCTCAATAAAAGATGGGAAACCCACAATCGTCCCCTCCCACTCGACCCTTCCGCAATCGTGAGATTCAGCCCTTCATTCTTGATATGTATTGCAACATGCTATCCTCGTCAGCTGACCATGCGGGAAATTCCCAGATCCATGAAACACGCACCTTCCGCAAATTCGCCGCGGTCTTTGTTTCCTTTTGGCAAAAACCACAAATGGACTCGCACTTGGCGATGGAGAGCACGCCGGTGGTGTTCCAGGGCGGGTGGAGGTGGCCTTTGCTGCAGGTGGTGTTCCCCAATGTGCTTTCCAGCGACATTGTTCGGCGGACGATCGCGCGCGGGTGGAGGGCGTGCTGGCGGCGGACAGAGCAAGTCATCAAGAAGACATGTAGGGGCTTGCACCCGGAGAGCTGATCCGGATGGAGGTGGAGGAGGGCCGATGCGAGCCAGATATGTATACTGTCCCTCTCTTCTCTCACCGACACACAAAAGAAATTCTTGAAGAGAAGAAAAATGATACGATAAGAATAATGGCGGGACGAGGAGTGTGGTGTGGGATGGATTATTCTATCGGAGAGGAGGATGTTGGGATCGGGGAATTAATTATATCATTTGTGCATGAAACAAAAAGGACAGACGTTCTTGCTCGAGCTGATCTGCCGCCAAGAGAGGATTTCATCTGACCTTATATGTCCGAAGGGCCAGAGCTCTGCGCCGCCCAGGTTACCGCGACACAGGGCCTTTTGGGCAGCGGCAGCGAGAGCAACGCCGGTGGGCCACTGGACCCTTACAGCACTTGCATAGAGGATAGGATAGGATCGGATCATAGGACAGGACAGCATATGATAGTATAGGGATAGGGTAAATAGGGCGTGGTTTAAGAGTGCGACGTTGTGGTGTTGGCTGGGTGCTGGGTGAGTGCTGTGAAGTGAAGTGTCTGTTGGCGTCTTCTCTCAGACGGGAAATGCTCGCGAGTGGGGCACGGCTGCAGAGATGCGATTGGCTGCGACGTGCAGTGAAGCGTGCGAAGCGTGCCTGAGAGGCAGCCTCGCCCAGCGAATTGCGAGTACGGACCCTGCTCGCCCGAGCCGCAAAGACGATTGCCTGGGATGAACCTGATCTGCGGGATCCTGAGCGCAAGTTGCGAGGCGACCAAAGAGACCCAAAGCAGAGGGATCTGAGGAAGAATGAGGCGGAATGGCCTGCTTGGGTCGTGCTCCACGTGATCTGCCGGAGGATCTTCGAGGGATAAAGCTTGAATCTTAATGCAGGACATGAGGGCTGCATGAGTCGCAATAACCACCCGTTCTAGGAGTTGTTCGTCGCATTTCTCAGACGGTTTGGGGTTGAGAAGAGTTGGCGATGGTTGATGCGAAGACGAGGTCCTGAATATCAATCGGCTCTCCCTATCTCCCTCATGCGGATGTTGTTGGATATTTCCCGGGGGACGAGGCGTTGTTGATGTACGTAGATATAAGGCCGCTGCCCAATCGGCATCGAACCATCCTGTGCAGGGAAAGTGGGTTCTTCCACAGCATCACCTTTAACCTCACTTGGACGTTCTTGCGAATCTGCTTTTGAAGAATCCAGATGTTGCTTCTCAATACAGCTCAGCTGAGTCATGCTTGTTCCGATTGGAATTATGGTTGACTTGGTGAGGTAGCATTCGGAGCTGTCACTGCACGACCAGATGAGAATCCCTGCTTGTTGAGGTCAAGATTCTGCAAGTCAGCACCAGGGGGGCATATATTCCAGACGTTATGCATGGCCAGAGCAGAATTCGATCACCGATGACTGGCCCAAGAACGACGGAAACTTTGTTTCTCAAAAAAAAACCGATCTGTGCATCTTGATCGTGAAACAAAATCCAACGTTTGCGCCTCTTCCTGTCGGATGCACGTTTAGGGCACAGGTTTTGCACGGGCTATGCCGCATCATCTGAAAGTCGCCCTGCACCAAGAACCTTGGACCACGGAGAAAGCCTTCTCTCTCCAAGGACATCCCCAGCAGATACTCTCTTAAAATGTAAAAATGCATTTCCTACCCCACAACAGATATGAATCCGAGACCGCGAGCCACGAGTCGATAAAAGTCTCCGACAAATCGCATCTCACCCCCACCGCCACTAGTTCGCGTGGGACGATCAGTCAGCACGACCATCCCAGCGCCATCTATTAAAGTTTGGCCAACTTTGTTTCTAGAAGCGGGAAGAGACGCGAATCGCAAGCAGTTGCGCAGAATCCGTTTCCAGAGTGAGGGAAATCTCCGTGTATGTTTCCCTCTACATCCTGCAGGAGTACTCGAGAACGGTATTGCGCCGCGAAGTATGGCAGGGAACAGCTTTTGGGGAGCTTGGGGAATGCGATAGGTGTATAGACTTACTTCTGACGCAGCTTTGGATATTTCAGGACAGTGCCAGAAATGTTCTGGATAACCAAGACACAAGCAACGCATGTTGTTGAATTTCAAAATGTCTGCTCGGGGATGCGATAGGCTTCATAGCCTTTTCGCTGACGCGGCCCTCTATGAGAGGGAAAATGGTTACTTCCATCCAAGTAGTCGCAAAAATTTACAGATGAAGGGATGATTGATGAAAAAGCTGAATTTGTAAGAGGTAGGGATTAGCTCTAACGGCCTCATCTCCTTAGATAGGGGTCCTCCTCGCTAATTCAGGGGCTCGCTAATTCGCGTTTCCTCTAGTACGTCTGCAACTGCTCTAGAAATCAAGCGCGGAGACAACACTCCATCTAACGCGCGAACTTTCTCTCAAGTTCTCTCTCCCAATAAACACTTATCCCAAGCTATTGACTATCACAACATCCACGAACTTGAGTATAGAGGCGGATGTATATCACAATCACGTGCGCCACCCAGGATCAAGGATCAACACCCTCTCACTCCAACACCACAACCTGGTCCCTGGGTCGCAGTCAGATCGGTCACTCGATCTGAATGCGCCATTTCACCGCCCTTCCCGGGCCTTTTTCGATTTCAGATCTCGGGAGTCTATTGGTGGAGATTCGGGGAGCGTAAGCCACATATGTGGACACGGACTGGGGATCGAAGTGGAGTGGAGTGTTCCCCGGGATAAAGAGGAGTGGAGGCATTGGAGGGGGGACCTTCTCTCTATTTTTGATTACATGTGCTTATTATTTCTTAATTGTGTTTAAAGAAAGAGCCACCGGCGCCTCTGAGCACTACAATTGCCTCTACGACAGCTGGTTACACGCGACAGAAGAGACACCCCTCAGAAAACGCGGCTGGGTTCTTCAGGAGCACCGTCTTAGTCCACGAACTATTCATTTTGCGACCCCTATAATCTGGGAATGCCGAGAGCTGACAGCTTCTGAGGCGGAACCGACTGGTATCTCCAATGGAGACAAACGAAAATGGCCCTCCAAGAAAATACAATTGCCGGCGCCTAGACCTCAGGCTATGGACCTGCTAGATCAGTGGGAATTGGCTTTTTCGGATTTCAGTGAGTGCGCCCTGACGAGACCGGAGGACAAGCTAGTGGCAATATCTGGCATTGCCAGAGTCATTGCTGCTAAACTTGAGGACGAATACCTGGGAGGCATTTGGCGAAAATACATAACAAATGGGCTGCTTTGGGTAACGAATTCCACACTAGAGACTCGAGAGCCGTCGCGGTCTGTGTCGTACATAGGTACGTCTCTTCTGGCTCTTCAGGGACGGATGACTAACGCGTGTTTTCAGCTCCGTCATGGCCGTGGGCATCAGTTGATGGTCCGATACTTCCATTCTGGGACAATCAGAGGCTTGTTGGGTCCTTTATTGAGCTTATTGAAGCAAAGATAATACCTTTAGCCGGCGACCCTTTTGGGTAGCTCACAGATGGCTACCTTGATGTCAGGGGCAAAATCTTCGTTTGGCCAATCAGTCTGATGGAAGAGCTGCATGAAAAGAGACTCGACAAGCCCAATTCTGACGTGGATTCTATCAACTCCGGTAGCAGTTCTGAGCATGAATTGGACATCGCTATCAACCTAGATGACCCAATGCAAACCGACTGGAGTAACAGGACCACTTACTTTCTTCCTGTTGCAGAAGTGGAAAATATCCACGCCGTTCCCAATTGCTTCCAGGGCCTTCTCCTACAAAAGACGATGAGTCAAGTGCCAAACCCTAACACTCCAACAATGTACGAAAGAATAGGCATCGGCGCCGCTATCAAGAACGTGGATTCTACCAAGATTGCGGAGAAGATATTGCTATGGAATCACCCGCCCTGGCCGGCCGAGGAATTGGAAACTATTCGGCTTATTTAAGCTACTTTTCATACCCACGGGTCGGGGGTTGCGACTTGTTTCCGCAAACATGTTCTGAGGGATTGTAAGTCACCCAGTCTATTAACACCGCATCGGAGAGTGGTGTTAGTGATTGTAGAAACGCTGACGAGACTTCAAGACTGAATTCATTGTTGCTTGATTCTTACCTCTTGGAAAAATATTGTTTGACGAACCTGGGCCCTGATGTATAGAATTTGAGTAAACAGACTAATAAAGCGATCAAAGTCTTCCTTTTGACGGTGGAGATCCTGTATATAGTATTGAGGTGGGAGTCACAGATTGGAAATAGGAAAAAGGCCTGCAAGACTAAGCAGCGGGACGTTCCTTAGGAAAACTCCAATGATTTAATTTTGCAAAAAGATAGTAAGCATCATCTTTCATCCAGCCCATGAAACTTCCTGTATGTTTGACAATGCCTCTCGAAATTCTGCTTGCGGGGGAAGATCTTGCCGTATTTCCGGCAGGATGGTACTAAGCATTGGTATGCTCGGGTGGGATCCAGCTGGTGCTTCTGATGCACATGTGTCTGTAGATGTGAGTTGGCAGAGCAAGCAAATTGGCAGCCCTCAAAAGAGCATTTCCAGTCTCGATTGTGGAATCTCTCGTGTTGCCTAAGTTTGCAGCACGTTAATCAGGGATCGAAGTGGAAATGATTTATAATTAGCAGGCTTACTTTAATTCACAAAGCTTGTTGTAGCTTTTCAGGCAGATACCGCAGCTATAGGTATCTTCTGCCGGAATGGAGCTGGTTTGGTAAGGGAAAGGATAGCTGCTAGGCTGGAAGTCTGTTGGAGATGGCGGATGATTGGTCGGTTCGGACGTTATCCATGGAAGAGGCGACAATGCTGCTAGTGTAACTGCCTCGGTACCAGAAGTGGGAATTCTTTGAGTGTGGACGTTGAAGTGGTTTGGTTTGGTTGTGTTATGTGTGGTTAGTGAAGTCCCGGAATCCGAGTAAGATTGATCAGCTGCCGAAGAAAGTGATGCAAAGTATTCGCAGGACGAGTCGCAATGTTGATTGTGATCGTGCCAGCAGAGGTTCGAAATGAGTGTGCAATGGGTGGTCTCCTGTCGAAGGAACGACGGAGACCAGCTCCTTAAACGTTGATATAGAAAGGATCTGGAGGCTAAAGACCATCCAGAGGCAAAGGAACGTACTAAAGGCCCGAGTATGGGTTCAAGTATAGCGAAAAGACAAAAAAGGCCAGGAAAGCGGGCGATCGATGTTTTAAATGTAGCGAGGCCTCTCAACCAAGGCCTGTGAAGTACCTAGCGGCAAGGCGGATTTTGTAGATAGCCCCTATGCGTGGGCTCAAAAATATGCAAGCGACCAAATGTGGCCACGAATGAACGGCTCTGCAATACCTTGGCCCAGCCTTGTAGCCTGCTGGTCAGACCGTTCCCAGAAAATTGAGCCCAAGGATGACAAACACATTCTCGCTCAGCCTATAACAATTTTCTACAATTTGCAATCTGCATGTTGGGAAGTTTTGGGAAAATTTGAGCTCAAGAACCACAGCGATGTCCCCGCTCTGCCTGTCACACCTTCAAGTGCAGATCCGTACGCTTGTGATAACCACTTCTTAGCAGACCAACAATTAAAGTCGTGGGGATCGCACCACATCAAAATTTCCAGCTTCACATATATATAAGGAAACAATAGTCCAAAGTGAAGTTTGCATTATCGACTCTACCATCATTCAACAAAGCCCCTAACACAATCTTTTCGCCCCCATCCACCCCACGCACTAAACTATTATTCATCCTCACCATGGGCTTAAACAACGTTCGCTCAGGATATAATCTCCTGACTCGGGCAGGGGGCGGCATCGAGATACCATCCGTCATTCCCGAGTTCGGCAATCTCCCCCTCACCATCATCTCCTACAACTTCGGCCAAGACGACCTGAACCAACACATCTCGCTATTGAGAAACGGAAAAAGCGACATCTGGATGCATCTTTCAATCTCGCCAAAAGGCACTGGCGAGACGGGTTGCGCAAGAACCATTTCGTTCGGAGCTGCAGACCAGCCGTGGAAGATCCCTAATATCCATGTGAGCCGGGGACTCCGCAAGCCTCACTCGAGCTACAACGGAGGACAACCAGAGACTCCAGAGCTGGTTTATGTCTTAGTCTTCCAAGGACAGAGTGGAGGACTTCGATCGAAGCTCGTATTAAGATCTTCCTTGGATCTAGTGGGGGCTGAAATGTTTCTCATGGCTGCAAACGGCTTTTCCGTTGTCTTTAGCGGTGCCTTGTTGAAGAAGAATTTGGAGAAGCGGGGTGATGTCGACTATAGTTTTAAAAGCGTCAACAGTTTGGAAGAGCTGCAGGCTGTTGATTCTGACCATTTGAAAAAAGTCATAGGTATTCTATGTTGAGGGGAGACAGGGACCAAGAAGATCGTACGCTTAGCAGCGTTCAATTGAATAGTTAACTTACACTCTCGTCTCAAAATTGGTATCGTAAAAAAGCCCACAACTGTAGAACATAAAAGCAGTAAACTTACGAACTCGAAAGTAAAATTCACCGTACCTATTTCGAGCTCAATCGAGTTCTTATATGAGTTAGCTAGGTAGGTGGTAGGAGCCGTGAGCTGGAAATATCACATTCCAACCACAACATAAGTTATGCTCTTCTCAGGCTTATAATAAAATACAATCCTCGACGAGGAACCTCAAGCAGCGCTCATCTAAGATTGTAGGTTTCTACGATGGAGGGACTCGGGCTTTTATTTTAAGTCCCAATTGGGCGCCTCGTGGCAGCGATGCATAGAAGCGCAAGCACGAGACAACGCCATAAAGCCACAAAGTCTGCCCTAAAGGAAGCCTTGGCATATATCTCTCACTTTTCGCGACATAGATCCTCGAAAGATGCCAACACAACTTTCTACGAAGGGAGATAGGCCTTGATGCCGATGCGGCTTTCAAAGCCATTGCTAAAGACTATCTAACTGTAACGGGAGGGGACCTCTCGTTGGGCACCAACAAGGAAAAGCGTAGTGCAGGCAGAAGATGATGTATTCTAGTGGGGTCTACACGCTACCTAAGTACGGTAACGGCTTACGTAACACTAACCTAAGTCCAACAACAAGTGAAACGCGATGGAGGCGTTGAGCTTGACAGCTAGCCTTATTGCGGTCGGCCAGGCAGCGGCGACTGCACTCCAAATCGCGCAAACGCTATGCGAATTAGTTCGAGCAATCAAATCGGCCCCTGAAGAAATCAAGTCCTTGACTCTGGATCTGCGCTTGTCTGGATGCTTAGTCGAAATGAGGCAAGGATGTATCGAGCGGCATTGCAAGAAGACACCACAGTCTCCAGTCCTGCGATATATTAAGTCTCGTAACGTACTAGACCCTACCTTCACCTCATCGGCGCTTGGAATAGCTGGTTTAGCTAGGGGGCGGGCATAATTCTAAGCACCCTATCTAGATTAAACGAGATCAGACCGCTTATAGCAAAGCTAGCCTTAATATTCTTTAGCGTAAATACTACTTCCCTTACGGGGCTATATAGAGTAGTAAAGTACTCCTTACTAATCGTATTTACACCTCCTTACTTAAGTCGATTAACTTAGTTATAATAGGCTACCTTAAGTGAGGTAAACGGTACTATATCATAAGGCTAGAGCTTATAAGAGGTATAAGAAGGGAGATAATATAGAAGAATATTATTCGCGAAATAGAACTCTAAGATTTTAAGAGTCTCGTGTATTCTAAAGCCGTCGTAGATTAGGACGCGTGATCTCTTACTCACTTATTCCTTTATTTTAGGATTAAATATACGCTTTAGCTACTCGAAGCTAATTATAGAGTTAGTATATCTAGAGTTAGAGTATATATACTACTATCTAGGGGTATAGAAGGTAGTCTAGTTACTTTAATAAGTATTTACTAGCTAGATTATTATTAGTTTTAAATACTTACTATTACTACTAATATATTTAATTATAGTTACGAATATACGCTTAACTCGCGCACCTCTATAGTCTCACTTATTATACTTACTTATAAGGACATTAATAGAGCTTAGTATAGATAGTATTACTGTAACGGCACGGACGATCACAAGCTGAGTAGAGGCATATGGGAGTGTATACGTAGGCTAAAAGGATCGATTCCATAGGCCTAATACGGAGGAAACGAAGAAGATAAAGAGAGAAAAGAAGAAGAGAAGAGAGAGCTAGCTAAATGAGAGGAAATTAGCCCGTGCGGCCGCGCCACGAGCTAGAATCCCCCTAGTTTAGGCCCCCCCCCTTCTGAACCGTGCACGTGACGCTCGTCGTTACACTTATAAATGTTTTTCTCGTGACGGTTCCAGTCTACAATGACTCCGGCGCTACAAACCACTAGAAAAGCTCGCCGAATAGCCCTGTGGAGCTCGAGCCAATAGCCAGGCCTCGATGAACAATGCTGTTTCCATGGCAGTAGTTTAAGGCGCTCGCGATCTGTTCTGCTGAACTTCCCAGCCTGCTTTGTCGGCACACTTCTCGACCTGCTGAACTTTCGTTGTGCTTATCGTTGGTAGACCGTGGCAAAATAATCGTAGCCGCGACCCGATTATCGTGTGGACCTGTCGAAAATGCGATTGAGTTCGACTTTCTCAGCACCCAAGCGAGCCCTTACGGTTATTGTGCGCTATTCCCCACTGCCTCGATCCCCAAATGCAACGCATGCCTCATAGTGCAGCAAAATCAATTGTATCTCAACAATTGTATGTGACCATCTAATCTTAATAACTCACTGTGCTCTCACTAATAACTTCGAAAGTTGTGATTGCCCTCAATGGAGCTTGCCAACAACAGCCAGTAACAGGCAAAGTCGTTTCCTTGCAAGGCTCTCTGTTCTCCACAACCCAGGTCAACATCACTTCACCGAGCGCTGCGGCAACGGGTACTTCAAGCAGCAGCACAACATACTCATCCTCGTCATCAACAATTTCCGCAAAGCCTCAAAACCAGACCCAATTATCAGGTGGTCTCTTAACTGGAGCAAAAGCAGGCATTGGAGTCGGAGTCAGCTTAGGTGTGCTTTTGACCGCAGGCTTCGGCGCCGCAATATTCTGGTGGGGAAAGCGCTCTGAGAGGCATAACCAGAAGAAGCAAGGCAATGAAGGAGCGAATGTGATGCCAGATAAAGCAGAGCTAGGCCCAGGGTTGCCAAGAAGAAGGGAGCTAGAGGACACAAATGTGCCGCTAAGTAATGAGGAGCAAGAGGAGCTACTGAGGAGGAGAATAGCTGCTGAGCTGGAGGGAAGTACGGTTAGTCCTGTCAAGGTGCAAAGTGAGAGAGCAGAGCTCGAGGCGTTGCGAGGGTGGGGAAATGTGCCGCTTGAGATGGGATGAGGAACTGGATTTCCAGTGATATTTGTCGTGACGTACCTCAAACCGACTGAATATGCGCGCGTGTAGTATCATTCCTCGATACGATACAATTTAAGAGCTACAGTATGTTTTGACCTTTGAAATTGAGTATATAACCCAATCAAACTTGACAAATCTTCTCACCACCAACTTCACGTGACGGCCCCCAAACACAACCCCGCGGCCTGCAGGGCTGAAGGCGGCCGCCCGATTAGCTCCCCCGCCACGTCTATTTTCTCACGCGCATCTACTCGGACACGATGCATTGTGACTGGTCATCTATTCCACATTTTCAGCTGGGCTGTCTTACTGCATATAAAACGTACTCGGCTTGCAACTCTATCTTCTCTTAACCTCCACCTTACTCTCATCTCATCTCATCCCATCTCTCACCTCCCATCACTCATCACAGCCATCTCTCAAACCTCACCATGTCCCTAGCCTACGGGTCGCGCCCGCCCTCCCGCGCCGCCTCTCCTCCACCAGAACCATCACCCTCACTCAAGCCCCCCCAACAAACCCTTGACGACTTCTGGGAAAGCACCATCTCCAAAGCCCCCGGCAAAATCTCCAACATCTTCCCTCGCTCCCTGTACACCAACATCCTCTCCCCCAACACCACCAGCGGCGCCTCCTCTCACCGCAACGCCGCCGCCTCGTACGAGGAAGCTGCTGCAGCCTGCCGCGTGAAAGTGCAGCGCATCGTGCGCGAGTGCCAGCGCACGAATGAGAAGTACACGGATCCTGACTTCGACCTCGAAGATGATTTCCGACGCAGTCGGAAGAACTGTCTTCGTGGTCTAGAGACCGAAGAAGATTCCGATGATGAAGGACCGCCGAGAGTCGATGGCGGTGATTTGAGCGCGGCGTTGAGCACGCTGCTTGCGAGTAATGTGCTGGGCCCGCGACCGAGCGTGAATCTGGATTTGGTGCCGCTGATGCAGACGATGAGAGCTGGTGTTGGAGCCAGGAAGAATGAGCCTGAATGTGTGCATCGTGTGGATTGGGTGTTTGACGAGCCGAGCTTTACGGTGGATGGGTTTGCGAGCAGTGATGTGCAGCAGGGGAGTAATGGGGATTGCTGGTGGATTGCGGCGGTGGCGACGTTGTGCTCGATGGAGGGGCTGATGGATCGCGTTTGTGTGGCGAGGGATGCGGAGTGTGGAGTTTATGGGTTTGTTTTTTATCGCGATGGGGAGTGGATTAGTACGGTTGTTGATGATAGTTTGTATTTGAGGATGAGGGATTATGATGCGGATTTCGATGATTATGACCCCACGGGTGAGAAGGAGAGGAAGTATAAGCATCGGTATCAGACGGGCAGTGAGGCGCTGTATTTTGCGAATTGTCAGAGTGCGAATGAGACGTGGCTGCCGCTGCTGGAGAAGGCGTATGCGAAGGTTCATGGCGATTACGATGCTATTGCTGGCGGAAATCCTGGCGAGGCCGTTGAGGATATGACGGGTGGTGTCACGACAACCATCATGACAAACAAGATTCTCAATAAGCAGAAGTTGTGGAAGGAGTTGCTGAATGAGAAGAAAGAGTTTGTGTTTGCTGCTTCATCGCCATGGATGGGAAAAGACACCGAGTCGAGGCAAGGCCTTGCCTTGAGCCATGCGTACTCTGTCTTGAGAGCAGTAGAGGAAGTGGGTGAGGACGACAAGAAGGTCCAATTAGTACTCATCCGGTAAGTACTTCTGCAACTTCCGAATCACTCTTAATCTTTTTGCCAAGAACATTTCTAACCATCTCTCAGTAATCCCTGGGGAAAACGAGCCTGGAATGGGATGGGCGAATGGAGCGGGTCCTGGAGCGATGGCTCAAAAGAATGGACTCCCTACTGGATGAAGAAGCTCAACCATCACTTCGGCGACGATGGAGAATTCTGGATGTCTTTCCGTGACTTTACAAGGAAGTTCAACGTCATCAATCGTACGCGGCTCTTCGATGAGAGTTGGATCGTGGTGCAGCAGTGGACTTCTGTCCACGTATCATGGGTGATCGGGTACTTGAAGACTAGGTTCGTCATTGAAGTGAAGAGCGAGGGACCTGTGGTTGTGGTTCTTAGACAGGTTAGTGAACTTTCATTCCTCTGTCAAGATGAATTTCCGATACTAATCAAGTGGATGAATAGCTTGATGATCGCTACTTCAAAGGCCTGGAGGGACAGTACTGGTTCAGCCTCGAGTTCCTCCTACAAGAAGAAGGAGCCGAGCAGGACGACTACATCGTACGCGCCCGCTCCACCTCTCCCTGGGGCGACCGCTCCATCTCCGCCGAAGTGACTCTCAAGCCCGGGAAGTACGAAGTCCTGCCCAAGATCACGGCCGCGCGAGACACGTCCAGACCCGTTGTGGAAGCGGTTGTGAAATTGGCGGCGGAGAATAACCCGAAGAAGTTGAGGCAGATTGGGATGAATTATGATATTGCGCATGCTAAAGGAGGGTTTGAGGAGGAGGAGAGGCAGAAGAAGGAACGGGCGAAGAGGAAGAAGGAGAAGGAGGAGAAGAAAAGGAAGGAGGAGAGGCTGAAGATGGAGGAGGCGGCGAAGAAGGCTGCGGAGGATATGCTCAAAGAGGAGCAGAAGGAGGCGTTGATGGAGAAGATTAAGAGCGAGATGAAAGAAGAAGCTGGTGAGAAAACGGAGGGTGAAAGGAAAGCGACGGAGGAGAAGGCGGAAGAGAGTAAGGAGGGAGTCGAAGAAGAGACTTTTGTGGACGTAAAAGAGGATGCTAAAGATGAGACGACCGAAGAGAAGGGCGAGGGGTCCAAAGACGAAACCAAGAAAGAGACGAAAGCACAGCCCAAGGAAGATACTAAAGAGGAACCCGAGAAAAATGTCCGAGAAGTGAAAGAAGTCAAAGAAGACCCCAAGCCGCGTCCCAAACACGCCTCAGATGATGCTCGGCAGACACAAACACACCACGACGAAGTCGAAATAACCAAAGAACACGAGGCAGAGAAGAAAGTCCATATTTCCGAAGACTCTGCTAAGCCACACCCACCTGGGGGAGAAGAGGGTGGGGAGCCAGAAGATGTAGAGAAAGAGAAAGAAGAGAAGAAAGAGGACGAAGTCAAGAAAGACGAGCCTGAGAAACCGAAGCCGTCGGATGTGGAGCCAGCGGATAATCCCTGGAATGCGGTTACGGTTATTGGGCTGCTGGTTTACTCGAAAGATCACGATGCGACTGTCACGCTTGTTAAGCCTGTGGACCCAGAGGATGATGCTTTACTGTGAGAGGAAATCAAGGTTCCAAGTTGATGTACTGGGGATATCAGGGAGGCGAGAACAATTCTACTCATTTCATCTTCTACAGATTCCAATATTCAACTCCTTTCTCCTACACCAACCTAAGATTGCTCCCGTGGTTTCAAGTCCAATTATGAAAATCTTAAGACTGGTCGATTCATGTCCCATCCTAAGCTGGTAGGATTGCAATCCTACGTGTGCCTAGAATCATCCCTTTACAACCGTACTCCTAATTCAAAGACATCATTCACACAGCCAGCCAAGCTCAAACAACTGAAAACTGTTGGCACGCCTACCACCCGTCAATCTTCTTCATCTTCAAATGCATGCCATGCACAGGCTTCGTAGTAATCACCCCCGCCGGCCAAACCTTCTCGTTAGGATCGGCCATCTTCAGCTCAAAACTCCCCGCCACCGCAGCAAGCAGGCACTTAAACTCCGACTTCGCAAAGCCCATGCCAATGCAACTCCTCGGGCCATGCAAGAACGTGATCTGAGCATAGTTGCTCTTCGCACCGCCCGTGTTCGCCGTCCCAGGCTGTAACCATCTCCCAGGCAAGAACTTCTCAGCTTCTTCGCCCCACAGGTGCTTGCTGCGGTTGATAGCCCACGGGACGAGCAGCACGCGCGTGCCTTTGGCGATGGGTTGGGATCCGATGTAGGTGTCGCGCGTAGCTTGGCGGATGGTGATGGGGACTGTGGGGTAGAGACGCAGAGTCTCGTTGATCACGGCGTTGAGGATGGGCAGGGCTTCGATCTCAGCGTCTGTGGGAGTTTCGGTCGAGGTGATGGAGGGCAGGTGCTCGCGAATCTCGTCGCGGAGCTGGGTTTGCCAGTCAGGATTGGTGGCTAAAAGCCAGACGGCCCAGGTTAGGGCGCTGCTTGTTGTCTCATGTCTTCGATTTTGTCAGTATTTGAGTGTGAGAGATGGAAGGGGGAGGGGACGTACCCAGCAGCGAGGAAAGTCAACATCTGATCTACCAACTCATCATCGCTGAAATTATTCGACTCGATCAACAGACTCAAGATATCATTCCCTCCCTCCCCCTTCGTCTTCGCCTTCTCCCGCTTATCCCTTACAGTCTGCAAGCAAAAGTACTTCAGCTTGCCAGTCGTTTCTCGCAACACCTTGTTTTGATTAATCGGCAGCTTCTGCACCAGATCCTGCGGTCCCACAATATTCGTCGCAAAGTAAATCGCTCGTTCCATCGTCGGCTCCAGGAGTTCATTATAAGCATGGACCAAAGGATCATCGTCATTGCGCACTGCATTGAAATCCCTCCCCATGCCTGCAAGACCAATGATATCAAGCGTGACTCTCGTCGCCCACTCCCCAAACTCAACAACATGGTCATTACCGCCACCATCTAACTCCTTCTCGATCCCCTCAACTAACCCGCGACTCTTAGCCCAGAACACCGGATACAGCTCCTTGATATGCTTGAGCTGGAAACTCGGCAAAACATTCTTGCGTTGGAACTTGTGCACGTCGCCCTCGACGAGGATTAGCCCGGCGCCCAGGATCTTGACCAGGAACTTCCGGATCGCCGGCGGCTTCTCAAAGTCGTAGGAGTTGTCGGACAGCACGGATTTCAGCGTCTCCGGGGAAGTCGGGATCAGCCGGTCTTCGTTGAAGAAACCTCTGAAGCGTAGGAGCCCATCGTTGGGGATGTCTTGTACCCAGTTGAGCATTTCTTGGCCGGGGGGCTTGGAGAATTGCGCGGTGCCGTTGCCATAGAAGATGTTGTAGCTCTGTAGTTGAGAATTAGTATTTTCTTTCCCGTTTCTGTGAGGGAAGTGATATGTAGACTTACTGTTGGACCGGGGATGTGCCGCAGAGGATTAAAGAAGAAGGGCCAGATGAAGACGGTGTAGAAGACTGCGAGGAAGAGATCGTAGGCGAAGAAGCGGATTACGGCCCGTGAGAAGCGTTCAGGGAGCAGCTGTGGTGCTGAGTAGACCACAATAGCTGTTATGACGCTGGTCACAGCGAACGTTATCTTGATGTTACGAGTAGACATCTTGGCTTCGAGAGTCGTAAGGTTGCAAAAGATCTTCACGTAGAAGAGATGATAGTCTCTTTTAAGATGGTGAGTTGCAAGGGAGAAGGTTAAGGTGAAAAGACATCCAGCGTCGAGTGAAACGCGACACCGATCACACTAAATATACAGACCATCACAGAGTTCTAGAGGCCGAGGCTGGCGTCGTGGTGACCTGACTAGGTTAGTCCAGCGTCGCAACTTTATTTAGGCAGCACAAAAGGAAGAATAGCAATGGAAGCTTCGATGGAATGAAGGACGCGGACATGACGTAGCGTTGAGAAATATTTGCATATGATTGTGGTGTCGATGCGACGTTTCACAGGAGACCTGAACCTCGGTACGCGGGCATGGCGGGGTTAGCGCTGTGGAGTCGGCAATTGATGCGAGGCCCCCACTGATTTGTGCGACGAGGGCTTCTTGTTTCAGCTTTAATTGCGAAGATCGTTATTTCTATTCGGGTTTATATTCCTCCGAAGTGTCCAGAGACATAGATTCATATATGAATGTAAAGGCGACATCAATGAGTAACAGCGCAAGTTCCCACGACCGTATCGGCAGACAGGGTACCTGAACTCCCAGCGGCCAGATAGCATTGCTATTATATCAAACCCAGGTGCTTTTGGGTCCCTATAGAATTTCAGACGACAAATAAGCCCCCTAAAGACGATTTTCGTCTTGGACCTAAGCAGTCGCCGCTCTAAACTAAGCCGAGGGTGAGTGTTCCTAACCCTTGCAGCCTAGGCACGAAGCCGAGAACCCATTTTAGCTCTCTTGTAACCTAGTGTATATGTTTTGCTGTGGCGCTATGTAGAATTGCTATCTCATATTTTGCTAAAATGTCCACCAGAGCGACAGCCATTGACGCAATGACGTAATACGTATTGGACATGACTTTGTGATCCGGTTAGCACTGGCTTTGGGCAGGCAGCTGAACCGAAGCTAGGAAACACTTGTCGCATGCAAGAGAATATTTAAGCAATCCGCTGAATTAAGCAAAGGTAATTAATTAAATAGGGCATAGGTCTAAGCCTACTACCGATAACCAACTTAGTACTTAAAAACTTAGTCTATGTAAAATAATTTAGGGAATGTTATGAATCAAGCCGAATAATTTTATGAGTCAAATATGACCTCCCGAAGTGTTCAAGTCTAGATCCTATCCGTCGTGCTGCCACCAGCGTTGCACTTTATCCTCAAATTTACGCGCCAAATTGGAGCAAATCAGAAGGCTGAGATGTCCATTTTGGCTCTCTGATTAGCTGGAACTGCTCGGTTAGAAGTGCAACGCTGGTGTCGGCGCAACGGATAGGGGATCTAGAGATGGCAAATTCGGCTATGTTTTCCTTGTTTTCTAAATAAAACTTTTGCTGACGGGCTGCTGTCTGAAACATAGCCGCTTGTTTCGACCAATCAAGGCGTTTGGTGCGGATAACTGTTCTAAAGTCCCCGTTCAAGAGGCATCCCTACTACACCCTTATTTGTTAGCGGCAAAGCGGGCATTGCAATACTCTTTTACTGGAGAGACGCGGTGATGAACAGTGCGTCAATGCCCGGGGGCTTGCATCTGCTCTTACCGCTGTTGAAAAGATTTCAAGAAGCCGTGCATTAGTCGATCCTCATTCAACGAATCGCCACGGCTGCAGTTTTCCAGGGCGGTTAGAACTTTTTGTAACTTACTTTCGTGCAAACTTTCGGCCCCTCCCCCCTCACTACCCCTCTCGTCCGGCCAGAGTTACTACTTTTATTCCCTTGATCAACACAATTGCTGCGAAATTTTCCGAATTTTGCTCCCAAGATTTCAAATATTTCACTTATTCAATCGGTGTTTTGCGCATTACCTTGTTCTCGCTCGCTCTCCTCTAAGCCTCGTGTATCATTTCCTCCATCGTTCCAAAAGTTCTGCTGTTGACGGGTGTTTTAGTCCTTAGTAGTAATGAGAATCGCGTGTCTCCAGGTCTGTTAGCAGCACAACGGTCGCATTTATGATGCTAAAGAAGCTTACAGTTCAATCCTCAACTGGGCGATGTAGACAAAAATCTCGACCGCGCAGATGCTGTGCTGAAAAAGGCAAATCTTAAAGATATAGATCTTCTCGTTCTACCTGAATTGGCATTTACAGGTACGTTTCATTTCATTTCATTTGAAGCTTCAGGCCTGTTGGGACGCTTGACTGCTATTATTGGCGAGAAGTTCCGTTCTGGTAGATTATTAACTTTACAACCCCGAGTTTTACTTCCAGTTCCAGATCTGGATGTTGAAACTGTTAATACATAGAGATTATCATGATTAATCTTAATTTTTTTTTAGGCGACTTCGGATCATTACAGCATTTTAGTCCATTCCTTGAACAAACTGCATCTGGAATTTCCTCGCTTTGGGCCAGAGTAACAGCATTGAAATACGAATGTGTAGTAGTAGTCGGCTATCCATAGAAGCTTGATATTCCTTCGGGGTTGGCGCTGTCACCAGAATTCTACAATTCTTCGATCCTCATTGACGCGGATGGTGAAACTATTGCGAATTATCGGAAGTCTTTTCTCTTTAACATTGAAGAGACGTGGTCTCAGGAAGGTCTTGATGGCTTCTTCAATGAAGAGATTGAGGGTTTAGGAAAAGTTGCTATGGGAATGAGTGAGTGACCGATAAAATCAAATTCGCACCTATCATTCACTGTTCCACCTACTAATATTAGTGAATTGGGACTTTATAGGTGTAGATATGAAGTAACTCTTCACCTGCCTAAGTTTATATGGTAAGACTGACTTGCATAGCCTTTACAGATTCGAAGCGGACCAGGTCGGTGTGCAATTTGCCCATCAAATCCTCTACAATGAAGCAAACCTTGTAATTATTTCTATGGCCTGGCCTACCAGAGAATCG
The DNA here is from genome assembly GCA_002865655.1 of Hyaloscypha variabilis F. Classification (NCBI taxonomy): domain Eukaryota; kingdom Fungi; phylum Ascomycota; class Leotiomycetes; order Helotiales; family Hyaloscyphaceae; genus Hyaloscypha; species Hyaloscypha variabilis. The sequence goes on along the minus strand of KZ613944.1, from coordinate 227,083 downwards.
AAGAGTTCATACTGTCAGACACCAGGGGATCCAGACATGGAAACACTATCGTATTGGCTCGCGAATCTTGAACCAATTCTTAGAGCCGAAACTGTGGGGGAGATCATTGTAGTTCTCGCAAATCGAACAGGAGCGGAAGAGGAAGTTGTGTACGCAGGCACAAGTGCAGTTTTAGGTATCAATGCTGGTGAGGTAAAGGTCTACGGGATTCTAGGCAGAGGGGAGAATCAACTACTCGTTGTCGATACGAACAAGCGGCCACAGGCAAAACTAATCGCAGAGCCAGGGGACGTGATTGGAACTTCTGACAAAGCGACTGCATCATCGGACGTGTCGAGGGCCGGGACTTCAAGCTTCAATGAGATCTCTGACTTGAGCGCAAACAGTCGAAACACGGCTCCACAGGCGGTGATTGGGACTTCCGACAAGACAAACACGTCATCTGACGTATCAAGGACTTGGACTTCAATCTTCACTGAGAGCTCTGGCTTGAGCGCAAAAACTCGAACCACAGCTCCTACTTCCGAGAAAGACACTAAGTGGGGAAAATATTCCTTAAATCAATCTACTCCCCCAATATTGTGGCCATCACCTGTTCCCGGCCAAATGGAAGAGGAAATTGGAGATGATATAAAGTCCAACGAGTCTGCCGACAGCTGCGTAGAAACTATCTTGTCGTCCGGCCAATCTTTCGCCAACCAGGGAATCAGAGACACAGCCGAAAAGGTGATGTTGCGAATCTTTGTGCGAGATGAAGTGCTCAGTCCCTTATTTGCACAATCATTGGATAAATTCGATACCGACAGAGTGGTGAAGAATCTTGCTAGCTTCATCAAGGGCTTTTGCTGTCTGCTCAGTCGTGAACAACCTTCTCCTGATCAGAAAAAGGGCATCAAGTTTCTCCGACATAGAGCCAGACAATTCGCAGCTCTTATCTGCGAAGAACTTAACCCCGTGAAACTCTCCCATGAGTTGGAGAGATCTAAGAGCTGTTCTGCTGAAAAGAAGGCTCGCCTTGCCCACTGGATATCAGGTGCCTCATCTAGCCCGTTGCTCACAAATTTCAGTATTGCAAGCGACGAAGAATATGGCAGTGAAGCTGACAGTCTGAGTACTTCTGATGGTTTGCCACCAGTTCTTGAGGAGATCAAGGATTTCATGTTTCAGGGGGAGCCTCTGGAACTATTTCGCCATCACTTCGCCCGTTTCGCGGCAGGGGCGTCGATTAAGGAGTGGAATGCTTTGATAAAGGGAGATGATGATTTATCATCCAAATCAAAAACTGAAATCTTACCGACGCAAAATCAACCATTGAAAACTGGCCCTATAACTTTGTGGGCCTTGCTGCAGGACGAAATTACTTTGCACCAGGACGAGAAGTCGTTTAGAGTGTTTTGGAGATGTGTACGGCCTCGATTCCAATTCTTACTTTACTTAGGCTAACTCAAAAAGCGCTGCAATCGTCGATTTGAAGCTCGAATACCAGGAACAGATCGACGAGTTGCAGAGGAATTCTTACGTCAAATGGATTGGAATGTACACCGAGACGGTCCAATGGTCACACACCTCTTCACTTCCAAATGGCTCGAGGATCTTGTTTGGACTTTAGCCCCAGGCCTTCTTGGCAGATTTTCATGGGAGAATTCAGCCGCTCCGGCGAACTCTTCCGACCTTGAAGCTGGCGGGGGCTCGGGGTTTGAAAGAACCAGCTCCAGGTCCTCTGGACGATCATCTGATCTATCATCTGGAGGGTCTAGTGGCTCACCGGTCCCAGAAATGGATATCGGTACGAGCCACAATTCTTCAGCTACAAAAATCACTAATCCCATTTACATCTGTCTGTACAAGCGAAAGGACGGTTTCTGGCGACTACGGCACGCCAACCTACCCCGGTCTGGTACGAATAACCAACTGCTAGGTGCAGCTCAAGGCAATAACACCATGGAGTTGCCCACATATTCACTAAACATGAATAAAGTACTTTTTCTTGCCTTGAGAGAAAAGTTGTTCCGGAAGAGGAGCTTTTGGACCTCGGAAAGGGAGGGCAGTGGGAGTCTTGGGCAGTGGAAGTTGAAGATAAGTTGTTGTTTGAGGAGGTCAACTCACTGGTTTTCGCGATTATTCAACCCTACGTTCATCTCTGGGCTCGAGTTCTGGGAGGTTCGATGACCCATTTCCTTCTATGAGATCCAATCTAATTTTGTTCTCAATTGGCTAACATTCCTTGGTTCATAGTTCAAATTAAACCCAGCCCCAAAACTCGTCGATCCATTTCAGAAGGACAAGCTACCTCATGAACAACCGCTTTCTCAACCATACTCCAATACCACGAATTCGAACGAGCATACAATTGATGAATGGGAATACTCTGCATTGACAGGTCAGGATCTGAACAACTTCAAAGGTCTTATCGGAGGCAGCTTTATGCTCCATCTTCTTAAATACCCGGATGATGTGAAGCCCGATTTACCAATTTGGACAGGACTTCCGAAGAAGATTCGAAGAAAATTCATCAATCAAGACAGATTCCAGAAGGTGGGGTGGGGATTCCAAGTCGAGTACGAACGGAATTCAGTAGCTTTCGTGGTTATATGGTCTCCTTTTATTATCATCGGCTTCTTAATTGCTACGTGTCTGTCAATCAAGTTTCAATGGCCTATCTCTGCAGGCATCACTCTGGCTCTTGTACTACCGACGCTTGTCATATTATTAATAGCATGTCAGGTGATATAGCGAAGCAGAAAGGCCTGTCGAAGTAAAGTTCGAATATAAATATAATGCAGAGATAAAACCAAGGAACAAATCTATTGTGCGTAAAGAATATTCACAGTCAACAAAATACATATCAAATAAAGTGAGGTAGATTTCACAAGCTACTTATATTACCAAAAGGCGTCTGTCCTAGAGAAGAATTTGTTTTGGGGGAAAGAGGGGCTGCCCTTTTGGCGCCTTCGGAACTGATCTGGTCTCTCTGCATATAGCGGTGCAGAGTCGATAATTTTCGTGCAATGGATGCGAAGATAATATGAGGTATGAGTGGTCATTGCAAAGTGACTAGGCACGTACTAAGCAAGCCCCCCTCAATACTTATTGTAGGACTCCGGGTACCAACACATCAGCACTGGCCAACTCAAGGGCTGGCAGTCATTAGGCATTTCTCGAAAGCACCTGATGTTTCCTATTCTATGTATATAAACAAGGTTTCAGGGTGGTACTATCTAGGGTCCCACAATAGTACTCATATTCAGAGAGGGGGAATAGTACATGACTAGGTTCCTGAGTCAGAGTGTGAGGCGAGGGTGAGTAGGGCGTGAACAAAGCAGCGAGCCTTACTAACCGCGTTCGGAACGAATTCCAAAAAGTGTCTTCTGAGATACCAAAATAACTCTGATGGGCCCTGTGACATGTTAGACTTGGCAAAGAAGGAAGAGGCTGCCTTCGAGTTTACCAGGTTCCCCACGAAGGCGGAGAAGTGGAGACGCTATCTTGGCATCCTGTTTAACACGCATGTGATCCTTGATTTTCCATGCATGTAGTTGGACGATCTCCCGCGTTACCAGGGCTCAAAATTTTCTATTACCATGTGATGAGACTTTGGCATTTGGCAGATGCCTTCTCAAGAACGCGAATTATTTACACTAGTTTTATTTTGTATCACATAATAACGAGAATGAGGTTGAAGATGAGGATGGCTGACGGGAGACCTCATTCTTGATTCCTGGGTAGTCCACCATTCCTCTGCAGGTTGCTTCTTAGAGTGTCTTTCAAAGCATAGCCTATAAACCGCTTATCTTGTGATTGGGATGCATACCCTAACTTCGAAACCCGTGTTATATAACAATGTCCCTTTGTATAACTTTTGTAGCGGAATTTCCAAACCATATAAACCCAGTTACGGATGTACAGTACCAACTCCTGATAGGACAACTTGCACGCTGCACTACACATTCCGAAATCCAGCACCTAGCACCTAGCACCCAAGGCCCGGAATACTAGTATACAAGCAAAGTCGCTCAGCCACCTCTCATATACGTTCCCGAATACAAACAGCGCCATCCCAAGTCTCACCCACTCATAGCCGGGTCTCCATCCCCTAAAGCAGGCCAGTCAGTGAGTCGACAAAACTCTCTTCTCCATAAGCCCTTACCCTTTAACAAAGCCCACAACCCTCACAAATCTTTAGCTGGCACAAACAATTTTCGCCGGCCATAACGCGATTCGCGCAATCCGCACAACTCTGCTTCGTATTGTCTGCGGGGTCCGTGTCCGCTGGGGAACACACTTCATCTTGAATTGGCGAGATTTGATTTCCAGGGAAAGATACAGGTAAAGTTAATGCATTGATGCATATTGCGAGAGTTGTTATGCAGACGAGGAAAGTGGTGAGATGCATAGTGAGTATTGGTGCGTGATGTGCTCAAGCGAGCGATACAACCGGAACGATGGAGTTTATAGAAGTGTCTGGGTAAATGTAAACCGGAAATAGCAATGGAGTGCACTTTTAGTTGCTGCTATACCAAGCGCTCGGACATGGCAGCGACGGCTGCATGCACCGTTGACACATTTGAATAGGATTTGATTGGTTGCTCCAGCTTTTTCATCTATTAAGGTTAAATGTACATATTACCACCGCGCTTCTGAGCCCTGCTTCATTGGATTGGTCGCTGGTTTCACGGTAATCGGGGATGTTTAAACTGCAAGGGACGGAGAAAGGGGTAGATGAGTATTATTGGTTGATATTCTGGGGAAGCTAGGGTATTTATGAAATGGCTGTAAAGATCTTCCGCTTCTTCGGATCATGCCTGAGTTGCTATAATTTGTGATTGGTCGAGAGCTCGTTGGATGATTTATTACCTGTTTTGGCTAATTCTAGCTCTTCCGGTGATCGACACCTCGAAAAAGACACGGAATGGGCTCCGTGAATTATAATAGAACATCGTGGGAAACAGGGTTGTATTACGAAGAAATAATAAAGAAACATACTTTGCTTTGAGAACTCAATCACATTCCTGAAGAGATGGCCGCGTCCTCGAAACTTTAAATTTAGCCCTTCAAATACGCCTCATCCACCCTGAGGGGATTTTTTTTTTTTTTTTTTTAGCTAAGCAGATGCCTGGAGGCCCCCATATCCTTTGTTCTCCTCAACAAAAACCTTTGCTCTTCATTTGACTCCCCCAACCACCATAGTACGAACTACAGATAAACATCAGCTCAGGTATCAATCCAAACCCAGAGAATTCTCACCAGATCTAACAAAGTCCACAACCTTGACACTCGCCCCAGCTACATGCATCTTCCCCATCTTCCAGATCCTCTTCGCAAGAGCCGCAGCTCTGTTGGCGTTTGTCGAGAGGTGAGGTGCTCGGGAAGGCAGTGGTCGAGACGGCGAGGGCGATGAAGCAGATGATGAGCTTGGTGAACTGCATTTTGTTTGCAGGTATGGATGGAAGTAAATATGAGAGTGAGGTGAAGTAACTTGATAAATAGATAGTATTTAAATATATTTGAGTGAGTGTTGATTTCCAAGTTTCTGGGTTAAGCTGGAGCCTTTATAGCAATCATTGGAGAAGGACTTAGCGCGAAGAGGGTTTGCTGATCTCAGCCTAATCCCTCCCCCCACAGTAGCAACAGTTCCGAAGCTACCACTCATTGTAACGATGATTCAGAAAGGGATCCTCTCAGTCTAATTCTTCACCAATTTAGGGTCTCAGCATGCGCATCCCCGAATCTTGATTCGCCCATTCGTAACCCACATCCCAACTCACTCACCTTTAAAACACAACCCAACAACAAACAACCCTCTTTGGCCAGCCTTGAAACTCGAATCACAATAAGCGCCGCGTGAGACACCTATTATGGCGTTCGTTCTTTCTAAAGGCTTCTCATTTGTTGTGAGCGAGTCAAGTGCGGAAAGATCTGCATCTCGGATCCCAAGCTTTCAGAGGCGCATGCGGCGCAGTGCCAATACGCGGGGTCAGATATTCCTTACGAGCTTGCCAAGATAAGTCTGTGCGCTTCAGGGCGATTTGCTCACTGACGAGCCCTATAAGAAATTTCCAACTTTACTAATTATATAACAAATTCATTAATTAGTATTAGATAATGCATTTTAGCTTCTTCTCACTTATAGAATTAAATAACAAGCAATAATGCTTTATAGTTATTTAGGGAATTTAAAGTAAAGTGGGTGACTTTGGTTTTCCGAAGGCTGAAAAGTAGCCTGAAGCGCACAGACTTATCTTGGCAGGCTCGTTAGAGATCTTCAGGGGCTGGGAAAGTATGGGAACCCGTAAGAAGCTTTGGATCGTAATATTGAGTCCAGCTCTTTGAGAGGTGTGAAATTTCCATTGTTCCAGATGGTTTTCGTACAGTAGATAATAAAGAAGTTGACACAAGATACTCTCTACATGCGCTGGCAAGTCGCCTTGAGATATGTTCTAGCCCAGAAATCTTTCGGTGGTCCCTGACACTCCACTTCATAGGTACAGTTTCCTCGGGACCCAGGCACTTGATATGTATCGTACGTCAATTCCCTATACTATCCAAGATGATTGAGTCCATTATGTTTCAATATCCACATACTCCGTGGATCAAAAAGATGAAAAGCCACGCGGGCAGATGTTTGATAAAAGAGTCTTGCATTCAAAGGATCGAGTAGCTCAACGATATCAATTCCTACATCCTCTCACTCTCCACGCTTCGTCGCAAATCAGCTACCACCGGCCACACATAGTCAAGAAAATCCCATGCAAATGCAAACGCAAGGCGATACCAAGAATTCCAGAGCTAGAACCATTCGCCCTTCAACCTAATCACTCAAACATTTTCCGAATCGCAGCATCCCAATAGTACAAACCCCATTACAGTGTCATGCTCAGTCCTTGTCTTCCTCATCACCCTCACCATAGTCTTCATCTTCATCTTCCGATTCTCCCTCTCCCTCTCCATCCTCACCCTCACTTTTCTCAACTTCGTCTTCTTCTTCCCCCGCGCCGTAACCCTCATCCTCGTGCTCTTCAGAATCTTCATTTTCATGTTGGTGTTCACCCTGTTCGCCCTCACTCTCTTCTCCATGGTTCTCGTGTTCGTCTCCGGCCTCGCTATGTTCATCCTCTCCGATCTCCTCGCCTTCACCATGGCCCTCATCCTCAGAAACCTCACCATGTTCATCCTCTCCAGCTTCTCCATGATCTTCGCCCTCAGATTCATCGCCATGCTCAGGCTCTGCAGTCTCACCATCCACCTCAGCTTCATGACCTTCATCCTCAGATCCCTCTCCATGCTCATACTCTCCAGGTTCACCAGTCTCATCAGCTTCATGATCACCCTCATCATCTGCAGCGTCTCCATGTTCATCATCTCCAGCCTGGTCACTTTCCTCATGGCCTTCAGCATCAGATCCTTCGTCATGGTCGTATTCTCCTGCCTCGGAACCCTCCCCATGCTCATAATCTCCAGCCTCGTGATGACTGTCATCCTCATATCCGTCATCCCCACCCCCGCCCTCGCTGTGATCCTCATTATCCTGACCGCCTCCGTGCTCCTCGCCATTGCCCTCACCAACCTCCCCGCTACCTTCAGCATTACTACCCCACTCATGGTCTCCCTCTCCCCTATCTATATCCTCATCACCACCTCTCTCGACCACACCCCCAAAACTTCTCGCATCAGGCATACAACCCGGCGCCTCCACCGCCTTCACACCTCCACTCTGCACTCCACCGACACCCAGCCTCCTCAACCTCATCTCCAGCTGCGCCGGCAAGAACGTCACATTCTCCGGTTTAAAGAAGCCCTCGACTTGCACTTGGCGAATGATATCAATGATTGGAGCCGTAGATGTAATCGTAATTTTGGCTGTGCAGGGTGCGGCAGAGGCGTTCGCGAGCGGACTTGGGTAAGGAGGCGTGGTAGGCTTGAGGCGGATTTGGAGTTGTGCGGGAATGGGGTTGGCGTTGGGGTTGAGATGTGGGGATGAGGAGTCGGTGTTCTCATATTGCTGTGCTGGTCCTGAGATGAGGGCCGGCGACTCGTCGCCTATCTCTGGAGCTCTGGAGCGCCGCGCTCGTGGTTTGGGCGCGAACTGACTGTCATATGCTGGAGCAATGCCGTTCTCTTGGCGGCCGACGCGTGCTGTGGGTTGGTCGGAACGAGTGACCGGAGGTTGTGAGGGATATTCGTCCTGCTGTAAACCTCGAGAGTTGCTTGGAGCATCGTAGCCGGGAATTTTAAAGCCATGCTGCTCATCCCGTACGATCGGAAACGTACTCGCATGAACAGCGCCATAGCCAGCAGCTGCCGAGGAGCGTGCCATCATATCTGTCATAGTAGTTTCAGTGTGAGGATTATGGTGGTGCCTAGCTTTATGTCTCTTTGCTAACTCCGCACACTCTTCGTTCCATTCAGGGTTTAGCGCCAGGAAGCTTTCTTTATGGGCGTGGAAGCTCTCCGCATGGGCTTTTAAGCTGCTGTGTATCTTCTCGGATAGCTTCCGGTGAAGATGGCCTGAGCCTTGGCTGACCAGGCTGACTTGGCTTGCATTGGTTGGGACAGGACTATTCTCAGCCTGGTCTTGGTCGTTGACTTCTTGGTTCTCGGTCGTGGAATGGGAATGATGTCTGAAATGCATCTTGGTAACTATCGAGTGAGTACGTGCAAAATCCGAGATTTAATTGAGTGTGGATGAAGATAAAGCGATTGGAAAGATGTTGTTGGAGGAAGAAGAAATGTAGCTGGAGCCAGAATCTTGAGGGATCTTTATAACCTGCAGCTACGGGGATATTCGCAAGAATCCGGGGTGATTGGCAAGAAAGTTGTGAATCAATATCATGAGTGATTCACATACATTGACCACGAAAACAAAGCCATTATACCTAGTGGTCTGAGACATTCACAACAACCAAGCCAAACTCCTGCCTTTGATTGTACAGCATGTCCAGGCACATTCAGAACGAAGCCCTTCCCCTTCATTGTACCACCAGCTACAGAACATTCAAAGTCTATGACATCTGTCCGTGCGTCTGGGCCCAGTCCTTCGGAAGCTTCAGATCTGTTGGAAGTTCGTATTGCCCATTGCAGCTGCCTGAGGTACAGCCCTCAAGGTTGCAACGTCCATATAGCCGACAATAGCACTCCTGAGCACTGGGGCATGCTCGTTGATTCAACTTGTTGAGATTGATCCCCTCGGAACCCAACCCTCCTTGATCTATAAAAAGAATATGCCACACATATGACAAGATCCTGCCAACCACAAGATCGCCTCTGTTATCCTCAAGCAGCCACTGCCGTAAGGCAACGTACTCTTCCCGCGAATGACGCAATATGCTCTTCCGCGAAACGACGAATTGGGCACAGCACTGAGATCGAACAGCATCAGAGGCACTTGGTTGAACCGTGGAAATATCATTGCCCCCAAAGATCGCAGCCAGAGCCTTCGGAAGGCCAGCATCAGAAGCAGCGCGATCATCCCACGGTACAAGCTTCGCCTGGGAGGAAGTTTCAAAGCTTCCTTGTGGAGGAACGGAAGAAGGGCAAGTGCTAAGGCTCCAATCGCAACGTAGATTATGGTACCCGGATGGCTCCAGAGCCCTCGAGACATTCAGCGCCGAAAGGAGGGCAACGTTATCATACTGAGGTTCATCATTGTGCCACTGGAATCGTGCTCCATGGACAAACACAGCGCCTGCTGCGGGAATGTGATCATAATTATCGATGATGAAGGTCAAATACGCCATCCCTTCATGTCCACGGTTTGCGGGAACTTGGAGGTACTTGGAGTCCGAGTCGGGCGCATCCACAGTGTAGACGCAGAAGTGGTACAGCTTGGCGAGCGGATCGAGCCATTTCGCATCCCCATCAGCTTCGACTCGCGATACGACTAATACCGGCTTGGAACTTCCTGACACGCCGTGGCAGATACCTCGCGATTTGGGAAGTGTGGCTGAGGTGGGCTTGTAGCGAATCTCGTTCCAGGCGAAGGTTTTGGTCTTTGATTGGGGCCCATTGAGGTATACGATAAAGAGGAGCACAGTGGCAAATAAGCCGAGGTTGATCAAGGCTTTTCGCGTCGTTCGCCGCATCTCGATGCCGTTATATCATTTTGCGGTTGATGGATGAGAAGGAGAGGAGGTGTTTGAGATCGAGATGTTGTAATAGAGTTAGCGCCCGCAGATCCCGCGGCCGAGCGGCCGTATAGTCACATGACTTGATTGAGAGGAAATTTATGTTAAAGGTAATTTAAATAAGCAGTTACAAGCTAGAATTAGATTCTGTTTCGCCAGGAAAGGGCATCATATGGCTGGAAACGGCTCTTGACTATTCTAGCAAACCCCGTAGCTGAGGAAGTTCAATTTGCATTAAGCGAGCATAAAACGGGGTCTAGTTAGTCGAGTTACTCAACTTACTCTGTATACCTTTGATATTTGCAAGCAAATTTTCATTCAAGCTGATTCATCTTGTGTCGGTATCAGAAATATACCTGATTATTTGTTTTCGGAGTGTCACAAGCAAGAAGTTTATCGTAGCTGCCTATAAATTTCCCCCTTGCTGCAGTGAAGAGCAGTTGCCAGCTGGTGCAGTCATGTGAATGTTATCGATACCGTGTATAAACACCGAGGATATACCGACATATCTGTGAATCAAGTGGTTTCCAAAAACGTCCTTCACAATCTCGATCTTTCAACTCTTCGAACCTCTCACTCGCAAACTCCAAAACTCATCCTTCCAACCAACAACAAGCCACAAACACCAGCCTCTGATCACCATGGGCAACAATAACTCCCACCAAATCCTCCCAGGAGGTTACACCCCCATCAAGAAGTGCGGCCACCACATCCCTCGATTCCAACCAATGTGCAAGGCCCACGTCAACGACTGTCCCATGGAGGTGCGCTGCAAGAGAGACTGCGGAACCTGTCGCCACATTCGAGGGTCAAAGAGAGAGATGGAAGAAAGACTCAGGAACGAGTTGAGACGTCGTGGAACTTTGAAGGACTAGGACTGGCATAATAGACCTGAGATGACGCGTTGCGAAGGTGAGAAACAACCGACCAAGGGGCAGAAAGAAGTGCCCTAATCAGGACCCTGCAGGCTGTCGGGAAGAATGACAGGATGGATTCTTGCAGGGGCTCAATAGCAAGGGATGATTTCAGTGTTTCCGGTGTCATACAGACGATGAAGCTCGTGGTATAACTCAATATATTCTGTTGTATCGCGCGAATCCTCACCTCACTTTGAGGGTGCGCCAAGCCACGCGCACGTGACTTCTCAACGCTCTACTCACCCTCGCTTCACCTTAACCTCATCCCTCCTTACCCGTCCTTACCAGCCTTCTTGTGCGCGCTCCATCCCCTCACCTCTGCTCATCTGTCTTGCCTGGATGTCCTAATCCCCAGTCGACGACTTCATCGGGCCCAGTGGAGGCGGGGGATGCGTACGGTAGGTCGGTGGATTGTGTGCTGGTGCAGCTCATGCAGGTGTTTGGATAGATTGGAGGGGGTGTTGAGAGCTGCAGTGGTGGTATATTATTGTAATTTTGTTTTGCTCCCTTGGGACCTTGGTACTATGTCGAAAAATAATGGGCATAAAAGGACCTCCTAAAACCATTTCCCAGTTCCTCCTTGGATGATCTTATCAAGACACATTATGGCATCAAGCAACATCCCAGATGATCCCCCTTCCCCTTTTTCTAGTCGCTGTTTTATGACTTGGATGAGGCTGGATGATTCCGCTTTTACGGATGCCTTCGACGTTAATAGATCCTCGACGCTGAGATCCAACATCGCGTTCAAATAATCCATAGCTTTCCTCTCTGCGTATCCGGACGATGCTGGGACGTCTGTAGAAGAGTCAAGTTCAGTGGAACTACTGCTTCCAGCCAGGCTGCCTCCATAAGAATGGGCTTGATAGCGATGTCCAAATGCCCAGCAGACGAGAGTTGCAATATATAACACCCAGTAGTCAGATATACAACCTTCCAGGCCCGATTCTTGCTCGCCCGGATCCCGAACTGCTGATCGATGGAACTGCTGCAACAATTCGGCTTTCAGAACTCGACAAGCGTGCTGAGTTGCTGCTGCTCCTGCGAGGCTTACTGACCACGTTTTTAGACGGAACTGAGAGGCGTGAAACGCGGATGCTGGAGTTATCTTCCGTGAGAATACCCAAGTGTCGCCGGAGATGGCTAGGAGGTCTTGCAGCGGAGTGTGGTAGAAAAAGAGGAATGCTTCCGTTTTCGGGTTGAAGTTGAACTCCTGGATGAGTGTAGCTAGGTCCGGGTGCATGGAATGAGGAATATAATCGTTTGGGTACTTAACGTCGTGTCTAGTGGGGAGCTTTGAGAACTGTGCACATAGGAGGATGGATTGGGAGAATGGCGGCATTTGTCGCAGGTCATTGGAGGATATATTGGCAAGGAAAGGGTCGCCCACGCGGGTGGCTTGCAGCGTTCTGTGCTCCGATAGTCGACTTGCCCAGGTAGTTGCGCTTGTCGCTTCCCAGATATCCTCAGGGCAGGGGAGCCAGGGTAAGCACTGCAGCTTCTGCGTACATCTAGTCATCGGCTGTTCATGGTAGACGGATTGCTGTATATCCAGTACAAAGCAACCACTCATAAGCCGCCTCTGCATCTCAGCGAGAAGCCAGATTGTCCAACCTGCCCTCAGGTTGGTTTCTACCTCGTCTTGCGAGAGGGTCGTTGGAACTGAGTGCTCAGGGGCATTGATTTGCAAAGCGTCAAGCTGAGGTGCCATTAGAAGAATCGTTCCAAGATAAGCAATTTCACTTACTTTATTATATAACTCATTGAAAGACTTCGAAGGTCTTACAGTTGTTTTGCGTCCTCGAAAACGGGCGAATATCTCCCACAGGAAAATGGCTTGCATGGAACAAATGGTCCAATTGTCGCACTAGGAGTAATTAAAGATTGTCCAGCTGCACGTGGTGAGGGATGGGAGTTTACCTGGTCAATTTCTTCCCGACATGCTTCATGAATTTCATGAATTCGTCTTCCATCTCCATTTCCAGATTTTGCGTGCAGATATAGTAGGCCGATGGCTGTCATGGCGAGACTCAGAGTCCTGTCTTTTGCTGAATCAAATTTTCCGCGATGAATAATGGGATATATTGGATGGAAGTTCTGCCAATAGCTCGAGAGTGCATTTTCCATCTCTGTAGCGTCAAGTTGTACCAGTGTTTTACGCGATATGAACATGTCATATTTGGTTCCCAGAATTGGTTTGAAAACTGTAGGCCGTGATTTATTTTCCACTGGGGGGACAATTTCCTCTGCAACCTCTATGATAGGCTCTTGTGCCCAAGGTATCGGTGCGTTGAAGGTGAAATTGAAGCCTTGGTCACTGATTCCTTTGTCGGATACAGTGTCCAGAAGATAATCAGATGTACTGGCGAATCCGCTGTCTGAAGCCCCGTATAGCTGCCCTGGAGTGTCTATACCAATCATAGAACTGTAGTCGTTGACCTCTGTCTGCCAGTGGGAGAAGTTATCTTCTGCGTAGAACTGTAATGAGGAATTGGTGCCCGGCGATGCTGGTGCAGATTGAGCAAACTTCCAAGGAGTTGACGAGGAATGACCTGGGATTCTAGGAAACAAGTCCTTTGCGTAGGTTTCAAAGTCGCGTTTTGGCTTTCTTGTCGATGTACTATCCGTCGTTGGCTGGATTTGATTCCCAGGTCCGACTTGCTCGGTGGCCAAAGCCGTGGGTTCCTGTGCAGCTTTTGAGGGATTTGGAAGCAAATTATCTGAGCAAACATATCCGATAAAAAAGCAGGCAGAATCTTCTGGCAACAGGTCCCATATCATGACCGGAACAGAAACCAATAGCAGGGTGGAATGGCTCTTGAACACGCTCTGGACCTTTGCGTACTTGGCAAGGGCTGGGAAAGCAGCCAGCCACTCGCTACAAGCTTCGGCGTCAAGTATCTGATCTTCCTCCAAAGCCAAGGAAATGAGAACATGAGGTGTCTTAAGCTGTCCTTCTGGCAATATTTCCGTCAAGCTATCTGATCCTGCAGTGATGGGAGGATGTGATGAATGCTGAAGTTGGTCTGGGATGATAGGTTCATCCTCCTTGGGTAGGCATTGCTTCTCAGGTGTTATTCGAGACAACTGAATGCTGCATGCTTTCAGGTTCGAAGTAGTGACTATATAGATTGGCGTACGTCTCCTTTCAATTCGCCGAGTTCCGTTCACTTCAGGTTTCTCATGTTTCAATCTGGAGAGTAACTCACTGTGAAGCATCGCCGCAGTAAATGGCCTGTTGATCCATTCTTCAAGAACCCGGATGAGGGCGTCGGTGAATGAAAATCTTCCAGGCTCGGCAGCGATGGATTCCCAACCGCATGCAGCGATAGTCTCTGTCATTGCCCGTCCTCCGAGAGGAGCTGCGCTTGCGGCCGAACAGCAGTCCAGCAATAAAAGCACGTCTGAAGATGCTTTTTCGAACAAGGTTTGGATAGCCGACCATTCCAGAGAAGCGTATTTTAGATCTCGCTTGCTGTGCTTCAAGTAAGCGGGCAATCACCTGGGTTGAATGCTGTACAGACCAGGACCAAGTAGACTGCCTCGCTGGATTAATCATTGCATGGCCGCCATAATACACAATAAACAAAGTTTCAGGACTCTCGTGCATCTCAACAAAACTAGCTGCCTTGATCATGAGTTTCAGATGGGAATTCCCTGTCGGAATCAACCAGGTTTCCGTATTGAACCCATAGCGCTGTAAGACTTTCTCCAAATCTTCCACTTCGTAACAGACGTCCAAATCATCGTCTTTCCATCTCAAGAGGAGGACTTGCACTGTCTTATATCGGGCTGTCGAACGCTCGCGGTTGGGAAAAGCACGACTCGCGGACTAGGACATATCAGTGTCTCATTCTGCACAGTCTCAGCCTTGATGTCTATTACTTTTTCCAGGTTTGATGCAAAGGAGGCCAAGTCTTTCATGTGATACTTCGAGCGACTGGTGTCGTGAAGCGTGGACGTCTGGGGTTCTGGGCTGAGTTGTGGGTTCGACAATGGCGTCGAGTAGTCCTGAATTTGAGGCATTAATACGGATGTGATTTGAAATGGTCTAACGAAGAACAACTAGCTACGTACTGTTGCCTCCGAGTCGTCCCCATTGCTCGTGTTATCAGTACTGGTAGAGTTCGAAGACATGGTACGTCCAACCACGCCAAAGCCTTCAGAGCCTTGCGAAGTTGTGAACTAAGGAAAGAGGATGCCGTCAGAAAGTTGGGTTCTTGAGCTGGTTGGAAATGGCTGAGCCGTGGCCATGCAGGTTATTGGCTGACTGAACGACCTAACTGCAAGAGGATACCGACGGTTCCAGGGATATTTCACACGTGACGTTCGTCGTTGCACCAATAAGGCTGTGAGTTCTGAGCCCGAATTTGAACAAATATGGGAGCAAAAGGAGAAGAAGAAAGTCTGAGTGTTTGGTGAAAGAATCTTCCAACTAGTGCAAGCAGGTTTGCCTCTCGTTGGCTATGTGGGTGGGCTTTTTGACTTTGCCAACGACCCTGGAGCACACGCACCGGGTAGTTAGCATTTTTATATCTCGGGATGCATTAGGGTAATATGGAGCAATTGAACCTATGTTGGGACTTGTTAGAAATGTATGCAATGCAAAAGAAGAAGTTTCTTGAGATAAGAGCAGAGAATCAAGGATCCCAAAGGTCCCAACTCCTCATGCGCAGGAGCCGGATCCTTGATGCTCAATCCTTCCAGTGATCTTACTCAGTCTAGCCCATAATTTTAGCCACACCTATAACTAGAGTCGGGTTCCAATAGGCTAGTATAGAGTCGAAGCCGAGGAGCCGAAACAGGTCGCCTTCGACGCTAGTCTATCCACCATCGCTCCCACCTCCGACGCACCCTTGCTTAGGTAGCTTGACTCACCTAAACCTGCTGGTAAAGTAGCTCTGCTCACCTTTCCGAATAGAAAAAGATTTTCCTTATATTAGGATTGGCGTGTAATAATCTCCTGTTCTTCTCACGTATCTCATCCCCTTCGAATTCACAAGTGACTTTGCCTTGCTTCCTGAAATAAAGTGAATCATTCGACCAGCCACCCAGAACCTATAGCAACCACTACCTGAAAGTGCGTTTGCATTTCAATTCCATTTCAATTGCGCAACGATCATAAGGAACAGCCAAAATACTTCGCAGCTCTCGCAGGCAAGCCTCCTCTGCGTCGTTGCACAACCAACATTGTCCACAGCCAGACTCCAGCCGGACAATTGTACTTGGAGACCTCTCAGAGTCCTCGATGGCTTCCTTTCGCTATTCCAGAAAGCGCACCGGACCATGCAAACCCCACGAAAAGGGCTTCTTCAGCTGCCTCCGTCACCTTGGCTACACTTGCCCAGGTACGGCAGACTGTCGCAATGATTGTGAGAACTGCAAGAATTTGAGGAGAAGAAGTAAGATAGTCCCTATTCCGCTAGTCAAATGTTTAGGAGTAACAAAAGAAGAAGCAGAAACTGGCAGATTCTCACGGTCTAGCCACACAAATTGACCGTAAATACATACCACTGTGGAAGGGGGTTGCATGCCTGTTGGGCTTGAGGCTGTGGGACTCTTCGAACATGCGGTAGAGCTCGGGCATATCTGCTGGGTGTACATTTTCTGATCGCTGATGTGGAATTCGTCGAGGAAGGATGTTGCTCCCTGGCTTTGTGAATGGTGTGTGTACACGTATTTGAAACTATGAGCTTGAGCATTATTTGAACTTTTGAATCACCTGCTCTTGACAACACCATTCAACAAAGCACCAAGACCCAACACGCGTTCGTTGCATACTAAAATCCCAGACCATCCATCAAATTTCAAGTTCAAGTTTTTAACCGCAGAGCATTTCGAGTCTTCAAGCAACTCCCCTTTCCCTTTTTGAAAACCCAAGGCTTTCTACTAAACCAGAGCATACATCGCTACGACCCCAATCCGGAACTACAATGGGCTGCAAACCGTCCAAGCCCTCCAAGACTTCATCGCCCTCTTCGCCTTCCAAATCCTCTGCCTCTTCACCTAAGACAGAACCAAACAAATACTGCAAGAAGCAACCGCACTATACACGCATGGGCTGCACTCACCATCTCAGTCCCGAAAGTTCATGCCAAAGCATCTGCGCAAACGGAAACGACTGCAGCCGCTGCACACACATGCGAGCGTCAAGAAGGGAGCACGTGGAGGCTGTGTTGAAGAGGGTGAATATTGTGAGGGCTGTGGATGGACCTGGAAGTATGGAAGTGAAGGCTTGGGGAGAGGGAGAGTCTGGCGAGGGAAATGTGGAACAACATGGTTCAGAGTTGGAGTCGAACGTACAAACTGGTATAGGGAATCCTGTGCTGGAGGAGGGTATGGATGGTATGGCAGAAGATGATATCGCGGATTATAATGTCTGGGTTTGATGCTGGGTGGTGCTGGATGTGGATGTCCTGTGTCCGTGAATCACTGCAGCTTCATATTTGCTCGGAGTTTTTGAGATTGGGTGAATTCACGGATGATTGGAGTTGTTTGGGAGTGAGGAGTCACTTTTGCTCTAGTAATTCAGACGCTCATCATTAGCCTTGAAAAGGGAATCATAACTTCAGATTTTATTTGGCACGAAACACTCCATCTGATGTTCAGCTCAAAACTTCAATTTACCCAATGAAAGTTGTATAATTGTCTGATGATACATGACAATATAGGAGAAGATAGTTCCATGGGTCTGATGGATGAGAGATCTTGAAATGGTTGGGTTTGAATGTACAGCAGGCTGCGGTACAATTGGAGGTGCAGCTTTCCAGACTCGGAAATGTTTCAATGTACCCAGTCACGCTTGTAAGAGCTCGAATCATTGATCTAGGTATATTATCACATCTCCTTTGGTAATTATGAGTACGCAAAATGTCCCAGGTGAGCTCTAACAATCAGATCCTCAACTGTCCCTGTCTAAATATCCAAGTTATCTCAGGGCTTTTGGAAAATTCTTACCCACTGGCTCTACGCGTGAAGAGATGTCAGAGTTGTGTACCTGGAGTAATGGCACGAGCTCTTACCATTATATGTGAGTCTAAACCAAAGGAGTCTGGGGTTCTTTGACCTTTTAATGGAATATCTGAATGTGAAGCAATTTGATGTGCCAACCCAGGAGCGGGTGGAGGCTAACTAGCAGGCAAAATAGATTAAGAAGAGGATGCAAGATAAAGCCTTAGAGCCGGACTTGAGAGAAGATAAAATGTACTAAAAGTAGTGTGATATAAGGAGCAGGGAAGAAGAAGAAGGAATAGCAGCTGAAAGACTTCGTGAAGTATATCAAATGACTTGTTCCGACATTCCTTGTCTACAAGTAATACCGAATATGCGCCTATTTCACTTATATTACTATAAGGTACTTTCTTCCACCCCGGACACCATCCCACCCCAAATGACCATATTATCTTGGTAGACTTGTCTCCCTGTGCACAGTCGATATCTGACTTATGATCTCGATAGTGGTCGCAAGGTGCATCTAGGCTTTGCCACATTTCGGATAGTCTCTCAGGAAATAGTTTTTATCACCATTGTAGTGTCGCTCAAGATCGGCAGGCATATCGTGCGGGAGCGTTGCAGGTATTTGAATGTGACGGTACGTTCCCGAGGAGATGGGTTCCTAATTATAATGGAGTTCAGTTTTTGCCTTGGTCGACGAGGCATATTGTTACCAGACTTCAACTTACTTGGTATTCGTAAAATGGTTCGTATGCTAGAGGTAAAGAGTTGAATTATTCAGGGAGTCAGATCGCAAAATGCTATCGGTGGAATATCTGGGTATAAAAACAAGTTCGAATGGAAGCTTGGTGCCTAACTTGATATTAGGCCGCTGGAAGCCTCGGCACCATGATCTCTTCTCATTGGCTGGAAAACTGTCTATTTGACAGGCCCAATCATTTACGCCCCGGGGTCTCATCTTCCGAATCGGTAGAATGGTTCTTTTGTTTTCCATCTCCATTTGATGGGCCAAATATGAATCGTGAAAACGCCTCTTCGTCCGAATAGGGAGAGCGGTTCTTTTGTTTTACTGGTCAATTTGATAGGCCGAATATGACGCCCAAAAACGCCTCGTCCGAATACAGAGGGCGGTTCTTTTGTTCTCATCCAATCGTCTGCGGTCCAATCATCACATGCGCTCTCTGAAACCACACCTTACAACTTGGTTATCATCTCTCCATCTTCCCGCATTCACTTGAAGATGGAAGCTCAAGAATTCTATCATGTTAGTCGACAAGAACGTATCTTTCACGCGAACATACAAACTCGTTGAGATGGATCTCTTTGAAGAGCCATGTTTTGCTGCAGCCTTGCCGGATGGCTTGACATTCGGGGAGACAGCTTCAGCACCGCAGATGCAGCAACCATGTCAAGATCCATTCGTCTTTCACGAAATACCATCTGGAGAACCAGGAATCCGTGAGATGACAAGACAGCAATGGGAGACACTCAAGCCGCTCATCCAACGAGTCTACATCGAAGAGAACAAGCCATTTCCCTATCTTGCTCGGATCCTGCGCGAAGAACATAATTTTGAGCCCTCGTAAGTCCCAGCTGCTCTTGGCAACTTCTAAAGATTGGAGGTTTGTTGATGAGAAAATTAGGAAACGTCAATTCGCAAGACAGATTGAGAAGTGGGGCTTTCGAAAGAATGTTTCGAGCTCTGAGCGACGTCGCATCTTGCAGAGCCTTGCTGGCGGAATGAACGAGCCAGTGCCCGAGCTGGTAGATCGAAGACTCAAGACTACAAAATTGGAGAATTGGAAACGGAGGTATCGTAGTGATAAGAGCGAAAAGATTAATGCCAAAGAAGAGCCGGACAACAAAGGTGAGTTCTGCGTGTCTGCTCAAACTGGATCTTTAATTATTGACGGTATTTTTTCAGGTATAGGGATGAGCGCTACCCAAGGAGATTTCAGGCCCGAACCAGCCTTTCCCACCTCGGAGGGAGGACTGTCAACAGCCAAAACAGATTTGACGATAGCTGAGGAAGAAAGTCGACATGCTTTGGAATCCCAAGAAGGGTCTATCGCGCCAGTGTCCGAGGAGAAGCTGGATTACCCGGCCAAACTATTGGGACTTGCTCCTGCGGATGATCACCGAATGGAAATTTCGCAGGACTCATGGCCATTTGACTGGTCAACTGTGGATGTACCTGGCTCTCCTGGATTATCGCGTCTGTTCAAGCGCTTGGAGATCGAGTCAGCTGCTCATGTGCCTAAATTGTCTCTTGACGAAACGGAGTCTGACGACCCTTCCTGCCTTTCGAGTACAGAAATCCAAGAAGTTTTTGGCTGGAGAAATGAGACCGTAGACGAAGTTTTATATCAAGTGGAGTGGTTCACCACGGCGTCCCAGGAAAGTCCAAAAATTCTGCAACCTCAATATCCATGGCGAAACATCGAAAATGTCTATTGTGGATATTCCGTAAGTCCTCTTACAGAGATATACGTCTTTCCTCCACGGTCCCCAGCCCAACCATCCCGCAAGGCTCTCCGTCACGGAAAGCCTCTCTGGCCAGATCTGAAGACGCAGGAGAGAGAACTCGAAAATAGACTTACCAAACTGAGAGCCCATTTTCCAAGGGATCATCCAGCTACGATTGCTGTGATAGAAAATCTTGCTAACATTCTTGGGGATCTCGAGAACTACGAGAAAGCCGAACTCATCCAGCGAGAACTGCTAGAGACATATCAACGGAAATTAGGGCTAAACAACGTCAAATACTTAGAAACATCCATACGTGTCGCAGAGTTACTTGGACTTCAAGGTAAATATGCACAAGCTGAGCGTTTGAAAGACAGCGTACGATCTAGAATCAAAGAACAAGTTCCACCGTACCACCCAATTGCCCTCCAGGTTGCTACGAACGACGCATTGTTCGCTAGGCAACTTGGGCGATACGAAGACGCCGAGAGGATTTGGAGGGAAGAGCTTCAAATTATCTTGTCCACTTATGGTCCTCGACACTGGGGAACTATCGAAGCAATGCAAAGGCTGGGCGTCGAGATATTCGAGCAGGGCAAAAGAGGTGGAGATATGTTGTTGCGGACTGCTGCTCAACTATCTCATGAAGAGCTGGATGACGGTACTGGCTGTCTAGCAATGACTTATCTATCATGGGGGTTTGATACTGCTGGAACCTACGAAGACAGCTACAACGTAGCAACGAAGGCACTGGAGCAGTATAGCCCACTGCTTGGACGAAATCACCGATTTATTTTGGATCTTGGGGAACGACGTGCTTGGTCCATGCTCTCCTTAGGCAAGTTGACGGAGAGTGAAGCCCTGTTTCGAGATCTGTTATCAAGACGAGACGGAGCAAGTTGCGCGGCACTTGCGAATATGCACTGTGGCCTTGGGACCGTTCTCACAAAGATGAACCGATTTGAGGAGGCTACTGGTTGGCTTGAGAAGTCATTTCGACACAGGATTGAAATCTATGGGCCAAACAATGACACGTTGAGAGCAACTTACCTCGATTTATCTGATCGTTACGAGGCCCAAGGTCGGTTCCATGAGGCGCTGAAGGTTTGCCAACAGATGATCGACAAAGGTCGGGAAGTCGGTGGAGACAACAATGAGGTTGTTGCAGAGCTTGAAGCAGAATTTGCCTGGATTGAAGAGAAGATCAACGAAAAATCCGATCTTTTCTCTGGAAGCAGCGAGGACGATTGGGTTTCTGATAGCACAGACGACGACGACGATGAGGGCAAAGGATCGAACGAGAAAATAGATAATGAGCAAGATATCATGGTCGAAGAGGGTGAAATGGAGCTTGAAGGAGAAGTTCGAGGAGGCGAGAACAAGGACTGCTTCTGGTACGAAGACTTCCCCACACTTTAGTCTTCGCCTAGCGTAGCCAGACTGATGGTAGAAGTCAAAAGCCAGAGTATAAAAGCAGTCCACGTTTCTCCGCAACAATAATGTTTTGATTCACTTCATCACTCCGCCAGGGAGAGTCGGGACTCATGGCGCAATGTTGGATTTGGATGTACCACAACTCGAGGAAAGGAAGATTCAACAAGATTCATGCCAGCAGGCTCATGTCAACAGAGATTTGATAAAGCAAGATATGAATTGGAAAAATATCTTTTTTTAAAAAAAAATAAAATAAAATAAAAAAATAAAAAAAACCCCCCCTGTCCCGCCTATTATATATTATCGTCTAAGCTCCAGGGTTATGTCAATTATCAAGGTGCAAAACGCACAATTGTTCTACCCACCAGCAAGCAAATCTCCAACCTCTATCTACCCCCATCTCGATATACTCTAGCCCTCTTCCCCATTTCATCTATCTACCACCTATCACCTACCCCAACCCTTCTCTTCATCATGGTAACCTTGCATAAATAAACATCTCGGTCTCCCATTCTCCTTCGCCTAACAAACAACCCACACCCACTTTCTCAGATTCCAATGTCAGCACTCGTGCATGCATACCGAGTGCATGTGAATAGATGGTCTTAAATGCCCTCTCGCTTCGGTGACTGATGTAGAGCCAGCTAAGGCACTTGTACGCCACAATCATCACTTGATAATTGTAATCTCACCCAAAAAGAGTTGCAATAGTCAAGAACGAACGCAAAAGCCATTATCCGAGATGCTCTAAACATACATCATCATCTCATCTCATCTCTCATATCTGAGTGCCCAATCCCATTCTTCAACAATACACCCGAACGCCTTCACCCACCAGAACTCCTCACCGCTCTGCTCGTCACAATTACCAAAGACTAGCGTCCCTATCAAACCTCCCCAACTCCTTGCCCGCATCCTCGACATCCTTCTTGGCTTTCATGCGCATATAGAAGATCGGACAATCCTTACTGCTGCAAATAACCTCACAATGCATACTACCCTGACATCGCTGACACTGCGTCCACAATCGCCCGAAGCGAACTTCCAGATCAGAGACTTTGCTAAGGGTCTTCTGGTACAGCTCGCCGACGCGAGGCGCGCAGTTTGAGCAAACGGCTCCATTGGCTTCCGCTGCTGAGGTGAGCGGTTTCTTGCAGCCCATGCAGGTGTACGTCTTCTTGGCGAACTTCATCAGACCACCGATACTCGGTGCCGCGACGGAGATTGCTCTTGTGTGGTCACCTGCTAGCAGGGAATTGGCCTTGGTCTCGCCGAGAATGGGCTCGAAGATTCGGCCGAGCGGTTTGGCGAGCTGGTTGTCGAGGTAGTATTTCGTGTCGATCGGGATGTTATTTTCTAGCACGAAGATGGGATCTTCGGAACGCTCGAAGTTCTTGGCGCCGGCGGAGCCTTTGATGATCACGTAGGCGACTCGGTCTCCGAGCGTTGGAGCGGAACCGGCGTCTCGTTTCTTCATTCGTTCGGCGAGCTCGACGTGTGCTTGTTTTGCGGTGTAGTCTGCTTTTGCCAAGGCTTTTGTGATGACGAGCTTCGACATGTCGATCTTGTTTTGCAGAAGATCCGAAATAGTGTCTTTCACGTAGCTGGAAATCATTAGCAGCGGACATAGAGCGAATGGGAAATCGGCTTACTCTTGGGCGCCTTGCACATCTTGATCAATCAAGATCATGCGGAGGACCGTTTCGATTACGTTTTGTACCAACCGACAATTGTCTCTTCGAACTGTCTCGATACCTTTGGTGTCCATCTTGTCGTATTTGTCGGGATTTGTCCAATACAGACCAGCGTACCGCTTCTTGTTGATGAGAAGATATGGGAAGTATACTTTCTCGAATTCAAGCTTGATGGGCTTGATGAACTTTGAAGACACAAATTGCGCTGCTTCCTCGCCCAGCTTCATCGCTGTTGCCAAGTCCTTGACACCAAATTTGACCATGACGGAATCAGTATCACCGTAAATGACTTGAGCATCATGACTGTAGCCGTTGGCGATCGTGTACTTTTTTTCCACTTCCTCTTTCGTCTTCTCAATCATTTGACGGCCATAACTCGTGGTGCTACTAGCGATAGCAAGACAGGGAAGCTTTCCGACTGTTGCACCAGTAAGACCGTAAACGGAATTGGCACTGATTTTCAACGCAAGCTGTCGACCATTCAACACAGCTTTCTTGAAAGGATCGGTCTCAACGGCGAGTTCTCGCTTGGCTTGCTTTCTCGCCGTGAGCAATTCTTCAAGAATCTGAGCCAAGAGACCCTTTCTTCGCTTGGTCGTTGCAAACATATCGCCGTTGGGAGTGACGATGTAGTCTTCGTCTTTAACCAAACCAAGCTTGTCTACTGCTGCTTTGTTCAGAAGAGTTGTGTAGCAGAGATTGTGAGCTTGGATGATACTAGGATACAGGGAAGCGAAATCAAGGGTTGCGATGGGAACAGCGTAATATCCTCTCGTAGGCTCAATAACCGTGGCCCCTTCGTACTGTTCGTCTGTTGCATCTGTCCGCATATTGGGAATGACCAGCTTCTGCTCTAAAGCTTTTCGGAAAAGCTGACTGACGAACTTGACTTGTTGACCGCGAGCCAAGAGGTAGTTAAAAGGTACACCTGTGACTCTTGCCATTTCCGTGTAGTTTTCCAAACAAGAGAGCTTATCCATCAGCCGCTGCGGTAGATACGCATCTTTCAGACAGTACACAGCCAATCTTCGTCTCGATTCTGGGGTCCCGTTGAACAATTCTGTGATCATTGTGTGGTGAACATCCTCTTTCTGCTCGCCCAAGAATTGAGCGCAAACAGAATTGAGAGTGTAACTTCGAAGTTGGTGATCTCGTTGGACCAATTGTAACAAATCGAGTTGTAGTCGCCCATTGGTGTTCGTCGCCTTCGTATCTCGATTTCCCATCTGTTTGCTGGAGAAATTCGTGTCTTTCGAGGCAGACCTCGCATTCCGTAACCGAGTCCAGGCGTCGAATCCGTTGACTTTCAAATGCTTTGCACGGTCAAGAAGGTATGGGAAATCGAAATTGCAGATATTGTAGCCGATGATGAGATCTGGATCCACCTCCTCCAAGAAATCCCGCCATTTCATCAACATCTTCTCCTCCCGTTCAAACTCGAAGATCTGGGTATTGACAATCAGACTCGTAGTATCGAGGCAGAATACATTTCGGACGAAAGGCTTCTTTTCTCCGTATCGAGTGACAACGTTTGCGATTTGGATGACTGGATCCTGGTTGGCTTCTGGAAAGACCCCTTTTCGCCCAGCACATTCAATATCAAAGGAAAGGATTCGCAGAGGCGCCATCTTGGCCCATTCTCCTTCCGGCTTATGTGCGATCAGATCTCGGTATGTTACCTCGGCCTCGATTTGACAATTGGAATGCCGCTGGTACTCGGGGATCAGTTTGTATGACTTCGCAGGAACTTCGACCCAGGACATGCCGGCGATCTATAGCTTGTTAGAAATGCTTTCAAGTTCTGCAGTACAACATACCTTGCAATCAATCATGAACCGTAGCACATATTGAATGCTGTCGAATGTCAATATTCCACCATCTCCAGTGCCTTTCCACATCCCCTTCCAGTTAGCGTTCCCATGCTCGATTGTGCTCCGAACTTTGTTGATAAACTTCGGATCAGTGACGGTAATCTTGAGGTATGGATTCTGCACATTGCCCGAGAAGCCGTACAAGTTCTCTCGCATGACCATCTGTACTGAGTGTATAGCCGGTTGATGTTGAGCAATCTGCGTTTCCAAGAACGTCTTGTACTTATCGCAATCTTGTGGGGTAAAAGAGTCGGGAGCGGCAACATAGAGGTAGTGAAGGAAGTCGGTGACATGAAGCATAACGGAATGGCCAGTCTGCTTCAATCAGTACAACCCTATTTCTCAGAACAGGTCGACCTACCTCTGTGACACCAAATAGCTTCACCGTAGCCTTCCCATCATGCAGCGTACCCTCCTCACACTCAATCTGCTGAAAGACAAGCCCATCCGCCTCGGCATTGAAGTCTGCCAAGCTGGGGCGAGCCCATTCCTGGTCCCTCTCGGAATTGTTCTTCCTCAAGCCAGCCATATCCTGTGTCATCTTCTCCAGCACCTCAGTCTCGAAGTGCGAAGGCTGGCTCGAGCCCACCTTCCCCTTGGGTCCATTCTGCGAGCTCTTGAAGCGTGCTGCAGGTGAAGACAGTTGCTCGAGCTTCCGCTTCTTGGTGGAGTTGGGAGAGGTAGGGATGTTGCGGCGGGTGTTGGTTGATTCCCCCAGGATCCGCTTTTGCGGGAGTCTGGTGGCCATGGTGAAGGAATTGCAGCTTCAAGATGGTGGTGGAGGATGTCAACAGTGGTTTGGGTTGACCATTTGTGATGGGTATTGAATTTCGGGTGGCTTGTCGCGTCGCGTCATGGGTGAAAGGCGCGACGTGAGGACAGGGGTTGAAGGCGAGAGAGTGTCACGAGATTTTATGTCAGCTTCCAGATACCGGAAGGCTGGAAATAAGATTTCGGCTCTTGCGACTTCAGCCCAAACATCTTCTCTTCTGTCCCATCTTCAGCGTTCTCCACCATGAGGTCAGACCGCTCAGGATGTCCTCAATGCGCCCGAGTAATGTTGCCAGCACAACACCACCAACCCAGGCCATCCCTCCCTCATTTGCCAGCAGACATCGAGGAGGCAACTCCGGAGAGCTCGAGATCTCGAACGATGGGACGATCTGCTAGCACTAGATCCGAAATTTCCGAGCGAAGTTCTGCACCTTGCATTTCGGCACTCACCAGACCAATACTTTTCGGTTTAGAGAAAGTCAAAGAACCAATGCCGTTTGCTCCTGCTATGCATAAGCAGAATTCAGTCAGTTACACACAAGCTTTGCGGCGCCGGTGGAGGGAGAGGAATGGCATTTCGTGCCTTTCGGGTCCTTCCTGGTCGGAAATGCTGGAATTACATCACAGGTATAAGGCAAAACACCTCGCCTCTTGTTTCCATTCTGCAACTTGCCTTGAATTTATTTTCTTTAAAGCTACAGCTTCCCAGTGCGATTCCTCTTGTTCCCCCTCCAAAGCAATTTCTCTAGTCAAATCACCTTGCAACGATATCTTTCTCTTGTCGCGCGATCATGTCTTTCAAAGCCAGCCCACCGAAGCCCCGGAAGCGGTCTCTCTTCTCCACAGTCATGGGGAAGATCCAGCTCATGTATTATCAGTACGAGGTGAACTTCTCGCCGTATGTGATGATACCGGGAGAGAAGTTGGTGTTGAATACAATTGTGGTGGTAATCTTCACCCTTCTCTTTCTTGGCCTGGCGACCTATCTTCCGAAGCTGGTTGTGGGTGTTGCTGCCAGACTCTTCCGGTTCTATACCGTGGCGAACGACAGACTGACCGTGAACACGACGGCGGACTGGAATGAGATATATGCTGGGAGGATGTATGAGAGGTGAGTATCAGTTTGTTCTTTGATTGGGTTTTCCAACTGTTTGCATCTGTGCCCTCTACTCTTCCACCACACTTCACCGACGAACTGGACCTCCAAAAATCCCGTCACGGCTAAGCCACTATCACAATGGTTTCCCCCGCACCACCCACAAGCTGTGCCACCACGCTCCTCGCTCACGCCAACAAGAAACTTCAGCTGATGTACTACCAGTATTCAGTGACGCTGCACCTTTACTCCATGCATCCTACGAAATGTTTCATCATCAAACTCGCTAGTCACTCTCTCAGTATACCTTTCTTTTACGCGGCATTCAATGTGGCTAGGGTTGGAGTTTGCGTTATATGGGCTTTAGTAGCGGCAATATTTGGTGCGCGAGTAAAGGCGGAGGGACGCCTTTGAGTTGCTTAACTAGAGGCGGATTGCTCGAGCAGACCTATCGTAGGTTTTCTCGACGCTGGAACTGGATCTGAACTGATCAATGCAGCAGCATCCAGTGGACTGTTCAGCGCGTATGTCCGTCGGAGAAACCATCGAGGTGCATTCGTAGAGAATGAATTGTTAGCGGGCTGCATTGGGAGCATATACCTATCACATGACGACTATGATAATGACAATGGGAACGGGCTCTTCCTCCAGAGGGCCGTGAGGGTTGATGGTAGGATAGAGATGTAATGATCAGGCATATCATAACAATAATACCTTATCTTTTCCATCTCTCGTTCCATCCTCCAGGATCCACCTCCAATCGTCATCTTCTCCCTAAGCTTACGTAGTCAGCACGTTGAATATCGGATTTGACGTCCAAAAGCATGCGAGTCAGGTTCCACATCATACCCGGAATTGCAGGGGGGAGGCCTGAGCAATAAGAGGCGCGATCACGTTACACTCAGGGCCGCATTGAAGCACTGTTGCTGTCAAGACGCCGATTGTTTCTGAATCATCCTAAGAAGCAGCTCGAGATCTACTTGTACTTTTGATAGAATAATAAGTCTGACCTCACTCTTCCCGCCTTCAGCCACAGATCTTCACGCCCCCTTGCCCCCTACTCCTGCTGCTGCAGGTAGGTGTAAGCGAGAAGGTGAAACCTGCACCTCTGTTTTTAGCAGCAGCAGGGCAGTGCACGCAAGTCTGACCTCAACCCAATCCACATCCACGAACTCTCTCTCCATCTCTCCTCACTCCGCCCGCGGGCATTACGACTATTCTGTTGCTCAGCAAACAGAGCCTCGTCCGATCGTTTGCAGTTTCCTTCTGCATCTGCCATGCGCGCTCACCTTGGTACAAATTGATTGCATCCCCGAGCCTTCACTCAAGCTCCCTCTTTTCTCCTCTTCTCCTGTTTCAGCTTCCAAGACAAACGAACACCGTCGCATTCCAGAGACTCTGATTGCTATCGCCCATCATGGCACCGAGCGACTATTATAAACCTCCACCGCGCCCATCATCGCAGCAACCGCCGCCTGCGATCCCTCAATCGTTGCAACAACAACAGCCTTCCCTGCCGTACTACGCGCCGTACAACCAGCAGTCCGCGCCTTCAATAGCACCGTCCTACCACACGAACCCTCCCAGACCAGAAGACCGAACCTCCCCTTTCGAAGCCCCCTTCGATGACCATGTATACCCAATGAGCAGACCGGGTGGACAACAGTTTGACAGCCAGAGCAGCTTAGGGGCGGATTCGAGATATTATGGGCAAGGAGGACGGCTAGATCAATTGCCTTCCTTTCAAGATGATATCCCGTTACGAGACCACCCAGGCATGCCATCCAAGGACAACAATTCTACAGATCACGTCTATGATGCGCCAGCTCCATCACAGTTAGAACAAGGGCGAAAGAATCGGTTCAGCGCGATGGGGATGTTGAAGCAACCGGGAAAGCGGATTCCGTGGCTTGTGTATATCCTCACGACCATCCAAGTTGTGGTGTTCATTGTGGAGATTGTGAAGAATGGTATGTATATTCAAAGCTTGATTGGGGCCCTTGCTGACATCCACAGCACAACTCACCGGCTCCCCCATCGAAATCCACCCCCAATTCAACCCCATGATTGGTCCCTCCCCTTACGTTCTCATCAATATGGGCTCTCGTTATGTACCATGCATGCACTCCATCGACGGCCTCCAGAACCGCGCCTCAGGCGGCCCAATCTCATGGCCATGTCCTAACACCACAAGTGATACTGCTAATTGCCAGCTGAACAACCTTTGCGGCTTCGGCATGCCTGCCAGCGAGGATCCAGCGTATCCACCGACCATAACGTCTACGAACATCGCAGACTACACAGCTCCGAACCAGTGGTTCCGGTTTATCACTCCAATCTTTCTGCATGCGGGGATTATACACATTGGGTTCAACATGTTGCTGCAAGTGACACTTGGAAGGGAAATTGAAATGCAAATCGGAACTCTCCGCTTCTTCCTGGTTTACTTTTCAAGTGGGATCTTCGGCTTTGTGCTCGGTGGAAACTTTGCTGCAACAGGAATCTCGTCAACTGGTGCTTCTGGAGCGCTGTTCGGCATTCTAGCCCTCAATCTACTTGACCTGTTGTACACATGGAACGATCGGCCAAGCCCGTGGAAAGACTTCGCTTTCATCATGCTCGACGTCGTCATCTCTTTTGTTCTCGGTCTCCTACCTGGACTAGACAATTTCTCCCATATCGGGGGATTCTTCATGGGACTCGTCCTTGGAATCTGCATCCTGCACTCCCCGAACGCACTCCGCAAACGCATTGTCAAAGGCAACGAATACGAACCACCCTTTGAAGGAGTAGCCTCCAATTCCTACAAAGGCGCCTCCGATGGACATGGCGACGGAGCAGTAGGCTTCGTGAAAAGCCCAGTTGGCTTTTTCAAAGGCAGAAAAGGCGCTTGGTGGGCTTGGTGGTTGGTCCGAGTGGGCAGTCTGGTCTTCGTCTTTATTGTCTTCGTTCTGTTGCTCAATAATTTCTATCGTTACCGCAAGACGTGTTCATGGTGCAAGTACCTGAGTTGTTTGGTAAGTCCCCTATCTTGGATATTCGGGAGCACTTTGCTAATCTGAGTAGAATGTCAACAATTGGTGCAACGTAGGCAACCTCCAGTTCATCGAAGAGACAACGAACACGACGTCCAAGAGAAGCGTTTTCGATACTTGGGATATGGTGGCGAAGATACAATTGACTGGATGATTCCCTTGGGGAGATGTAGCAAGGAACTGGACAGGAAGACCGGGTTGATTTGCATAGCGGCGGCGTTTTTGCTTGAGATTCTCACAGGTGGGAGCTAGTACGGGAAAACTGAGCGTGGAGGAGCTGAGAGGTTGCATAGGAGAATATACCATGCACTGCATCGAGCGTTGAAGGATTAATATAATGACGTTCACGACTGTTTCTTTCCGTTCGTTTTGTTGGTGGAAGTGATTCAGCAAAATTTGATATTACCAAGTGGTGCTGAAAAATGGAATTGCCTTGTTCGATCTTGCTTCAGATATGCGGAGTGGCCTAGAATCTGCAATCCTAGCCTCCTCAAAGCCATCCATTGACCTGTTCTTGTCTACGTTTTTCCTTCCTTCAATTTGGTGAAGTGCCCTGGCCTCTTCTGGCATGCGAAGATTGCACTGCAGCTGCTTCCCAACGTCGCTCAAGGCTTGGTCAAGTGACTTGGTGCCACCTTCGAGGATGCTAAAATTGCAGTGCCACGGATCACGCTTACGGGGTGGGGCAGAACCAAGACTCTCCGTCGGATCTCTCGCGAGGAAGCTAAAATTGCAGTGCGATGCATTTTCATTCGTCGGTATTATGGAACAGAATCCTCCCTTGCGAGGAAGCTAAAAATACAACACGATACATGTTCATTCGTCAGAAAATCCCTCCCCAGAAACAAGATCTTCCATCGCCCTCTCACCAAGAAGCTAAAATTGCAGTAGAATAGAATTCTGGCAAGCGCTAGGGATTGCAGGAACTCATGAAGTCGTGGCGCAATATCGATCCAGTGCGAGATTTGAGGGGCGGACGACGACTCAACACCTGTACGGGGTGTCCCCTACGAACCTCCAGCTCTCTCTTGAGAGTCTGTAGAGCCAAGATTGAGTCACAACGACCTGCTGCCTTCTTGCACGCAGCATACCGCGAATCCTCTGGGAACGAAGCACTCATGCGCCCCCTCGAACGAGTCGATCGATCGGAAGTGGTACTATGCTTAAGCTACCTCGTACTAAGATCGAAACACAACCTCTAAAGAGCGCCTCGCATAAAGTCGACCTTAGAATAGGGCTATAACACGGAGGGGTAGGAATAGGGTCTATCCTACGGTCATAAGGTAAGGGGGGAGGAGAGGTAGGACTCGGAGGAGGGTTCCTAGAGTAGAGGAGGCCATGCGGAGACTTTACCCCACTGGGAAGGGAGTAAAGGGGACCGGACGCGTCAATTGTGTATACCATAAGCTATGGAAGGCCCTCCCCGCGTGTCTCTTAGTTGCTGAGTATAGGGAGCTGGCTAGTTAAGGTTTTCTCGCTTTTCCTTGGCTCTGAAGTATAAACCAGGAGTAGTGCGCCCGACGGAGAGCGTACCTGAATGGGGGCTGGCTTGGTCACTATACGAGGAAGGCACATCTATATAAGGGAGATAGCTGTATACGCTTTACCGTGAAGCCGCATTGTTGTATATAGTTGTGTCTTGCATGGCGCTGTACGGCTGCTAAAAAGGACAATAAACTGGATT